>CM057006.1:20527454-21214954 GCA_029891345.1 Dryococelus australis | reverse complement strand
GGTTTCGGGGCAAAATCGCACCAATTTACCCAAGATGGCGGACGCGGTGGTGAACGGCTACGCAATCAGTGCTTTCAAAGCGCGCCAACAGGCGTATTAATACCGAGATGTCACCTTGGGATGAACATAGTGTAGGGGCGTGGATGGAACCCTGGCCAGAGCGCACACTTGGTATATCTGAGTACGAGGGTCTCAGAACACTTGTGGCAGGGTGCGCTCTGCTGTACTTGTGAATCAGGTCGGGGCTTTGCGTCTGATCAACTCAGGTGCTAAGCTGGGACACCTGCGATTGGACGGTCGAAGCGCGGAAGGACCACGTGGCTGAGAGCGCTAACGTATAAATACGAAAGTACAGATGGCTGAGAAGAAGCCCTAACTGTTTGTGCACTGCGAGACTCTTGCTACTGGCTGGGACTGCAAGTAAGTTACCAGGCGCAGATTGGCGAACGGCATGCTGCCATGTTGTAGGCCAGTGGCGTCATATTGCTGGCGTGCGCTGCTGGAGTTGGCGGTATAAGCGGCTATTTAACTTATGTAGCGGAGTTATGGCTGTGTCCGAATTGACAAATTTCGTTATTTCTTTATTTTGTAAATTCGTGATTTCGTAGGTATCAATTCGGACGTTGTCGACAGTCACTTGTTTAGCACTCGCGGCAGCACATTATTACATTAACAGTGCAAAATATTTTTATCTAAATTTAATGCTTAAAACAGACGTTATATTTATGCAATCATCACTGAAATACTTTGAAAACGCAACGCGAATACGTTAATAAATAAGATGATAATAAATTATGCAAACAAAGACTTTTTATATAGATATATATATATAAATTATAACACTTACTTGCTTTTTAAAACATACCTAGTGTATTTTATGTACAGTTATTTGTTTTAAAAGTCAAGTAATTTTATTTACGCATTCGCGCATGTGTTTTTAAAATAAAAACAAACATGGCGCTGATTTTGTCATTTTGTATTTTTCTTAACATCCGCTAGATACAAAATACGAATTACTAAATTACCAAAAACATCACCATTTTTGTATACAAAACCGGGTCACGTGATAGTTTTGCCAACAAAATCTGCCAATTCGAACACGACCTATGAGTTTGTTACTTCAGTCGGTATATATGTACTGCTCAGTGTAGGGTCAATAGCTAGAGACCCGAAAATCTCGCCGATTCATTTGGCAGTAAGCTAGACTCCACAGTCCTCTGTGTACTAGAGTCTCATTTAGTTGTTCATTGGCTAATGCCCCAGTTCCATCGCAGACCGAGTAGAACAGTATTCCGTCGTAGTTTTCTTGCAGGTTAGTTATTGGTTCAAATTCGTCAAGGCGTGTCTTACAAACTGCGATCCAATTGAGACAGAAATTCAATTTTACACATGTTCGAAGTCTAGCTTGCCCTCAAATGAAATCGCGAAATTTCGGCATGTCTATCAATAGTTAGTTGGTGGAGACCTGCAAAAGTCGCGTTATTATTTGACAGACTGAACTCCAACTTACTGTGCGTTTGACCAACTTCGGCCATTGGCGAAAAATATGTTTGGCACGCCTCGGAGAACTCTTGAGCCAATAACATAGGGTCAGCGGTGGAGTGACCAATCTCTCTTGAGAGACAGAGAAGATACGTGACGTTGCAGCGGCCAATGAAACCACGAACCGCGCTCGCATGATTATTAGACAGTGGAGTCTACCATGGCACCGAAAAATAACGCGAATTCGGCAGGTTTATACTAGTTGGTTATAGTTAAGGACAGGCGTATTTCGCGTAAATATTCATGGACACGCTAGACTTCAACATCCTACGTCCACAACCAAAATTTCCTTTGGTTATTGGTAGGGAAATCCGAATTTCGCAAAAAGATTTCCGCACGTGTTAGATTTCAATACGCTACGGACAAACAAACTGCTTTCTTTTGTTTACTGCCAGCGTGTCTTTGTTGGAAGACATTTCCTTACTTGACTGGTCAATCATAATTAGGTTACTCTAATACTGCACGTCTGTGATTCGCGGGCATCGCCCTAAGGCACGTGACACCTAGGTCATCGAATCTCGAAAGTGAACGTGAGCTAAAATGCTATGAAATACAACTGGTCGTGAAATCTTTTCGCGGCATTCGGGTGTCCCTAGTTATTGGCCAGGTGTTTAGGTGAGAAGACATGTTCTTCTTGACTGGGCCAATCGTAATAAAGTACTCCGATACCGAACATCCGTGATTCACGGACAGACACTTCTTGAGGCACGTGACATTGAAAATCATCCAACCACGAAAGTGGATATGAACTAAAGTGTTTTGGAGTACAACTGGTCGTGGATTATTTATTTTCGCGTAAGCACCTGCCCCTAGCTAAATTCCACTAGCGGTTTCTTCACATTTTTAAAACCAAAACTTTGAAAAACCACACCATGTATGTCATGTTTAGTTTTTTTCCTAAATATGCCATGTGTCACAAGCACTTCATACTTGTGTTCATAGAAGTATAACATGTTTTGGTTAAATTAAAAAGTTATTTATATTTTATACATAAATTATAGTTTTACGTTTGTGATTAATATGAGTTTAAAACTGCGATAAATCATGGTTGTTGGTAACACCCAGTAATAAATAGTTCTCGTGCAAAATATCATTACAACTGAAACCGGGTTCAATCGTCGGCCGGGTCACCGGATTTCGCAAGTGGGGATCCCGTTTCCCCCGCCCCTTCATTCCGGCGCTGCTTCATATTCACATCAATCACCCATCATCGGCTCTCAAGACCTCGCTGTTAAGAACCGCCCAAATCTCTCCACTTCACTGAAATCGCACGAATACGGTGCGTTGTCCTTTAGTGTAATTTTCTAGTCTTAGTTAAGCTTAGTTTTCACGAGGTGGAGGAATATCCTGGAAGTAGAACTTCAGAACGGCTCCAGATATGTTTGAAGGAACTATGAAATAATTATGTAGGGGTAATTTTAGAGATTTATTATATTGAAACATAAACAAACCAGAAAACCCAATACCTAGGGGCGCCCGAATTTCGCGAAAATAATTCCGCACATGCTAGACTTCAACACGCTACGGACAAAAAAACTGTTTTATTTTGATTATTGGCGGCGTGTTTTTGTAGGAAGACATTGCCTTACTTGACTGGCCAATCATAATTATGTTACTCTAACACTACACGTCTGTGATTCGCGGGCAGCCTCCTAAAACACGTAACATCTAGATCATCCAATCACTAATGAGTATCTGAGCTAAAGTGTTATGAAGTACAACTGGTCGTGAAATCATTTCGCGGAATTCGGGTGTTCCTACCGATAATCCAATATAGTGGGGAAAGGTTCCCCCAAGTAAGTTAGGGAAGATCAATGTTAAAAAGTTTGGCAATAAAAAATTTTTCGCCACTAGATAAGCGCTAAATGTCACATGTGTACCAGAGTTTATCTATTTTCTACGTTATAAAATTGATAATTGCAATATTCGTAAATAAAATATAAAATAATTTTGTAACTAAGCAAAATATTTTCCTTTTATAATTCAAGGAGCTAAAAATTTTAATTTAATTTAATTTAAAGTGACCTTTTTGAACACTGCGCACCTAGCGGCGGGAATTTTCCCTATTGCAAACTCCTCTGTTAGAAATGTAATTTTGTTCCCAAGCTGAGAAGAATTAACCTTCCTTTAAGTTTGCCAGTCTTTGGATAACAGTATTGAAAAACTATCAAACGGCAATCCTATATATTAGATTTTACCAACTTTGTAAGCAATTCATTTACCAGCGTGGAGCATTTTTAGCATACCTTGCACCGCAAATAAATACTTAAACCTACAGCATGACAAATACCTCAACAGGAATGTATCACACTGACGAAATATTGCAAAACAAAGACGTCAGTAACTGCTCTTTGAGCTTGGAATTAATATACCAGCTTTTAGAAAGCCGTAAATTTTAATGATCATGTTTAGCTTTAAGTTACGCCCTGCGCCCTCTTAAAACAAAGAAAGGACTGCCTATTATCGTATTATCGTACCGCCACAAAGCGCATGGACTCGCTGAGAAAGATAAGTTCCCGTCGTATTCGACTGACGGGTTTGTGAAAATTCCCCTGCGTGCGTTCGTATTTGACGAGGAATGGTTCCAGCATCGCCTGGAGAATCACGCGCTAAAACAGCAGGCTAAAACGTGGCGTTATCATTCCGCGAGCAAAAAAAAAAAAAAAAAACAGCAAATATATTATTCATCCAGTCCGTGTTCCGAGTGAGCGTCGAGGGACTGGAACTCGCAGCGGAGGAAAATTAGCTCGTCCAAGTCTCGACAACGCCTGACGTCCCATCGCGGCCCACACACGAGCTGTGTTCCCGATTCTCTCTGTGTATCTCTTTCTCTGAAACAACATAGCAATTCTGCATGGCCCGGCTGACGCAGATCTCTGGGCCCACGCCGACTGTGGCGCCCTGGTGGCAGCTTCTGGAATCATCCCTCTGGTATCAACACACCTTGGCTTGTGGCCGTCGCAAGTAAAGCTGGGATTACAATGAAAACAATTATGCGTCAATAATTACGCATTAATTGAGACGTGAAAAAATTCGCGAGCTTAATGACCTGTAGGGTAGACTCTCCAGTCGTATGAAAAAAAAATCATACAAATATTACTGTCCGTTGGTTGTTTGTTGTCGCAGTGGAAGACGGAGATGGGTAGGCATTTCATCGTATGTTTATTATCGGCTAAGAGTTGTCCAGGAGGTATAAAATAATGGGTGGCCCGACAGCATAAGCTAGACAAACGTACGAGGTTTTGAAAACGCGAATTTTTCAGGTCTCTTCGCATTAAGCCCTGATCTGGCACACGGAAACACGTCTTCTGTATTTGCAGTACCCAACTAATGAGACAAACCTGTCATGTTTACTTTTGTTCTTAACTTAACATCGTGTGCATATCAAAACCATATTTAAGCAGATCATACTTCAACGCTGACATTTTCGATAAGAGAAGCATTTTTTTTTTAACAAATATAAATATAAACATGTGCACATACATGTATTTTCAATATTTTCTTCTACTTGCATCACTGTAAATAACAGTTTCCCACCAACAACACTGACTGCTCTGGTCTGATTGGTCGTCGCGCTATAAGTTTCACTTAAGATATAAAATATTGTTATTTCATTTAACACTTAAGGAAATCCCAACAACGCACACGACCTGCTAAATACTATTGAAAACCAATACATATGATATAATATATTCGCTGTTTCTTCACACTTTTTGAACCGAACTTTTGAAAAAACACACCATGAATGACGTGTTTAGTTTTTTTCCTAAATATATAATATATCACGAGCGTTTTATTAATAACTAATGTAAATAAAATTCAATGACAAAATAGGTGTGTTGGTAATGACTAGTAAGAAATAGTTCTTATGCTAAATATTACTACACTGAAAACGCATGAATGCTGTGAGCTGGTCCTCTGGTGTGATTTTCTAAGCTTTATTTATATTAGGCGGAGGAATATCCTGGAAGTAGAACTTAAGAAGGGCTTCAGAAAAGTTGGAAGTTACCGTGAATGAAGTATAAGACACTGCACGCGTATTAAAGAACTTTTGAACTATATTGTGTCCCATATACACTACACGCCCGACATTATACTACATTTGTACACATCACTCTTAGTGGTTTGCAGAAAAAAAAAAGTTTCCTTTGAAATGGGAACTCTATGGATAAGTTTCCACAATGGACGAGAAGCAAGAATAAATAATGTAAGTAACAGATATAAGTACGGATAGGAAAATTTCGCGAATTCATTTCGGGACAAGACAGACGTCAAACACATACATTGTGAAGTCACCTTCGCAATTGGCTCACAGTTTGTTAGACCCTCCCTGCACGCCTCTGAGCCAATAGCAGACTCGCAAGGAAACATCTTGCGAATCCCAAAACTGCTAGGTGTGAGGCAACAGCCAATGAACACACAGCTGAGGCTCCAGTGTGTAGAGGACTGAGGAGTCTATCCTACAGGTAATTGAACTCGCGAAATTTTTCCCATCCCTATCTATAAGAGGCGACGAGGAGTCAGTAACTGGTCACATATACTTTCCTAGGGCCATGATAGTTTCGTAAAAATACCAGTGTGTTGGTCGGGTTTCCAAATCGCGTGGTAAAGTTCGTAAGTTTACGACCGTTATTAACTGTCGTGTTTATGAGAGGTTGTTTATCCTGTAGAGTAAATATGGGGTAGAGTGATCACGCTAGCTGCACGAAACCAGCCTGCCTGTCCCAACACTATGAACTGCTTTTCTGCCAACACGACTGTCATAAAAGATGTGCATAGGATGTGTGGTTCGAAAACTGTTTATGTAAACAAGCGCTTTGAGATGTTTGCACACTTCATCTAGCCAGTTTGCAATGTAGCTTCATCAAATTCAAATTGGTAAACACTGTTCACAATAAAGGGAGCACTTTTGAAATACAGTAGAAAAATTTCAATCTTTCTGCCAACGTATATTTAACGGGCGCACTGAGTGTCATGCGTCTAGTAAAGTTGGCAACGATGGATGGAAAGTAGTTCCATATCTTAACGTCGAAAGAAAAGTGTTAGGTAACAATTTGTGATAACATAAATTATTTCGGTTTCTGTATTGTTTAATGCATCGAAGTGTAAAAATGAGCAGATTTGTATAAAGTATTTACTTTTCGTATATTTTCAAAGTTTCACTTGACCGACGCACGAATAAAGTGATGAGGGGCATGGCAATGTTAATTTTAAATAAGGCGGGAGAACACACAACGTACATACAAGTAGATCTTAACCAGAGCTTTCAAAAGTGAACCGTCTATAACAGTATTTAATTCATATAAAAGTACTTGTCGTTTGAAAATTCAGATAGAAACAAGCATGTTCACCACTGTTGACCACGTGACTTTGGCAACGTATTGGTGTGGGCTAGGTCAATGTCGGGCGCATGCGCAGAAGACGAGAAAACGCTCTATCTTACCTTTAGTCTATGGTTTCCACCCAGTTGACTGGGCCGGTCAAATTTCTTGCGCTCCAACACAGAAACTTCCGCGAATCCATTGCAAGAACTGTATCGGATGTGAAAAAAAAATCAAAATCGTCAGCCGTTCATAGCAGTTAGAGAACACTACAAGGTAAGAAAAATATATTGCCGAAAAAAAATTCGGAGTAAAATCAGCTCTCCATCTTCTGCAGGGGAATGTATTGGCGCAAGGAGGGGCAGAGGAAAATAGCCTCGGACTAGTATTTGGGAGGACCTGGGTTCGGTTTTCAATGGTTTCCTGAAATCACTCTGGGCGAATTCGGGGAATGGCTCCTTACCCATGGGCTATTCTTCCTTCCGTCTCTAATAATCTCGCTGTCTACGAGGTGGTGAGGGGGCTCCCTTGTAAACAATATTAAATAGTGATAGGATAATAGCATAATTTTGTAATTCGGATAAATCGATTACGATTATTTTTAATCGAATAAACAATTGGTCAAAATAATTTATTGTCTTGTCCTAACCATAGACCCTCCATAAAAATTGACCACAAATACGGTATAGTTCTATAAAGTTGTTTAAAACTATTTTAACAAAAAATTTTCTTTTTTGTTTTTAATAATTTCTCCTATTTTAAAAAATTTGTTTCAAAATTACATTTTATAGTTTTAATAAATGTGAAACATGTAAGTATCTGCAATGTTTTGTTCTGTTTAAGTATAAGCAACTGAAAATCGTGAATAATAGAATTGTGGTTTAAAATAATCGAAGAATCGATTAGAATTAAAAAATCGAAAAATCGATTGTTTTGCAAGGGATTATCCTATCACTAGATCCACGAGTATTTCGCGGATTGAGTTAGCAGCAAGCTATGCTGGACAACCCTCTATACACGCTAGACATTATCGTTTGCTTATTGGTTACTGTGATCAACTGAGGCCTCTATACAGGATTGTTAAACACTCACTCGCACTATTGCTTCCAGCTTATCACTGGCTCACTGTTAAACGGGGCGTGACTAAAGATCTATCGTCCAATCAGAGCAGTAGGAGAAAAGCACAAGTGTTTTGAGTCTACCTCGTCTCCGAATGAATTCGCAAAATACTCGTGGCTCTACTAATATTAAACACCTTCAGGTCTCTTCCAGCCGATGGAAAACAGCATAGACAAGCTTTGCGAGTATTCTGTCTCCTCAGAATATTTCTAAGCAATGACGAGGGATAGGAAAATTTCGCGAGTTCAATGACCTGTAGGCAAAACTCCACAGTCCTGTGTGCAGCCGAGTCTGAGATGGTTGTTCATTGGCTGCTGCCACAGCGTTAGCCCACATCTGGCAGTATGGGATTCGCTTCTTGTTCTCTTGCAAGGCTGCTATTGGCTGAGAGTCATATAGGTCGAGCGTAATTAACTCTGTCCAATAGCAAACGTGCCATCAGTGAACACACGTTTGAAATGTATCTTGTCCTGAAATTAATTCGTCATATTTTCATGTCCCCAGCAATGGCTATGGTGTTTCAGTTCAGCAATCTGCTCGTGGAACAGCATTGTCGCTATAGTTAAGAATGCTGTGTTATAGAAGAATAAGTATCGTAAACAGAAGGGCTACTTAACAGCGATTTTTTCTGGTTGCCACGTTCCAATGACCGCATTTACGTTTCAACAGCCGAATTTATAAATTGGCAACAAAATATGGACTTCGATTTCTGCCCTGAAAATTATATTTAAATATCTCATAGGTTTTTTGAAAAATAGAATATACACGGCTACTTACAATGACACCCGTAACATACTCGTTCAGAAGGGTGGGTTCGATCAGTGATGAAAAGTTTAACCTTTTGAGGGGTATGTACTTATATATTCGGGGCTACGTTTATATGGGGATTTATTTGCCCTTGAATATAGAACTCTCACTTTTATAGTTTTACTATTTCACTGGACATTATTGGACACTAAGTAACAAATTACAACTAGCCAACATTACAATATGTAAGAACAAACATTATTTTTTGATAATTTCTCAAATGATTATGATGGATTGTAAAGTGTGTTACATCTATCGTGACACGTTAATTGGTACACGTGTCAACACGCGACTCCACTGGCCGACGTCCAGCCAATAATAAACGTTGCAGAGTACAGTAGGCGTGCCAGGTGTAGCCAGGACCAATAGGACGATGGTTAGGGGAAATACAGATATCAACACAGCTGATATTGATGCACTGGAGAATATGTACAGTTCACATCAAACTTGTCATCAGTAAATTTCCGCCGTCCTCTAAGAGTTAAGTACGCGGCGGTTACAAAATGAAGAATCAGTGGGCGACAGTGTAAGAAGCAAGAGATTAGGGGAAGTGGAGTTAAAGTAATCAACTAGGAATCGATATAAATTGCCAGAAAATCGTGAGATTCAGCAGCTGAAGCAATCACCTGGCGTCCAGTCCACTAGACTTGATTGCATTGATCTGCTACCAAATTAAACCAGTCTGGGATTGTTTTCAATTATCCTGTTCTAAGGGTCTCCATTCAGAAGCGTTCAGTATTATTGTTAATTAAATAAGTAGCATGGAGAAACTGGAACTGACAAAGGTTTGTGTGTCAGATAAATGGCTTCGATTTGTCGATCCCCTTTGTTAATGCGTTGTTTCAGATTAGGAAATAAATGAAACGGCGTATCCAGAATCTATCAAGCACGTAAATTGTTTACAAAAAAAAAACTAAATGTTATTGCAAGGACACGAACGAGGCCTAAGAGACTAATAATAAGGTTATATAGGATGTATCTAAACTATTTTAACAAACTCCGATAGGTGATTCCTGGAATCAAAACAAACGAAAATGGTCCTATGAGCACATGTCCTACAAAGCGTTGTTATTGGGTAACATATGTCTCTACCGCCACTTACTGTGTTGTTATATTCTGTTTGGAGAGAAATGTGCGACCCCACGAATCCATAACGACACAAGAGTTTACGTCGTTTATTAAATTGTACGTCAGGGGCGAAATTAGTTCCCCCGTATATATGGCACTTGTGACAGCGTATCAATAACGCCTGGGCACAGTGTTAAAAAATAATGGGAATATTATCTGATAAGTGTAAGGTAATAAACGCAAACTTGTGGGGGGGGGGCATAGTTTTCCGTACAGTCAAGATCAAATTACCGCATTCTGGATTAAAATTCACGAAGTCCTACATGGTAGTGGAAAATCCCATACATGTATGGGAAACCACCCTTACGATGCGTGCATCTATTCAGTGTCGTCCCAACAGCTAAGTTGGGAAGGGGGGGGACGGGAGGAAGAAACAATCCTTTAACACTCTCATATTCACTGATTATTGTCACGCTGTAGTCGTGGTGTAATGGATTGCGCATCGGCCCTATAGTGAAAGAGGTCCATGGTTTGCGCCCATCCACCAGTAAGTGTCGAGATATTTAGTGTTGAGGTTTTGGTTACTATTCGTCAGACGATATGGGTAATAAGAAAATTAACACTACTAATACTCCGGCATATTTTTTAAATATAGAATATGGTTAATATTCCCTTATCTTCGATAGGATCCCCTCCCCCCTTTTTTAGGCAGGTATTTTTCCCGCACGATTAGGGAACAGTACTTTACTTATTATGTAAATTTACTCTGCATTTAAGAGGTAATTTTACCTTACATGTAGAGGTAATTAGCTTCCCTTACATCTAAGGAAATGTTACCTCAATTTTTGTTTTACATGACCCAGGTATCTTCGAGCATCACGTGTGATGTGGCCAATGCAGTCCTGTAGCTCAATAACAACGCGTGGTAGTACATTTGCTGTTAACAATTTCCGTATATTTACGGAATGTTTTACTGAAATGTACAGTGTATATACGGAAAGGCAATCCGTAATGACGAAAAACGGAGTTAAGTCCGTTAGTACAAAACACGGAAATTCTCCGTATTCCCTTTGGCTTCGAGTTACGGGGACGAACAATGCCGATTCTACACCAAGCTTTCTTCGCCACTGTAACAAGAAAATTCTCGTATCTGCGGCAGTTAAGGTTATCCACGCGACTATGACGTATTATTTCAAACATTTAAAAAATAGTATCAGGCGTATGTAACATTTGGCAACACTAAAAATACACCAAATTTATTAGAAACTGAATGTTTGCTTTTGTTTTTTGAATATAAATACAAAAGTTATACCATAATTTTCAAGTGAGAGTTGTAAGTGAATGGTGGCCCTACCTCCATAGCTCAGGGTTATGGTGGCCGATCTGTAGTCGGGGGGGGGGGGGGGGGGGTGGTTTCGCGGGTTCGTGGGTTCGCGCCCTGGTGCTTCCGATGCGGCGGATTTTCAGTTCGCTTGTCGCACTGGGAATTTGTCATCAAGTCGGGCTCGATTGAGCTCAACAACGACAACTAAACCAACAAATGACAACTACAACTGCAAAAAAAATGGTTAGAGTCATGGGTTGGTAATTTTTTTATTCGGGTTCAAACCTCGCCTAAGTACAAAATATTTTAACTTTTTAATATACACGGTAGAACACCCACATAACGAAAATTAAAGACATTTTCATTATCTCTTTATATTTTAAATGGTAATTACAGAAAACTAACTTGGAAATTAACGGAGAGGTTCCGTGAAATTTACGCAAAGTCCGTTTCTGAAAATCAATGTGTCCGTAATTTTACGGAGAGTTTAAGGGCCATTTTTTGGATACATTTTTACCAGCACTTTTCCGTAAAATGAAGGAATTTTTTTTAACAGTGTATGTTCATAGCGTAGGGATAGGAGAATTTCGCAGTTCAATGAACTGTCGGCTAAACTCCACAGTCCTATTGTACACTCGAGCCTCAGATGCTAGTTCATTCGCCGATGTCCCAGAGAGTAGCCAGTGTTACTTCACACGTGGCAGTATGGCACGCGCTAGTTGTTACCTTGCAAGTCCGCTATTGGTTCAGAGTCGTCCAGGGAGTGTCTAATGAACTGTGATCCAATTGCAAAGATGACTTCAGTGTACACGTATTGGCGGAGACCTGAAGAATCCGCGGATTCATTTTGGGACAAGCAAAAATTCAATACACGAGTGTTTATACAACATTTCCCATTGGTCCACGTGATGTTTGACCCCTCCTGGAGATCGCTGGCCCAACTGTCGCCTTCCGCTTTAATAGCAGACAACCAATGCGCAGTTGTTATCGGTATATGTGTACATTAGTCTGTAGAGTCTAACCTAAAGGTGGTAAACTCGCGAATTTTTCAGGTCTCTACGTATTGGGCGTCTATCGTGTCCTGAATCGAATTCGCGAAATTCTCCTATCTCTATTCATGGGAACATCTTTGCTTGTTTTGATCCGCGAGAATCACCTCCCGAAGTTTGTTACAACAGTTTAGAGACATCCTGCCTGTATAAGGACATGTAAAATTTACATTTCCATCTGCCATCAGGCTTGACTTGAGGGTCCGAGTCTTGCTCGTTCATTTATTGTTCCCGCAATGTGTAACATTTTTTTTTTTTTCCTTTCTGACCGGCCTGCGCATGATTCATGAATAGAATGCTTAACAAAATAGAAGTCAAACAGCCACGCATGCTTCTCCTGCAAATTCCAGCTGAAAACGCCAGCAGAAACGGCGTCACAGTCAATAAGGTGATTTTTCCCGAAAAAAATCTGAGTGCCTGGTAGGTTTTAACACTCTTACGCACAAACAGAAATTTTTATTTTGCCATTGGTCGCCCTCTACATGAGAATCCGCTTTTGATTTTTAACTGGACCAATTGAAATTCGACAACTTTGGCAGTGAAACAAAGTGATTCGCGAACTAAGAGTAACATGTTGGTGTAACCATTCGAGAAAGGTAAATAACCACACAGCGTGTTGAAATATAACGTGTCTCGAAATATCTTCGTGAAATTTCACTGACTCCACCAATGAGGAATTTTTCGCAGCACACAGTAGCCATTCTGATACAAGACCCGTTCCCAGAGCGTCGCACAATCAGCGAATAGCTACGCCCATTTGGTAAACTGAGTACCCGACATGTTGCAGGCCAGTGCGCGTCTGGAGTTCCCGGGATGGAGTGCAGAGTTTTCGGCGGCTCCTGACAGCGAGGTCTTGAGAGCCGACATGGGTGAAACGATGTGGATATGTAGCGGCATCGGAATGCAAAAGGGGGGGGGGAGATCCCCGAGAAAATTCGCCGACTAGGGGCATGTTCCAGTACGATTCCCAACGTGGAGAAAATCCGGGGGCGACCCCACCTGAAATCGAACCCGGTTCTCGCCTTGGTGGGAGGCGAGTAGTCTGATCACTACACCCCCGCTGCCCCTTGGAGTTCGCGGAGCAAGTGGATGTTGCACTTCTGTATTCCTAAGTATTCCGTGTTCAAACCATGCGCAGTCCGGTCAGAAGAAAACCTAATTTTAACCCTTCTAGGAGTATGCACGTATATACACGGGCCCACGTCTATATGAACATTTCTTTGCTCTTGCGGACAAAACTTGCACTGTTATAGTTTCACTGTATCTCTGCATTTTATCGTAATCTAAGTAAAAAATTATGACTAGTCAACATTTCAGTTAATAAGGATAAAATTGATATTTTTAATAAGTTCTCAAATGAACACGCTATACTGTAAAACCTGTTACATTGTCGCAAAACATTAATTGGCTCACGGTCAACACGTGACTTCATTGGCCGACGACCAGCCAATGATAAACCTTGCAGAGTATACTAAGCGTGCGCGGTGTAGCCAGGACCAATAGTAAGATAGTAAGTGGACATGAAGAAACCAACACAACAGAAACTGCTGTAGTGGAGGATATAGGCAGCTAACTTCAACCTTATCTTCAGTGTCATTTAAGTTTTGCCATCCCCAAAGAGTTTAACGTAATCTTTATGATTTACTTAAGGTAAGTAAAGCTGTTTACGTATATAACTAATTTTTTTGGAAAGGAGAGTATTTGGGAAAAGTGATGAACAACTTTTGGAATTTACGTCGGTTGCTTAACCAGTACGTATTTTTAAACACGCAATGCTATTTACGTCATTATCGTTCGAAAACCATGTTTACGTCATTATCGTTCGAAAACCATGTTTACATCATTATCGTTCGAAAACCATGTTTACATCATTGTCGTTCGAAAACCATGTTTACATCATTATCGTTCGAAAACCATGTTTACGTCATTATCGTTCGAAAACCATGTTTAAGTCATTATCGTTCGAAAACCATGTTTACATCACTATCGTTCGAAAACCATGTTTACATCATTATCGTTCGAAAACCATGTTTACGTCATTATCGTTCGAAAACCATGTTTACATCATTATCGTTCGAAAACCATGTTTACATCATTGTCGTTCGAAAACCATGTTTACGTCATTATCGTTCGAAAACCATTTTTACGTCATTATCGTTCGAAAACCATGTTTACATCATTATCGTTCGAAAACCATGTTTACATCACTATCGTTCGAAAACCATGTTTACATCACTATCGTTCGAAAACCATGTTTACATCATTATCGTTCGAAAACCATGTATACTCTAACTTTCCTCAGCTGTTATGTTTTGTTAACTTTACGCTACTCCGGGAATAACGTTTTTGAACACAGCTAAATAACGAGATTCCTGCAAGGAGGCATGCATTGCGGCAGACAGTTAATTCGCAGCCATAGTGGCAACTAGGACAGTTACTGCTTCTCTAAGGGGGCCGCGGTGACCAAGCGGTTAGCCCGCTCGCCTGCCACAAAGGCGAGCCGGGTTCAATCCCCGGCCGGGTCACCGGATTTTCGCATGTGGGAATCGTGCCGGGCGATGCCGTTGGTCAGCGGGTTTTCTCGGGGATTCCCCGTTTCCCCCACCCTTTCATTCCGGCACTGCTCCATACTCACCTAAATCACCCTCGTCGGCTCTCAAGACCCCGCTGTTAAGAGCCTCTCTAAGTGTAATAGCTAGGAATAGGAACATTTCGCTTGTTCATTTCAGGACAAGATAGACTTCAAATACATGTACACTGAAGTTGACATCGCTATAGGATCACAGTTTATTAAACACGCCCTGGACGGTTCTGAGCTAATGGCAGACTTGCAAGAAAACAAGTAGCGAGTGCCATTCTGCCAGGTGTGAAGTAACACTGGCTACCCTCTGGAGCCAGCAGCCAATGAAGAAACATCTGAGGCTCGAGTGTACACATGACTGTGGAGTCTAGGCTACAGGTCATTGAACTCGCGAATTTTTCCTATCCCTAGTAACAGATAAGGGAAGTCAGGTATAAGCACCGTAAAAACCCTCGCGACAGGAAAGAAGTTCAAAACGTGTTGCACGTATTAATACAGGCTGTTCACGTTAGACGGAGTAATTTTATTTTGGAACTAACCTTTGGAAATGTTATCGGCCCTACCTGCATGTAAATTAAACGTGCAGACTGACCGCCATGTGCTCAGTAAAGTTGGTAACGACTGAGGGAAAGAAGTTCCGGCTTTTAAAGTCGAATTGAACATTTCAGGTGAACATTTGTGAATGCAGAAATAATTTATTTTACCTTCTGTCTTTTTAGTGCATATAAGTATAGTAATAAGAGAATTTGTTAAATATTTACATTTCTGATAATGCCACGGTTTCACTTGACCGGCGAACTAATAAAGTGACGAGGACCACGATAGTGTTAATTTTGCATATGGTGGAAGATTACACCACGTGGAAACAAATAGATACTACGCAGGACTTTTAAAAGTGCTCATTTTACGAAAGCAGCTAATATAATATGCTACGGGGAAAATAAGGCTGCAGGAACCATGATGATGCTGGGAGTTGGAAATTGGTTGGCTACGCTGTTCAGTATTCGCTCTACGTAACTGACGAAGACCACCCCACTGGGCAGTAGGGGGGCAGCTGGCACGTAGCGAGGCATCGAACGAGAGTCGAAAGCTTAATCGACTACCTCGTTGATGAGGGAGTTAACGGGACTTACAATCGAATTACGCGGCGCAGCGGAGACCTGGGGGGAGCGCGCGGATTGGTTGGCTAGAGGGAGGTTGTGGTTGTAGAGGGTGATGGGGTCGGGAGACGAATGCGGGGGGGGGGGGTCTGTCAGGGGGTGGCTAGCGGCAGGAGTTGTGGTCGATAACTCAGCTCGACCCAGCGTCGACGACCGCTGTCACCTCTGTTTCGCCGGCCCGCTCTGCAGCCTGCTAGGCACGCGCGATCCTGCCACTAAGGGCCTGTCTACATTTGGACTAACCCAACCTGTGTCTTCGGACAAGGACGCGCTGATTGGTGCACGTGGCCCTCTGACGTCATGGCGCTGTCCCAAGCTGTCGTGTCCGAAGTCAACATGTGTCCCAAGTTGAAGCATTCGGAAAACAGAACTTTTGTCCGAATTTGTGTCCTAAGCTGATGGAAAAAGAAGAAGACTTCAAATATTTTCGTGCGCATGCGTGAAATGTTTACGCTATTAATGTAAACAACGGATGTGCAAGATGGACTTTCTCAGAACAGATATGATGAAATAAATGGTAATAAATAATTAGGGAAGTCTTCGTTAAGCAAGAAAAATTTTATTTGAAAGCTAAAAACTTTTAAAAAGGAATTCTTACAGTTAAATTTGGATGTCAGTTTGTGAATTTATTTAAAATAAAGCCGTCACGGCGTTTATTGTAAATAAAAATTCAAATCAACTATTTCGTAAACTACAATAAACAATAATACAGAAAATTTAAACACCACTACGCAACAACAAATAATTTACCGAATTTAGTGCGATCTAGTGTCAGATTTTGAAAGTTCACTTCGGACAACGCATTTTTATACCATATTCGGACCGCGTCAATGTGACGTCACTTGACGCCGAGTTTCGGACATGTCCACGGTCACAGGGACTGCCAGTTGTAGACACTGCTTAACAGTCACAGAGTAAACAAGCACGCCGAGGCGTGACGTGGGCGTACCTATTCTCTGGTCGGCCGTGGAGTCGCTGGGAACGGACCTCGTGCATGATCGGCTACTGCATGCTGCGAAAGGTTCTCTATTAGCTGAGCTGCCGGCTGGCATGTAGACTACGAGCCGCTAATTGGCGAATGGTTTTTCGATATGTAGCTCGCTAGTGACGCCATTTTGGTGTTCGCGAAATAAACAACTGTCTTAATTCTGTATACTTAACACATTGGATACAGCCGAAGTAATATTACGTCACCTAAATGTACTTCAGTTGCGTGGAGCTTGCAGTAATATTAGGACATTTCCATTTTTTTGAAGACATGGTCTAAAAAATACCACTTTCGCCAGCAGTGTCCATAAGGTTCTCTGCAACGTAATTTTACTTCAACAACACTCTAACTGTAAATGACTCAGATTAGCAGGGTGATCTGTATCTTATTCTAGGTAGGAAAGTACATTTGATTGGTACACTTTCAACTCGGCATTACAATGGCAGAGAGCCGATCACTAATGAACGTTGTACACTACAGTACAATAGGAAGCTTGCCCAGTGTTGCGTGAACCAATAGGACTGTTGTAAATAGGATCTAACTTGTAATCGTCAGTAAATATGTACCGCCCTCAAAGTGTTACACACAGTGAGCTTTGCACACATTTACTGGCGCTTAAGACAAATTAGAAGTGAGTCGCCTATATACACTACTGCAAGAACACCGGTTCTCTGTTGGTGTCTGTGTTAGAACTCACCATCGTCCTATTGGTCCATACCACACCGGACACTACCCTGTACTTTACAGCGTTCATTATTGGCCGGTCATCAACCAATGGAGAGCCGAGCTGATATTGACCCAATCAAATATCCTTTATTGTATAAAAGGATTTACAATCAATCGTGTATCTTTGAGTGCCTATAAAAATTAATTCTATCGTTAGCAATATAATTTTACTGAGCTGTGGTGTTCTTGTGAGGTCACGTTAAACACTAGCCGAACAAATACTGTACATCCATGTGAGTTTTGTTCTGAACAACAAAGAAATATTCCAATTAGCTTTACTCGAGCGGCATTCGAGCAGTCTATCAAGTGTTACGTACTCTATGATAACGCAAAAATAGAGACCCTGTCATTATTTGTTATAATCTTCTGACAAGCCATAAAAGCATATGTAAGCTTGATGTATGTAATTGGAACTCCTCTTGCCCGACATGCCCTGCAGGATTCTGCACCAATAACATGAGACACTGGGAAACGACGAAAATTATCGAACCAACTTATCTTCGATAACACTCTTGATAGTTTATAATTTTATCACTGAACGGTACACTTTTGACTCGGCATGATTCTATTCAGACCAGTCGCAAACCGTCTGTTTTAGAGCATCAGAATCCTCGTTGACCTAAAGAAATGGGACATTAGCTCCAAACACGCATGACAACAAAAAAAGTTAACCCATTCAGACGCAGTTGACACTATTGTGTACATTACGCACGTATGGGAATCTTTTGGTCTCTGCCACACACTGCTAAGCTCAACGACTCGTCATAATGGCCATACTGGTTTAGGTCATAATTGGTTCGTATAACTGTAGCCGAACATACAGCCTACAGCTGTGGCAACGAAATACATGTTGTGTCGACTTAAGTACAGCACGTATCATTAAATGTTTTATTTGCAACACCTGAAACCGTAAATTAAAGTGGGGTTGAAAGGTTTAATAAACCTGTGGTAATGCGGTACATGTCTACAGTATGTCAGTACGTTGAATCCAAGGAAACAGTCAACTTTTCTTCCAAAAGCACTCTGGTGTCGTCATTCCGTTTGGACGAGTCGAACAGGACACTGTCTCAGAAGCCGATGATAAACTACTGAGATCTGCTTGAGTAAGTGTGTGACTGACTCGTAAGTTTGGCATTGTGCCGTTTATAATGCGAAATGATGGGGTATCTACCCATAAATAAACTCTAAAATGGGAACTGTGGTAATTGCGTAATGTCAACGAAGTTTACTACGGATCTTTTGAAATAACTGATCAATTTAGTTGTTGGTATTCAGTGATTCAGAAGGTGATTTCTAGAGCCAGCTATTTTCGCGAGAAATTCTGAGCACATGGTAGGCTTTAATACTGTAAGCACAAACATAAATTATATTATTTTGCCATTGGTCGTCCTCTGCATGAGAAGCCTAATTCTGATTTTAACTGGGCCAATTAGAATTCAACAATTTTGGCAGTGAACCAAAGCGATTAGCGTGCTAAGACTTACATGTTAATGTAGGGAATCGAGAAACGTAAACAACCATACGGTGTATTGAAATATAGCTTGTCTCGAAATATTTTTGCGAAATTTCACTGCCCCTAGTGATTTCTATTGATTCATAGTGAATTTCACTGGCCTGGTAGTTAAAACCTCGCTGCATTCCCCTGATTCGCCAGAAGATAACAGCTCATTAAATGAAGATTCAGTAAAATAATTCTACTGATCAAATAACTGATTCAGATCTATAGTGTAGGGACACCAGATTTCTGCGTAATAGTTCCTGTCTAGTTGTATTTCAAGGCACTTTATCTCAGCTACAGTACCACGATTGAATGATTCTGTCACACGTCTTCGGAAAATTCCCGCGGATCACAGATGTTCGGTGCCTGAGTAAGCTAATTCTACTTGGTCCAGATAAATGCTACTTCTCACTAGTGCATGATTTGTGGACGTGGACGAGTTTCGCAATATGCGCGGCCAAAATCTGAAGGAGAATTTCTGGTGTGGATCTGTGTGAAACTCTTTTAGCTAAAATGACGTGTCCTTGCCCAAAACAAGGGCCAGTGAATCCCATACTGCCAGGTGTGAGGTAACACTGGCTACTCTCTGGAGCAGCAACCAACACTAAATATAGCGACATAATTACGTGTCCTTGCCCAAAACAAGGGCCAGTGAATCCCATACTGCCAGGTGTGAGGTAACACTGGCTACTATCTGGAGCAGCAACCAACACTAAATATAGCGACATAATTACGTGTCCTTGCCCAAAACAAGGGCCAGTGAATCCCATACTGCCAGGTGTGAGGTAACACTGGCTACTCTCTGGAGCAGCAACCAACACTAAATATAGAGACATAATTACGTGTCCTTGCCCAAAACAAGGGCCAGTGAATCCCATACTGCCAGGTGTGAGGTAACACTGGCTACTCTCTGGAGCAGCAACCAACACTAAATATAGCGACATAATTACGTGTCCTTGCCCAAAACAAGGGCCAGTGAATCCCATACTGCCAGGTGTGAGGTAACACTGGCTACTCTCTGGAGCAGCAACCAACACTAAATATAGCGACATAATTACGTGTCCTTGCCCAAAACAAGGGCCAGTGAATCCCATACTGCCAGGTGTGAGGTAACACTGGCTACTATCTGGAGCAGCAACCAACACTAAATATAGCGACATAATTACGTGTCCTTGCCCAAAACAAGGGCCAGTGAATCCCATACTGCCAGGTGTGAGGTAACACTGGCTACTCTCTGGAGCAGCAACCAACACTAAATATAGAGACATAATTACGTGTCCTTGCCCAAAACAAGGGCCAGTGAATCCCATACTGCCAGGTGTGAGGTAACACTGGCTACTCTCTGGAGCAGCAACCAACACTAAATATAGCGACATAATTACGTGTCCTTGCCCAAAACAAGGGCCAGTGAATCCCATACTGCCAGGTGTGAGGTAACACTGGCTACTCTCTGGAGCAGCAACCAACACTAAATATAGCGACATAATTACGTGTCCTTGCCCAAAACAAGGGCCAGTGAATCCCATACTGCCAGGTGTGAGGTAACACTGGCTACTCTCTGGAGCAGCAACCAACACTAAATATAGCGACATAATTACGTGTCCTTGCCCAAAACAAGGGCCAGTGAATCCCATACTGCCAGGTGTGAGGTAACACTGGCTACTCTCTGGAGCAGCAACCAACACTAAATATAGAGACATAATTACGTGTCCTTGCCCAAAACAAGGGCCAGTGAATCCCATACTGCCAGGTGTGAGGTAACACTGGCTACTCTCTGGAGCAGCAACCAACACTAAATATAGCGACATAATTACGTGTCCTTGCCCAAAACAAGGGCCAGTGAATCCCATACTGCCAGGTGTGAGGTAACACTTTCTACTCTCTGGAGCAGCAACCAACACTAAATATAGAGACATAATTACGTGTCCTTGCCCAAAACAAGGGCCAGTGAATCCCATACTGCCAGGTGTGAGGTAACACTGGCTACTCTCTGGAGCAGCAACCAACACTAAATATGGCGACATAATTACGTGTCCTTGCCCAAAACAAGGGCCAGTGAATCCCATACTGCCAGGTGTGAGGTAACACTGGCTACTCTCTGGAGCAGCAACCAACACTAAATATGGCGACATAATTACGTGTCCTTGCCCAAAACAAGGGCCAGTGAATCCCATACTGCCAGGTGTGAGGTAACACTGGCTACTCTCTGGAGCAGCAACCAACACTAAATATAGAGACATTCTTATTATTGAGCATTGTAAGTATTGCATGAATTGTAAGGCCGCTGTGCTAATAGTATGGAGTGCGTGTACTTATCATTGAAACTTTATATAAATAGATTATTCAGTGTAAACTTAACACTTTTGGAACCCCCTCTTTCGATCTACTTGTAAGCTCATTGTGTATGCTTCCACCATATGTATAATTAACATTGCCATGGACTTACTACTTTATTAATGTTTCGGTCAAGTAAAACCGCGAATTTATTAGAAATGAAGTAATTTGACAGATTTTGCTAATTTTATCACGTTTATACACAGTATTGTGGAGTCTTAATCTATACGTAATTGAACTCGTGACATTTTCATGTTTCTATACATACCTAGAGACAGTGAAAAGTTGGCCCTTAAAGAAGAAATAAAAAACTCATTGATTCAGTTTGATTTTGCCCGAAATCTGGCACTTCCCAAGATGAATGTTACTAATCAGTTCCACAAACGTTTAATTTGGTTGCATATTCTCAACATCCATGTACTGTACATAATGATAGTACGAGTGCATTATATTGGTATTTGGTACGGAAAAAAATGCAGGTGCTGTTTGCTCTTTGCAGACCATTTTATTTCCAGTATTATTATTCCAAATGTGAACTGTGTAACTATATTTTCAGACTCATAGTGGCGAGGGGGGGGGGGGTAAAACCTAATAATGATGCGGTTTTGCGGTTGGCTCTCTAAAGTGTCGAACATTGAAATGCGTTTTTACAGTGAAGGGACATTTCTACTCTCAGTGAGACAGGAAATTTAGTTCGTATTCAACTAAAGTGAATAAAATGGAGACAGTGGAAACACCGTTAGATTATGTATCACTCTTCATAACTTGTCGACAAAATTCATAAGAGCGAAATATTAAAAAAAATTGTCATTTATGATAAGTTTAATTGCTTAGAACACCCCATCAAATAGATATGAAAGATTCGCTGTACGGATATACGTACAGCTGAAATGCTCACATGGTATACTTTCAGTATCCAAAACATACCTGCCTATTTATCTCACATTTAAAGTTTTCAAGATTGGTGTGGTTCATAATATTTAAAGAGAAAGTTTTCAACTCAGCAAAAGTTCAAGAAGTGAGACTCCCAAAAGTGGCACGTACAGAATATTTTCCGTCGAGCAGATGACATTTTGTTCAGTGTATTTACAGAATGAGTGTTTTTTTTCCGTACAACATTTAACTGATTGACGATGTGTTAAGTTGATTTAATTTAAAGGAAAACATTATTAAGAGGCTATGAAGTTGTGACATCTGTTCAGTATAGTGACTGCAGCATTAGTGCTTTTATTTTTGGTTAGAACAGTAAACTTACCGACATTGACAAGGTGATATAATATTGAAAACTGTTTTCATGTGGTCTGAGCGAAATTTCAGTAAGGGATTAAGCAGGTGTAACATTAATTTGTTCAGTGTATTCACAGCGTTTGTGTTTTTACTTTTTGCTTACAACAGTTAACTGATTGATTATGAGTTAAATTAGTTTAACGTGCAAACTTTTCTAATGTGGCCTGAGTAAAACATAAGATGTAAATACACACATTATTGTACATCATTTATATTCTAGTCTTCACAATTATTTTTTTTTTTTTTTAACTAGCTGCGTTATATATTATTTAAATATTTATTTCAGGCATCGGACTAAAGACAACTTTCAAATGACTGATTTTTATAAAGAGTACTATGTAAAACGAGCATTTAATTTTCAAGTTTAAATAATAATTTTTAAGGTAAAGTTATTGTGTCCTATTATTTTACACATCTTAATAATAATCATAAGAGGAAGGCGTGAAAGAAACTATAGTTGTTTGTATCACAAGTACATTAATTGCTACACAAAAGTTACATTAATATCAATGTTTATAACTATTATAACCATTTTTAAGATTTTGCAAAAAGGCCCTTCTTGCATCCAGATCCTCAATGGTTTATCGTAAGGAAAGTTGATCCTTTCCTAGTATTCAATGTGCTGTACACGTGTGCCATAAATATCTGGTAGTGGTTATAAAACCTATTTGTTTAATGCTTTCTAAGGCGAAATTATGTTGCTAATAAAAAACAGATTGCGGTGCACAATAATGTCGATTGACTAGTACGAATGTCATTTAGTGCTCAATAACGTATTCGTTTATTTAAAAAATGTTTATTGGCTGCATCAAATAGTTAGTTGGCAGCAATAGCATTCGTGTCGTCCAGAATAAAACAACTTGCTGCGACTGCAAATCTACATTTGTTATAGTCTGCTCATGCGCTCTGGCTTCTTAAAAGAGGCCATTTTCTCTCTGGTCATTGCGCTATGTTTGTCCGTGTTCGTTTCCTTGCAACACGTTACGAACTAATTCACTATGGAGTTTCTTAATAACTGAACGTTTGATCACATAATTCCTTTATTTCAAGTAATTAGATGTTACACATAAGTTAGTCCAGAAAATAAACTTTCCATGAGGTGAAGTGTTCAAGCCTTGGCATGTCTGCCATTAATTAGTAGAGCTAGTGATTTTCCGCCGAGAAAACATGAGAACAGGGTAGACTTCAATTCTATAAGTAGCCAGCAGCAGTTTGTCTATTACCATTGGTTGCTGTCTGCTTGAGAAAACGTTTTCATATATGACCGGGCCACTGAGTATTCCGCAACATCGGCATTGCTCCAACGTGATTCGTGTGCAGACAGTTAACAAGTGTCATGAAGTAATTCAACCAATCAAGATAGATAAACGACCCTGCAGTGTTTTGAAATATAACGTGTCTTGAAATATTTTCGCGAAATTTCACTACCACTGCTAATTAGTTTTCATTTTTGTGCTCAAGTCACCTCACAATACTGAGTGGGGTGGCGCAGTGGTAACTTGCTGAAAGCGCAATGGAGAGGATCCGGGTTCAATGTCTGGTAACGCTATGATTAGGACCACCTGTTTTTCGCGATAACCTGAAGGCTAGACTCCAATGTCATTTGACATACATGCAGTTTTCCTTTTGATTAGCAACGTGTCTTTGTCGACAGACAGTTCCTTACCTGACTGGGCTAGTCAGAGTTTGGTAACTCCAACACTGAGTGTCCGTGATTCGCGGGCAGACACCGGCAATGCGAGACAGTTAAAAATCATACAATCACGAAAGTGAACCTGAACTCTAGTGTTGTGGAGTGCAAGTAGTCCTGAAACATTTTCGCGGGGGAAAAAAAAAAAAAAAAAAAACAGGTGGCTATAGCTATGATGATTTTCAGATATTGTCGGTCGTTAAACCATGTGTTTCTAACAAATCCTGAAACCTGCAAAACACTTAAGCGAGCCTCGCTAATCAGTTGTGGCGGTAGCTCGCCGACACACGAGACAGGAAATCCGTTTCTGCTTCCCCCAGGGGAACGCCTTTAACGAAATAGACACATCCTTTACCCCACCCCCGCATACCACCTACCCCCCCCCCTCTCAAATTCAAACATTCAGGTGGCTACCGGTACTTACGGTTGGATTTTCAAAATCATTGGCCGAGATACTTTCGTTTGGGGTTCCTGTATATTGGAATTATTTTTCAAAACCCCCAAGAAAATTACACACGGGCCAAACATGGTCACCAAAAATTATACAAAACGATTAATTAAAACCCATAAAGAATTAATGAATGTTCCTGCAGTAATACAGCAAAAAATTTATGCATAACACAACTTGAACTTTAGAGTTGAATGATTAGAAATTACAATATTGAAAAGAACGAAAACTTATTTAGTGTGAATACATATCTTATTAGTAGGGACACTCGAATTTCACGAAAATATTTCCGCACACGCCAGATTTCAATACCCTATGGGCGTAACAGCAGTTTTTTTTTTTTTTTTTGCTAATTATTATAAGTAGTGATTTTTCGCGAAAAAAATAATAATACATGGTAGACTTCAGTACTATACACACCCAACAGCAGTTTTTTCTATTGTCGTTGGCTGCTGTCTGCTTGTGAAGGCGTTTTCATATTTGACCGGGCCTCTCATAATTCGGCAACATCGGCATGGCTTCTACGTGGTTAGTGTGCAGATAGTTCACACTTGTCAAAAAGTTATTCAGCCAATCAAGAAAAGAAAACTACCCTTCGGTGTTTTGAAATATAACTTGTCTTTAAATCTTTTCGCGAAATTTCACTACCTCTACTAATTAGCCGTGTGTGTTTGTGAGAAGACGCTTTCTTACTTGACTGACCAATCAGAAATAGGTTATTCCGATATTGTACGTTTGTGGTTCGTGGGCAGACACTAAGACAAGTAACACCTAGAACATCCAATGACGTAAGCGGATCTGAGGTAAAGTGTTATGAAACGTAACAGGTCCTGAAATCTTTTCGCGAAAATCAATTGTCTCTACCAATAGGGAAAATCTCGCGGTACGCAGTAGGCAAGTCAGACCCGAGGCGCGTTCTTAGAGCCTTGCACATCCAATCAGAGAATAGTTACGCACATTTCAAAGTAACCGCTACGATTTTCGTGTCTCTGTCAACGCTATAGGACACTATGATTGCAGGGCGGGGACGAGTAGTCCAGGTTCATGGCAACGCTGCAATGTGTCTCTCGTTCAGCGGAGCATCCTGTCTCTGTGTGCGTGTGTTTATGTGGACAGCTGCAGTGCGCTACATGTCAGCTGCTCTCACCCCCCCTCCCCCTCCCCATACCTCGTGGGAAAACATACACCAGTCGCGCACGACGCAAAAGCCGCGTGAATTATCGGCGACCCGGCCAGGCACTTGTCGTTAAGAGATTAGTTCCCAGTGTGTGGCCGTGGGAGGGGCGTGAGCGATGACCCCCTTGACGCGCCCTACAGTCTGCGACGCTTGCAGCATTTCCACGGAGACGCCACAACAAACCCGATCCTCGACGAAGAGAGACACCTCGCACCCGTCGTGCAGAGTAGTTAACTGCGTCCGAATTCCTATTTCACCACTACTGACGTCTGATTTTTGTTTTCCTTGTCCCTTACGGACCTACTTTCACACTTTCAACGCGGTACTCGTCTGTCATACGGGCAATCATTTATTTATTTTTCCTTGCATTTAAAATATCGTACCAAAAAAACAATCGATCTTATTTCCCATTGTATTTAAAATATAGTGCATTAATATAATCGATATTACTTTCCCGTGCATTTAAAATGTCTGATATTAATATAATCTATTTTATTTTCCTTTGTATTTAAAACATTGAAAATTAATATCATAGATTTTTTTCCCCTTGCGTTTGAAACACCGTACATTAAAATAATCGATTTTATTTTCCCTTGTGCTTAAAATATAGTAGGCCTACATCAATGCAATCTATTTTACTTTCCCTTACATTTAAAACATCGTACTTTAAAACAATCGATTTTCTTGTAATTAATGAACATAACTTGAGAACTCTGGCCCTAAAAAAAATAATCACATGGCTGAAAAACATCGCTCGAACATAAAATACATGAACGAGAGTGATAAAACGATAAACACTGTTTATTCGCGTCGTTGTTGTTATAGGTGGTCGTGAATATGGCCACGCCCTTCGACTTTACCGGGCAATAACAACCATTTTTCGGTAAACCTAACGAGCTCTCCGCGGTCAAGTGAACCAACTACGCGACGAGAAAACAATATGAAGCAACCAATGGAAGGTCAGACTCCCCAGGGATACATAGAAAGTATTCCGTGACTTCCTTTTTTGCGCACAATAATTTCGTGACGGTATTTCGCTGAGTGTTGAAAGTGTTATTTTCTTAGTTACAGACGTTGCAAACAAGCAATTTTATGATGGGAGCTGTACTTAAATGGCCATTACACTTGTTTCGTTGTCATAACCAATAAACTGTATTTTTTTTGTTCCGCTATAGTAATGTGAACCAGTCAAAACCTAGACCAGTTAACACGATTTGCGAATCAGTTTCGCACACACACGCAGGGAAGACCATTGGCCACTGAGATTTGCAGTATGCTGTGCCGACCAAAATAACCATAATTGGCATTATGTAGATAATTGTGTACACTGTATCTGGATGAACTAGGATCACGTTGCTTGCACTTAAGTTGTTCACGGTTTATTGAGATCTTTTCAAATCAACCTTTCAAATACGTCACTTTTTCTATAGGCTGCTTACGGTAAAATGAGCTCTTTTGAAAGCCCTGCTTAAGATCTGCTTGTATCAATGTTATGTATTCTTCCGCCTTACGTAAAATTAACATTGGCATGGGCCTCAACGCTTTATTCATGCGTTGGTCAAGTGAAACTGTGAAATTATTAGAGAAGTAAATATTTTTCAAATTTGATCATTTTTTTACACTTTGAAGCATTAAAAAACATAAAACGAAATAAATAATGTAAGTTATAACAAATGGTTACCTAACACTTTTTATTCGTCGTTAAGATATGGAACTACTTACTATCCATTGTTACCAACTTTACATTGGGCGCAAGTCACCCAGTGCACCCGTTAAAATATATGCAGGCAGAACAGCGACTTATTTCGAAGGCTGTTTTCAAAAGTGCTGACTTTAACGTGAACAACCTTTACCTGCATATATTTTAACAGGCACGGTGACTGGCAAACACCCAGTAAGTTGGTAACGACGAAAGGAAAGTACACATGAATTCAAATGTTCTTAGTGAACGTTTCTTTTGATTTTTTTTTCTTAAATCGATAAATGTGTAATAATTAGCACATTAAAAAAAAATGTTTAACATTCTAACAATTCCGTCGTTTCACTCGACCGACACACGAATAATGTGATTGGGCCAAAGGCTACGTTAATTTTTCATATGGTGGAAGAATACATAATGTGCATTCAAGCAGATCTTAAGAAGGGTTTGGAAGACGCTCAGATACCGCGAACAGCCTATAACATGCGTTATTTATAGAAACCTGAAGAGTTCGCGAGTTCAACGACCTGCAGACTAGAATCTACATTCTTATGTACGAACATGCCGATATCAGTAGGACATCGGTTGTCTGCTGTCACAGTGGAAGGCGACGATTGGGCCAGCGTTTTCCAGGAAGTGCCGAACACAGTATGGGCCAATGACTGAGGGTAAATAAACGCACGTGTTTTGAATTCTAGCTTGCCCCGAAAGGAATCGGCGAATTTCTCAGGACTCTAGTTATTTACCATCTCAGCAGCTAATTGAAATGGCGGGAAATGAATATCAGAAGTTTACTTGCGCCCATGTTACGCCAGTTTACATTCTATAAAATTTTAGTGAATTGCCGTTTAGGAAAATGATCTACTGCAATTCCTCGCGTTGCCGAATCTAGGATAACCAGCGTGTCACTACGCGTATAAGCTGTCATTAAATAATTGATTTCCGCACATGCTAGATGTCAACACTTTACGGGCGTACGAGAAGTTTTATTTTGCTAATTGGCCGCGTGTGTTTGTAAGAAGAGATTTTCTTACTTGACTGGCCAATCAGTATCATGTTACTCTGATATTGTACGTCTGTGATTCACGGGCAAACATCAAATAAGCGTAACGCCTAGGCAACCCAAATCACGAAAGTGGGTCTGAGCTAAAGTATTATGAATTACAACTGGCCATGAAATCGTTTCGCGAAAATCGGGCGTCTAATAATAACGCGAATCTTGCAAGGCTGTGCATATCTCTCATCTCAGCCGTGCCGATCTGCGCCTAGCGGACTCTTGGAAGCGCGGGCACGGAAAAGCATACGTGAGTAGCATTCGGGAGGTCATGTAGCCTGTTCACGGTATCTTCACATTAGAGACATGCGAAATTCGCGTTATTATTCGGCATCATGCTGAACTTCACAGCACTGCCTGCACTGGATCCGGCATCCTTTCTCCATTGGTTGCAGCATAGATGAGAATCCACGCCCTTTCTGACTGAACTGCGCGTGATTCTGGCACAGAAATTTGAAGTGTTAATTTATTGGTGTTGAATCACCCCAGGGCGTGTCAAATAAAGAATGGTCCAACGACAAACATATTGAAAAGGTACGCGTGCTTAAAGTTTAACGTGTCCCCGAATAATAACGCGAATTTTGCAGGTCTCTATTTCAAATTTTCTAAATTAAATTTTCGGAAAATAACTTCATGTATTGCATGTTTGTTTCCTAAATAGGTTAGAGTTGATTGGAGAGATTTTTTTTTTGGCGTTTGACAGCGACGTTTTGAGCGCTGCTGAAAGCGAAATCAGGTGAAGATGGAGCAACGGTGGAATGCATGGGCGAGGTAAACTTGATAGCCCCGAGAAAACCCGCCAGCTGACGGTCTCCGTAGGCGGAAATCCGGGCGACCTGGCGGGGAATCGAACTCGGCCCGCCTCGTTGACAAGTGAGAAGCGTGACCACAATACCTCTGTGATCCCTCCTTATGTAACTGATACAGTATATTCACGGTTTTTAATCACACTTTCTGAATGAAATCTGTGAAAAATCACTCCATGTATAACGTGTTTAGTTGTTTCCTATATGTGTCGAGTATCACAAGAGCTCTATACTTGTGTTAACACAAAAGTATCTTATCTTTGGCTAAATTGAACTTTGACTTATATTTTGTCTATACATTAAATAATTTCCTGTTTGATAAACACGAATAAATACAGAGAGAAAATAGGAGAGTTGGTAATGCCTAGTAAGAAATAGTTCTTGTTCAAATTATTACTACACTGAGTGCGCACGAATGCGGTGAGTTGTCCCTTTGTTGCGATTTTCTAGACTCCGTTAAGCTTTGTTTGCATGAGGCGGAGGAGTATCGTGGAAGTAGAACTTTAGCCGGGATTCAGACAAGTTGAAAGTAATCGTGAATGGGCCATATATCAAAACCGTATCATAATTCCGTTAGCAATTCTCGAGGCCTGAGCATATTTGCTGACAGTCACAGCAAACTAGAAGTTAGGCGTCTATAGAGTCCACTGCATGAACACCGTCTCGACTGGCCTGTGCATATCCACTAACCAGCTTCCTATTGGTATAAACTACTCCGCACTTACTAAACCACTCTTGATACGTTTCATTATTGGCTGGCTGCTGACCAATGAACTAGTGAGTTTAACTGTGTAACAATTACCAATTATCCTCCACGCGTAATACGTAGAGACCTGATAAATTCACGGATTAATTTCGGGACAAGCTAGAATTCAAAACTCGTGTGTTAATAAAACTTCAGCCATTGGTCCACACAGTGTTTGACACCTCCTGGAGTACGCTGGCCCAATCGTTGCATTCCACTGTGACAGCAGACAACCAATGTGCAGTTGATATCGGCATATTTGTACATACATAAGACAGTAGCGAATAGCCTGCACGTCATTGAACTCGCGAATTTTTCAGGCATCTGCTGATCGGTTAGCCTGCTCGCCTCCCACCATGCGAAGCGGGTTAAATCCCCGGCCGGTTCACCCCGGTGTTTTCGCATGTGCGAATCGTGCCGGACGATGCCGCTGTTTGGCGGGTTTTCTCGGGGATCTCCCGTCCCCCCCCCGCCCCTTCGTTCCGGCGTTACTATATACCTCACCTCACCCTTCATCGGCTCTCAAGACCCCACTGTTCAGGGCCGTCCGAATTTATTCACCCTTACTACTCCAAAACACGCGGTTGGATGATTTTAACTCGTACGCCTTTTACGTGTCTGCTAGTCGAGATGAAAATGTCCTCACACTGACACGCGGCCAATCGCGGAAGGAAATTCGCAATTATGCACGTAACAAGTTGAAGTTTATCTTGCGTCTAATTCTTTTCACGAAAATAAAGTAGGATTCGTTTGAGGACAAGTTAAACTTCAAACCCGTGCACATGGAAGTATCTGCTTCCATTGGAACATAGTTTGTTAGACACACCACGAACCACGCTCAACCAATAACCAACCTGCTGAGAAACCAAGGAATGAATCACGTGCTACCTGGTCTGGAGGTAAACTGTAACATGAGCCAATGAACCAATAAATGAATCTCAAATACAAAAGGATTGTGGAGTATAATCCATTCACGGTTACACACTTTTCAGAAGACATGTCATGCTAAAATGTTATTTTCAGGATATTCTTCCGCCTCGTGCAAACTAACCGGAACTAAGTATAGGCCAAAGAACAACACACCGAATTCGTGCGCACTCAGTTGTAACGATATTTTACATGAGAAATACTTCCTACTAGGCGCTACCAACACACATATTTTCTCGCCTTTTTATTCATGTGTGTTATAAATGGAATGTTATAATATATCAATTTAATAAAGCTAAAACTTAAATTTATTGACAAATAAGATACTTTCGTGTTAACGCTTATGATAAATGGCATATTTAGGAAATAACCAAACACCTCATACATGGTGTGATTTATGAAAGGTGAGATCCAAAAAGTGTGAAGAAACTGCGAATAGACTATGTATGTAACATGTTGCAGATTGAATCTACGAAATTTCCGGGTTTCTACTTGTAAGAAGTAGTTCTTATATAGAATATTACTCGATATTTTCATGTTATTCTAAAGTAAACGTATCTTACTGACATATTTGGATATTTTTTTTTAATGGAGTGTCTGATACACATTTTCGTTATTCTGTATTGAAATATCATTTTTAATTTGATTTCTTCACAAGCATGGAGCACCGGTTTCTCCTTGCGGTTTTTTTTCCCTCTGGATTTTGACGTTTCGCTCCCTCGTGTCGGAAGAACACGTAGTGAGTAACTCGACAGTAGAACTTGAGCAAAGCTTCAGAAATGTTGGGAATAACCACGAATATATTGTTCGTGTTCAAACCTGAACTGTGATAGCTGTGGTACTTCCTCAAAGTGAATTTTCATTCCTCTTCCAATCTGATGAAAACGAGCGGAGTTCACCCCCCCCCTACCTCCCTCTCCCAATTCCCCAACCCCCCCGCCGACCGTCCTTCTTTTCGTTTTAATTTAACTTGGAACACAATTTTCCGTAATATGTCCCTATTATTAGATACTCTTATCGTATCGCTTTATATTTGACAAAAAAAAAAAAAAAGACACTTCAACCTCATGCAAAGGAAGTTTAAAATCACGCCAAAGGGATAACGCGTCGCTTTTGTCAGTACACGGTCTAATAATACACTATCTACCAAAAAGTAATTGGGCACCTGTGAAGGTAGGTAGTTCAGTACGTCAGTTGACTTGTGTCTCACGGCCTTCGGTGTAGGACCGCTGGTGTTTGTCCGTGGTAGCATGAACACAGAGGCCTGTTGTAACATTCTGGATAATGAAATACTCCCAACACTGTGGAGTTTATACGGAATGGGCCCGTGTTACTTCCAGGATGACAACGCCAGGTGCCATGTTTCAAGGGCTACTATGCAGCGGTACGCCGACACCAATGTTCGCCGATCGGACTGGCCGGCCCAGAGCCCCGACCTCAACCCTATAGAACATCTTTGGGACTCATGGAATGGTTGCAAGAGGCATGGCGACGAATCCCCGTGGATGTCCTGCAAACACTCGTAGAGAGCATGCCAGACAGGGTGGCTGCTGTTATAGCCACAAGAGGTGGTCCTACGTGATTCTAACGGGTGACAACCATCGAGCAAACATCGTGGACAGGTTCCCAGTTACTTTTTGATAGATAGTGTACTTTTGCTTGAGAACTCGTTCTTACTAGACATTACAAACACAAACTTTTCCCGCTTGCTTTTATTCAAATTAGTTATAAATGAAGCATTAGTGAATGAAGATATTTGGGCGGATCTTAACATCGAGGTCTTGAGAGCCGACGAGAGTGTTTGATCCGGTGACCCGGCCGGGGATTGAACCCGGTTCGCCTTGGTGGGAAGCAAACAGGCTAACCGCTCAGCCACCGCGGCCCCATTGATTGTGGATATTATGCTTTTCTACATTGAACAAAATCAACAGAGGAGTGACAACAGAATAGTTCTGTGATCGGTTCTGGTTCCAGGGTAGCAGCGACCAATCTGGGGTACCAATATCAGAACGTACTGTTAGTTTATTACAATCGAAATATTGCTCAAGTTGTTCTGCTGTATAAATGGCAGGTAGATCTGTTATAAGAACTACAAGTATAGTCACATCTACAAAAAAGTACCTCAGTTTAATAAATCGCTTCACAGTTAACAGATATTATAAGCTGTTCACGCTAAAATGAGGACTTTTGAGGCCCTAGTTACTTTTTCCTTCCAGTCATATTTTATCCTTTAAACCACCTTTTAAAATAAATATTGCGCTGCAAGTAATAAGCACAATGTGCATATTCCACTGCACTCGTCAGTCACCGTGTAAGACTAAAATAAAATATATTTATTGAGTATTATTCCAAATGAGAGGGCTTTAAAAAGTGCTCACTTTACCGTGAACAGCCTATAAATATTTTATCAGAATTAAATGATTATTAATTATTTTAATACTATAGCCCATTTACGGTTTCCTCCAAATTTTCTGAAGCCCTGCTAAAGTTCTAATTCCAGGATATTCCTGCACCTCATGTAAACAAAGCTTAACCGTGCATAGAAAATTACACTAAAGAGACAACGCACCCCATTCGTGCGCGATCAGTTTAACAATAATTTGCATGAGAACTACTTGTTACTAGGTAACATACATATTTTCTCACTGTTCTTATGTGATACACGGCGTATTTAAGAAGCAACCAAACACGTATTGCCCGGGCAGATTTTTCAAAGGTTTGATTCCAAAAGTGTGAAGACACCGCGAATAGACTATAAATGTTGACAAACTTTACTGACAAAAAAAGGGGGGCGGGGGGTTACACCTCCTCCCCTCTTCCCCCGTGGTTATCACCCTGCCAAAGACATATTTATCATTCTCAGTGTATATGCAGGAATGTAATATACTTAGAGATGATTGGAAATCGCAAAACATTGGATGAACAAGGTTTCGACTCGGCTTAGTTGTTTAACAATCTCGAACGTTCTGCCTTATAGTATCGGTATCCTCATTGGCCTAGCGAAATGGGGTATAGGTTGTCCACAGTAAAATGAGCACTTTTGAAAGTCCTGCTTGTATGCATGTTGTGTATTCTTCCGCTTTATGTAAAATTAACATTTCCATGGGCCACGTCACTTTATTCACACTTCAGTCAAGTGAAACTGTGAAATACGCGAAAGGAAATATTTTACCAATCCGCTCATTTTTACACTTCGATGCATTAATAATAACCTGAAAGCGAAATAAATAATTTTGAGTTATCACAAGTGGCTGCGTATCACTATTTATTCGACGCTGAGATATGGAACTGCTTTCCCTCCATCGTTACCAACTTAACTGGCCGCATGCCACTCAGTGCGCCCGTTAAAACATATGCAGGTGAGAGCAGTGACTTTTTTTCGAAGGTTGATTTTAAAAGGTGCGCACTTTATAGTGAACAGCTTTTAGTGGCTACATACATGCATGGCAGCCAGCAAGAAAAGAAATCTGTCGGACACGTGTGTGGTACGTTGAATCCTGGCAAACCGTCGACTTTTCCCGCGATAAAACCATCATCTCTAAGTATAATGATACTGTCGCATGTTGTGCAGCCAACTGAGGGAACCGACGGACCCCCCCCCCCCTTCCCCTCTAAATACTTTTCGCGCAGGCGATTCACTCTTGTTGCAGACGAGCGGGGCAGGACACAGGAAAGGTGCTGCAACATGAAATGTCTGTGTATGTCTAGCAGTAGTCCAGCTGCCTTCAGCGATATGCAGCACTATTTGCTGTTTATCTCACGTCGCCATGTGGCGGTATCATGGAAGACCCCGTGTGGACCCGGGCATATAGTCTATTCGCATTTTTCTTCGCACTTTTTAAAACCAAACCTTTTGAAATATCACCCTTGTCCGACATGTTTAGTTATTTCCCAAATACGCCATGTATCACAACCGTTTCATACATCTGTTAACATTAAATTATTTTATTTTTCGTTCAGTTGAAGTTTCGCCCATATTTTATTTATAAGTTATAATATTTCATTCATAATAAATACGAATAGAAACAGCGAGAAAACACGTGTGTTGGTGGCGCCTAGTGAGAAATAGTCCTCATGCAAAGTATTATTATTACAACTGAGTGCGCACGAATTCGGTTCGTTATCCTTCGGCGTGATTTTCTAGACTTAGGTGAGCTTAGTTTGCACGAGGCGGAGGAATATCCTGGAAGTAGAACTTGAGCAGGGTTCCAGAAAAGTGTGAAGTAACCGTGAATGGATTATGATTTATAACTCACGAGCATGTCGGGGAAATTTTGCCGGTAGCTTGCCGTCACGCGGAAAAATACTCCGCCTCTACTTCCATGAGTGGAATAATTCCTAAACAACAGACAGTCAGTGGTCAAAGTGGCAAAGTGGTTGAGTTTGTGAAAGCGACAAACGTCAATTACCTTTTTTCTTATTAGCGCCTATATTTTTGCTCTTGCTCTTGAATACGAAATTCGCACTCGTACAATGTTATTGTTTCGCTGGACTGTGTATATCAATATCCACGTAAACAATTATAACTAGTCAACATTTCAGTTCGCAAGAATAAAACTGCTGTTTTCAATAAATTCTCACGTGTACGCGGGGCTTCATTCGCCGACGGCCAGCCAATAATAAACGTTGCAGAGTACAGTAGATGTTCCCGGTGTAGCCATGACCAATAGGACGATGGTAAGTGGAGACACAGAGACCAACACAACTGAGATTTCTGTAGTGGGGAATATAGGCAGTTCACTTCAACCTTGTCTTCAGTCGCAAGTAATTTGTGCCGTCCTCATAGGGTTAACATTAATTAATCTTCCTTACGTGTAGTAGAAGTAATTTTAACGGAGTTTTTAAAATTACTCTCTAGGGACAGCTCACCGCTTTCTTTCGCACTCAGTTTAATGATATTTTGCATAAGAACTATTCCTTACTATATTACCAACACTCCTATTTTATCACTGTTTTTATAATGTATCAGTAAAAATATATATGAAAGTTAAATTTATAAAGAATATGGCTTTTTATGTTAACGTAAGTACGAAAAACTTGTTATACATGTCCAAAGACCTGCAAAATTCGCGTTGTTATTTGGGGACACATTAAACTTCAAACATGTGTACCTTTGCAATACGTTTATCATTGAACCATACTTTATTTGACACGTCCTGAATAACTATGCGCCAGTAAATGAATACTTCACAACTGTGTGCTCCAATCACGTGTAGTGCAGTCAGAAAGGAAGTGAATTCACGTCTGTGCAGCAGCCAATGGAGAAACAACGCCGGCTCCAGTACACACAGTGCTGTGAAGTTTAGCCTGGTGACAAATAATAACGCGAATTTTGCAGGTCCCTAAACATGACATATTTAGGAAACAACCAAACGCGTCTTACATAGGATGATTTTTTCAAATGTTTGGTTGAAAAAGTGTGAATAAACCGTGGACAGACTATAACAAACATTTTTATAACATGAATTTTCAAAAGTATTTAACTTTGCCCTACCGAACAGATATTTTAGTTAATTGTCTGAGAAGCAGTCTAGTCTCTACTCACTTTGGGCGGACTTTTTATTCAAACTGCGCTAAGTCAGTTAGTTTCCTTCGGAACGTAGAAGAGGAGGAGAGAGGTAAAGAGAGATGTAAAGAGAGAGAGAGAAAGAAGGAAAATAACCAGGCCTTTCGCAGCGAGCGTCCCCCCCCCCCCCCCCCAACTAATCGAGTTTTAGAAATAAACTAGTTGAATTGCGTCAACAACTCCCACTTCGGTGAGGCTAAATTCAGAATAAAGAGGGTTAATAAATGGGTTTGTTCGCGCAGTACATAACTTCTCAACAGGCAAATGATTATTTCGGTAACGATATTTTTACGTTTATACACCACCGCGCATCGCTGCGGGTGAGAAAGCTTTGAACTTTTCCCCTTCTTCTTATCTAGAGTATGTGATTGAAGATATTCACAATTTCGACTGAACACACAAGATTCCTGCTATAGGTGTTCACGATAAAATGAGAACTTTTTAAGGCCCTCGCAACAAGCATTACCCTCTAATAAATATGTTTTATTACAGCCTCAGACATTAACTTTTGAGAGTGGTGAAATTATACACCGAATTTTATTAGTCACGTGACAATGCTAATATTAAAAAATGGCTTGACACATTGAGTCTGCACACATTTACTGGCACTTCAAACAAATTAGAAGTGAGTCGCATATATCCACTACTACAAGAACACAGGGTCTGTTGGTGGCTGTGTTAGAACTCACCATCGTCCTATTGGTCCATACCACACCGGACACTACCCTGTACTTCACAGCGTTCATTATTGGCCGGTCATCAACCAATAGAGAGCCGATCTGATATCGACCCTATCAAATGTCCTTTATCGTATAAAATGATTTATAATCAACCATGTCCCTTTGATTGGCTATAAAAATATAAACTTTACCGTCAGAAATATCATTCTTACTGCGCTGTGGGTTCTTGAGAGGTCGTGTTAAAAACTAGCCGAACAAAGACTGCACATCCATGCGAGTTTTGTTCTGAACGACAAAGAAATGTTCAAATTAGCTCTGCTCTAGTTACACACGAGCATAGTCTACAAAGTGTTAAATATAAAAACTGGCTTAAAATAATAATTTGGAAGGGCCTTAAAAAGTGCTCACTTTATCGTGAACGGCCGATAATTTAACACTGAACCTATCTGCGCACAAAATAAAACATGAGATAGAGTGCTCATCCCAGTTGCGCAGTAACAATCTCCCTGCACCAACAAATGAAATGCTTTTCTTCCTACAAAACTTTCAAATCCACGTAGCTCCGCGCGAACCGCGGTGGTGCAGTGGTTAGGCTACTCGCCTCCCACCTTGGCGAACCGGTTTCAATTCCCGGCGGGGTCGCTCTTGGATTTCCGCACGTGGGAATCGTGCCGGACGATACCGCTGGTCGGCGGGTTTTTTCGGGGATCTCCAGTTTCCACCCGCCCGTGAATTCCTATGCTGTTCCATACTCACCTCGCTTCAATCTCTTCGCATTCACTCTCCCGCGTGGCTTCGATTACATGAGGTTAGATCACTGTTGAATAAAATACGTACTTTTATGTGCTGCAACACTGCTTGTAACGACGTAGCTACGCAAAGTCTATGCGGTTTCTTCGCACCCCAGAACGGTGACGTTTGGTTACGCTGTTTCCGGCAACTTGATCAAGAGGCCGGAAGTTTAATGGCGTACTGTAATATTATTGGTGTTTGACTTTTCAATTGTGAAGACCTCCTGAGGGAAATAGGTCGATTCACCTTATTAGGTAACATCAAACGCCATTGGGCATGAATATCACGACCCCTCCCAGGGACAATTGATAGCCCCAATTATTTCTTGGAATTACGATTTTTTGAGGAGAAAATAATGGATCTCTTATTGGATTGGTAGCGCTAGGTGGCGTACTTGTGTATTTAATGCCTGCCCACGCTTCCTTCTGGGTCAGTCAGCGGCCTCGAGGGGGCAAGCTTCTACCAGATAAGTGTAGCATTCTCGTTTGATACACAGTGTAGGCTCTTCAAGCGAATAGGTCCTTTACGTCATTCTGACGTTCGGCGAGGGCCATTATGGCCGGAAATTTTAAAATATTTTAAAGCTAGCGAAATGTTGGCCTTTTAACCGAACATTGATAGTGTTATGACAAAGTTTTAACCAGGCGTTGGGTGGTTGTAACCAATGGTAACCAAAAACAAATATTATGGTCTTAGCATTTTGAAAACGAGTCTAGGTAATGGTAGGCTATATGCGACTTTACGACGTTTGGTGAATTTTGCAAAATCGTGTTTACTCGTGGGAGTTAAGGCTGGCATTGCTAAGCAGTTGCTCCCATCCACTTGGGATCGCGAGTAGATTAGGTATTAAACGGTGAGGTTGTAATATTCATTGATTTCCTACCAGTAAGGTTTACCAGATCGGGTTTCCTGGTGTAAGAACAAAAATTATTCTGTAATGTCAGGAGTAAATGTCGGTGTGACAGACATAAATCCGCCATTTTGTAACGATGGTAAATTGAGATAATTTGCCCAATATATTTTGTGATAGCCTTCTGTATTTACTAACTATATGGCCAGTTAGAGGCATAAACATAACCTGTGTAGTATTTTACAAGTATTATTTGAATAACGGCGAATTTATTGTACCTGAAATTTCTGGTTGCATTTTACTCTATATTTTGGCAACCTGGTTTTTTATGTAACCTTTTTAATAGATTTGTTACTTAAAGAAGAGGAGATAATGTTAGCTTTTCCCCACGTATGTAAAATTGATAATAATGAAGGTTTGTCCACGGGTAAGATTAATGGCAAATGAAAAGAATTGAAAGAAACATAACCAAAATAAAAGAATATTACCACATTTCCTTTGTTTCTGTTGCAAATCGTTTATCACTATCAACATACCCTTACACTCTACAGAAAAATCGTTTTTTTTTTTTGCGTGGCTTTCGCCATATTAGTGTTTTGCTAGGTCTTTATGCAAACCCTGCCTCGCCACGTCCTTAGTTTAGGACGCAGCAAGGTTAGAAACTCGTCTCGAAATATTTTCGGGGAATTTCATTACCGCTAATGGAAGGTAAAATTAAAGTGAATGTGCACGAATGCGGTGCGTTGTCCCCTTGGTGTAGTATTCTAGACTATGTTAAGCTTTGTTTGCACGAGGCGGAGGAATTTCCTGGAAGTACAACTTTATCAGGACCTTAGGAAAATATGGAACTAACCGTGAGAATGGACTATATGCCCACACCAAAGGAACTTTCACTCCACTTCATCTCCGTGTGCGTTCTTATGCACTCTGTGGCGATACGTTGATTCGTAACCACGGGGCGGGGCTGGAGGCAACATGCTGTCGCAGTTTTACACCTGCATAGCACGGTCACAGAATAACTAAGTATGCAGAGCCGGAAATAGAGGTCTTTATATGGTTTCAGCTTTCCTGGTGGCTAACTGGGGCGTGCAAGACTTTGGAAACGGCAGTCGGGCCTTGTTGGGAAACACATGAAAAATTCGCCGGTTCAATGATCTGTAGACTAAACTCCACAGCCGTATTTAAAACCATGCAAATATCCGTGTTCTTTGATTACTTGCTGTCTCATTGGAATGCGATGATTGGTTACACATTTTATTGTGTGTTTAATATTGGCTCAAAGTTGTCCAGGAGGTGTGAAGTAACGGGAGGACCAAAAGCATAAGCAATACTAACGTACGAGGTTATGAATTCTACTTTATCCCGAAATAAACCCGCGAATTTTTCAGCTCTCTACTTATTGGCGATTGTTAGAGACGTACAAAATTTGCGTTATTATTTGTTAACATGCTAGACTTCACTGCCATGTACCTACTCGAGCGGCGATTCGCGATTTCGATGGCTATACACGATGTCATTTACGTATGTGACTGCTGCACTGTCGATTGTTGCTCAACCTACGAGCCTTTACTACTGGCTCAAAATGGCCTCGGAATGAGCCACACAAATTATCTGCCAATGGCGAAAGTCAAAAGAACATACAACATCGTGGAGTTTAGTCTACCGCCAATTTATAACGCGATTTTGGAAGTCCCTAGCAATTAAACGTTGCAGAAGATAGCCTATTGGTAGGGTAACCTGTTTTTCGTGAAAATATTCATACATAGACTAGATTTAAATTTCTTATGTACAGGTTTAGAAATTTCCTCAGGCTATTGGCTACGTGCCTGTGTGAGAAGACATTTTCTACTCGATCGGGACAATCAGAATAAAATTATCCTGACACTGATGCACCAGTGATTGGCTGGTAGACACTTAAGACGTGTGCTAGTTGTAATCGACCAACCGCGATATTGGTTCCGAACTAATGTGTTTTGGAGTACAACTAGCCGTGAAACCTGCTGGTGTGTGTGATTGTATAGGCTGTTCACGGTAAACTGAGCACTTTTGAAAGCCCTGCTTACGATCTACTTGTATGCACGTTGTGTATTCTTCCGCCTTATGCAAGATTAACATTGTCATGGGCTTCAGCACTTTATTCATGCGTCGGTCAAGTGAAACTGTGAAATTATTAGAAAAGTAAATATTTCACAATTCTGCTCATTTTTACACTTCGATGCACTTAAAAAACAGAAAGCGAAAGAAATTATTTAAATTATCTGAAATGTTTACCGAGAACTTTTTATTCGACGTTACGATGCGGAACTACTTTCCATCCATCTTTACCAACTTTACTGCGCGCATGTCACTCAGTTTACTCGTTAAAATATATGCAGGTAGGGTCAGTGACTTTTTTCTAAGGTTGAGTTCAAAAGTGATCATTTTATCTTGAACAGGCTGTACATGCAGGTAGCGGCAGTAACATTTTGCAAATGTTTATATCAGAAGTGCTCGATAGTAGTAGGGACATGTATGTTCTGGATACAGTGCCCAAAAATGTTAAATTGTTTGAAAGGGTTAAGTGTCAAAAGGGTTAATTAAGGAAAGAGTTAGTAAGGCAATTTTGTAATTAGGAAAAGGGTTAATTTTATTGGCAATTGGTATTGAAAAGATTAAGTGTCATAAAGGTGATATTGGTGGAGCATAGTAGATGCTCTCCCTAGGACGTCTGGCAGTTGACTATGCTCTGCCAATATCACCTTTATGACACTTAACCCTTTCAACACCAATTACCGATAAAAAATTAACCATTCTCCTATTACACAATTTCCTAATTAACCCTTTCACTAATTAACCATTTACTAATTACACAATTACCTAATTTACCATTTCCTTAATTAACCCTGTTGTCACTTAGCCCTTTAAGTTAATTCCACCCTTTGTGCACCAATTTAACCCTTTGGGCACTTTATCCAGTACATACATGGCCCTACTACTATTCTCGATCAATCGCGAAAAGCCTTAATTCGCTGTATGCTGCAAACATTTCTCTTCTGTATGCATAGCTGTATACTGTGTGGCAATGGTGCGGTGCGGCATTGGCCGACGTGCTCACCTGACTTGTTGCCGAAGGGGAAGCGTACCCGGCGAAAACGGCGAGCCACCTTGAAGGAGAACGACGCCTCACGTTGCCGGGAGTCCAGGCGCTCGGGCATCACCCGCAGTCCTGCCAACATCACAGCACAACACTTACCTAGCTACTCCGCTCGTTAACTCAACATATCTACTGCACAGCCCACACTGTAAAAACTTTTCTGGTAAACTTCCTAAACTGTAATGAATGTTTTTAACCTATTCAATGTATGGCAATAATAGCACACATCAAGCTGGAGATATAATTATGTATAGCAGTGTTACTACATAAAAGTTGGTAACTTCCCTACGCAGTTGACTGTTTCCTGAGAAAATGTAGGAACGCTACAATAAAGGTATAGTGGGGGGGGGGGAATTACCATTCCTGCTTTCTCACTAAGCATATACACTGGTATGGTAAATTCCCATATAATTTCCTAGTGTGTAGCAGTCATGACTTCAATATTCCTGCTGATAGCACGCAGACAATATCATTTAAACTTTAATATTAATATGTAATTTGAACTAATGGAAGTGAAAGCCTCTTTTGTTTGAAAAATAACATTTAATAGTTAGAGACCTGCAAAATTCGCGTTGTTATTTGGGGACACATTAAACTTCAAACACGTATACCTTTGCAATACGTTTACCATTGAACCATACTTTATTTTACACGCCCTGAATAACTATGCGCCAATAAATGAATACTTCACAACTGTGTGTCCCAATCACGTGTAGTGCAGTCAGAAAGGAAGTGAATTCACGTCTATGCAGCAGCCAATGGAGAAACGACGCCGGCTCCAGTACACACAGTACTGTGAAGTTTATCCTGATGCCAAAAAAAATAACGTGAATTTTGCAGGTCTCTAATAATAGTACCTTACACAATAGAACCCTTGAGAAGATAAATATACAGAAATGAAATGACGTGAAAGTTCCTTTCATATTCTCTCCTTTTTCTAGGCGAGGCTGTTTAATTGGGTCTTGTGTCTGGTTGGTAAGGACCTGCGAAATTCACGTTATTTTCTGGCGGCAAGCTAGCTTTACCGTCATATACATAGTCAAGTTGGTGTAAATTGTTTATTGGCTTCGGCAGCAATGAGGGCCCATTTTTTTTACTTTTGACTTGGTTGGACCTGATAGGACCAGCCTCACCTAGCAGTTTCCTTTTGGTACAAAGCCGTCCGGAGCGTATCCAGACAAACAGCAGTCCAGTGATGAATGCAATATTAAGAACAATTGTGGATTTTCGCATAGACTATATATAAGGTAGACCGAGTATTCGTCTTCTGAGCATGTTCCCAACATTTACCTACCCCAATACTACAAAACTTCTGCACAACTGTCAAAGTCACGTGGTCAACAGTGATGTGCGTGTTTGATTTTATCTTAATTTTTAAATGACAAGCACTATTATATTAATAAAATAGTTTTACCAGTTTTAATACAATCAAACTGCATCACAAATTGGTTAGAGGAGGTATACATTCATCTTAAAGCATTTGTTTACAAATCCGTTTTCTAACCTAAAATCCAAACCACGCCATTTTTGCTAGACGTGTAGGCAGAAAAGCAGTTCAATGTTGGGACACGGAGATTGGTTGTGCGCAGCCAGCGAGATCGATCTACACCATCATTACTTTATCGTGCCTCCATTATTATTTCCTGAGGTCAAAGAAAAATTATTAGATATATGTGCTATTTCAGAGACAAAGAAAAAGGGTAAAGGAGTTATTTCTTATGAAAATTATATTTTCTTCTATAGTGGAGAGCAAAAGAGGGAGTAGGGATTCTTATTCATAATAAATATAAAGATGCAATCCTTGGATATAAGTTTATATCAGAAAGAGCATTAATGGTGTCACTAATATATATCTTACATATATTTAGTGTATATGCACCAGCGGACTGTAAACCAGAACAGTACACAGAGACATTTTATGGAATACTTCAAGATCAATTAGATATGATACTAATGAATGAGCAAGTAATAATAATGGGAGACTTGAACGGAAGAATTGGGAACAATATTATACCAGGGGTTATGCAGAGGCTCAATGAGAATATATTAAATGATAATGGAGAGTTTCTCATACATCTCTGCACAAACAATAATCTTATAATAAATAATACGTTTTTCGATCTTAAACCACAATATAAATACACATGGGAAAATACTAGAGGACAATGCTCAACAATAGATTATATAATATCAAATAAAAATATTCATCAAGCTCAAGTTCTGACTGTTAGAACATTAAATTCAGCTAACATAAGAACTGATCATAGATTAGTTCTGGCAAAATTGCGAATTCACGCACAAAAAAAGAACGAAAACTAGTAATTAAAATACAAATTAACACGGAATTACTGGGAGATAAAAGTATACAGTACCTATATCAAAGAAGATTAGAGGAAAAACTGTCAAAAAATTGCATGAAGGAAGATAAAGAAATGAAAGATAATTGAAGAACAGTTCAGAATGCTATACTATGTACAAGCTGCTTCTGAAGCACTGGGTACTTGACAAATAAATAAATCACAAAAGAAATTCAGAAATAAACCATGGTTTTGTGATGAGGTCAAAACTTTGGCCAAAGAAAATAAAAGTGCATTTTTAAAGTATATGAATACAAAAAACGCAGATGACTATGAGAATTACAAAGTTATTAGAAATAATGTTAATGCAAAGATTAGAAAGATTAAAATGCAATATTGGGAAGCCTATACATGTAATTTAGAGAGAGACTTTTATTGTATGCAACGGCAAATATGGAGAACAATAAGGAATCAACGAATGGAAGTAAAATATTTTATAACATCAAATAAAATCGAAGCTAAATCGGTCCAATACCTCACAGATCTCTATAACACACAAAATAATTATGTTTATAAGATTGACAGTAATGCTCCTAAAATAATATTAGAGGTCACTGAAGAAGAAATTTTAACTATTATTAAGAGAGGATTGTATAACCAACGAAATGATAAAATATGATGGATAAAAACTTGTATTAGAAATAGCAAAATCAATTTAACAAATATTTAAAAAATCTAAAGTCCCAGGTTACTGGACAACTAGTATCGTGATTCCAGTGTTTAAGAAGGAAGAAAAACACAAATCATAAAATTATAGATCAATAAATTAATTTAATACTGTATTGGAAATTACAACAAGATGAATCCAACAAAAGTTATCAAAAATAATTTGTCTCCAAGATGATCGACAAGGATTTCGGCTTGGCAGATCTTGTACAGATGCTATTTTTATAATTAGACAGGTAATAGAAAAAGGTATTGAATATAAAAAAAAACCAGCATTTTTATGTTTTATCGACCTCGAGAAGGCTTTTGTTAGGCTGGAACTGAAAGATGTTTTACAAATTTTAGAAGAGAATAATGTACCAAATGGATTGATTTTACTTACTAGTCACATGAAAGCGAATGGAAAACTATCGGAGAAAATATCAATGAGAAGAGGAGTCCGTCAAGGTGATTCCTTAAGTCCACTGTTATTTAATTTAATACTTTATAAAATTATAAAATATATTAGAACTAAAGATGGATACAGAATGGAAGGTAAAGATCTTAATATTGTATATTATGCTGATGATGTTGTTTTGATGGCCGATTCAGAAGATGATTTGCAAAGATTATTATTTAGACTCTATCTTGGTAGCCAAACGTACAATATGAAAATATCTTTAACAAAAACCAGGTCAATGACTATAAGTAAATTCCCCTTAAGATGTAAGTTAGAACTAGAGAGATAAACGATTGAACAGGTGATGGAAATAAAATACTTAGGTGTTGAGATAACAAGTTGGGGATCACTGCAGAATTAAGTTGCACATCAGGCCAATAAAGCATTGAGAATAGCTGGCTGCATGAACGACATCATATGGAATAATAAATACTTAAATAAGGACACTAAGACCAGAATCTATCAAACAGTAATACGCCCAATATCGACTTATGCTGCTGAGACAAGGGCGGATACCTAAACATCTAAACGAATCTTAGAGACGAATGAAATGAATATTTTGAGGAAAATTGTACATAAATCCAGGACAGACAAGATCAGAAGTGAAGAAATTAGAAAACAGTTGAATATCCAAGCAATAGGGGATTGGGTATAAAGCCAAAGAATGGAATGGAATCAACACGTATCCCGTATGGCATCGGACAAAATTGTGCGCGTGGCAAGAGATAGTTTATCAGTGGATGGAAAGAGATCGCCTGGAAGACCGAAAAAGAGATGGAAGGACTCTTAATTTCTGGATGGAACAGGCTGTAAGCCTACTATGAAGAGAAGAAGAAGAAGAAAAGATATCGTGCCTGACGGTACCACTGGTCGGCGGGTTTTCTCAGGGATATCCAGTTTCCCCCGCCCCTTCGTTCCAGTGCTGCTCCATACTCACCTCGCTCCATCGTCTCCGGCTCTCAAGACCTCGATGTTGAGAACCGTCCAAATCTCTTCACTCTGCCACTCACTCGGGCAGGGTCTTCACAGTGCTGAGACACGAGACTGGAGTAGGTCTGCACAGTGGGCGAGACTGGAATAAGTCTGCACAGTGGGCGAGACTGGAGTAAGTCTGCACAGTGGGCGAGACCAGTTGCGTAAGTCGAAGGGCTGAGGTGATGGACGCGGACAAGTAGGGAAGAAATGACGTCAGAAGTCACGCGATGCCATTATTACCCCCCCCCCCCTTCCCCACAGCGGTGAAAATGAAGGTTTTCCAGGCCATCGCGTGACGAGAGTCGTATGTGCAGAAATCAAGAAGGACCCGCGCTAGCTTACCTGGCTCCATGATTATTTCAGTGTAAACATGGAGTCAGCAAATGTACATACATTTGGCACAGAGACCGTACAATTTTCGTGGTATTTCTGAGGTAAAAAATAAAAACAACTCTGTAGATTTTTGTCAGTATCAGCTACGGATAATTTTAATAAACTATATCAAGATTTCTGTAAGTATTTAATTCTTTCAGACCCACTTTAATTTACGGTTTCAGGTGTTACACACACATGATTTTATTATGCGTGCTGTACTTAAGTCAGCACAACACTTGTTTCGTTGTCACAGCCAATGAGCTGTAGGCTATATTTTTGGCTACAGTTATATGAACCAATTATGACCTAGACCAGTAAGATGGTTTGCGAATAATTGACCCACAAGTAAGATCATTGGTCATTGAGCTTCGTAGTGTGCCATAGAGGCCAAAAATTACCTACACTTGCGTAATATAAACAAATGTGTACTCTATGTCTATATGGGTTAAATGGACACTAGCAACTGCCGAAAAGTAGGCATAGAACAAAACAAAGAAAAAAAAACAAACCCCAGGAAATGAACGAAAAATAGTTATAAACTTGAGAATACAGAAGTAAAACAGTCGCTTATACCAGATACTCAAGGCGCACACGCCACCAATATGGCGTCACTTGCCAGCAACATGGCGCGAATCCGTCCGTCAATCAGCACCTGGTTATCATGTACTAAAGGTGAGGTACACTGCTTATTCGTCTCCTACGCATGTACCCAACACTGGCCTACCCCAAAATAACACAACTGTCAACATCACCAGGTCAACAGTAATGAACACGTTCGTTTATAACTGAATTTTCAAAAGACAAGCACTTTTACATGGATTAAATACTTTTGTCAATTTGAATTTATCAGACTGCATTACAAATTGGTTAGGATAAATAGGTATACATATGTAAATATCAAAGCACTTGTTTAAATCAGTGTTCTAACTTCAAATACAATCCATTCAATTTTCTAGATGTGTTGGCACAGAAGCAGTTCAACGCTGGGACGCGGAGATAGGTTATGCCCAGCAAGCGAGATTATGCCACCCCTGGGTAACACAGATTGATCTCCGCCACCTGTACCCCTATGGGAACCAGTTTCCTCGCAACTGGTAAGGGCTATCTGCTGTGATGGCTTGGGCCGACAGATGGTACATAGGCCCGACCACTTGGCGGGGTGTTGAACCACTTGACATTCAGGCAGTTGGGGCCCAATACTGGAATTTTATGGTGCAGAAATTCAAAAGTATGGTAATGATCAGTGGCTGATGACTGCTCTTCAGCTAGCTGCTTCGCTGGTGTTGGACGTGGTGGTGATGGGGTGAAAATGATGATGATAACATGGAAGAACTCTGGAACGTAAGGGTTCAGACCTACGGAGTTTGATAAGGACGGAAATCTTCCATTTCAGAGCAAGGGCTGTTTTCCCGGACCTGCGTGCCATGGTGGGACCATGAATGTCTCTTACTCTGTGCGTTTCATCATTCGCCCTCTATCTTCCGGTGGGCAATTCAGTGGTGGGATGCTGGGCGGGCAACTAGTCTGTAAGGCTTATGTCCGGTGAGACAATAAAGTGTCCTCAGCCACAACCGATGTGTAACCTATGGTGGCTGTGCCACCTGGCGCACTAACGGGTGGAAGGGGCTGCCTCCATCCGCCTGGCGTTCCCCATAGGTAGGGATAGAAAAATTTCGTAAATTCATTTCGGGACAAGAGAGACATCAATCACTTATATAGTGAAGTCACCTTTGCAATTGGATCACAGTTTGTTAGACCTGCTCTGAGCGCCTCTGAGCCAATAGCAGACTTGCAAGGAAACACCTTGCGAATCCCAAAACCACCAGATGTGGGGCAACAGCCAATGAACACACAGCTGAGACTCCAGTATGCAAAGGACTGAGGAGTCTTTCCTGCAGGTCATTGAACTAGCGAATTTTTCCTATCCCTACCCATAGGTGGAATGGTCGGTCATTGAAAACCCACTAATGTCATGGAAAATAAGTGGGAACATGGGTTGATCAGTTCAGCCTCACCAGAGGTTCTCTCTGGTGTACCGATCACTAGAGGTTGGACTCTTGCTGGTAGTGGTTAATCCCGCATGCTGGAGGAGGTTCGTTCACACATTAATTTCAGAGTCAAAGTGTTGCAATCATGCAATTTTTTGGTATGAGCTGTACATTTGTTCAGCATTTTTTTTTCGCAGCCAATGAAGAATGTGATGCTTGCTCAATCATACGGACATTAACCATTCATGTTAAAGAGATGTAGAAAACTCCACGATTATAAACACTGTGGCTGAACGGGTTAAATAAATACCGGACGGTAAGCAGCAATCTCAGTTTGTTTCTTGGAGAGACACTAAGGATATGGATAGAACCCTGGCCTGACCACACTCTTGGTATCTGAGTACGAGGGTCTATGCTGTACTTGTGAATCAGGTCGGGGCTTTGGATCTGGTCAACTCAAGAGCTGAACTGGGACATCTGCGATGAGAGGGCGTGATCTCCCCCCCCCCCCCACCGATTGGGCGGTCGAAGCGCGGAAAGACCTAATGGTTAAGAGCGCTGCAAAAATATACAAAAGTACGAAGACTGAGAAGCCCCTACCGTAACTGTCCCTGCCCATTGGGCGCCAGTGTCCACGACCGTATTCGTGTCGCACAGGACGATGCCATATGACCAGCACTGTATGCAGCGAAATTCAGTGTCCAATGTTGACAGTGTCTTCCCTGTGACTTACATGATTTGTGGGCTTTGGCTACTGCTCTGGCTTGCGAATGGTTCATGCCAGTGTCATCGAGCTACCAAGCACGTAGTTCACTGGTCTTCATAATTAAAATCTGCACAAGTACAGCATACTTCAAAATTATTTCCGTTTACAACATTAGAAAGCCTTAATTATCGTGGGTCAAAAAGGGCTGAGTTTGTTAATATCTGTTAGTACAACAGAGCGCAATGTAGTAAGTTACTATAGACTATTCACGGTATAGTGAGGATTTTTGAAAGCCCTCTCATTTAGAATAATAGTCAGTAAATATATTTTATTTTAACCTTAGACGATAAATTCCGGATGCGGTGGAATAACGCATTGTGTTTAATACTTATAAGTAGGGACAGGTGTTTTTCACGAAAATATTTACGACCGTGCTAGTCTTCAATATCCTACGTCCACAACCACAACTTCCTTTGATTATTGGCAGCGTGTCTAAATGCGAAGACGTGTTCTTGTTTGACTGGGCCAACCAGAATAAAGTACTCCGATACTGAACGTCCATGATTCGCCGGACAGACACTTGAGGCACATGCCATTTAAAATCATCCAACCACAAAAGTGCATACGAACTAAAGTGTCTTGAAATATTTTCGCGATAAACACCTGTCACTAGTTCTAAGTAGAGACCCGGAAATTTCGAGGATTCATTTGGCAACAAGCTAGACCCCACCATCCATTGTGTACTGAGCCTCAGCTAGTTGTTCATTGTCTGATGCTCCAGTTACATCTCATACCTGGTAGTACGGTACTTGGTCGTAGTTCTCTTGCAGGACAGTTATTGGTACACGTGTTTGAAGTCTAGCTTGTCCTGAAATGAAATCTCGGAATTTCCGGGTCTCTACTTATATGTAGGGGCACCCGAATTTCGCGAAAAGATTTCCGCAAATGCTAGATTTCGATAACCTAAGGGCGTACCAGCAATTCCCCTTTGCTTATTGGCCACGAGTTTTTGTCAGAAGACATTTTCTTACTTGAAGTGTGCCAATGAGAAATAAGTTTCTCTGATACTATACGGCTGTGATTAGCGGGCATACACCTAAGACGCGCAATACCTAGATCATCCAATCAAGAAAGGGGATCTGAGTTAAAGTGTTATGGAGTACTAGTCGTGACATATTTTCGCGAAATTCGGGTGTCCCCGAAAATTCGGGTGCTCACGTAGAAGGAAGCTGTGGTTGTAGATGTAGGATATCTAAGTGCAGCATGGCCATAAATATTTTCACGAAATACACCTGTCCGTACTTATAAGGCAAAATTTATTCGAAAAGTTAGGTATAGGATAAACAATGGCTGAAAGGAAAGAGTAACTTGGACCTCAAAAGGGCTCACTTTACTGTGAACAGCCTATTGCTCGTAAGAAGTTGGCAACAATACGATACAAGTATAGTTTCTTTCAAAGAAGTTCTTCGCTGCATAATCTGAAGTTATACATTTATCTGTGAGTGAAGGGGCAAAGATGAGTACAGCAAAGTGAGTATGTAGAAGTCTGGTCTGCTTCGGGACGTTTTTACAATTCCTATGATATAGTTTTGACAAAACTAAATTACTTAAAATATTTTATCCTTATTAAAGCGAGGGTTTGTTGAAACAACAAACGTAAACAATCAAGTTCATTATTGTTTGAACTTGTGATTTTCGCAGTTGTGTTGGCGACGGGCAAGCCGATGTACGGGACATGAACAGGAAGTGAACATAGTTTACTTCGGCCTTAGTCTATGTAGAGCAAATACTCAACAAAGCAGGTGGCAGTTTAGCTCCCATGTATGACAAACATTAGGTCCTCTCTTATCCACTGACGTTCACTCTACGTCACCGTGATTTAAAGTGGTAGTCACTGGCACCATGCAGTCGCCGTTATCTGTAGGTCAGACCTTCAAAGTAAGTTCATCTCACTTCGAAGTCTGCAACAGGCGGTCTTTTCGGGAGGTTCCACAAATACGCTACTAAAATTAAAATTGGTGATTGTGGTTCCCAAAAATAGTACTACTGAACCGTAAGTTCGTATATATGCGAGAAACTTTGGTTCCCTGCCAAAGTCGTTGAATTCTAACTGGCCCGGTTAGAAACAGATACGCCTCTCATACAGCGGGAGACCAATGGGAAAATAAAAAATTATGTTTGTGCTTAGAGTACTGAAATCTACCATGTCCTCGGATTTTTTCGCGAAAAATTACTGGCTCTACTCATACTTCGCGAATTCATTGTGAAACAAGCTAGCCTCCAGAATCCTTTGAGTACTCAAGCCTCAGTAAGTTGTTTATTGGCTGATGCTCCAGTTTTAACCCAGACCAGGTAACACGGGATTCGTTCCTTGTTTTCTTGCGGGTTAGTTATTGGCTCAAATTCGTTCAGGGCGTGGCTTACAAAGGGCGATCCAATTGAAACCGAACTCAAATGTACACGTGTTTGAAGTCTAGTTTGTCCTCTAATGAATCCACGGAATTTCCGGGTCTCTAAGTACCAAGTTTACAGCAGGGTATATTTTAAAACAGATAGCTATTAATAATAAAGTCGTATCTAAATCTTCTAAGAAAAACTTTGAAAGCCCCACTAGCAGTTCGTTATAACTAGAAGCCCAGAAATGTCGCGAATTTAATTGAGGACAAGTTAAACTTCAATCACATGTGCATTTTTTTTTTACTTTCTTTTTCCTTTGGCCCGCACTTTGTAAGCCACGCCTTAGACGAATTTGAGCCAATAACTGACCTGCAAGAAAACCAGAGCCGAATCCCCACGCTACCTCATCCTGGGTAAAATTGGATCATCAGCCAATGAGCAACTAACTGAGGCTCGAGTGCACATAGGATTGTGGAATCTAGCTCGTTGCCAAATGAATCAGCGAAATTTCCGGGTTTCGAGTTATAGCTACGGCCACCTGTTTTACACGAAAATATTCCACGACCAGCCGCACTCCAAAACACGTTCGTTCAGAACCGATACTGCAGTTAGGTGGTTTTATCCCGCACGCCTCTGAAGTGTCTGCCAGACAATCACGTACGTTCAATTCCAGCGTAACTTAATTATGGTTGCCTCAATCGAGTAGGAAATGTGTTCTCACGCAGACACGCCGCAGCCAGTAGCCAAAGGAAATCTGCAAGCCTGCACGTAACAACTTGAATTCTAGCTTCAGTATAAATCTTTTCGTGAAAAATCAGGTGGCCCTAGTTATAACGAAAGCCACTTCCCAAAATACTCCCCTGTTTGCACACGTTTCTTACTTTCTTTCCTGTATTTTATCGAGGTTGACATCAGCTCTGCATTATGGTGCTAATGGCTTTTAATGACCATGTATTCAAGGTCGCTCCACCCTGTCTAGACAGAGGCTGCAGAGTAGACCTGTGAAATGCTCCCCAACCAAACAATTCATAAACGAACTTGTGTAACTGCCCCGGCCACATTGCAGATTCAAGAACCTCTTGGAAGCGGAGAAGTGGGGAAATTCGCGAGTACAATGACCCGCAGGCTAGACTGCACAGTCTTATGTACACATATGCCGATATCAACTGCGCGTTCGTTGTCTGATGTCACAGTGGAAGGCGACGATTGGGTCGGCGTTCTCCAGGAGGCGTCAAACGCCGTGTGAACGAATGGCTAACGTTATATAAACACACGCGTTTTGAATTCTAATTTGTGCCGAAATGAATCCGCGAATTCTCCATTTCATCCCGGGTGTACTCGTTCACGACTGACATGTTGCAGAATAGGTGAAATCATGGTCTGTGCGGTACAACTCCAGAAGCTGGCCCCAATACACACAGTGTCTTTCCCTGGGAAATGCTATTGGTTGCTACCGAAACATCAACGATTATATAACTGTATGTTTATTGTGCCTTGGATAGACTGAGACCCTTTCCATAGGTTTCAAAACGTCGGTGGCCATAATAAATTCGTAAGTACAGCACACACCAAAAACGTATTCTTTTGCAACACCTGGAACCAAAAAATTAACCTGTATCTTAAGGGGATAAAATAGTTTCTCATTGTGTGGCCGCAGATATTGAGTACGCATTGTTTTGAAATCGAATGTCCCTCCCCTACTATACTTACGTGATTTTCAGTTCACTGGAATTATTGCAGATTAAATTATAATTAGGGGCACCCCCTTTCTTTTTTTTCTTTTTTTTTCGCGAAAACTTTCCAGGACTACTTGTATTCCAAAAAATTCTAGAGGTCATATCCATCTTCGTGATTAGTTTATTTTAACTGTCACGCATAGTAGATGTACGCCCGCGAATCAAGGACACGCAATGACGGAGTTACTTAATCCTGATTAGGCCAGTTCAGTTAGGTAAGAATCTGTCTTCCCCAGAGAGACACGCGGCCAATAACCAAAGGAAACCTGTGAATGTGCATGGGTACTGAAGTCTAGCATGCACGGAAATCTTTTCGCGAAATATTGGTTGTCCTATTTATGATCCCTTTGTAACCACTATCAACAACAGTACACGAAAAAGCTTCCATCAAATTACAGAAAAGCAATAGCAAAAACAGTTTCCGGAAGTCTCCGCGTAAGACAAGAGACACGTAGCTTTTTCAAAAACTTATGTACCGTCGTAAAATTGGGCCATTTAAAAAATTTAATTTTTCATTTATTTGCGTACTTATAAGACGTAATATAATTTCACAGATATTATTCATTGCCACATTGATTATGGTAATTGCTATGTAATGTCGCTGTTCATTTAAAGTTTTGTTTTTATTTTATCGTAAACACAAATGTATTTCTTTCCTGTCTGTTACTTTTGTACTGTGTTTGGAAGGCTCTAGTATATGAGCAGTTATTGATCCGTTGCCATGGTAACTAAGTGACGTGTTGAGTAATTCTGCCTCTAGCTCTCTAGTGATTGGTCAGTTGTAGACGGCGTTATTTCATTAACTCTTTCATTCACAGCTAATTATATAGTTTTAGACGTTGCAACAAACAAATTTTTATTCAGAACTGTCCTGATATCGATATGACGCTTTGTCATATAGAGAGACCTGCGAAATTCGCGTTATTATTTGGGGTCGCATTAAACTTCAAACACGTATACCTTTGCAATACGTTTATCATTGAACCATACTTTATTTGACACGCCCTGAATAACTATGCGCCAATTCATGAACACATCACAACTGTGTGCCCCAATCAACAATCACGTGTAGTGCAGTCAGAAGGGGAGTAAATTCACGTCTGTGCAGCAGCCAATGGATATAAACGACGCCTGCTCCAGTACATACAGTACTGCGAAGTTTAGCCTGATTGCAAATAATAACGCGAGTTTTGCAGGTCCCTAGAAGACCTGAAGAATTCGCGGATTCATTTCAGGACAAGCTAGGATTCAAAACACATGTGTTTCTATTACTCTAGCCATTGGTCCACACGGTGTATGACACCTCCTGGAGAACGCTGGCCCAATAGTCGCCTTCCACTGTGGCAGCAGACAACCAATGTGCTGTTGATATCAGCATATTTGTACATGCGACTGTGAAGTCTAGCCTGCAAGTCACTGAACTCGCGAATTCTATAGGTCTCTGGTCATATATCGGGACAAATATAAACATGTCCGTACTTTAATCTTACTGGCAACAGCGGTTTACGAGGTTACGGAATATAGTTTCAACAGCGAATGATGTATCCCACATATACGGCTCCTTTCTTATTGGACGGTATGATATAATATTGTATACAGTTCAGGCCATTAAAGTCACTCCACATACAACTTCCCAGATATAGGGCACTGTTACTTGATTTGATTTTTGACATCTGACAGAAATTATTATTTTTCCTGTTGTGTGTGTCTTTTGGCACGTGATTAGTGAAAATTAGAACTGCAATTGATTATTACATCTCCATCACGACTATTTACTAACGAGATGTCTACATACAAAAAAAAATGTAAACATGTATAACTAGGGGCACATAAATTTCGCGAAAAGATTTCACAACCAGATCCACTTTCGTGATTGGATCATTTACGAGTCATGTGCCTTAGGTGTCCGCCCGCGAATCACAGAAGTACATTATTGGAATAATCTCATTCCGATTGGCCAGACAAGTAAGAAAATGTATTCTCACAAAATCACGCGGCCATTAAACAAACGAAAACTACTGGTACGCCCGTAAGGTATTGAAATCTTGCATGTGCGGAAATCTTTTCGCGAAATTCGGGTGTCCCTATGTATAACATATTGGCCAATTTACACGAGAGAAAATTAATATAATTATTCGTAAAATGTTCCAGTATGGAAGTGGAAAACTATTGGCCGAAACACAAGAAAATCCAGTTTCATAATGTCAGTTGTAACACAGAATTCTTATAATGGAAATAGTTATGTATATGGATATGGTTACTGTATCTGTTGCATCGATTGTAGCTCTGCCACACAGTAATTAAACACACAGGGGCGAAATGGAGGGCGCGGTTCCTTTGATATAAGCGTACACATGATCTTATTGGTTCTAGGAACGGACCTCTTGTCTGATTGGTTACCAGTGGCGTTTATTCCACAGACGCAAGGTAAGCAGTACGTATTGGAAATGTTTTACCATCTATAGTTTTCGCCTTGACTTTAAATTTTAAACACATTTAATTCTTAATTTCTCGTTTCCGATCCCAGAAACAGAGTTTTCGTAACTCCCGTACCGTACACGCATAGTGCTGCTATCTAGTATTTATTTCTACAAACGGGAGCGACCAGCGATGAATCGAACTCGCAAGCGAGTTACCCTGCCACGTTCCTTCGGCAGGGTAAGCAGTCGTTCTGTTTGCGTCCTCCAGTCCACATTTCTTTGGAAAGTGGATGAAAGTGTTAGAGAAAACGGGGGTTTTCTTATAATTCGTAATATGCTCTCTAAATAGTATTCATTTTAAATATTATTACATTCATTTCGTTTCCGTTTTAATAACTAACGTTAGGTATTATAAAACGGGAAATACACGTGGAGGGAAAACAAAGTTGGAAGTTACGTTCGTTAGTAGAAATTGAAAATGGAACCACAGCCCAGTACTAGCAACTGATATCTAAAACACTCAAATATGTGGGGCTGTTATATTGCTTATCCTGTAAAAAAATACTCACTACACGCCACTGTTGGTAACAGCTACTGTGGCTAGGCGGCTGGCTGGCAATTATGTTGCCAGTCGCTGATTGGCAAACGGCATTCCGTCATGCTGCAGGCCAGTGACGCCATAATGCTCGCGTGTGCTGCAGCTCGAGTTCGCCCCTGTATCCTTAAGTAATGTGTGTCCCGTAACTAAGCAGGCTTTTCGAAAGTGGCCAAATAACAGCAAGTGTCCAGTGGCCAACAATACAACTCCTACATGCTGTAAGTACAATTGTACACTTGTATATTTTCTGTAACACGAGCGTACTTGTAACTGTAAATACAAGTGAAATTAAATCCTTGCAGACAAGTTTTGTAACAAGCTTAAAACTTGTAAGATTTGTTCAAGATAAATCCACACTTATTAGGTAGACATTGTTTGCAAGTCCATTTGTTATTAAAATATGATGAATTTTTTAGCTAAGGGTTGGGTTTCGCATGTACTTTTAAGGTTACGTTAGATTTATGTAATAACGTAGGCCTAAGTTTGTGGTTAACAAGACATTGCTGAAAATGTAAGACAGCCGTACAGGAACTTGCCGAGAAACAAGTTTGTGGCAGTCAACGACTTTGATTTAAAAAAAAGAAAAAAAAAAAAAAAATCAAAGTACAACACAATTTGAAAATATTTTCAGCGAAATAGCCAGACACCTTGAAAACAAAAATTAATAGCTTTTACAGTTTGTAAGCACAGTATACACTGCAAATTGGATTACATTGACTCTGAAACAGTATACAGTTTTATGTAACTGAAATTAAGAACAGAGACCCGGAAATCTCGTGGATTCATTCACAAACAAGCTAGAATCCACAGTCTTTTGTACATTACTCCAGTTAAATGCCAGACCAGGTAGCACGAGATTCGCTTCTTATTTTCCTTGCAGGTTCATTATTGGTTGAAAGTAGTTCAGGACTTGTATATCAAACTATGGACCAATGGAAGCAATAATACACATGTACAAGTGAATGCAGTTCAACTTGTCCTCAGATGAATCTGCGAAAGTTTAGTCTCTCTAATGAAAAACAATCATAATTCGCAACATGTGTTGAGGTACACGTGTTGCTACAAATCAACAAGTTGTAGACTTGTGGACTTCTGGGGGTTGTGTTATATAGGCAGAGACCTGCAAAATTTGCGTTATTATTTGACGACAGGCTGGACTCCAAAACGTTGTATGTTTTTTTCACTGTTCACATAGGCAGACAACTTGGGTGGCTTGTCCCAAGGTCACTCTGAGCCGATAGTGAACGCTCAGTGTTTCAGAAAATAACATGACGCCTTGTAATTTCCAGTAGCAAATGAAATCACTAATTTTTCTCAAGTAGATACAGGGCAGTAAATTCTTACGAGGTACCGAGCAATAACAGAAAATTTGGCAGTCTCTGGTTATAGATAGGGCCACCTGTTTTTCGCGAAAGGATTTCCGCGCAGGCTAGACTTAAACTTTTTACATGCATGCTTGCCAATTTCCTTTGGCTATTGGCCGCGTGTTTGTGTGAGAAGACATTTGCTACTCGACTGGGCAAATCATAATAAAGGTACCCTGACACTGGACGTCCGTGATTACTGGCAGACACTAAATATCATATTTCACGATAATTTGTTATTTCACTTTCTGAAAAATATTTATATAAGAACCACATAAATGTTAATATTTGTAGCAAAATTATTGTTTTCAAAATATAGCACCAAAAAGTCGAAAATTTCGGAATATTGGAGCCCAAGTTTCTGTACTCCTAATACTGTAATACATTTATATTCGTCCGAGAGAAAATAATAATAATATTTATTAGTTTCTCTCGGAAAAATAAAAATAGGTTATCAAAAACATCAATACCTATTTTAAAAGAGATTCAGAATACCAGTACCCTAGTTCCCACTGCTACATATCCTCGATACTCAATTTATATGTTGTGTACACATTATATGGATCACATGACATGTGATTTAGTTGGCAAAGTTATTTCGGTGCATAGATACTTAAGCTCCCATATTTCAAAATTTTCGACTTTTTGGTGCTATAATTTAAAAACTATAAACATTTTACTACAAATATTTAAATACCCGAATTTCGCGAAAAAATTAACGCCCATGCTAGATTCCAATACTCTACAGGCGTACCAGCTGTTTACTTTCGCTTATAGGCTGCGTGTCTTTATGAGAAGACATTTTCTTACTTGTCTGGCCAATCAGAGCTAGGCAAGTCCGATGCTGTAGGTCTGCGGTTAGTGGGCATACGCCTAAGCCGTGTGGCACATGGATCATCAAATTAAGAAAGGGAATCCGATATCAACTGTTATGGAATATAAACGGTCGTGAGATCTTTTCGTGAAATTCGGGTGTCCCTAGTTATAGGCAAGGCCACTGATTTTTCGCGAATAAATCGGAGCATACAGTAGAATTCAACGCATTATATACGCCTAGGCTATTTTCATACCTCCATTGGCAGCTGGTGTCGTTCCCGCATTTGACCGAGCCACTCACGATTCCCTGACTCTGACACTTTAGCTTCGTGATTCGTGCGCAAGCAGTTAACGCGGACCAGAACATGCGTCAACCAATCAAAAAAGCCGGACGACCCTACAGTGCTTTGAACTGTATCTTGTCCTCGAAATATCACTGCCCCTAGCTATAGGCACCAGGTCACGTGATGGCGTGTCCTACCTGTGGTGAGAGGAGAACGCAGTGGCCTGTTGCTGACCTGAGCTGCTGTCGCCGACTGCCGCCGCACAAGACGCCGGATATACACGCCCATCGCGGGGACGGTGGTCGCAAGGCGCATGCGCGTGACCCCCTCCCCTCTCCTGCTTACACCACCCATCCAACCCCTACCCCGGTCCAGGCACGTGAAGGGACTCGCAGCGTCGCGCTCGGGTTCTTGCTGGGCACGAGCGAACCTATTGACACGAACCTGATCGATCGCCTGGGGCTTGTGGATCCTTCAATGGGAGGGGCGGACGTAAGTTCAGGACTTTCTCCTTGACTACGAGGGAGCTGTCGCCAAACCGCTGACTTACTTTTTTTTTTTTTTTTGTTTTACTTATTTTTAGAACTGTCAACAACACGTCGACAAGTCGTGCCGGGGGACTGAGGAAAAGAATTTTCGCGGGTCGGCAGACGTGTTCGTGGCGTCTTCCCACTTTTCGAATCGAACCTTTAAAAAAAATCACCCGCATCTATGAATAGCTTGGTTGTTTCTTAACTACGCCACAAGTGGTTTATACTTCTGTTAACATAAAAGTCTCTTTATTTTTGATTAAAGTGAACTTTCGCCTACATTTTGTCTATAAATCACAATATTTTATTTATAATTAATATAATTACAAATATAGTGATAATCAGTGTGTTGGCAGTGCCTATAGGCTGTTTACGATAAAATGAGCACTTTTGAAAGCCCTGCTTAAGATCTACTTGTATGTGCGTTGTGTATTCTTCCGCCTTATGTAAAATTAACATTGCCATTGGCCTCATCACTTTGGTCATGCGTCGGTCAGGTGAAAATGTAAGATTATTTAAAAAAAATCCCGGTAATGTTTACACTTAGAAGCATTAAATAAACAGAAAGCAAAATTAATAATTTCAGTTATCACAAATTGTTACATAACACTTTTTATTCGTTAAGAAATGTAACTACTTTTCCTCCATCATTACCAACTTTACCAGGCGCATGTCACTCGGTGCACCCATTAAAATATATGCAGGTAGGAGCAGTGACTTTTTTATAGCGTTGACTTCAAAAGTGCTCACTTTATCGTAAACAGCCTTTAGTAAGAAATAGTTCTCATTCAAATTATTATTAAATAGAGTGCGCACAAATTATTTGCGTTGTCCTTTCGGTATGATTTTCTAGACTTAGTTAACACTTTGAAGTCTGGGCACGTTTGCAGGCATTCGGGACAAGCTAGACGGTAGCCACGTATATCCTCCAATGCAGAAATATAGTTTCTGCTGGTCTCTATTTTTCCACGGATCTCTCTCCTATTGGTCCAACTACACTGCACAGCCTTTGTGTACTACGTAACGTTTGTTATTGGCCCGGTTTCCGCCAATGGAGTGCCAAGTTCAATGAGTTCCAATAAAATGTTATTTTATACTTATTGTTATATACAGTCCATCGTGTTCATTTCCGTAACCATGCATAAATGTAGTATTGTATTCACAACATTGCCTGTCGGTGAGAGGAGATGTTCTTGTGAAATAATGAAAAAAAAACTAGAAAAACAATGAAACTATATCCATGTGATTCTTATCTTCAGGGATAGAGATATTTACAGATTGGCTTTGCCCGAGTGAAGCTCGAGCATAGTCTTCAAAGTGTTAAACTTTGGAAAGTAAAATTTTAACAGGTCTTCAGAAAAGTTGGAAATGACCATGATTCGACTATACAGGAATTCCGCGTATTCTCCTGGTGACGTAGATATAAGAAAAGCCTATGCCCCTTGGCTTGTTTTATGAATGGACCACAACAGTGTTGACACGCTAATATCCAATCAGGAGCAACAGTAGAATCGAATCAATTGCAATCTGGCATACATAAATGAAGGAAAGTTTCTGACCGAGTGACGATGATCAGATCGAGTAACTAGGGATAGGAAAATTTCGCGAATTCATTTCGGGACAAGACAGACATCATATACATATACAGTGAAGTCACCTTTGCAATTGGATCACAGTTTAATTAGACACGCCCTGGACGCCTCTGAGCCAATAGCAGACTTGCAAGGAAACAAGTAGCGAATCCCATATCTCCAGGAGTGGGGGAAACACTGGCCGCTCTCTGGAGCAGCAGCCAATGAACACACAGCTGAGGCTCGAGTATACACCGGACTGTGGGGTCTAGCCTACAGGTCGCTGAACTCGCGAAATTTTCCTATCCCTATCTATAACTGTGAAGTATCGTTTAGAGTAAGATGGATTCTCGAAATTTATGCTTATCTGGACATGTGCAATAAAACATATATGCAACACTGTTGTTTAACACACGAATACAAAATATATAAGCGTTCTGGAACTCTTAGGGCGAAACAGTTTTAAACAAATGGGTCTGAAATTCTCGTATACAATACAGATATTTTTGCCGCTGAATCATAGTTCCTTACACACGTCCTCGAATATTCTGAGTCTATAACGAACCTGCAAGGAAACAAAGATGAAATGCCGTGCTATCTGGTATTATAAATATGTCTTTTGGGCCATTATCATACATAAAATGGGATTAGGGCGTACCTGAATAATGAGACATGATTTAATAGAGCACAAATGTTAATGACGAGGTTTATTGAACATGATGATATTACAATAACATAGTATCGTGATTATTAATTGGTGGAACTTATATGGACCGTCGTTGTTTTAAATTAACCTGTTATGGTCATTTACCAGAAGCCGCGACTGTGACAACTGAAGTCACTGCTACTAATATGCACATATTTTAACGGGCGCACTGAGTCACATGCGCCCAGTAAAGTTGGTAACGATGGACGAGAAGTAGTTCCGTATCTTAACGTCGAATAAAAAGTGTTAGGTAAGCATTTCTGATCATTTCAATTATTTCTTTCGCTTTCGGTTTTTTTTTTTTTTTTTTATGCAGCGAAGTGTAAAAAAGAGCAGATTTGTTAGATATTTACTTTTATAACAATTTCACAATTTCACTTGACCGACGCATGCTGAGACGAGTGTGGTCTTCTCAGAATAATTTTTTAGGGTTTTTAGTAATTTTATTTTGCCATGGTTGGCAACCTGGTTAGTATGGTCAAAGTGTTGTATAGTATTTGTAAGGTGCATATTTTACTGTGCGGTTTATTGCTACATTTTAGGCCGGCCTATTCTTACTCGTATTAATATGTATTTATTTATAGGAAATATTTTTAAATTTTATGTGGTGCTACTATTATACATTAATGGATATGAAAAATCGATACTCGGGTTGTATAGTGTGTGTCTTGTTGTAGAAGTCGCTGTCGGAATGCGCTCTACGTGTGGTGCATCGCCGAGACCCTGATGCAGGGGGGGGGGGGTGGGGGTGTGTAACGAGTGGGGAGGGGAAGTAGTGCCAGCTGTTTCGCCCGAGCGGGTAGAAGGTGCCTAGCCCTCACCTTGCGTGTATTAGCGCGTCGTCGGTGCGAACTATTCGCGAGTTTGACCGGGAAGAATTTTACAAGATGGCGTGACGGGCTCGCGGCCAGCTGATAGAATATTGTTGGGATGTTTGAAAGCAGTTTATTAACACTTTGTAGACTACGCTCGTATGTAGCTCGAGCAAAGCTAATTTGTAAGTTTCTTTGTTCAGAATAAAACTTGCGTGGGTATGCAGTCTTTGTTCGGCTAGTTTTTAACAGGATCTCACAAGAACACGGCAGCTCAGTAACAATGATATTGCTAACGATATAATTTATATTTTTATAGCCACTCAAAGGGACATGGTTGATTGTAAATCATTTTATACGATAAATGACATTTGGTAGGGTCGATATCAGCTCGGCTCTCCATTGGTTGATGACCGACCAATAATGAACTCTGTAAAGTACAGGGTAGTGTCCGGTGTGGTATGGACCAATAGGACGATGGTGAGTTCTAACACAGACACCAACAGAACCGGTATTCTGGCAGTAGTGGGTATAGGTGACTCACTTATATTTTGTCTTAAGTGCCAGTAAATGTGTGCAGACCTCGATGTGTTAAAGTGGATCAGAGTATGAACATGTTAACGCTGGTTGCAATGGAGTGGGGAGATTGCTAGTGTACTCATGAGGTGGTCTTTGCGAACTCAAGCAAACTTCGAGGTAGTAACATTAACGGGTGGCGCTGGCAAAGCATAGTGAGAGTTAGTCCGCCCGAGTGGGAATTGCGTCCACTTTAATATTGCGCAGATGCCCATGGTCCGTGGTCGGCGTAGTAGTAAACTCTGTCAATCGTCCGTGGCGGGCGCATGAAGTCAGTTCAGGATATTTTGTTTGCCCGAAGAAATGACGTCATTATGTGTGGTGCTGGGAATGTGATTCCTTAAATCGACGTCGCCTGAGTGGCCAAGCATTTCTGCCGCCGGCCAATACAATCGCTGGCATGCAAGGGTGTGGGCATCAGTGATCGGCGGTAACCAGCTGGAGGTTCGCTGCTGAGACTTCGCGTTTTGGCTGGGCCACGTTTCACCAGGTATGAGACGACGCGCGATGTTCTGCGGCCGTTAACTTTCGTGGACGTCAGTGTCAGCATTTTCCACCGTTCGTGTCATGATCTTCACAGCCCGTGCGAGGCCCGTTCAGAGGGCGACTCCACATGTATTTTGTGTAAGAACGTTCAGTAACGTTAACATCAAAAATAAAGATCCAGGCCCGGTATTAATTGTGGTTACCAGTTACGAGTTGAATACGGTCAAACATTTTAAGTGTTTTAAACTTTTTTAAGTAGTGTGTTGTGTGAGAAATCTTTGCATCGCCGTGAAAGTGAACTGTAATGGAATGGGACTTTGGCGATGCAGTCAGAAATTTTTTATGACGTATGATATTTATATAACTTTGTTCCAATGATGAAAAATTGGTGTAAATCAAAGCAAATATTTTTTAATAAATAATCGAAACCCAAAAAATTAACTGTCAATAGACTCAGTTATCGCAGTGTTGACCTCTTGCACTTTCTTGATGGAAAAGTAAGACTCTACTGCTTCACAATATTCTAGTTAAGAACCATAATGTTTCTATTTGCAATTAGTTATGAAATTAGTGCTCAAAAGATTTAAAGCCGAGATCGCTTTTGCCCCGTGGCTAGGTGTAGGATTATTTGTGGTACCTACACGAGTGAGGTATTTTTGAGTATCCTGCACCCTGGCGGGGAAAGGGCGTCTCGACTACAATGTTAATCTTGCATAAGGCGGAATAGTACGCAGCGTGCATACAAGTAGATCTTAAGCAGGGCTTTGAAAAGTGCTCACTTTACCGTGAACAGTCTATACGTGCCGTTACAAGATCAGCCGGTTGTACATTGGTTGTTGTGTTTACATTCCTCGCCAGTCCCACTAGTCCGTCGAGACAGGAACTGGAAAGCAATTAAATGTTTGTGAGAAGGGTGTACGGGTCGTAAAAGTGTTGGCTTATCTCCGGCCCTCCGCCTCCAGGGCGAAGTTGTGACAAACAGTAGGGGGTGTAAGTGGAAAGTGCCCCCGCATCCAGTGGTTTTAGCACAGGCTGTCCTCACGACGTCAGTGCTGTATTACAACATGACATTCGAAGCTAAGTTCGGCCCAGGACGAAGCATGCGTCATTCCATGTCCGCGTTTGCATTTCACACTTAGAAGTGCTGTTTTGTTTTTGGCGTATGAAATGGTGAACTCTGTGGTGGCGATCTCCTCGAACGACTCTTGCAAAACAAACGGCAAGATTCACCGCAGTTTCTCGAATGTAAGCTATCGGTTTTGAACCACTAACTAAATGACTCTCCTTAGTTATACCTCGTCTCGGAGAAAACAAAAGTTCTGTATTGACTCTTCTAACAGTCCTGTATTATATGTTAAAAACATCACAAATGAACTATCTCGCAGTGTCGCAGAATAACTAAACCCAGTTCATGTATAGTTGTGGTAATCAAATTTTGTCGGCCGTACAATAACTATGATTATCATAACTATAAAGACCACCTCAATAAATAGATGCATTATGATTATTCATTTCATGTGTTGTTATAAATCAAAACCGTACAGTTTAAATAAATAATTAGTTTATTTTTTTTTTATAATACACGAATATTTTTATGATGAAGTTAATATTACTATTATAATAAAAAATAAATTCACCATACAAAGAAATTCGGCGAAAAATAAATTTAAGAATGCGATACTCAACTGAAGAAAATAGGGCGTATACAAAAACTTAACAAAATATTTTTAATGTTTTTGTTAATAAAAGTAAATTTAAACTTAAAATAAATGTCATGAAAAAAACTTTATTTTAGTAATTACCAAGTACATTATTAGAGGAAACACCAGTGAACTGAATCAAAGTATATGTTTTATCATTATAAATATTATGATATTGCAAACTATATTTGTTAGACATCTGAGAGCAGAGAATTTAAATTAAAAACATATATACAGCATGTTATGAATTTTAAAAACAAATAAATGCTATAAATCAGACGCTTCCATATCTAACTTATATATTACCAATAAAGATGAAGTCAGGCTACATTTTAATAATATTAACACATTTTTTTATTAAAATTAACTTATCTCTTTCGCAATTATTTACAGCAATGAAATGATTACAATATTATTAGTATAAGCTGTTCACGATCAAATTAGCACTTTTGAAAGCCCTGCTTAAGATCTACTTGTATTCACATTGTGTGTTATTCCGCCTTATGTAATATTTCCATTGCCCCGAGCCTCTTCACTTTATTCTGCGTCGGTCGAGTGAAACTGCAAAATTATTAGAAAAATAAATATTTCGAAAAACTGCTAATTTTTACATTTTGATGCATTAAAAAAACAGAAAGCGAAAGAAATAATTTAAGTTATCTCAAGCGGTTTACCGAACACTTTTTATTATACGTTAAAATAAGGAACTACTTTCCATCCATTGTTACCAACTTTACTGAGTGCATACCACTTAGTGCACCTGTTAAAATATATGCAGGCGAGGACAGCGACTATTTTATAAGGTTTGATAACCAGAAAGAGGTGATTAGGACCCATGATTTCGCGCGAAAAAATATCTGAACACTCAGTAGAATTCAATTCTATATATACATCTCGGCTGTTGTTATGCCTCTCCATTGGCTGCCGGCGTCGTTTCCGCGTTTGGCCAAGCCACTCAGGATTCCGTAACTCCGACAATGTACCTTCGTCATTCGAGCGTAAACAATCAACGTGGACCAGGACACGCTTGAGCCAATCAAAAAAGTTATACGACCCCAGAGTGCTTAGGATCGTATCTTGCCTCGAGATCTTTTCACGTTCCAAATCTCGTTAATATGTCGCCAATCAAGACGAGGTTGCCTCGAACGTCAGTATCACACCGGCGAAGGCATACTTGTACTTGCCCTCATTGACTGAATTTTCTATTGCACTAGCTGTAGAAGAGAGTGTTGCGTAACACTGCTTAGAAATATGCAGCTCCCCACTGCAGGACTTCGCAATATTTTGTTAGAACTCCCACAAGTTCGAACGTTAAATTTTTCTTTCAAATGGTGTATATTGACTGCGTGCGAATGGAGACTGCGCGCAGTCATGTTTGATGAAAATAAACTGGACGAGCATGTGTATATTACCAGTAGATGAAAGGTGTTTTTTTATTGGACGGGGTATGAATTGCTTCTTTTCGAATGGAATTTTACAGAGGATTGCTGTGTGTACAGAGCGTTCCATAACACCCAAATCTTCTCTTGTGTTTATTTCCAAAAATTTCGGCGAGGGTAATTCTACCCATTCTGTATCAATTATACTGAGGATAATTCCGAACGCGAATTGAAAGTCTGTTTATTATTTTGAATAGCGTAGCAAAACAGAAAAATTACATTAATTACATGGTATATATAAACTTATTAAATAATAGTTATTTAAATTTAAACAAACTGTTACGGGTTTAATTGATGTTTCTTAATACAATTTGCCGAATCCCGTTTACAATATCAGCCTAAGTATATTTATGTATTTTATTGCGGTTATTACTTCGATATTTGAAACCTTAAAAAATCCTCCCACTATTTTTAATTTGAAAAAATTAAATCTATACACGAAAATCAAGTCAAGTAGGCCAAATAATATTTTTCACAAGGATTTAAATTATTACAACTAATAGAAAAGCTTGGATTCGCTCTAGTATGAATTTTTATTACTTCTTATTTACTTATAATCTTTATCATTTTAGCGAAATGTAATTTTTAGCTAAGCGAATACTGTACACGAAATTGACTTGAAATCAGTGATTTTGTGGAACGAAAGAAAGTGTTTGTATTGTGCATAATTTGTTTTATTGAAATACAGATATACATATATCTGTCCAATGCTACCGATATTTGTTTGCAAATTAAAATGCAGTTACTACAATATGCACTCATCAGATTGTAAAGCATACTTATTTGCGGCAATCGTAGTTGTGGGATATAATTTCATTGCCTCTGTTTAATTGAACAATAAACTATAGCATAATAATTAAGTAAACGAATATCAGGCTGTAAAGAGACACTGCAATCGCTACTCTATGCTGTTATCCTAAACAGCAAAATAATATGATCTGGTCTCTGATGAGAGGAAATCCTGCAAGTGAAGAGGAAAGAGAGGTTTCTGTAAGTGGCCTTGAGCTCGGGGAGACGAAGCTGATTCACAGTAAGGAGCCATGTAGCTGTTTTGTACTCTAGCTTTGTCGTTGCTTTTGTCACTGTAAAACATTGTCATAGTTAAATAACATTTCCTCGCAAAGTAACAAAGATAACACAATGAAGTTTTTTGTTTGGTTTTATTAATAATCGAGCTGACAAATTGAGTTCACACATGGCCATACAAACAAAATTAAGATGTAATTTAATTCTTCAAACTCTTATATTTTGTAAATATTTCAGCTGAGGTAAATGCCATTTAGGTAAATCAAAACAATGGAATTGTGATTTTGTTATTAAATAGTGTAAATACTAAATATTTTAAAAATGAAAAATTCCTTATGCACAGTTCCAAAACACGCTAAAAAAAAATAATAAGTCTTTCAAATTAATGAGATTTTTAAGCTTATGCTGCTTTATTTTAGTAATAAACTTCAAAAACTATTTCTATACCACAATAATATATTAATTTGAATATGTACTGTTAAAATATGAAAATAAAAAATTTAACTCGAATGGCGTTAAGCATTCTTCACTGGCTGGCAGTCGTAATGGTTTGTCTAGAAAATTTGTTGCAATTTATTTGGCGACACTAGTATTACGTGATACGTGGCTCATATAAGGTGTTTTTATACTAGATGAAAATGTTCGGAAAATTCATCTAGTATTTTAAAAACGCCACCAATACTGCTGTTTGTGTGTCGTTGGAAATAAAATGCAATCACTTTTGGCAGCCTTTACTACTCAGTTTCTAACCTTCCGTAGTTTTTTTAGTTATTTGACGTATGTGTACTAACAAGCAACCACTAGCGACGCCCGCGTACATCTAGTTTATGGTGTTCTATGTAAAGGTGCGCGAGTTCCAGTCGCCTTGGTGAGTGAAGAGATTTGGGCGGCTCTTAACAATGAGGTCTTAAGAGCCAATGAGGGTCACGAGAGGTAAGTATGGAGCAGCACCGGAATGTAAAAGGGGGAACGGGAGATCCCCGAGAAAACCCGTCCGAGCAGCGGCATCGTACGGCATGATTCCCACATGCGAAAATTCGAAGTGACCCTGCCGGATATTGAACTAGGTTCGCATTGGTGGGAGGCGAGCAGGGTAACCGCTCAGCCACCACGGCCCCGTTTAACCTTCCTGATATGCAACTTGTCATGTCATGCATGCAGGTATGTGAATTTGCGGACTCCTGGCGCTGTTTTGCTGACTTCAATTCAATTAACACAATACTAGATTAATTTTACGAACATTTTGATAAAGGCCGTTCACGATAAAGTGACCACTTTTGAAATTAACCTTACAAAAAAGTCACTACTCCTACCTGCATATATATAAATATATATATATTTATTTATTTATATTTATATTTATATTTATATTTATATATATTAACCAGAGCACTGAGTGACATGCGTCCAGTAAAGTTGGTAACGACGGAGAGGAAAGTAGTTATCTTAACGTAGAATAAAAATTGCTAGGTAACAATTTGTGATAACTTAAATTATTTCTATTGCTTTCTGTTTTTTTTTATGCTTCAAAGTGTAAAAATTAACAGATTTTTAAAATACTTACTTTTTAGTAATCTTACATTTTCACTTGACGGACGCATGAAGAAAGCTATGAGGCCCATGGCAATGATGATTCTACATAAGACGGACTAACTCACAACGTGCATACAAACAGATCTTATGAAGGGCTTTCAAAAGTGCTCATTTTACCGTGAACAAGATATAGGCCTACTAGGATTTATTGTTTGTATTAGCCTCTGGATTGCGTGATTTGAATTTGGACACGCAGTTTAAAAAACACCTTGTGCTCGAGGTTTTGAACGCCAGTAAGGATGAAATGAGGTGAAGATGGAGCTGTGGTGGAATACAAGGGCGGGGGAAAAGGAAAGAAGTGCGCCGAGAAATCCTACCGACCAATGGCGACGACCGTAACGTTTGACACGCGAAAATCGGGATGAACCCACCAGGAAACGAAGCCGGTTCGCCTTGGCAGGGTTTGGTGGTAGTCTGACTACTTCACCACCGCGGCCCCATCATAAATGCTGCAAGAATCTTAAATGTTTCAAAAAATATGTTGGTACTTATGGTTTCCCGGACTCAGGCGTGGAATAAAAATATGTTGGTACGTATTGTTTCCCGGACTCAGGCGTGGAATAAAAATATGTTGGTACTTATGGTTTCCCGGACTCAGGCGTGGAATAAAAATATGTTGGTACTTATGGTTTCCCGGACTCAGGCGTGGAATAAAAATATGTTGGTACGTATTGTTTCCCGGACTCAGGCGTGGAATAAAAATATGTTGGTACTTATGGTTTCCCGGACTCAGGCGTGGAATAAAAATATGTTGGTACTTATGGTTTCCCGGACTCAGGCGTGGAATGCAAATATGTTGGTACTTATGGTTTCCCGGACTCAGACGTGGAATGCAAATATGTTGGTACTTATGGTTTCCCGGACTCAGACGTGGAATAAAAATATGTTGGTACTTATGGTTTCCCGGACTCAGGCGTGGAATAAAAATATGTTGGTACTTATGGTTTCCCGGACTCAGGCGTGGAATAAAAATTTGCCCCAAGCGTAAGGAAGACAGTCGCAGAAAATGCATGTGAATATATTGCCGATGAATATTTCAAGACCAGTTGTACTCCAAAAATAGTTTTGTTCAGATGCACTTTCGTGGTTGGATGATTTTAAATGTCAAGTGCCTCAAGTGTCTGTCCGCGAATCATGGGCGTTCAGTATCGGAGTACTTTATTACGATTGGCCACAGTCAAATAAGAAAGATTCCTGCTCACGTACACGCGCGGCCAATAACCACAGGAAGTTATGTTTGTGGACGTAGGATATTGAAGTCTAGCATGACCATAAATATTTTCGCGAAATACACCTGTCCCTAGCGATGAGTATGTCTTCTGTCTATCTGAAACGAATATCAAATAGTCTTGTCACTGCCGTGGGGGGGGGGGGGGGAGTCAAAAAGAAAATATTTCCAGCTTACTAAGAGTGCAGACGTAACATCACAAAATATTTTTACTTATTTTTTAGATTTATTCTTGAATAAGCAGCTTCGTAATTCTCCAGCGTTCCGGATAAGGAGTGCCAGATCACGCGCTTGGGTGCTTGTTTTAGTGTATTTTCCGAGCGGTTGGTACTGCCGTATTCACTAGAACGTGAGTTTATTTGAGCGGAATAACTCAGTATTACCTTTAGGAAGAATCCTTTATCGTGCACTAGTAAATTCTTTACGTACAGTATATCAGCGGAGACATGAAAAATACACTGTGTCGCCTCGGTACAGTGTAAGATTGCAAAGTATCATACGTTTATGTAACCTTTGCTGTTAGTCCAAGCGTATTGCGACATCTCCTGGGGAACACCTCAGTCAATAATAAACACGAGTCAATATTGCAGACCGAATCATCGCCTCGTGTTGCGACAGCAAGCAGTGAGCTGTCGATATTTGCACGACTGCAATCTGAATCTGAATCAGTGAGAACTTCACTGTTTCAATCAGTCAAACGTATCTGATTGATACAACAGTCACTTCAGTGAGTTTAACTGATGAACCAGTGAAGCAAATGCTATTTCCTTCACTGATTGATTCACTGACATTTCCCACTGAATCTTCAGTCATTTTTTTCACTGTTCTCTCAGTGGTTTATTTTTTGACTGATGGACCAGTGAAACATCTGAGCAACTTGCTCCGTCTCTAATTATTCTTGGCTGATGTATCAGTGAAACTGCGTGTAAAAATCGCCGTCGAACATCGTGTACTAAGCGAAGTAGCAACGAATAAACGAACAAAACTAATACAAAATACTTTCTAAAATGTGTTCCATCTTTCAAAACGTCATTTTATGAGGTAATATGAGCACACGCCCTTTTATTCTGTTTTTACGTCCTTCATTTAGATTCCATGTAATCGTCACAGCGCTCTGTTTGAAGGTTTGAACTGTATATAATGTGATGAAGAGAGTGCACTCATATGTAATATTCATTTTAATAATCTTAACGGTACCAATCAAACCAAACACGAAAAGTATGAGCATACAATTTCAAACTACAAGATTTCGCGACGGAACTATAAGACTCATATTTTCCTCCCATAATTTCAACTTTTCGTGGTAGATTCCACGGCAAGACAACGGCCTAGAATCTAAGGGTGTGCGAGGTCAAATTACGGCAAATAGCACAATATAAATAGCTAAATTGTTTCACGTCACTAATTCAGTCAGTGAAATTTTTTCACTGAAACAATCAGTGGTTTTTCCACTGATTCTAAGTGGAGACAATTTCACTGATTAGAGTTGTTGAATTTCACTGCGAATCAGTGGTTTCCCACTTATTCGAATTTAGAGATTGAGCGTATGACTATGAGGTTCAGCCTGCAGGTTGTTGAACCCGCCAAATTTTTCACGTATCCATGCACCAGTCAACTCGCTGAATTGGTGTTCTAACGAGCATCTCCTGCATAAGCTTACTGCTGATCGACTACTCCTGTCGAAAGCCAGGGTGCCCTTGAAGTCCTTCCTCGACGACTCTTTGCTGGTTCTCCACGGGTCAGCCCTACTTTCACGTATCCATGCACCAGTCAACTCGCTGTATTGGTGTTCTAACGAGCATCTCCTTCATAAGCGTACTGCTGATCGACTACTCCTGTCGAAAGCCAGGGTGCCCTTGAAGTCCTTCCTCGACGACTCTTTGCTGGTTCTCCACGGGTCAGCCCTACTTTCACGTATCCATGCACCAGTCAACTCGCTGTATTGGTGTTCTAACGAGCATCTCCTTCATAAGCGTACTGCTGATCGACTACTCCTGTCGAAAGCCAGGGTGCCCTTCAAGTCCTTCCTCGACGACTCTTTGCTGGTTCTCCACGGGTCAGCCCTACTTTCACGTATCCATGCACCAGTCAACTCGCTGAATTGGTGTTCTAACGAGCATCTCCTGCATAAGCTTACTGCTGATCGACTACTCCTGTCGAAAGCCAGGGTGCCCTTGAAGTCCTTCCTCGACGACTCTTTGCTGGTTCTCCACGGGTCAGCCCTACTTTCACGTATCCATGCACCAGTCAACTCGCTGTATTGGTGTTCTAACGAGCATCTCCTTCATAAGCGTACTGCTGATCGACTACTCCTGTCGAAAGCCAGGGTGCCCTTGAAGTCCTTCCTCGACGACTCTTTGCTGGTTCTCCACGGGTCAGCCCTACTTTCACGTATCCATGCACCAGTCAACTCGCTGTATTGGTGTTCTAACGAGCATCTCCTTCATAAGCGTACTGCTGATCGACTACTCCTGTCGAAAGCCAGGGTGCCCTTGAAGTCCTTCCTCGACGACTCTTTGCTGGTTCTCCACGGGTCAGCCCTACTTTCACGTATCCATGCACCAGTCAACTCGCTGTATTGGTGTTCTAACGAGCATCTCCTTCATAAGCGTACTGCTGATCGACTACTCCTGTCGAAAGCCAGGGTGCCCTTCAAGTCCTTCCTCGACGACTCTTTGCTGGTTCTCCACGGGTCAGCCCTACTTTCACGTATCCATGCACCAGTCAACTCGCTGAATTGGTGTTCTAACGAGCATCTCCTGCATAAGCTTACTGCTGATCGACTACTCCTGTCGAAAGCCAGGGTGCCCTTGAAGTCCTTCCTCGACGACTCTTTGCTGGTTCTCCACGGGTCAGCCCTACTTTCACGTATCCATGCACCAGTCAACTCGCTGTATTGGTGTTCTAACGAGCATCTCCTTCATAAGCGTACTGCTGATCGACTACTCCTGTCGAAAGCCAGGGTGCCCTTCAAGTCCTTCCTCGACGACTCTTTGCTGGTTCTCCACGGGTCAGCCCTACTTTCACGTATCCATGCACCAGTCAACTCGCTGTATTGGTGTTCTAACGAGCATCTCCTTCATAAGCGTACTGCTGATCGACTACTCCTGTCGAAAGCCAGGGTGCCCTTGAAGTCCTTCCTCGACGACTCTTTGCTGGTTCTCCACGGGTCAGCCCTACTTTCACGTATCCATGCACCAGTCAACTCGCTGTATTGGTGTTCTAACGAGCATCTCCTTCATAAGCGTACTGCTGATCGACTACTCCTGTCGAAAGCCAGGGTGCCCTTGAAGTCCTTCCTCGACGACTCTTTGTTGGTTCTCCACGGGTCAGCCCTACTTTCACGAGACCCCTTCGCACCTCGCGTCTATACTGTTCACCACAGTGAAGAACATCCACTCGACACTCTCCTCGGAGAGCTGTGTGCAGGAAGTTCGGGAGCGTGACTTGTCGATACCTTGGCGTACGTGACGTCACACGCATTTGTCTTGTAGATACCATTGACTAAAGATGAGGTAGACCGACCTCACTGGCTGCGCACAAACAATCTCCGCGTGCCGACACCGAACTGCTTTTCTGCCTACGAAAACGGCGTGGATTGAATTTGAGGTTAGAACACTGTTTAGTTAACAAGTGCTTTCAGACTTTTTTATACTTCTCTAACCAATTAGTAAATCTGTTTGATTCAACTCAAATTGATGAAAGTATTTTATTACTACAATAGTGCCTATAATTTAAAAACTAAGATATAAACAAATGCATCCATCATTGTTGACCATGTGACTTTGACAGTTGTGTTCCTTTGACGTAGGTCAATGTGGGGTTCACTAGACGCTGATGGAGGGGAGGGCGGCACACGCGCGGAGGGGCGGGAGCACGAGGAGGAGAGAAACAGGAATAAAACAAAGCCTTCACAGCAGGTAGAGAAAAGTAGAAATCATTGACCACTCACCACTGAGGTATGAAGTACTATGGCAGTTCTTCAATGCCACTAATTGCTCCAGCCGATGAGTCTGATGTGTAAACGTCACTGCTGCCTTATCACTATCCGCACCGCCTGAATATATAATCACTTTATCAGTTTCAATATCCTTGTCATAATAGTTTTTTCTCGAGTGTCTGGACGTGATTGCAAAATGGTGTCCAGTATTCTGGCCCCATTCGGTTAAAAATGTCCTCGCAGAGTTTTTTTCACATTTGTCAAATTGCAAATGACATTTTTTGAAGCGACTTCTCCTTTAACTTTAGCCCAGATTCTTTCTATCGGATTCAAATCCGGATGGTAGGGTGGCAGACAAAGTACTACTGCGTGGTCATGATTTCCTAGTAGTTTGTCTACCGAGTACTGCACTTTCCAAGGTCTGTGTTGCTTTACGTCATACAAAGTTGGTTTTAGCATGTCGCTAGTAAACGAAATATTCTCCTTACCTAACCACTACTGCATTTCCATCTTAGTTGAGCGGGAAGTAGGTGTTTTGTTTACCTTTACATTGTGATAGGGAGCATTATCTATAACAACAATAGGTGGAAGATTTGGTGTTAATTGCTCGTTAACCCATTTTTCATAATTTTCTTTATTCATATTTTTTGTGATAATCCCCTGCTGCCTAATGCGACTTCCATATTGCAAGAGCATTAGGTACAAAACCGTTTCGCCTCCTGCATGAATCATTACTAACCGCTTACCTTTTGCCACAGGTACTAGCAGATCGTTGGAAGACATGTCACTCCACATTTTATTTTTCACACGCGGTGACAAAATGTACCACTCATCCATGTAAATAATTGTACGTTTCACATTTCTATATTGCCGCATACTCTTGAGATATTCTATACGTTTTTTGCCGAATATCTTATTTTTCTATTAAAACCAGGCGCTGAGATTTTGTTTTTTTTTTGCCACCTAAATCCTAGCTTCTTCAAAGTCGTGGTTAAAGTTTAATTACTTCCTTGGTAATTGATGTCATCCTTTAGCTTAAGTCTTGTAGTTTCGACAGTCGGTACACGTTTTTCATTTAGGTGGAAATTGCAAACAGTGCGTCGTGCAACAGCTTCGTCGAAGGTATCAAGGTCGTATTTAGAGGATTTCTTCACCGTTTCTTATTGGGTGTTGAGAAAGACGTTCCTTGACCTGGTTATTTCCTATTGGCTTCCCTCTTCATTTTTCGCTCTGCGGTACGAGACACGCCCGTCGCCTGAGATGTTCTCAAGTGCGCTTTCTCAAGTGGAATGGACGGTTCCCTCGATCTCGCTTCGTTTTCCCACAAACTGCAGAACGCTGTAAACTATTTCTCGCGCCTGCGAGTGCAGTTTCTTACTTTTCACTTTTGACAAAACTGGAGGCATTTCAACGTATAATGTTATACTGTGCGTACTTCACTGTGTTGTCTCCCACGGATGACAGATCACTGACTGCACAAGTGACCAGCTTCACAAACACCCACACCAACCTCAGATACAAACTGTAAAGGAAAGCGTGGCTAAGTAAGGTGGACGTGCTCGCAATACCTACGTCTGCTTCAGACTCGACGACAAAGGGACTACATTTTCACCCTGTATAGTAGGGAGACAACGTTTATTTACTGTCAAAAATGAATTTGGAGTCGCGAATAATAAACTTTATTTCGAATATAATCATCACATTAATATAAAATAAATTTATTGATAGGTATATAATAATCATTAATGCAGAAATTAACAGACATCAGACAAATTAAACATTTTGAAATCAATAACTGATTTTTTTTTAATCACACAAAAAATACTTTTTACTCATATTTTTTACAGCACAATTAACAATAACATGGAACACGTGTTGTCTCAAGATGATTTTCGACAGTAAATAAACGTTGTCTCCCTTAATCGCATGTAAAAGAGCATGCGCACTCGGGTACATTCAACGGACACGTCTCTCACAGCTGCTATGTTGTATCCTCTTCTATTGCACAGACTTCGGGTGCTCTACTCTCTCTTTCACACATATTTAATTGCTCCAATTTTAAAACTTTAACGCGCGGCAATAATATTCTATGACCGATTTTTCGCAGGCAAGCCTATACCATTATATTTGTTATTAAATAATCTTTATTTTGATACCAATTTCTATTGGTTATCAGCTCGGTGTAGTTACCTATATTGATTTACCTGTTCATACCTGCTTGCCAGGTAGCTATGACCGGAAATAAGTAAGCAAGCCTACCTTGGCATATTCTCCATATAGAAAATTAACATTTGGGACTAAATTTGGTTGGTTATCAATAGAGAGAAGGTGATGAAAAAAAAGTAATTAAAATTAATTTAATTAAAAATAGTCATGACAGCTTTGCAATAGGCAAGCTATCATATGTGTGTTCATTAATTAATAAAATTAAAAAAAAAAATGTCTCATCTGGTTATCAGATGGGTGTAAGTCGATCTCTCACCGGCTCTTAGACTATTACGAACGAGAGCGCTTACTGTTTATATAGAGTGTAGGTTGTTCACATTGTCTGCCAGATTTTACACCACTTATATGAAATGGACAATACAGCTCGATCACAGGAAAACGTTTGTAGGTCAGTTCACTATGTAAAAAACAAATATATATTGGCCCAAAACATCCTCCGTCCTCTCACTCCCTCTCTCTCTCTCTCTCTCTCCTCTCTCTCTCCTCTCTCCCCCTCTCTTACTACCACTGCACATAGAAATTTCAGAATTTCAATATATAGTCTATTCGCAGTATTACCGCACTTTTTTCAAATAAAACCTTTGAAAAATCACCCAATGTATGACGTCAACCTCAGGCGAATTTTGATGCACTTTCAGGATATGAATCTTTCGAATTTTTCACAGAACAGATTAACGTCCTGATAAGCGTTGGTGCTCTTCTGGAAATCGTTATAAGCAATGAGAGAAGACCACATTTAAAATTAGGGACATTTCATAAATTATACTTACTTCTGCACAAATATGAATGTTCGTAACGGTAAAAGTAATGAACTTCATTTTTATTCATGCACATGGGTTTTTCAGTTATATTTACGTAACATTTCTGTTTTATTTAATTCTCTTACGCCTGTACTCATGTCGTTATAGATATCTCACTATTTTACTGTTTTCCGATTGTTCAGTGGATAATTTTTAATTTGATATATGTAATTTTTGTTTAATATAAATTTGAATGGGTACTTGTTATAATTTATTTTTACTGACGTGTAGTGTTTTAAAATAACTTTTAAATAATTAAATAATTGTTATTGTATTTCAGAGTATATCTAATTCGTGCTGTGTACTTAGGAATCTTTGAATTATATTTTTGCACAAATTGTACTAATCTTAGTGTCATACACAAAGGTATAAGATACTACAGAAAACTACATAATCTTTATATTTAAGAAATTTTATATATAATTTATAATAAACACATTCTCTAAAAGACTTTGATTGCTTAAAACATTTATTTGATCAATTAATATCATTATTATCATTATCTTTTTGACCATCGAATATTGCAGTTAGCAGGGATGTAATTCTTGCCTTGCTTCTGGATCCATCAGTCTGCCGTGCTATAGGATGTTCACGGTAAAATAAGAACTTTTGATATCAACCTTATAAAAATGACACTGCTCATACGATGCTTATATTGTATCGGGCACAACGATTGACATACGTCCGCTGAAGTTGGTAACGATATAGAGAAAGTATTACAATGTTTTAACGTTGAATTAAAAGTGTTACGAAAACTTTTGTAAACACTTGAAAGTATTACTTTTTTCTTCCCTGCTTTTTACGCGAATACATCTTTAAATTTGCAACCTTAGTGGAAGGCACTCCAGAAAATCCCATGATAAACAAATCGGGGGATACAGTTTGGCATTGCAGCCCCGAATCTATTGTCCACATTCAAAAATAAATTATACCACTCGGTTGCCAAAGGATCAAAGAGTATGTTACGTTGAGTGAGGACTGAGAAGCTTCACGCGGGGGGGGGGGGGGGCGCAATTTTGAGTTCTTTTCGCCACTTCTCATAACTTCCGCGTAGAGTAACTTTTGACTAGAAGAAGCTACGACGCTCGTTTAATTTGCAATTGACAGCTCTCGTCAAGATCAATGGATTCCGTGTATATAGAAACATTTGTGTGGCGTAGTTATGGTGAAATTGTATGAGTTTAATGTAAAAACTTAAGAAAACTTAACACAATGTCTGCCTATATTCGTCAAAAAGTCAAGTCGAAATTCTGAAGTCGTATACGGTTGGAAAGAGCATCTCAAAGGCAATCCACTGATACCCATAAACCCCCATATGATCTAGTGAAGCGGTGCCGGAAACGTAAAATAAACCTCAAGACGTCAGAGCGCGTAAACGTAGACGTATTCACGCAAAACAAACCGCCGTGTCCCCAACACAGCCAAACCCCATTTGTTTATGCATATAAGTGTAAAAATTAGCAAATTTGTTAAATATTTACTTTTTATAATATTTTTCACAGTTTCACTTGACCGACGTATACGTAAAAGTGAGTAGGCCTATGGCGCGGTTAAGTTTGCACACTGCGGCGGAAGTATACACAATGTCCATACAACGAGATCTTGAGCAGGGCTTTCCAATGTGCTTCAGTTTACAGTGATCAATCTGTACCAGTAACACACAGATGTCGCGCAGTTCAGGAATACACGGCCTAGTTCGCCCGGACTGAATCAATAAGCCCTATCCGTTAATAACGCCGGTGGTACCTACAAGGCGGCAACCACCGTTGCGAGACGATGTTGCGAATTGCATAAACCACAGGCGACATGCGCTCCCTGCAAGCTCCTGGCACAGAGGCAGCCACGCAGCCTTGCTTGCTTGGCGGTTGCAGACGTAATACACCATCCTCTTACTTTCAAACGTTTCTGAAGCCCTGCTAAATATACCTCAACCATATCTAGAAAATTACACGAAAAGGCAACATACCGCATTTGTCCACATTCACTTTAATAATATTTTACATGAGAACTATTTCTTACTAGACATTAAAAAACGCAAGTATTTTTTCTCTGCTAAATCACATTTATCGTAACTGAAATATTATAGTTTATTAATAAAAAAACAAGTGAAAGCTAAATTACACAAAAATTAACAAACTTATTGGGAAACCGGAGATCCCCGAGAAATCCCGCCGTCCAGCGGTATCGTCCGGCACGATTCCCACATGCGAAAATTCGGGAGAGTCCCCGTCTACGGTTGAGAACGCAGAGAGTGTTCTTGCAGGCGGCCCTTCACTGAATATACACAAGGAATCTAGAACACAAAAAATACATATGTTCTCAATGGCAAATACAGAGACCCGAAAATGCGGGGGCCACTATACCATGCATTACGTTTATGTCCAACCACTCGCTTACTAATACCGTAAGTGGGGATCACTTGGTGACATTAATGGGTTTTTTTTTTACTATTTCTCAGATTTTCTTTCATTTCATTGAGATTTCTTCAAATGTTCAGTAGTTATAGCACCACTGTATATTTGAAACATCCATTTCAAATACGGGGCTATTTAAGAACTATTTTGTGTGTCACAAAGTCACCCTACATCTGTCACAAAGTGATCCCCGCTTACGACACGTATCAAGATCTTGACGTAGCATACAGTCGTTGGTACTTCGTGGATAGTATCTCTGAAACACTGGCCCAGGTGGGAGGCGAATAGTCCGACCACCACGCCATCAAACCTAGTAGCGCGACTCATTTGTGCGGTTAGACAAAAAAAAAAGTATTAATTACAAATCATTCAAAAATAATTCGTAAACACCATAATTTGTCTCGTGCCTCACTGAAGGAAAAATTCAAATGTTTAATATTAAATTCCTCTTCAAAACACGAACAGCGATACTTAGAGAGAAATGTTTCATGAAGGGACATGCTAGAATTCCAACACTTGGTTTAATTTTATTGCTACAGGTATGTTTATAATCACTGTATTTCAAAAATGATCCGAGAAATAGCAACTTGAACACTACATTTCTTCGAAATTTCGTATAACTAGAGACCGGGATATTTAATAAGTTCATTAACCTTTATGCAAGAGACTACAAATGTATGTGTGTATATATATACATAGAGAGAGAGAGAGAGAGAGAGAGAGAGAGAGAGAGAGAGAAGTTACTTGCTGTCGTCACTATGAGAGCTCATGATGGGGCCTGAATTTTGTTGCATGCTTGTTACTGTCTCAGAGCCATGGAAATGTCAAATAACTTGCGGAATAATTGAAAATGCAGACTTTCGAATTCACCAGCTAAGGACCCTTGAAAGTGTATCCCAGATGTGACCTCACATTGTCGCCGTCCGAATTCACATAAAGGGCACATTATGCACCCTAGAATGTCCTCTTCATCAAAGGGTACGAGCAACTTAGCCTTCTCGAGACCTAGATAGTTTCCCGATACGCAACTGTTTGAAATATTAATTTTTTTTTGTGTTTGATTTGTGTTTACAACTCTGAACGGCCGCGGGAAAGACTTGCAAACGTCACAAAGACAAATGAAACTCGCATTCAGCGAAATTCGAGAGAGTAAAACTCGAAGTGGAAACGATCACAATCGTCGGAATTCACAAACGAATATTTCTCATGAAGGGGACGAGAGCTCGATAACACGAAAAGGTATCAAGGATTCATTACACTGTAATCGAACACACCCCTATTATGTGCATAAATCTTTTCGCGGACAACAGGTGGTCTAATATTACAAATAACTCATTGTATGTGACCGAATGATAAACATAATGATAATGTAGCTAGTCAGTATGTTTTCAGACTGGACTCTACATGTTTCAGCCACTCAACGTGGATATTACTGGCTCAACGTCACCTAGAGCGTGTCTTCAAAGAACGCGTTGTTCTGTCGCAAAAAAAAAAAAAAGAGAGACGTAGCAGCTTTTGAAGCATAGCCTGTCAGCGAAACATAACACAAATTTGCAAGGAGCTTCACAGACGAGACAAAAGACTATTCCCGTAGGACACGAATCCAGCGAGCAGCCGAGAGAACGATCGTCAAAGACCTAACAGCCACTCCCTTTCGCTCGTGTAAACCCGGTCTTGCCGGAGATGGGCGCGAGCGGCGGACCGTGTAACCCGGGATCTACAGGATCCGCCGTACGAACAAAGGGCGCAGGGACTTCAAACACAACCGAGCTGTTTCCGCGTCGCCGCACAGAGTCTGTGTTGGTGCCCTGCGGCCCTTCGCTGAATATACAGACTACACGGCAGCTAGAACACAGAAAATACATCTGTACTCAGTGGCGAATATAGAGACCCGACGATAATGACGGGGCCGCTAAGGGGGAGGGGGAGGGGTTGAACAATGTGAAGTACGATTACGTTCAAACCTCACGGCTCACTAAATACATATAGGCTGTTCACGGTAAACTGATAACTTCTGAAAGCCCTGCTTAAAATCTACTTCTATGCATATTGTGTACTTTTCGCGTTATGTAAAATTAACACCGTCATGGACCCCACCTCTATTCACGCGTCTGTCAAATGAAACTGTGAAATTGTAAGAAAAGTAAATATTTCACATATCTGATAATTCTTACTCTTAGATTTAAAAAAAAAAAAAAAAAAAAAAAAACAACAACAACGAAATATTTTGTTTTCGCAAATGTTTACCTAATACTTTTAATCCGGCATTTATACTTGGGACTATTCCCCCTCCACCACAGTACCAACTTTACCAGGTGTATGACACGCAGCGCGCTCGTTAGATTACACGTAGGGATAAGCTATTCACGGTAAAGTGAGCGCTTTCTGAAGCCTAATAGTCAACAAATATATTTTATTGTAGCCTGAGGCGTTATCTTTCGCGTCCGGTGAAATATATACACTTCGTTTATTCCTTACATGGCAATATTTATTTAAAAAAGTGATGGAAGGATAAAAGGCTGGCAGGAAAAGAAAGTAACTAGGGCATCAAATGTGCTCACTTTACCGTGAACAGGATATAGGAGCAGTGACTTTTTTTCTAAGGTTGATTTCAAAAGTGCTCACTTGTTCGTAAACAGCCTTAGTTAAGCTTCAATGCAACATATAATGGTTGGTACTTCGTGGATAAGCTTTCTGAAAACTTTTTATTTTAATTTTAAGCTTACAAGGTTACAATTGTAAGTATGTTAATTAATGGGGCTGAATTTACCATGAACTAAGGTTCAAGGATGATCGTATTTAATGCAGCGTAAAAATCCACGTCCGAGGGACGGACTTATATAATACTGGTAGAGATATCACACGTACCTCTAATTCCTTGCCACAAGCCATGGCGAAACGAGTAATGCAGAAGCAAAATTAATGTATTCTCAGCCTGACATGTCGCGGAAATATTACAGAAAATGACTGAGGAAAACACAAGCTACCGTAGATGATATCTGTTGTATATAGATGCCTGAAAAAACTCGCTTTACCGTGTAGTGACACGATATATTTTACTATTAGATACGCGCACTTGAGAACAGTTCATGATTTCAGTTCCTGGTGGATGTTATACAGAGTCATTAACCCGCGTGACCGCGTTACAGGGTATTTGCAAGCCATTCGTGGTAAGCTGAGAATTTTTGAAACCAACTTTTGAAAAATGCCACTGTTTGTACCCGCATGTATTTTAACGCGCACGCTGATTAGCATGCGTCCAGTTAAGTTGGCAATGACGGAGGAAATGTAGTTTCATGTCTAAAATTCGAACTAAAAGGTCTAGGTTAAATTTTGCGAACACTGAAACTGTTGGTTTTGCTTTCTGTTTTTAATGTATATAATTGTAAGAATGAGCAAATATTACAAATAATTACGTTTAAGATAATTTTAGGGTTTTACTTGACCGGCACACGAATAAAGTGATGAGGCTGGCAGTAATGTTAAGTTTACATTCGGCGGAATAATACACAATGTGCATGCAAGTAGCTCTTAAGCAGGGCTTTAAAAGTGCTCAGTTTAACGTGAACAGCCAACAGTCACTCAATTGTTGTATTGTATTATTGGATAACGGAGTTATTTACTACGCAAATTGTTGGCCAGTGGCAGAAGTCAAGTGAGTATACAGCTATATTGCACAGTTTGGTGGTGCTGTCAGGTAATAGTGAACAATCTGCAGGTCCCTAGTCATGAAATAAAACAAAATTATGGGGAGAAATTATCGTTAACTTCGCGATAATTACACTTACAGAAAAGCCAGTATGATTTCCTCCATTGCGATATGAAATGACTGCTGGCTATTGCAACTTCGAAAGACTTGTGAGCAATTACACAGTACCAACACTCGAAATAAAATCTAACAGAGAAAATATGATCTAGTCCCAGATTCTGTAAACCAAATGCATCTTAAAAATAAGAGGTGTTTTTAATTGTATTTCCAGTTGAACTGGATAAAATTAATTACTAATACGTTGTCTATATATTTCTTAGTTTCTGCAGTGTATTGTTATTTCTGTTACTACAGTGAATATAACACACTGGATTAATAGGAAACTGAATATTATTGTGGAACATGTAAAATACAATCAAGAATTGTACACAGTAACGGTTTCATATTGTCGAGAGAGCTCTTGTTTCTAGAGTGCAAGAAGTCAACAGACAATTTTGCGCTGTGGGGTATAACAAAGGCGAATGCGTAGACGCACTCCTCAATGTGTCTCGGGTCTTCATTTTAAGTATCAACTTAATTTCTGGCTTCATGGAAGAAGACTGTTTAATCTTTCGGGGCCATGTGTCATCAATAACAAGCAGTTTGGTAGACACATCCGAGATGCTTTTGGAAGTACAAGAGAACATATTGTAAGGATGATACAGTGTATAAGCGATTTCTTCACACTTCCGGGATTAAACCTTTGAAAAATCGTCCCATGTTTAACGTGTTACGTGGTTTGAATATATCATGTATCACAATCGTTTTATACCTCTGATAAAATAAAAATATCTTATTTTTGGTTCAATTATAATTAAACTTATATATTTTTTCAATAAAATTCAATGATTTATTAAAAATTAATATGAATAAAGAACGGGCAAAATTGGTGTTTTGGTAATGCCTAAATTAGTTGTCATGCAAAATATTATTAAAATGAGTTATAGACTGTTCGCGGTAAAATGAGCACTTTTGAAATCCCTGCTTAATATCTACTTGTATGCACATTGTGTATTATTCCGCCCTATGTAAAATTTGTATTACCATGTGCCTCATCACTTTATTCATACGTTGGCCAAGTGAAACTGTGTAATATTAGAAAACTAAATATTTTACTAATCTGCTCATTTTCACACTTCAATGCATTTAAAAAAAAACTGAAAGAGAATAAATAACTTAAGTTAACACAAATGGTTTCTTAACACTTTTTATTTGGCATTAAGATATGGAACTATTTTCCATCCATCGTCACCAACTTTATTAAGCGCATGTCGCTCAGTGCGCCCGTTAAAATATATACAGTCAGTGGCAGTAACTTTTTCTGAGGCTAATTTCACAAGTGCTCTCTTTATCGTCAACAGCCTTTGACATAAATACAGTGCGTTGTTTTTTGGTGGAATTTTCCTGATAATATTGGATAAGATTTTTTTGCACGAACCCCTGCTCAAGATCTACTTTCAGGCCATTCCTCCGCCTCGTAGGAAACAAAGCCTAACCAAGTCCAGGGTAAATACATCAAAGGTACGACGCACAGCATTCCTGCGCGCTCAGTTTAATAATACTTTGCACAAAAACTATTTTTTCTAAGCATTGACAACACGTTTATTTTGTCCCTGCTATTAACTATGATAATAATAATAAATTAAATATAATAATTTATACATAAAATAAAAGCGAAAGTAAAATTATAATTGGAAATAGGTACTTTCATGTTAGCACAAGTATAAAACATTAGTAGAGACATGCAAAATTAGCGTTATTATTCAGCATCAGGCTAAACTTCACAATACTGCCTGCACTGGAGCCGGCGTCGTTTCTCCATTGGTTGCTCTATAGACGTGAAGCCACGCCCTTTCTGACTGAGCTGCGCGTGATAGCGGCACACAGCCGTGAAGTGTTTATTTATTGGCCCTGAGTTGCCCAGGGCGTGTCACATGAAGTATGGTCCAGTGACAAACATATTGCGAAGGCGCACGTTTTTCGAGTTTAGCGTTTCCCAAAACAATAACGCGAATTTCGCAGGTCTCGGAAACAGTAATGATACGTGACATATTCAGGAAAGAACCAAGCACGTCATGGGGTGATTTTTCAAAGGTCTGATTAAAAAAGTGCGAAGAAACCGCGAATAGGCAGGCTGTACTTGTCTACTCAGCGATAAGAGTCCCGAGTGGGGCAGTGATATTTTATCTTGTCAGCTAATTCATTTTGCTGGACTTGGAGGAACGCTTTTACGATGTAAGCGTACTGCGGAATAATTTTTTTATTTACTTTTGCATAGCGTATGCCCGGTTGCACCATCGTGGTTCGAAACTCGATCCAAGATCGGATCTAAGATCGACACAGAGAACTGTTGCACCATTCGAGTTCAGAGCTGGACTGGAGATCGAGATGAAATTCATTTCGAACCGCCGAAATTGGCGGTTCGAAATCTCGATCCGAGATCAGCAGTCATCGTCGACAAATATAGTTAAAAAATACGCCAATAGATAGAACTACGTTCGATTGTTTTCTTGGGAAATTAAAACAACATTATACGGAAGTGAATATTTTTCAGTATAATTCGTACAACAATAATTCACTTAAATCATATAAAACATCGCACATCTAGTTCTATATATAGTGAAAAATACGCCTACTTCCATGACGTCATATATTAGGAACCAATAGCAGAATTTGTCTCATACTTAATATCGATCTCTCACTTTGAAACAAAGATCGACGAATCGGAGATCCAGAATCATGAAATTTCGTCGGTGCAGCACTTTTACATTGTAATCAAGATCAAACTGGATTCTGGTTTGGAACTAGGATCATTCGATCTCGGATCGGGGAAAATGTTGGTGCAACCGGGCATTTAAGTTTCGCAGACAGCGGAGTCGTCATAAAAAGTGTTTTCCACGAAAAACATTTGTAATTTTATAACATATATACACGTCATAAGTACTGTTCAACTTGTAGACATTATTTGTGACTATTTTTCCATCAGATTAAATATTTTCATATCGAATAGTTTTTGCCGAATGGTGTCGGAGCCACATATCCCCGACAAGCACGACATGACAGCCATGACACAACACTTAAAACTGAACAGTCTATGAAATACAAGGAAGATCTGACGCAAGCCCGACAAATTCTGTCGTCCGACCAGCAACTTTGGATTAGAAATTATTTATTTTTTCGTCGTGTCGTGCGGCACGACACACAGAGTGTACAACCTTGCAAAATGAAATTGTATGACGAGCTTTCCATACAGTGGCAAATAAGCAGCTTAAAAGAAAAAAAAACTGAAAATTACTTTACTTAACTCTTAAAAATAATAATTTTACCTTTGTATGGATTGGCGATAACACTTTGTCACCATCATGTATGCCAAATTTCCCGTCTACCCACCGCCTTTGAAAATTGCGTAGTTAATCAGCGCCTTCTAAATGGTTTCTGAAAATTTGTACTCTTCGTGTTGCGTCAGTAAACTGTCGGGCTGTGACTTCGAGCAGTCACGTTTAAAACATATATGTGTCGTGGTTGCGGTTTTTGTCGTGTCGTTCTGTGTTTGTCGGGGCTATGTGACTCCCGCATTACACGATAAAGTCAAATTTGTACATTTTTCTTTAAATTTACAAACAAACCAAAATATTCGCAGAAAATTTAACAAGGGCAACTGAAAGCTCTTGTCTTAATTCATTTCAATGCAAGTTTAGCTAAACGCATTTTACAAAAATTTAAGGCAGCCACAAAGAATAAATATGCGAGAATTTCCTTGTTTTCATAACTCCGAGACAATAACGAGCGTGCAACGAAACTCGCCAGGAAGCAAATAGTTAGCAGCAGCTGCTGGTGTACATAGCGCTGTATAATCTGTTCGCGGTGTACGCTTTTTAAATCGAACCCTTGGAGAAATCACCCTATGTATGAAATGCTTAGCTGTTTCCTAAATATGACATTCATCACGAGAGTTTTATATTTCTGTCAAATATTTCATTTCTGGTTGAATATAAGAATCTTTATTTGTATCGAAAAGTTATATTTAGTTCATAATTAACAAGACTATGAATAAAAACAGGGAGGCAATAGGTGTGTTGGTAATTCCTAGTATAATAAATTGTTCTAATGCACAATATTATTAAATAGAGTGCGCCTTGTGATATGATCAGGCCTTAGGCAGACGGCCTGCCTGATCACACCTTTCAACATTAAACCAGGACGCGAGCGGAATTGCAACAAGTTATTGCGGAAACCCCCTCCACCGGCCAGTATGCCAAACAAAGCGCCGACATAGGCCAGCTTCACGCTGGCCACGTCGTCTTACACCTCATCAGGCCATCGCCGAGAGAAGAACGCAGAGATGGATATGTCCGGCCTTCGATAAACGCCTATGGTCCATTCACGCTTTCTTCAGTCTTTTGGAATCGAACCTTTGAAAATTCACCCTAGGCGTAACATGTCAACCTGGTTTGTTCATTCACTTGTATTTCACAAATACATAACACTGCGATTAACTCTAAAGTACTGTATTTTTGAATAAATGAAACTTTTCTTAATATCTTTCATAACTTGTAATGTTTATTTCGTATTAAATACGAATTAAAAACAGTGAGAGCAGCGGTGTATTGGCAACGGATAGTAAGAAATAGTTCTCAGTTCAAATATTGTTTCAACATAGTTTCTTGGTATGCTCTTTGTAAATTAAATATTGCTATTGATATATTTCTATATTTAGGTAGCCCCGATAGAAACATATTTCATTGCTACAGTTAAAAATAACAGCGCAAAATAACGTACGTAGGCCGTAGTGATGTGGTGTTTGTTTTTTTGACCGACGAAACTGTTGGCTCTGGCTGGGCGGAGCTTATCGCGCTCTCACCTCTCTCCCCCCCCCCCCCCCTCTCTCTCTCTCTCTGCCACCCTCTCAGCACACACACTCGGGAAATTTCCAATCGCTAGTAACAGATATATCATACATGTTTAAAATGTACCATATTACGTATTTATTTCGGCAAAATAATGATTTTTGAGATTAGAATTTACAACTGAAAAGAGATTTTATTGTTTAAATGCCAATGTTATTTAGATGCGATGGCGCGACGCGCGACGCTTACAAATTCAGCAGGTTGGCAGAAGTGGTGTGGAAGGGAGAATATAGAACTTCACCTTACACGCGCTTGTCCCAATATGGCGGGCAATCATATCCAGTTTTTACATGGCCTTACGACTGACAGTGATGTGGCGACATGTCAATGATACGGCGCGTTACTTAACGAAGCGTCAAGTTCGTACTCGTGTTTTTAAACATCCTAGGCAAGTTACAATGTTATGATAAATATGCGTTTCCACGGCACAGTGAAATGTGTTGTGATCGTTGCGTATGAAAGGGCGTGGTGGCTGCGTTGTAATCGTTACGCAGGCCAGGAGTATGTGTTGATTTCAAATATGTGCAAAATTTATACGTTTTAACCATGAACTGAGGTTATGACGAAGTTAATTATTCACATTCACGTCTGTTTATCACAACGTTGTACCTTTGCGCTAGGTGTTTGAAAAACAGTTGTTTAACGAGCTTACGTTTCTGTGATTTGAATGTCTGGAGCAATCCCAACTAAATACTAAGCCCGCCCAGATAAAATTAAATAAATAATAAAATAAACCTACAAACCAGTAAGTACCAATTCATGTTAACATTAGCGGAATAAACGTTACGGTAGGCGTATATGTTTGAATGTTCACCACTATCTTTTACTTTTGTCGATGCTACAAACAATAAATGAGCGACACGAGTTGCGTGCTTGAATTTACTGCGTCGTTTCGTTGGACTGGGTTTCCCTTCTTTTTAACTTTTATTCCAAACACATATTAATAACAACAGGTTAAATACTGCTGTTGTTTCCGCCACAGTTGTAACAAATACTGTCGTGGCAAAATATTAATATGCATTAAGTGTAACGTGCCATATCGTGTGTAACAAATAGTTATAAACCGACCTAGATATTGTTACAGGCCTAAATTGTGAACATTTGTAGGAAATGGTTTCTGCAATATGACAGCATTCTTCGAACAGCTGTAAACAACAACCAACGCATTTGACAGTTATAAAAGTAGAAGTCACATGACAGTGTTTATGTTTGCGTGTAGCGGAAGGATACGTAATCAGTAACCAAAAGTAGAAATTTAGCAGGGCTTCAGAAAAGGCCGATGTTATCGTGAATTAACTATACCAGAAACAGCCTCCACAACCTTGATTAAGGTGGGGACATTCCGGTTAGTTTGTCACAGTAGTGGTGTTTGGTAACTATAAAATAACAGGTTAATTTAGAATAATGAACTCACTAAAAGTCCCCCGAGTAATTAATATCCAAGTAATATGTTATTGCATGTTCATCATGTAAATAAACCCCATCAATCACAGTTGCGCTCTTCCAAACCGTCTCTCATTATTCAACTGCGCCCCTAGCACTTTTTTTTGTACGGAACTGATCATAATTCAACTTCGTAACAGCACGAATATGGTGAGTTGTCACTTTGCAGTATTTTTCTAGGTTGAGGTACAAGACTGGAAGGAGAACTTTAGCAGGACTTGAGAACGGTTGGAAGGAACCGCGAGTGAAGTTACACCGTGTTGTACCGAGAAATGGTAGGTAGTTCCTACGTATTCTGTTGGTTGCTATAGCGACACCTGACTGTTGACGGACTGACGGACTGACTGACTGACTGACTGACGAAGTCAAGCAAGTCACACAGTCGCACAATCAATAACCGAGGGAAGATTACAGGCGCGCGCGAAAAACTGGCGTCCTTAAAAACAGTCTTATACAAAGAAACCACGCGGCGTGTAGGTGTCCTTGACGTTAAGGCGCCTCCATAGGAAGTCTCAAGGCCATGCTCTGCGATGGAAAATAGCATGAACAAGCTTCGCGTGGTTTCCGTTTCCTCATAATTTTAAGCAGCGGCTGGAAGGTTTCTCAGCGACTTGTTCAGGGGGAAAAAATTGGGGTGTGGCTGTGTTGGGGACACGGCCGTTTGTTTTGCGTGAATACGTCTACGTTGACGCGCTCGGAAGCCTTGATGTTTATTTTACGTTCCCGGCACCGCGTCACTCGATCATATGGGGTTTTATGGGTATCAGTGGATTGCCTTTGAGATGCTCTTTCCAACCGTATACGATTTCTGTATTTCGAGTTGGCTTTTTGACGAATATAGGCAGACATTGTGTTGAGTTTTCTTAATTTCTTTTTAGATTAAACTCATACAATTTCACTTTAGCCATGCCACACAATTTTTTTTAATGCACGCAATCGATTGATCTTGACGAGAGCTGTCGATTTAAGCTCAAATGAGCGTCGTAGCTGCTCCTAGTCAAAAGTTATACTACACGGAAGTTATGAGACGCGGCGGAACGAACTCAAAATTGCACTCCCCCCCCCCTACCCCCTCCCAACTTCACGATGTCCCGTGGCCCTCACTCAAGGTAACATATTCTTTAATCCTTTGGCAATCGAGTGGCGTGATTGCATTTTGAATGTAGACGATAGATCCGGAGCTGCAATACCAAACTGTATCCCCTGATTTTATCATCGGATTCTCTGGATTGCCTCCCACTATGGTTGCAAATTTAAAGGCAGACGTATTCGCTTCAAAAATACAGCAGTGTCGCACTTGTGTTCTCGGACCCTGTGTCTGTGTGTCACTGCCTGAAGATGGGAACAGATTGCAGTTCCCGACACGTCGTGATCTATCGGTCGTGGGAGAACTACTGTGCGAGTTTCTTCGTTGGGTTAGTTTTGTTTGTGAACGTAGATAACTAGTCCCTTGTCGCCTTTGGTGTGTTGTCTGTTGCTCGTATAAAGTTTTTTTTTTTTTCGTATACATGTATAGTATATTAGTTTTCCGCCTTGCGGCCATATCCATAAATTAAGGAGTTTAAGATCATAGCTTATAGAGTGAATTATAGACGGCAGAGCTTGCTGTAAATGAGGGGCTTTAATCATGTTACGTGACACAGACAATACAACACTGTGATATTGACTGCAACAGGGAGCTACTTTAAATGGTATTAAGTTATTACTACATTATAAATTTTATGATCACCTCACGCCTTAATTCAGAAAATCTATGTTGGACAGTCCCCACCTGAAACATGATGCCGGAGGCTGTTTCTAGCTGAACGGACGAAGTCGGACAAACACACCAATGGCTGCGATCTTCCTTGTAATCTGGTCGGTCGTGGAAAAATGCGGCGGCGCGCCTCGCGTCGGCTTATATCGGTGCTTTGTTTAACGTTTTGTCGTAGAGAGACCTATTTCCCTGGTTGGCGGAGGGAGTTATAATTACTGGCCCTTGTCGCACTGCTTTGACGCAATACCTGGGCGTCCGGATTTACTGATGGTGCGAGGGCGGGTTCAGGGTGCGATGTTACGGTTAAAGTCCATTCATAACACCGTCCTGTTTTATTTGAGTCGATTCCTTCATAGAATTGTCTTGCTTTGTGCGTGTATATTCTTGACTACAGCATACCTGGCTTGCATTTTGTCGTGTCTGGTAAAACTGCTGTGTTTGAGTGCGTTTCTTTGCTGTGTTGTCCTATTTTGTTCTTACTTATTCTGTCAGTGTTGTCCTAGCTTTTTCATGTAGGTTTCACGGTAAAATGAACACTTTTGAATGCCCTGCTTAAGATTTATTTGTATACACGTTGTGTATTCCTCCGCCTTATATAAAATTTACATTAACATGGGTCTCGTTACTTTACTCATCCGTCGGTCAAATGAAACCTGTGAAATTATCAAGAAAGTAAAAACTTTACAAATCTGCTCATTTTTACACTTCGATGCATAAAAAAAAAAAGAACCGAAAATGGAAGAAATAATTTTAAGTTATCACAAATGGTTACCTAACACTTTTTATTTGACTTTAAGATATGGAACTACTTTCCATCCATAGTTACCAACTTCACTGAGCGAATGTCACTCAGTGCGCCCGTTAAAATATATGCATGCAGGGGTAGTGCCTGTTTTCTAAGGTTCATTTTTAAAGTGCTCACTTTATCGTGAACAGCCTTTACCTGTATTGGTGTCTATGTGTTATCTGTAGGCATTTTTTCGTAATTAGTCACAGTCGTGTTTTTTGACTGTATTCCCTCTTGGAATTTTCCAGCGTAGTATACATATACATGTATTTATTTTCTCGCGCATAGGTTACTTGTCATATTGAAGAATTTTTTCCTTGCTCAGTCCTGTTTTTCCATGACAGATATCTGCATCGCAACGGTGAATGTTCAAAAATCTCCATTCAGTCAATGAATAGACATCGTAAACGAAGGACTGTCTACTTGCGGCAAATTGACTTTTCAACAACTACGTTTGTGTTTCTACAACCACATTGGTGAATGGGTGACATAATATATATATATACTTTCATTTCTATGCTTAAAGTATATTTGTATTTAAACAGTCCATACGAAAAAAAATAATAGAGTAAACACATACAGGAGCGGCCCCTTACAGTCACGGAATATAGGACAGGCTAAAACTAGCGCCTCCACAGTATGCCGACTAAGATCACCGCACTTTGGAGGTCATACCGCGGCGTCACTTACGCAAATTAAACACCACTTAATCAAAATTAACGTAACGCTTTACTACTCATAGACGAGCTGTAAGAGTTACGATTTTCAACCTTATGTACAAAAGTTTCCACTCCGCCGGACAAACACACTCATCCGGAGGCCATTTTTTTTTTTTTTTTTTTACAGGACTGTTTTCTCCTCCACAGAATTTCATAGTTTCGGCAACTTCAGACCTGTGCTAATAGTACATTTTGGTATTGAAATCGTTTACCAGGAGCGCTGCACAAATACAGGCTAATTCCGTAGAGAGCGACCCTTGAATAGAATCTCAGACTCTTCAACATAATTCAAACTTTTAAGATCGAAAGCGACACCTTGAATTGGTCAGCTACCGTGATGCATAGGAATAAGGATTTTTAATTTGTAAGTTTATATCTGCATATAGACTTCGTGTCTGGCAAGATACAGCACCAGGTAAAGGTTTAATTTCTTGTTGTGTGTGATGGGTTGGACATAATACGAGTGCGTCCAAATCAACCACGCTTTTTATCCCCACGTTCTATGCAGACGTCTCTTAGACGAAACTTGGTAGCGAACAGGACGGCAGAAGCTTTAAGAAAACAAAAGCGAACTCACTGAGTAACTTGGGAATACAGAAGCTAAACAACCTCTTATCACTAGAGACTTGCAAAATTCGCGTAATTGTTTGTGGACATTTGACCCTCTAAAATAGTATTCCTAGAGACCTGAAGAATTCGCGTATTCATTTTGGGGCGTATTCATTTTGGTCCACACGGTGTTTGACACCTCCTGAAGAACGCTTACTCAATCGTCGCCTTCCACAGTGACAGCAGACAACCAATGCACAGTTGATATATAAGATTGTAGAGTCTAGCCTGCTGGTCACTGAATTCGCGAATTTTTCAGGTCTCTAATTATTCCGAGTTTACTCGTTTACTCACGACTGTTGCAGAATAGGTAAAATCATGTTCGGTGCTGTTTAAGGCTGGAGGCTATCAAACGGTTGCTTCTTGTGCCTTGGCAGACAAGTACTTGGAGGACAAAAAATATCCTATTTAGCAACACCTGAAACAAAAAAAAAAAAAAACTAATTTGTAACTTAAGGCCGTAAATTCTAAATTTAAAAAATCTCCTTTGCAACGCGTTTGTAATTGGACCGTTCTTTATTTAACGCGCCCCGGATAACTCCGCACCAATAAAGTAACGCTTCAAAATCGCGTGTCCCAGTCACGTGTAGTTCTCTGAGAAAGGGAGTGACTTTTAACATCTAGGCACTTTTTCTCCTAAACTACCTTATTCTAAGTGTTATGTGAAGTTAAGGCGTGAAGGTTGGGCGGGATTTTATTGCGTCTCAAGGCTAAGTCCTTACGCCTACTAGGAAGGAAAATCATGCAAGGAGACATGCATCGCGGCAAAGAGGGATTGGGCAGCCATGGCCTGCACTTTGGGGCCATGACTACCTCCCTAAGTGTACTTAAAGCTAGTCTTAACTATGAATAGCAAGGGAAAAACCCGCCAAGAGAGACGTAAAAACCCTTGCGACAGAAGTAAAAATTAAAAAATTATTGTATGCATTAAATTAAATTAAATTTAATAGATTACTACAGGAGACAGAGTGTGTGGAAAACATGCTCTTAGTTAATAGGGTTGGAAATACTAGAAGAGAGGGGGCGGGAGCTTTGTTTATTCTTGACTTGATGCCGGCAGTAACCAGATAGGTGTTTGGGCGCCTCTCTGGTGGGAGAAGTGACTCCTATTGGGTCTCTCCCCCCCCCCCCCTCCTCCCGATCACTGCTATGAACCTGGAAACTAAAGGAGAGAAAGTGAGATGCCAGTATGTGTCAGCAGGGCTGGCTCTTACTGGTTTTTACTTGAACGTTAAAAGACGGTAAGGACCTGTGGATGAAAAGACATATTAAGCTAGCCTAACTGACCTATAACAATATCCAAAATATAACCCATCGTAGCATATGTCCTCGGGGACATATGTATTGTCCATTGCATATAACTTTGACAGTTCTAGGAAAGTAGTGCCAATGGAATCTGGGTGGCTATATATCCTTCCGCCACAGCTGAACTGTCAGTGAATGTGACTGTTTGCAAACAAACACCATGTGACTGCCAGTATTTGCAAACAAACACCATGTGACTGTCAGTATTTGTAAACAAACTGCATGTGCCTCCTCCCAAGTGACTTTTAGAAGCTGTGAAGGACTGTTCAAACAGTTGCAGGTTGCCAACAATCCCATTTTTTTTTAGTTTATAAATATTTTATGTAAATGACTAACAGCCCATGTAATAAGTCTATAAATTACTAATTTTTTACCTTGCAAGAAATTTGTAACCAGGATGCACGAAAATGAAATTGTATTTTGACTGTCAAATGAACAAGATATTTTAATGTTTTTTTTTTATATATACTCGAAATATATTGACATCTAATCTTGTCACACTTACCTGAGGAAATTTCTCGTAAACATTAAAATTTAGCATGGATTCCACGAACACCAAATACCAAAATCCCCCCCCCCCAAGGAATGCACAAATACCAAATTACCTCCCCCCCCCCCTTCTTTTCCACGCCTTCTTTTCAAAAACAGTATGCATTGCTAAAAAAAATTCAGCTTTGTGGTATGATATGACAACAAACTCTGTATAGCCTGATACTATTATGGTGGTTATAATTCTCAGGATGTTAAAGTATGTAGGTAGCCAAAATAATATTTAAGCAAATGTTACTTAATTTCAGTATTTTAATAACTCTCATTTAGTAACTCAGATGTTAAGTATTGCAGGTCTACATACAAAATACTTTAATAACTTATCTCAAATACCTACGTGTTCAGATTGTCATGCTGTGAATAAAAACTTATTTCTGACTAACTCAATGTTGATATTTACCCTGAAGTTCAGTCGCACAACCTCCCTCCTCAGAAATGTGAATACAGCCCTAGGCTTGTTCTCAGGTAGCTAATGAAAAACTGTATTTCATTTCAGAGATGTTATAAAGCGCTCTAGAGAAGCAGATGTGACCTACAGCAACAATATATCAAACGAACATGTTATTTACACACTAAAAAGATGCTCCACCTACCCAAGATTGAAGACATCATGAAGTTCATTTTCCTTAGCGATGAATTTTGGAATGTCGCAGCTCCTGCTGATGCATGAGACACTTCTTTATGATGTTGGAGCACCTTCGTTGGTTGCTTAAGTTGAAAGACTTCTGTTTGATAAGCATGTTGTAATTTACTTGATATCGAAAAGTTGTCTTTCCAATGCAAATCCTGTTTATGTGAATTATTCTTCCGTTACTCTTACAATATACTTAACAACGTGTGTTAAAAACATATGAGCGCTTTTAAGTCGCAAAACAAAAATGCTCAAAACGTTTATGAAAGACTCCAACGTTGAAACCCACATGCCATTATGTTACTTTCAAATACGGCCTTTAAAAACAGGAAAAACCTTTAAATTTATTTGCTAACAAGTATCCCTGCGTAACAAGCTTGACAAATTTTATACACGTTCTAAAAAAAATGCAAGTGTTACAACTTACAAATTTGTATAGCCAGTAAGCTTTACATTTTAAGACCCTTCAGAACCAGAGTGTTAGAGTTTCAATCAATAATAACACAGAGAAATGTTCATAGCAATTAAATGTGGACCCAATTAGGGTATCATGTTAATTTTATTTTGAGGGAAAAAGGAAAAAGAGAACAAAAAGAGGGGGGGCGGGAACTTTAGTTTACAGTCTTTCGTGAGACGGAATTATTTTAATGTTCTTACGATGCCGGAATCACATAGCCCCAACGTGCACGACACGACGACCAACAGCACCAATGAAATACTAGAGAGATTGTCGTAAGCCCGACCGATTCTGTCGTCCGAACAGCAATTTTGGATTAGAAATGATTTCTATTCTTCGTCGTGTCGTGCGGCACGACGCACGGAATGTACAACATTGCAGAGTGAAATTGTATTGCAAGCTTTCTCTACAATGGTAAATGCGCAGCTTAAAAGAAAAATAAATTGATAACTACTGTATCTAACTCTTAAAAATAATAATTTTACCTTTGTATGAATTAGCGATATCAATTGGTACCATTATGTGTTACAAATTTCCCTCTTGTTCAGCGCCTTTGAGACTAACGTAGCCTATCAGCGCCTTCTAAATAGTTAGGTTAAATGCAGAGAGTGTGGTGTCGGTCGTGCCGTAAATTCAAGTAGTCACATTGAAATGTGTCGTGGTTGGGTTTTGGTCGTGTCGTGCTGTGTTGATCGGGTTTATGTGATTCCGGCATGAGTGTGTGGCATTTTGAGTTGCATGTTGTTTTGATTGAACAGTGGAAAATTTTGCCCGTTTGGAAATAACATTTAAATTATTTAACTTCGAAAATTATAACTTTAATGAAAATACAAAACGCGATACACACATTTGCTGTTCGTATTCGTACAGATGCAGCAATATACACACGCACACACTTTGACCCAAGTTAACCTTACACTCGAATTTACGATGTAGGCAAACAAATATTGTTCACTCACAACAAAAGTGTGGAAAGTGTGGCATTTTTCAGGCCACGTGCATTTCAATAATTATATTAACGGTTTACAAATACTTTTACAAAACACGCAAACTTACTGTTTTTTTTTATATATTTTTTTTTTGCTATGACAATCCTTGAGAGTTTACTTCACTAAAATCACGTTTGTTCGTCACTAGCATTAAATAATTTATTTGCAAAATCATTCAGTAAAATCAACACTGCGCACGTTTCCTGATACAAACAAACTTAAACTTATATACGGAAATTATATTTGTGTCACTTCATCGTGGAAGGCGGGTAGGAGAATGGCGGAACGAGCAGTTTTAACGACGTGGCGATTAATATTACATTTCACTCAACAAAACGCACTTCAACGGTACCTACAACCAACTATGTTTAGGAAAAGCAATTAAAAAGAATAATTAATTACCGATTAAATATTCCGACAACACCACTAAGATATTCGTATAATAAACACGATGAGAAAAAAAGCCCTAGTTACGTTTTTCTTTCATCCTTATCCAACCTTTTAAGCGCCTTTTTAATACGAATATGGCAATGTAAGTAATAAACGCAGTGTGTAAATTCCTCAAAACGCTAAAGTTAACGTCTAAAACTAAAACTAAATATATTTATTGATTATTATTCCAAATGAGATGGCTTTAGAAAGTGCTCACTTGACAGTGAACAGCCTATATAAACTGTTTAACACAGGAACGAAGGACGTGGCCACCAAATATTCTTTCTCTTAGTGTGACTTTTTTTTCTTCTTCAAAGAACTGTGATCTAAAACTGAAGGCCTCAAACAAATTTACATGTTAAACGTGACTAAGTGACACATATACGTCAGAATAAAGCAACAGTATATTACTAGAATACTTAGGATAGTAGTTTCACCGCTTGTGCTAGGTTATTCTCGGACACTCGCCTGCGTTATTTGTGTAGAGGGATGTACGATATTGGTTGCTGGCGTGTATGTTTTCATATACCTGCCATGGCCCGAGTCTCACAGGAGGGAAGTGCACACATCTTGCTGGCTGGTATTATCCCGTACTAAATAAACTCTACATTTAAATTCCACAAGTCAGGCTAGTGAAACACAGAAGCGGAAATGGGCTGAGATTTGTTAGTCTCAAATCCAGTCTAGTCGCATGATTAAGGTGCAGACTAGGGCTGTTCGATATCATAAACATTTTATATCGATATATTCCTGAACAGTTACTCGGTATTTTCGATATATCGGTAGTACCGAAATTCTCGATAATGCCGAACAGTGGCTAGGGCACTCGCCTCCCACCACGGCAATCCGGGTTCGATACCCGACGGGTTCACTTTCGGATTTTCGCATGTGGGAATTGTGCTGGACGATGCCGATTGCCGGCGGGTTTTCTCGGGGTACTCCCGTTTCCCCCGCCCTTGTATTACAGCGCCGCTCCATCCTAGGGTCTAATTTCATGTCATGTCCGAGAAAGACGGGCACCCACGGGTCCCAGGTGGAAAGCCCGTCACTCGGTGAGTATTGCCTCGCCCTGGGTTCACTCCCCACGCGAGAGTTTTATTAATAATATCGATATTATTTATAATACCGAAATTATCGATAGTACCGAGATGATCGATAATATTGAAAACTTCGATAATATTGAAAGATCACATCGATATACCTATATTTTTAACATTTAAAAACGTTGGATAAATTATTTTTCATATCGATAATTATCGCTGTATCGATATTTCGAACAGCCCTAGTGCAGGCACAATACCATTCACATGACATCACAGCGATGCACTCATACAGCGCCAGGATTACTTCGGTGGGAATTTCAGTATTGGAATTCACTGTGATCACACACACCGCTACTTATATCTGAAGAGGTTTGTTGCAGAATCTCACAATTTCTGAATTACATAGTTGAAAGAATGTGTCTGAGCGGAAGATTTGAATATTTGTAAATATGAACTTTTTAAAAATTTATTATCGTTAAAACGGACTTGTTCTTGTTATTTAATATAAACGTGTTGATAAAACGATAAAGCAAGACCAAGAAAGAGTACGAGCTAGAAAAATTTTCGTTACAAATTTATTTTTACGACCAATATCTCATGAGATATTCAGCAGACCTTCAAAAATTTTAAGTGTGTTATTTTTGTTTAATGTTATAATTTTAATTTTAGATTTGGCAACGACAAGGTAAACAAGTTCTTATTAGAAATAATTGGAAAGAAGAGCACTCGTATTTCATTAAAATGCAGTTATTATTCACTAGCTACCAGGACGTACATAGATAGTTGTTATTATTCAGTAGCTACCAGGACGTACATAGATAGTTGTTATTATTCAGTAGCTATAAGGACGTACATAGATAGTTGTTATTATTCAGTAGCTACCAGGACGTACATAGATAGTTGTTATTATTCAATAGCTTCCAGGACGTACATAGATAGTTGTTATTATTCAGTAGCTACCAGGACGTACATAGTTAGTTGTTATTATTCAATAGCTACCAGGACGTACATAGATAGTTGTTATTATTCAGTAGCTACCAGGACGTACATAGATAGTTGTTATTATTCAGTAGCTACCAGGACGTACATACTTAGTTGTTATTATTCAGTAGCTACCAGGACGTACATAGATAGTTGTTATTATTCAATAGCTACCAGGACGTACATAGATAGTTGTTATTATTCAGTAACTACCAGGACGTACATAGATAGTTGTTATTATTCAGTAGCTATAAGGACGTACATAGATAGTTGTTATTATTCAGTAGCTACCAGGACGTACATAGATAGTTGTTATTATTCAATAGCTACCAGGACGTACATAGATAGTTGTTATTATTCAGTAGCTACCAGGACGTACATAGTTAGTTGTTATTATTCAATAGCTACCAGGACGTACATAGATAGTTGTTATTATTCAGTAGCTACCAGGACGTACATAGATAGTTGTTATTATTCAGTAGCTACCAGGACGTACATAGATAGTTGTTATTATTCAGTAGCTACCAGGACGTACATAGATAGTTGTTATTATTCAGTAGCTATAAGGACGTACATAGATAGTTGTTATTATTCAGTAGCTACCAGGACGTACATAGATAGTTGTTATTATTCAATAGCTACCAGGACGTACATAGATAGTTGTTATTATTCAGTAGCTACCAGGACGTACATAGATAGTTGTTATTATTCAGTAGCTACCAGGACGTACATAGATAGTTGTTATTATTCAGTAGCTACCAGGACGTACATAGATAGTTGTTATTATTCAGTAGCTATAAGGACGTACATAGATAGTTGTTATTATTCAGTAACTACCAGGACGTACATAGATAGTTGTTATTATTCAGTAGCTATAAGGACGTACATAGATAGTTGTTATTATTCAGTAGCTACCAGGACGTACATAGATAGTTGTTATTATTCAATAGCTACCAGGACGTACATAGATAGTTGTTATTATTCAGTAGCTACCAGGACGTACATAGTTAGTTGTTATTATTCAATAGCTACCAGGACGTGCATAGATAGTTGTTATTATTCAGTAGCTACCAGGACGTACATAGATAGTTGTTATTATTCAGTAGCTACCAGGACGTACATAGATAGTTGTTATTATTCAGTAGCTACCAGGACGTACATAGATAGTTGTTATTATTCAGTAGCTATAAGGACGTACATAGATAGTTGTTATTATTCAGTAGCTACCAGGACGTACATAGATAGTTGTTATTATTCAATAGCTACCAGGACGTACATAGATAGTTGTTATTATTCAGTAGCTACCAGGACGTACATAGATAGTTGTTATTATTCAGTAGCTACCAGGACGTACATAGATAGTTGTTATTATTCAGTAGCTACCAGGACGTACATAGATAGTTGTTATTATTCAGTAGCTATAAGGACGTACATAGATAGTTGTTATTATTCAGTAACTACCAGGACGTACATAGATAGTTGTTATTATTCAGTAGCTATAAGGACGTACATAGATAGTTGTTATTATTCAGTAGCTACCAGGACGTACATAGATAGTTGTTATTATTCAATAGCTACCAGGACGTACATAGATAGTTGTTATTATTCAGTAGCTACCAGGACGTACATAGTTAGTTGTTATTATTCAATAGCTACCAGGACGTGCATAGATAGTTGTTATTATTCAGTAGCTACCAGGACGTACATAGATAGTTGTTATTATTCAGTAGCTACCAGGACGTACATAGATAGTTGTTATTATTCAGTAGCTACCAGGACGTACATAGATAGTTGTTATTATTCAGTAGCTACCAGGACGTACATAGATAGTTGTACCCATAGACTAAAGATGAGGTAGACCGATCTCGCTGGCTGCGGACAACCATCTCCGTGTCCCAACATTGAACGGCTTTTCTGCCAACAAGTCTAGCGAAAATGGCGTGGTTTGTATTTTAGGTTAGAAAACTTATTTGTAAAAGAGTGCTTAGATGTGTTTTTATACTTCCTCTAACCAGTTTGTAAAGCTTTTTTGAATAAATTCAAAATGGTAAAGGTTTTTTATTAATATAATATTGCTTGTCATTTAAATATTAAGATGTAAACAAACACATTCATCACTGTTGATCATGTGACTTTGACAGTTGTGTATGATTGGGGTAGGTCAATGTTGGGTACATGCACACAAGACGAATAGGCAGTCTACCTCAATTTTAGTCTATGGTTGTACCACGTTGATAACCGATATTATGTCATCAACAATCACTAACACGCTACTAGTAACATCTTGTGGTACTCCATCAGAGTACTGTACAAACCTGTTACTACTTACCTCTAGTTTTATATTATTAAACGAGTAACCATTATACCAAACCAAATTTGAAGGTGAACATTTTTTGTGGATTTGCGATTTACGTTTCAATAAGATAAATCGATCTCTAACAATAATTAATTTAAACCTGCCACAATCAGTCGGAAATGAGTAAAGACTGGTCGACAAATAAATTGTCAGGCAAAACGCCGTTAGACACGCCTTTAGGCACTAAACATTTAGGTGCGTGACATGCGAGATCTTGAGAGCCGATGAGGGTGATAGAGGTGAGTGCGGAGCAGCGCCGGAATGCAAGGGCGGAGAAACGGGAAGTCCCCGAGAAAACCTGCCGATCAGCGGCATCGTCCGGCACGATTCCCACTTGTGAAAATCCGGGAGTGACCCGGCCGGGGATTGAACCCGGTTCGCCTTGGTGGGAGGCTCAGCCACCGTCGAGTCGGGGTATTTTATTTTCGAAGGTAGACTTCAAATAAGTTCAGTTTACGTGTAATAGTGTGTTAGGAGATCACTTTCCGCATCTGCATCGTCCCCAACCCTGGAGATGAGTCACCGCAGTGATCATGAGCTCTGATTGTGCAGTTAGATAGAACGCTGTCCTACGAAGGGAGGAGAGACAAATAAAAGGCCCTCACACAATTGGAAACTTTAACATTTGACATTACGTTTGCTTTCCGACATGTTGTTTCTTATGGAGCTTGACACTATGGAACTGTCAGACACAATGTAACTCTCAGAGGTTAAGTCAAGCACTCTTGACTTTACGATTTCGAAAAGTTGAAATTTAAAGTCTAAGTCAAGCAGCCATTTTGCCGAGAATCTAACAGAGGTTATGTGGAAAAGTGCGATATTTTATTGTAGTGTGATATTAATCTCGATATATTATACTACGTTTGTATTAAATTAAATAAATGGCAAATGAATATAATGCGAAGAGGAAACATTAATTTACATAGTTTACTGAAGTAAATAAATGAGTTTTTTGTTTTTAAATAAACTTCTAATATAGAATTTAAGCCTGTTTTTAAAAAAGGTACGTAACATGAATTCCTGGAAATAATCAAAATTCCTTATATAACTAGATACACACATATTTACGAAACTCCCAGAATCGATGTTCAATTGTCTGAACTCTGACTTGACAATATCGTATTGTATATTGGTGGTTTCGTCAGAGGAAAGGAAACGTAAAGTTAGATGCTAAAGTTTTCTATTGCGTAAGAAGTTAAAGGCCGCACGGCCTCCCCTCCCTTCTCTCCCCCCCTCCCTCCACGAGCAGTCTTTCACGAGGGCGGATCACCTATAGTCCATTCACGACTGGAACAGACTTGCCTTTGACAAAACACCCCAGCCAATAGCTGCATGCATAGTGGAGGTTGTGCTGGCACTATACTCACACCTGCCACTTTTTTTTTCTGGCTATGCATTTAGCTAATGACTGGGGTGTTTTTTTTTTTTTTTTTTTTTTTTTCGAAGGTTGGTTTTTCATAAGTGTGTTCGAGTCGTGAATGGACTATAGCGAGCTGCGGATTTTCCCTCGTCGGCGTGCACGAGGCAATCGCTGAGAAAGTGCGTTCGACGGCAGCCCGGCCGCGCATTCCGAACAGCCCCTGCCATCGTAATAAACTAAAGGAACAACACCTACACAGACAACATTACACTGACACAAACACAACACAAACACAGACATCAAACACACGACGGACACCTCACAAGAAAACGACAACAGCCGTCGGTCCCTCTTCTGTCTCCGGAGAGGATGGCGAGGTGAGGGTTCAAGGATGGAGGCAGAGGAATTTTAACTTTTGACATTTTTAAATTATAACGTAACCTTTTCTTTTAGACTGTAACAAAATATAATTTTAAGCCTCTGTAATTTTAAAATTTAACCGGTTTTTAATGTTTATAACGCGACCAATTTTATGTTTCAACAATTTTTTTTTTTTAAATTTATCTCAAATTTAAGTAACTAAGACCAGTTCTGTTCTGTCACTGTAGGGTGAAGGTACAGGTTTCACCCACCACAATGAAACCTTCCTTCACCCTCAGCGCCATTGTAACAGCCGTGCGGCCGCCCTGTTCGACAGCAGGCTGAGGGGTGCCAGCCCCTGGCGACAAATACCGCGGCGGCCAGACACTCTGCCTGCTATAAGCCGTTCACGGTAAAGTGAGCACTTCTGATGCGTTAGTAACATTTTTCTTTCAGCAATTTCTTATCTTTAAACCACCTTTTTACAAAAAATATTGCCATGTCAGTAATAAACATAGTGCATATATTCCACCGCACTCGAATGTTCAAGTCTAAGGCTAAAATAATATGTATTTATTGACTATTATTAAAAATGAGAGGTATTTCAAAAGTGCTCACTTTATCGTGAATGGTCTATAGCTCTCAGGAGCGAGCTTCTCCGGTAACCACCACCTACTAATTCACACAATCACCATTTACAACTATTCCCTCGCAACTTACATTTCTCTACAATTTCTGTAACTTAGAGCCGTCATACCTTAGAAGCATCGTAACTCAGAATATCACAACTAGTAGCAGTTATAACTTAAAATAGTTGAAAAATACCCATTAGTTAATCACAACTCATTTTTCTCGATTAAAATTAACGTCATAACTTAGAACCAACGGTTTTTCTCGGGATCTCCCGTTTTCCCCCGTCATTGCATTCCGGCGTGGCTGCATATCAACCGCGCTTCGGACACGTCGGTTCACAATTCCCCGATAAGAGGGGCCTAAATCAGTGCCTAAAACGTCTAATCACTTTCCTTGATTTGCTTACATACTTATAAAGTGGGCAGTACTAGTATAGGCTGTTCACGGTAAAGTGAGCTCTTTTTAAGGCCATGCTAAATTATTCCTTCAAACCAATTACTATCTTTGGGTCACTTTTCAATATAAACATTGCTATATGACTAATTAAAACAGTGTATGCATTTCACCACTCTCAAAAGTTAACGTCCAAAGTTGCAATAAATTATATTTATTAATGGCTAATGCCTGTTGGAAGGGCCTTAAAAAGTGCTCACTTTACCATGAATAGCCTATAAAGGCTGTTCACGATAAAGTGAGCACTCCTTAGGAAAAAGTCACTGCCTCTACCTGCATGTGCATTTTAACGAGCGCACTGAGTGACATGCGCCCAGTAAAGTTGGTAACGATGGATGGGAAGAAGTTCAACTATCTTAACCTCGAATAAAAAGTATTAGTACCCATTTGTGATAATGAAAAATTATTTCTTTCGCTTTCTGTCTTTCTTAATGCATCGAAGTGTAAAAATTAGCAGATTTGTTAAGTATTTACTTTCTTAATAATTTCAAAGTTTCATTCGACCGACGCATGAATAAACTGATCAGACCCATGGCAATTTTAATTTTACATATGGTGGAAGAATACACAACTTGTATGCATGTAGATCTTAAGCAGGGCTTTTAAAAGTGCTCATTTTACCGTGAACAGTCTATATATTCAGGCAATACTTCCTCTGCCGTAATCAAGGTTATAACATTACGAAATTGCAATAAAGTTATTCAACTTTCTGTACTGTGATCGATATTGGAATTTCTTCAGCAAAATTTTACGAAAACATCCTTACTTCCTTTCTACACAAATGTCTCTGTACTTTGTAGGTCAACGCAGACGGAAAATAAATCACTCCACTGTTTCCGAACACGATACAATACTTAATACAACTTTCATTAATTTCATTTGCTTATTTTAAACATTTTCACACAATGTGAAGTTAGCAGACCTAATATTCCAGACAAGAAGTGTGGAATAGTGTAGCGACAAAAATATTTACAAGTTAACTAGTTAACAAAAAAAAAAAAAAAAAAGTGCGGACTTTAGGGTTGCCAGATATCCCGTATTTCCCGGGTCTCCCGTATTTTGGTCAAGTTTTTGCTAAATATCCCGTCTCCCTTATTTGTATGATGATCTACCGTAGTAATTTTAATTTTTTTTAAACTTTAATTTCTGTTGGGAAATTTTAATCCGAAGTGTCGTAAGAATAATAACCGTCACTCTGTCATCTATGGACGATGCCCATTATACAGTAATCGATAGTAAGAAGTGTGTTTCTAGGTTGAAATCGAATTTCATTTGGTTGTTTGCTTCAATAATGTGCTTCCGTGATTAGAAAATTTTGCTTTAAATTTTGTATGTGAGATTTTAGGTGCACGTGATTTTATAGTCTCTGTTAATTGTTCACAATGGAAGGGAGTGGAAGGAAGAGAGAGGCGCGATTCATGTCCCTTTACTTAACGAAATGGGAAGAATCGTGCATCTGGTTGCGACCAGTGGAAACAAATAAACACAAGGCGTATTGCTCTCTTTGTAAAAGAGAGTTTTCCATTCCACATGGAGAAACGTATAGTCGGTTCACGACTGGACAACACCTTAGTCGTCAGCTGCATGCATCGTTACTACAAACAGTGTCTGGCGCGGGTACAGTCAGTTTGGCAGCACGGAGAGAGAATATAGTTTGAATGTTTTAACGTATTTTTAAAAAATATATTGCTTAAAAATGGTAGTAGGAAAGATTCCGAGAAAGTCTGTTCCAGTCTTGAACGGACTATATTTGCGTTTTGTTATGAGCACTCCATGTTCGAATGCTCATACTGAAAGAGTGTTCTCTTTAATGAACTGTAAATGGCCAGAGTCAAGAAACAGGACTTCTGTTGAGCTCATGAAAGCTGAGTTCCAAGTTGTGTTTAATTTCAAGTATTTTTGCAAAGAATTTCTTGATCTCGTACAAAGCCATCCCGAGTTTGTGAATTCAAGCAGATATCAAGCTTAAAGTATGAATAAATATTGATAACTACTGCCATTAAACAGTTTTTGAAGTCTCTCTTATTTTCAGTTTCAAAATCTGGCAACCCTAGCGGACTATGTAAGAACTGGGTAGCAACATGCGATCATAAACTTCCCTAGGAGATAAACAGATAGCAAGGTTTAGATGCTCGTCCGTAAAGAGATAATATTTACGCTCCGTGAAAACGATCACACCTCCGCGTTCGTTATGTGCTCCTAATACTACAGCCACTTTTCGACGGTGCCGGGCGGCCGTATTCAGTAGGAGCGTAACTGATAGTAGGTTTTAGATGCTCGCTCGTCTGTGAAGAAATAATATTTACGCTCGGCGCCAACGATCAAACCTCCGCGTTCGTTATGTGCTCCTAATACCACAGCCACTTTTCGACGGTGCCGGACGGCCATATAGGAGCGAGCTGACAGAAAAAAAACTAGGGGGTCAAAAGCGCTGACTTTATTGAACAGCCTAAAAAAAAAAAAAAAAAAAAACAGACAGCGACAGATATAATTTAAGTTATTAGAAATGTTTACCTAACACGTTGACTACTCCCATCCACCGTTACCAACTTTACCGTGTATGGTGACACGATCACTCTCGCAAGAAAATTAATGACGAATAAACTACAGAAATGCCGGTCTTATAGGAGTTTTTACAATATAAAAGTTCCGGAAGAACTTTTAACAGAAAAGTACTACTAATATAGGTCCAGATTTTGTCAGCTGGCTTGCTTTTCCAAGTCTTCTGTCGCCTAGCTGAAAGAACTATTGTTATTATTTTTTTTTTTACTTTAATGCCAACTTGCGTGCTTAAATTTTATCTTCAGCGAGTAGTGTTAAAATGTTTAGTTATTCGTTTTCAGTTGCATTCATTCTTATTTTATACATAATGTAAAATTATATATATATATATATATATATATATATATATATATATATATATATATATATATATATATATATAAAATCAAGCTGTGATCAATACAAAGCTACAGTGTAAAGGAATACTCACAGTGCATTTCCAAGTCCTCCAAACTGCTGTACGATCTGCAGTCTACGACTTCGCACTTTTCAAAAGCACAGTGTATATCAGCAAGGAGATGTTACTCATTACAATGGGTTATGGGTTATTTACAACCTTATAACATGCATTTCTATTTTGATTTCATTTATTGATTTATAACTTTGTTTATTAACACGAAGCATAATACACTGACAGAGAACAACACCACAATGATTACAATTTACATCACACCAGCCAGAATCACAGGCTCTTCTGTCGGTATTGACTTGGCCAGGCCGAGAAGAAAAAAGGACGTTATCAAGAAGTGCTGCTGTAACAAAGAAACAATAACACAAAGTAGATGGGGACACTAAACAAAATCCCAAAATGGACAAAACAAAGCATAAAAAAAATTCGCATGAGAATGAGTAACTAAAAACCTATTCTAAGAGAGAGGGGAAAAAATATGGCTGATGACATTAAAATATCAAATTCATGAATGTAAGTATAAATAGAAGAGGGTATATGCTGTTCACGGTAAAGTGAGCACTTTTTAAAGCCATTTTAAAAGGCATTAACCACTAATAAATATATTTTATTGCAGCTCCAGACGTTATATTTAGGGAGTGGTGAAATGTATACACTGTGTTTATTAGTGTGACGGCGATGCTTATATTAGAAAGTGACAGGAAGATAGATATCTGATAAAAAGATAACTTCAGCAGGGCCTTAAAAATTGCTCACTTTACCGTTAACCGCCTATAATTTAGGGATATTAAGTAACAATAGCACGCAATCGGCATGGGTGAGTGAGTGAAGAGATTTGAGCGGCTCTTAATAGCGAGGTCTTGATAGCCCATGAGGGTGATTGAGGTGAGTACTATAGAGCAGCGCCGGAATAAAAAGGTGGGGGAAACGGAAGATGCCTGAGAAAACCCGCCGACCAGTAGCATCGTCTGGCACGACTCCCACTTGCGAAAATCCTGGAGAGACTCGGCCGGGGAGAGAACCAAGTTCGCCTTGGTGGGTGCGGCCCCACCACACAGATTGGGTGGTCCCAACCCCCCACACAGATTGGGTGGTCCCAACGCCCCACACAGATTGGGTGGTCCCAACCCCCCACACAGATTGGGTTTGTCCCAATGCACGTACACTAGAACTTATAAAGTAAACAACAGAAGGCGGCTGTTGAGTTGGGAGGCTTTGACGCCCACTCGGAAGAACCCTAGAAGATAAAAAGAAGATCAAAGCAACGGACAAAGGACATGTGACCTCGCAGTAGCAATGACCAAGGCAAGTACAGTCTGTTCACGATAAAGTGAGAACTTTCGAAATCAACCTTAGAAAAAAGTCACTGTTCCTGCCTGCATGTATTTTAACGGGCGCACTGAGTGATATGAGCCCAGTAAAATTGGTAATGCTGGATGGGAAAGTAGTTCCGTATCTTATCGTCGAATAAAAATTATAGGTTACCATTTGTGATAACTTAAATTATTTCTTTCGCTTTCTGGTTTTTTTTATGCATTTAAGTGTAAAAAACACCAGGTTTGTAAGATATTTACTTGTCTAATATCTCCACATTTTTCCCTGACTGAAGCATGAACAAAGTGATGAGGCTCATGGCAAGGTTAGTTTTACATAAGTCGGAAGAATACACAACGTGCGTACAAGTAGATCTTAAGCAGGGCATTAAAAAGTGCTCATTTTACCGTGAACAGCCTATAAACAGGAAACTAATCCGGACGCTGAAGACTTAGGCAATGTATAAGGCAAAGAAGTAATGGCATGGCAAGGTTCCAGACTAAAATACTGGGCTACGGAGGGGAGGGGCTTCGAAAAGGAGTCCACAGGCCCCCCCCCCCCCCCCCGCTGGCAGTTCCAAAACTGATGGCTGGAATTGAAATGCATGTAATCTAAGTAGTAGTATTTTAGTGCCGCAATATAGACGTAATATATTCATCAATAGAATAGAATGTCAAGAAATTGACCCCCTAGCTGCTAGGGGAGTCAGGGTGGAATGCAAGAAAACCGCGCCACTTTCACCTTCCAGGAAACTTGGTGTAGATAATTCGCAAAATTATATTCAAATGTAAGGCTGTAATGGGAAAATAAAGTATCTAATAAAAGGAAAAACAAATTATAAAAGGAGCATCCTGTATCCCTGTATTACCCAGACAGAGCACAGGTGCGGAGGTGGAAAGCAAAAATGCGTGACCGGCCTTTGGCTGGCTAAGAAAAAAAAAAAAAAAAAAAAAAAAAAAGTCTAGCCGCTCAGTCACCGCGGTCGCTGCAGTCGGCAACGGACAGAAGCATTACACAAGTATACTGCACACGCTGCCATGTGACAGCGGCAATGAACGATGGCTCGGAAGTATAATGCAAATCACATAGTAAAAACACGAAAGTTATTATTACTAAAGGAGAAACCACAAGGAAAGCACAATGGAAAGAAAGATACTAAAATAGGAGCGACTAAAGTGGAAAGGGAAATGTGTGTCTGTGAAGTATGGTCTTTCGGCATCACGTAACCATGGGTGTATCTGTTGTATGTGCTATTCACAGTAAAGTGAGCACTTTTGAAACCTCTCTCATTTGGAATAATAGTAAATACGTATATTGTATTTTAGTCTTAGACGTTGACTTCCGAGTACGCGGGAATATACACATTATGTTTATTACTTACATAGCAATATCTATTTTAAAATGAAGTTAAAGGATAAAACATAGTCGAATGGTGGAAGTAATTATAACCTCAATAGTGCTCACTTTACCGTGAACATCCTGTAAGCACAATTAACGTGGAAAGGGAAAAGGGGCGACAGAAAGTAACAAAAATCGAAATTTAAAATTATTGAAAGGAGATCTACAGAAAGAAAGAGAATGGTCAAGTGTATATGAATTTTAAGGATTTTTGGCACCTTAGAACCTTAGGTGTAAATGTTGTTCAAAGCTGCAATAAAGGAAGAAGCGGGTGGTGAATATGGCGACTATGAAATAAATTCAAGAGGAAATAAAACAAAAAGGAAAGGAATTACCGTGTAAATGTTCTATAACGTTCTCAGCCCCTTAGAAACCATTGGTGTAAAATGTAATAAAAAGCAAGAACAGAAGAATGATTAGGTACTGGGAAGAAGAAGAAGGGCAGTGACGGATAAGAGTAAAAACCAACAAGGAACATATAAGAAAGAGGAAGGGAAAATACAGATATGAAACAACTTCCATAAGAGTGAAAAGTGAATGAGTGAAGAGATTTGGGTGGCGCTTAGCATCGAGGTCTTGAGAGCCGATGAGAGTGATCAAGGTAAGTATGGATCAGCGCTGGAATGATATAGCGGGGGAAGTGGGATATACTTGAGAAACCCCGCCGATCAGCGGCATCGTCCGGCACGATTCCCACATGCGAAAACCCGGGAGTGACCTGGCTGGGGATTGAGCTCGGTTCGCCTTAGTGGGAGGCGAACAGGCTAACCGCTCAGCCACCACGGGCCCTGAATCCGACAGGTGATTGTGGAAAATCGTTAATGAAGATATACAGCTTAAATAACCATAAGCAGAGACCCGGGAATTTCGCGGATTCATTTGAGGACACGTTAAACTTCAACCCCATGTACATGTGAGTCTCTGCTTCTATTGGGACATAGTTTGTTAGGCACACCACGAACCACGTTCAACCAATAAAAAACCTGCTGAGAAACCAAGGAACGAACCACGTGATACCTGGTCTGGAAGTAAACTAGAGCACCAGCCAATGAACGACTAAAAGAAGCTCGAATACACTAAGGATTGTGGAGTCTAGCTTGTTGCAGAATGAATCCACGAAATTTCCGGGTCTCTATCCATAAGTCTGAAGGATACTAATTGTCCCTGCAAGTTAAATAAATCGGAAAGAGAAAGTATTCTAATCCCAACTCATGGTCCAGTATGAAGACGAGCCGGGATTGGCCGACCGAGCAGCCAACCAGGTGAGTGGAAGGGCACCTGCAACTCCGGGGCCGTCATTGTCACTGCACAAAAATAGTTGACAATGTTTTACAAACGATAGAACACATTAAAATAACAACAAATATCACACACACGAAAATAATAATGTAGTCAGAACTGTGGCTATTTTAATTTCAACTATAACCACAATGAGAAAGTTAACGAAGTACGACTACTTAACTAACACATAAGGAGAAACTTAAAGAACAATGCCCTGCTTGAGATCTACTTGTATGACCGTTGTGAAATCTTCCTCTCTTTTTTACACTTCGATACATAAAAAAAAAACACAAAGTGAAATAAATAATTTAAGTAATCACAAATGGTTACCTAACACATCTAATTCGACTTTAAGGTACGGAACTAGCTTCCATCCATCGTTACCAACTTCACTGGGCGTATGCCAGGTAGTGCGCCCATTATATTGTATATGTAAGCAAGGGCAGTGACTTTTTCCTAAGGTTGATTTCAAAAGTGCTCACTTTACCGTGAACAGCCTTTACCAACACACATATTTTCTCACTGTTTTAATTCGTATTTAATATAAATGAAATATTATAATTAAGGCCAGTGACTTTTCACAAAAAAAAAATCTGACCACACAGCAATCTTCAACACTATGTACACACACCAGCTGTTGTCTTACATCGATTGGCTGCTGTTACTGTTTCCGCATTTTACCGAGCCACTCAGGACTCAGTAACTATGGCCCTGAGCCTCCGTGATTGGTGCGTAAACTATTACCACGGCCAATCAAGAAAGCTGGATAGGTGGATCTTCAATGTAAATAAAAGTAAGATAATTTAACGTTAACAAAGGCATGAAACGCTAGGTATACATGGTATATTTAGAAAATAGGTAAACATGTAATACATGGGATGAATTTTCCAAGGTTTGATTCAAAAAGTGAGAAGAAACTGCGAATAGACTACAAGTACAAACTCTCCCTTAAGAAATGTTGTTTTGTTTCTAACTTGAGTAAGTATAGTTACCTTAAGCGAACCCGACCATTACCACACAGACCTCAAGGCCATACAACCTCTTCTAGCCGAGCTAGACACGTCATGACTATTGAACAAACATACGTGGACAACATGGCTGGCAGCTTGGTTTGTTTAGGCATGTAAAGGCTGTTCACGATAAAGTGAGTCACTTTTGAAATAAACCTTAGAATAATGTCACTTCCCCTACCTGCATAATATTTTAACGGACGCCCTGAGTTACATGCGTCCAGTAACGTTGGTAACGATGGATGGAAAGTAGTTCCATATCTTAAAATCGAATAATAATTGTTATGTGGACCATACGTGACGACTTAAATTATTTATTTCGCTTTCCGTTTTTCATTAAATGCATCGGAATGTACAAATGAGCAGATTTGTATAGCATTTAATTTTATAATAATTTCAAAGTCTCACTTGACCGACGCATGAATAATGTCTGTGATGAGATCCACGACAATGTTAATTTTACATAAGGCGGGAGAATACACAAAGTGCATATAAGAAGATCTTAAGCAGGGTTTCAAAAGTGCTCAGTCAACGTGAACAGCCTGTAGCGGGTCGTATTGCAATGTAAACTGCGCAACAATGCAGCATGGTGTTTACGTTGTGTGTTACTCGGTGTCTTGGAAATTACTCTGATTCGCTAAATAGTGCACGTCATTAAGTTTCCTGAAAGAGTAAATATCTGGGTGAACGCTATTTTGTTAAATAACTTTGTGCCCACAAAGTTTTCACGAGTAGGCAGACGTTTGTATATCAACTTCATAGACTTTCAGTTGAAAAAGTAACATTCAAGTGACATTATCATTATTGCAGTACGTGTTTGAGTGTACTGGCATGAGCAATAAGTAGAGACATGCAAAATTCGCGTTATTATTTGAGAACATGTTAAACACGTGTGCCTTTGCAATACGTTTGTCATTGGAGCATAGTGTGTCTGACACGTCCTGGGTAACTCTGCGCCAGTATATCAAGACTTCATAATTGTGTGCCCCAATCACGTGCAATTCAGTCAGGAAGGGCGTGGCCTCACGACTATGCAGCAGCCAATGAGGAAACGACGCCGGATCCAGTACATACGGTGCTGTGAAGTTTAGCCTGACGCTGAATAATAACGCGAATTTCGCATGTCTCTAGCAATAAGGTTGGCGTTTTTGGCATACACCGAAGATTAATTGTTTCATGAACTCCACATAAAGGCGATTTTTGCAATATCTTGCCTTTATATAAAACCGACTGCACCGATATTAACTTAAACAAGTTTATTGGAATTATTTGAACTATATCCTTAAGCTATATTTATAAACAACGGGTTTTCTTGCTTGCAAATAGCAACAGAGTAAATATCACACAAATTAAGAATGTATCATAAATAGAGCCCCCTGTTTTTCGCGAAAAGATTTACGCACATACTACGGACACACTTGTAGATTTTCTTAGATTATGGGCCTTGTGTATTCGTGGAACGTCAGTTTTTTTTACCAGGCAGAGCCAATCAGAGTTAAGTAGCACTGACGGCGAATTCTCTTGATTCGCTGGTAGACACTGACGACGCGTGACAATTAAAATCATCCAATCACGAATGTGTATACGAGCTTTAGTGTTTTGGAGTACAAGAAATCCTGAAATATTTTCACGAGCAACAGGTTGCCCTTGATCATAAACTAATACTTAGAAACCTATGAGATTCACGTTATCATTTCAAGACAGACCAGACTTAAAACACTTGTGATTTAGTATTGCGTTTGTCATTGGACTACAGTTTGTCCGGACACACCTTTGAACCAATAGCAAGCAACTAACGATAGGATGGCCCAATCACGTCTAAACCAAGGCAAAAGAAAGTATGTGTCATCGCTACTGCAGAAGCCAATAAACAGATGGCACCCATTCAAATACGCACAGGGCTATGAATTTCAGTATTCTGCCAGAAAATAACGCGAATTTTGCACGTCCCTAGAAATATTTATGAACATCGTTCTTAACACATTCAGACCTCAGCGTACAAATGTGTGTACATTGCTCATATGTAAAGGCTGTTCACGATAAAGTGGGCACTTTTGAAATCAACCTTAGGAGAAAAAAAACCTGCCCATGCCTGCATATACTTCAACAGGCGCACTGAGTGACATTCGCCCGGTAAAGTTGGTAACGATTGATGGAATTAGGTCATCATAATATTTTTTGTTTGCAACGCCTGAAACCGTAAATTAAAGTGGGTCTGAAAGAGTTTATCTACGCAAAAATGGCAATAGATTCGAGCAGCGAAAAATGTATTATTCAGTAATGCACATTTTAGTCTACCGTATTGTAACATAATCCAAAACAATGTCACGTAGCGATTCAATCGACTATAGTCTATTCGCCGTTTCTTCTCACGTTTTGAATCGAACCTTTGATGACGTAAGACGTGTTTAGTTATTTCCTAATATGCTATGAATCGCAAGAGTTTCATACCTCTGGTTACATGAAAGTATTTTATTATTTTTTAAATTATACATTTAGCTATATTTTATTTATAATTTGTAATATTTCATTTATAATAACTGTGAATAAAAACAGCGAGGAAACATGGGTGTTGGTAGCGCCTAGTAAGAAATAGTCCTCATGCAAAATATTATTACAGCTGAGTTCACACGAGTTCGGTGCGTTGTCCTTTGTTGTTCTTTTCCACACTTGGGATCAGCTTAGTTTGCACGAGGCGGAGGAATATCCTGGAAGAAGAACTTATCAGGGCTTCAGAAAAGTGTGAAACAACCGTGAATGGATTATATCACATGGAAGATAGATTGTAAGGACTTGTAAAGGCTGTTCACGATTAAGTGAGCACTTAAGAAGCGAGCCTTAGAAAAAAATTACTGCCCTGCATGCATATATTTTAATGGGCGCTCTGAGTGACGTTCACCCAGTAAAGTTGGTAACGATGGATGGAAAGTAGTTCCATATCCTAACGTCGAATAAAAAGTGTACCATTTGTGATAACATAAAATTTATTATTCCTTCCGCTCTCTGTTTTTTTTTTTCAAAGCATCGACGTTTAAAAAAATCGCAGACTTGTAATGTATTTACTTTCTTAATAATTTCACAGTTTCATTTGACCGACGCAGGAATAAAGTGATGAAGCCCATGTCGATGTTATTTTTACATAAGGCGGAAGCATACACAACGTGTCTACAAGTAGATCTCAATAAGGGCTTTCAAACGTGCTCATTTTACCGTGGACTGCCTATAGTCTCGGTTGTCAAAGTCCATCACGAGTTGTGCGTGTGTTGTCTCGCCAGTATAAACACATCCGCTCTCCTGATTTACATCCCTGCTAACGACTCTGGCTCGGGCCTGAGAGCCTTTGTTATCGGCTTGCATACGCCGCCCTAACTCAGCGTCAGTTGTAAACATGGCTAAGGCAACAGGCAGGAATAAAATCGTTGCGCAGTTGCCAGTTGATGTGTCGTGAAATGTTGTCAGCCTTCGACAGAGACTCGAGAATTTCACTGGTTCATTTCTAGCCAAGTTGGAATTCACACACATGTACGTTCATGCTACTTTTGTAATTGGTCGACGTGTTGTTTGACTCCTCCTGGAGGCAAATGAACCAATAACAAACATGCGATAAATTGTGCGCCCAACCACCGCCTTTTACTAACACAACAATCAACCAATAAACAGTTGATATCTGTGTGTGAGTATATAAGACTGTGAAGTCTAGCCTACAGGTCAATGAACTCGCGAATTTCTCAGGTGTCTTCCCATAGCTAGGGACACCCGATTTTCGCGTAAATATTTCGCGGAAGACAATTATACTTCACAGCACTTCAGCTCAGAGTCAATTTTGTGGTTGGATGATGTAGGCCTACGTGTAAAGCTGGATTTTCAATAACCCGACATTCCCACAAAACAGTCCCCACACCTACGAAAATCTTTCACCAGCCAATCAGGAGCAAGGTTCGCCCCGACAAAATCGCCGCCCCGACAGCCCGACAAAAGTAGATTCTATTTCTACTTTCGTCGGGCTCGGGACCGCTCGGTATCGCTTGGCAGTAGAAAAAAAGCATAAACATACCCTTACAAATCAAAATGTCGTGCGTTTTTCACTTCGTTTACAGTGTCATCAAAACAAAATAGCGTATAATGATTTGTGATATCTTTACACTTCACAGGAAGTTACCGGCCATTCTAGGATTTGCCGAAAGCCACGCAACACTTGCCGGAAGTACAACTGTCGGGGTATTGTAAAAAATTGAACTAATTTCGGTGGCTGAAATGGTTGGGCTGTAACGTCGTGTCTGTCGGGACGACCTCGTCGTGGCATTGTCAATTCCAGCATAACGCGTGCGTCTTTAGGTGTCTGCCCGCGAATCATAGACGTACAGTATCGGAGTAACCTAAATTCTGATTGGCCAGGAAAGTAGGAACAGATAAGATAAAGAGAACAGCTTGTATGTCCGTAGGGTATTCAAATCTAGCATGTGTGGAAATATTTTCGCAGAATTCAGGTATCCCTATCTATAGCATATCACAAACATCAATAAATGCAGTAAAAAACACTCTTATATCGTAGTTGTAAAAAAAAATTCAAACAAACTATCGAGCTGTATTCTCGAACGAAGGCAATCGAATGAGTAGCCAAACAAACATATAAAGTTGATTCAACTAGAAATTTAATTGGTAGTCTAATTTGTATTGGCCCAACACAGAGGTTTCATTATACAAGTGAGCATTTTGTTAGACGAACAAAATTTATTTTGTTGATTTTCAAGTTTTGTTCACCCAACAGACTATTCTGTTCGAGCGACCAAATACATATATTTATACTTATATTTTAATAATAAGTTCTCGACTTTTTACAACAAGCAGATAACACACAATGGAAATGACACACGAATATATTAACCCTATGAGGATGGCAAAACTTAAATGACACTGAAGACAAGGTTGAAGTTAGCTGCCTATATCCTCCACTACAGCAGTTTCTGTTGTGTTGGTTTCTTCATGTCCACTTACTATCTTACTATTGGTCCTGGCTACACCGCACACGCTTAGTATACTGTGCAAGGTTTATCATTGGCTGGTCGTCGGTCAATGAAGTCGCGCGTTGACTGTGCCCCAATTAATGTGTTGCGGCAGATTGAACAGGTTTTACAGTATATCGTGTTCATTTGAGAACTTATTAAAAAGAACGATTTTATTCACATGAATATGTTGACTAGTCATAATTTTTTACTTCGATACCGATAAAATACAGCGATACAGTGAAACTATAACAGTGCGAGTTTTGTATTCAAGGGCAAAGAAATGTTCATATAGACGTGGGCCCGTGTATATACGTGCATACTCCTCGAAGGGTTAAACGATTCGCAAAATGTAAATTTTCTATAACCGTACATTGTCAGCAGGTAATTACTACGAATTCGAAATTATGACGCGAAAACGGAGAATTTCTCGAAAAGGGGTTAAAGTCGAGCCTTTTAAGCGCCGCCCAAATCTCTTCATTCACTCGTTGGACTAGCGAAGTTTCCTGGACTCCACGCGTAACACATATGTCGCCATCCGTCACTGCTGAAGATCACTGATATCACTGGTGTTTAACCAGTGTTCGTCAGCAGTAACGGAACAGTATCAGTACAGACATGAAGAATTCGCGGATTCCTTTTCAGACAAGCTAGAGTTCGAAACACGTGTGTTTATATAATTTTTGTCATCGGTCCACACGGTGTTTAACAGCTCCTGGAGAACGGCTGCCCAATCGTCGCCTTCCACTGCGACAGCAGACAACCAATGTGCAGCTGTTATCTTGATATTTGTACATAGGACTGTAGAGTCGAGCCTGCAGGTAACTGAACGCGCGAATTTTCCACGTCGCTAAGTATCAGTAATCAATAAATATTTCGCATGTGCCAGTGATTGAATAGTTTTGGAACACTTGGCAGTAGAACGAAAGGGATCTTGTAAATATAAACAAACAAAACACAATGTAATGCAAGTTATATTACCACAGAATATTTTATAAATAAACCTGCTGGTAATTTACTTTTTTAAAAACGTTCATTTCACACATGCGAAGTTCTAACCTCTTCTACGAGCACAACAATCCTGTAAGTCGCGCCATCCTCTGCAATAACTTTCAGTTCTCGGCTCGTATTTGAAAACTTCGCCAAAAAATATTTTACAGACACTAGACGACCTCATCCAGCTCCAGTAGTTCTCAGTGTTCTCAGTACTCGCTTAGCCTCGCGCAGGGCGCCATCCAAAGACTCGCAAAAATCACTGCCAGTCACCATCAGTGATCGTCAGCAGTATCGGGAACAAATAAACTAAATACGAGGTAGACCGATCTCGCTGGCTGCGCACAAACAATCTCCGTGTCCCAACATTGAACTGCTCTTCTGTCAACACGTCTGGCGAAAATGGCGTGGTTTGGATTTTAGGTTAGAAAACTGATTTGTAAACAAATGCTTGGAGATGAATGTATACTTCCTTTAACCAATTTGTAATGCAGTTTGATTGAATTAAAATTGGTGAAAGTATTGTATTAATATAACAGTGCTTGTCATTTAAAAATTAAGATAAAAACAATTACGTCCGAACATGTGAGTTTGATAGTTGTGTATGTTTGGGGTAGGTCAATGTTGGGTAAACGCGCAGAAGGCCAAATAAGCAGTCTGCCTCATGTTTAGTTTATGATCGGAACGCTAGCTGACGTTACTGAACGAGTGAAGCGAGCAGTATCTGTATTGGTTCGCAACAGCAGGCAGTCGGTGTTGCTTCAGCGGGCTCACGCGGGCGCCCCTCACTAGAGCGGAAGAACACACACCACGGAACAGTTGGAGCTGGCGAGCAGAACAATGAAGAGTAAACGCGGAACGTAATGTTTGCCGGGGTCTGCAGGCGCGGTGTAAATAAACATTGCTCTGGACAACTGCTTGCGTCAGCGGATCGAGAAGGGAAGGGGCGTGTTTAACAATGATTGTTTTTGCCCTGCCCCGCCCAGCAGGGTTGCCATCTTCAGGGAAAGATATCCTCTGGAATTAGGACATTTTTAACTATAGTCCATTCTCGTTTGGAAGCGACTTACGAAAATCAACCTTTGAAAAAAAAACACTCTAGGCATAACATGTCTACCTGTTTTTTCAATAACCTATATTTCACAAATATATAACACTATGGTTAACTTTAGAGTACTGTATTATTGAATAAATGAACCTTTACCTTTATAACTTGTAATATATATTTCTTTTTAAATATGAATTAACAATAGCGAGTGCAGCGACGCGTTGGCAACGACCGGTAAGAAATAGTTCACAGTTAAAATATTATTTCAACCTCGTTTTTTAGTATACTATTTGTAAATTAAACGGTGCCTATTGAAATATTGAAATATTTAGGTAGACCCGATGGCAGTATATCTCATTTTTACAGATTAAAATATCAGCAGAAAATATCGTGAGTAGGCCATAATGGTACGGTGTTGTTTAATAGAGAGAGAGAAAGCATCTCTCTTTCTTCGTCTCTTTCACACTCGGGAAATTTCACTTCGCTAGTAAGCAAGGAAATTATACATGTTTTCAATTGTATCATATTTCATACATATTACAGCAAAATAATGATTTTTGAATTTGTAATTTACAACTGAAAAGAGATTTTAATGTTTGAATGCGTATTTTAATATATTTAGATATGATGGCGGGGCAGTTACCAAGTGAAGTTGGTAGACGTGGCGAGCCATGACATGGCGTGTTGCTTTTTGCCAAACGGAACGTAAATTATTCTTACTCCGAAATATGCTTCAAATTACCACATCACGTTTGTAGACGTTGTGTTATTAAACCTACCTAGGCAAGTTACGATGTTGTGATAAATCTGTGTTTCCACGGCAGTAATAAATATACTGTGACGTGTGTTTCGTTAATAATTGCGTCTGTGAAATGGCGTGCCTTTGTTCATAGTGGCCGATAGCTGGCCCTGTGTGTGTGCGTGATTTCAAATATTTGATTAGCACTATTTATACGTTTTAGCTGTGAACTGTTTTTATGACGAAGTTAATTAAGCGGATTTTTCTTAGACAACAGAGGTCCCTACCTGGTTGGGCAGATCAGAATTAAGTCGCTACGAATCTGACCTCCCGAGATTAGTGGGTAGACACGTGAGACGCGAGGAAATCATAGTCAACCAAACACAAAAGCGGATCGTAGCTGGGGTGTTGGAGTTTAACTGGTAGTGGAATCTTTGCGAAACACACACACACACACACACACACACACACACACACACACACACACACACACACACACATATATATATATATATATATATATATATATATATATATATATATACACATACACATACATACACACACACGCATACATACACACCACACGTATTTTCTGAAATGATTATTTTCCCCAATCTTGTTAGGTTTACCAATCCCAGCCATCTCGTACGTATTCATTATTTCTTGATCATTTCAATTTCAAAAGGTTCGTTGTCAATCCGTAAGTTTTCTTTTCCGTAATGTTTTTAGGCTTTTAAGACCAGCAGTGGGGAGGGGGGGGGATGGGCTTCAAACACCCGAACGCAGTTTTGATGCTTTGGACAAGGACTTGCTATATTGGTGTAGGCAATATTAAAATCTTATTGTGGTACTGATTATTAGTATTATTATTATTATTAGACACGTGCAAATTTGGCGTTATATTTCAATAGCAAGATAGACTCCACTGTCTTATAAACAAGTGAGCTTAGTCCGTGGTTTCAGTGCTCGCTGCAGTTTAATCAACGTCACGTGTCTGGTTGATCTCCTTAAAAGAGATTGGCCACTCCAGAACTGAACTTGTTCTATTGGCTCGAGAGTTCTCCGAGGCGTGACAAACATATTTCTGGCCAATGACTGTGGTCGGTCAAACGCTCAGTAACAGAGTCCAGTCTGCCATTAAATAATAACTAGGGACAACCGAACTTCGCGAAAAGATTTCACGACCAGTTGCATTTCATAACCCTTTAGCTCAGATCCACTTTCGTGATTAGATTATTTACGTGTTACGCGTCTTATATGTCTGTCCGCGAATCACAGACGTGCAGCATCTTAGTTAGCTAATTCTGATTGGCCAGTCAAGTAAAGAAATGTCTTCTCACAAAGACATGCGGCCAATAGGCAAAAAGAATGTACTGGTATGTCCGAAGCGTATTGAAATCTAGTATTTCTGGTTAGAGATTTCTGGTGTTAGAAATACTTACAAATTCTTTACACTTTGGAGCCAATGGAACCGGTTTCAGTATAACCACGGTACAATTAAAAACCAATCACTAAATAGGGGATGTGCCAGCACCATCCAATAGGATTGCCCAGGGGAAGCAGAGCCCGTGCTGGCACTACCTTCTGGACCAGTACAACACTGCGTATGACCTCACATACTCTGCAACTAGAGACCTGAAAAATTCGCGAGTTCAATGACCTACAGGCTAGACTCTGCAGTCTTGTGTACAATTACGCCGATATTAACTGCTCATTGGTTGTCTGCTGTCACGGTGGAAGGCGACTATTGAGCCAGCGTTCTCCAGGAGGTGTCAAACACTGTGTGGACAAATGGCTAGAGTTACGTAAACATACGTGTTTTGGATCCTAGCTTGTCTCAAAATGAATCCGCGAATTCTTCAGGTCTCTGTCAGTAACGTGTCAAATGTGAACGAGTGTACTCGGGATAATTCGTTGAAGGGCTAATGCCTAGGGTCGTATTTTGTTCGCGAAAAAATTTCTCGACCAGTTGTACTCCAAAACAGTTTTAGCTCAAGTCTACGTTCGTGATTGGATTATTTCAACTGCCCTGCGTCTAATCTCCCCGTCCGTGAATCACGCACGTCCAGAAACTTGGTAAAGTAACGATTTGTACTGATTCAGTAGGCCAGATAATGCCTTCTCACAAAGATACGCGGCCAATGACCGAAGTAGAACCGCAGGAGTGCTCGAATAGTGTTGAAGTTTAGAACGCGTGTAAATATTTTCGCGGAAAACAGGCGAGGAGTGAGTGAGGGTGGATCCTATCACAGAGGCATTGAGAGGCAATTAGGGTGATTGAGGCGAGTATGGATCAGTGCCGGAAGGGCTGGGGTAACGGGAGACACCCGAGAAAACCCGCCGACCAGCGGTATATTGTCCAGCACGATTCACACATGCGAGGAAAACACGTGGTCCTTTTAATAGAATCACGTATTTTTCACAAAAAAGAATTTACGCATATGCTACACTGCAGTTTCATCAGTAAACTATTGCAAGTCTTCTTTGATTACTGGCCGTTTTTTTTACTGTGTAAAGACATTTTATTTCATTAATGTACCAATCAGGATTTAGTTAGTTCAGCACAGACAGGCATATTAGGTTCTTCGACGGCAGGGACCTTACGTACACCAAAAAAAAAATGCGCGTGTCATTTAAAATCACCCATTCTCTAAAAGTGCTCTGAAACAACATGTTTTGGAGTACGAGACATGGATTATTTTCGCTATATGTATATAAGAGCCGCGGTGTAGTAATGGTATAGATTTTCGCATGTGAGAATCGTGCCGGACGATGCCGCAGGTCGGCGGGTTTTCTCGGGGATCTCCCGTTTCCCCCGCCCCTTCATTCCACCGCTGCTCCGTCTCACCTCGCTTCACCCTCATCGGCTCTCAATACCTAATTGTTAAGAGCCGCCCAAATCTCTTCGCGCGTTCACTCGCTTACCAAATGCAAAATTCCGGGAGCGACCCCACCGGGTGAGCAGCGCCGGAATGCAAGAGCGGTGGGAAAACGACAGACCCCCGAGAAAAACCGCCAACCTGCGACGTCGTCTGACATGATGCCCACGTGTGGAAATCAGAGAGGTACACCACTGGGAATCGAACCTGGATCTCGTACGTGAGAGGCGAGTGATCTAACTACTACATCACCGCGGCCCCTGAGAAGGGGGTTTAGATGAGTAGCAACTGTTTGGTGAGTAGACCACTGGTGCTCCCAGCAAACAAATACCTCCCCACCCCACCCAGCCCCACCCCCTCATCATCACTCCAGACTAATTTGTCTGGCACTTCAGACAAATAAGAAGTGAGTCACCTATATCCATTACTGCAAAACACCGGTTCTGTTGGTGTCTGTGTTAGAACTCACCATCGTCCTATTGGTCCTTACCATACCGGACACTACCATGTACTTTACAACGTTCGTTATTGGCCTGTCACCAACCAATGGAAAGCCGATCTGATATCGACCTAATCAAATGTCCTTTATCGTATGAAAGGATTTGCAATCAAACATATCCCTTTGCTTGGCTATAAAAAAAAAGAAATTCTAACGTTGTGAATATCATTGTTACTGTAGTGTCGTGTTCTTGTGAGGTTATGTTAAACACTAGCGGAACAAAAACTGTACATCTATGCGAGTTTTGTTCTGAACAACAAAGAAATTTTCCAATTATCTTTGCTCGAGCTACACTCGAGCGTAATCTGCAACATGTTAATTCGTAAAATTTTCCAGGTCTTTACTCGCGGGCTGCGTGACGACTAAACATAGACCGGGGGGGGGGGGGGAGGGCGACGTTGTTGGCGAGGGATGGCAGACTGCCGATAAACAGACGCGACGCGATGCCCGCCCGCGGATCAGCTCGGCGCGGGCTGCGCTGTCGCGATAACGTAAGCTGACGTCACAATCGTAGCTGGCGCGTGGCAGATAGCGAGCGCCCTCTGCCTCGTCGCAACTCGCCCAATTAGCGCACACGCCCGGACATTTTGCAAATAGTCCGTTCGCGATTACTGAGGACACCCGAATTTCGCGTAAATATTTCACGACTAGTCGTATTTCATAACACTTTATCTCGGATCCGCTTTTGTGATTGGATGGTTTCCGTGTTACGTGTCTTTAGGTGTCTGCCCACGAATCTAAGACGCACAGTCTTGAAGTTACCTAATCCTGATTGGCCAGTTAAGTAGGAGAAGATCTTCTCGCAAGGCCATGCCGCCAATAAGCAAAATAAAACAGTTATGCCCGTAGGATATTGAAATATAGCATGTGCGGAAATATTTTCGCGAAATTCGGGTGTCCCTACCGATTACTTCCAACTTTTCTAAAGCCCTGCTGAAGTTCTACTTCCAGGATATTCCTCCGCCTCGTGGTAACAAAGCTTAACCAAGTCAAAAGGCAGTTCACGATAAAGTGAGCACTTTTGAAATCAACCGCTATTTTGAGTTCGTTTCGCCGCGTCTCATAAATTGCTCGTGGTATAACTGTTTACTAGTATAAGCTACAGCGCTCGTTTAAGTTTCAGTCGACAGCTCTCGTCAAGTTCAATCGACGACGTGGATAAAAACATTTGCGTGGCGTGGTTATGGTGAAATTGTATTAGTTTAATGTCGGCCTATACTCGTCAAAAAGCCAACTCGAAATACAGAAATCGTATACGGTTGGAAAGAGCATCTCAAAGGCAATCCACTGATACCCATAAAACCCCATACGATCGAGTGAAGCGGTGCCGGGAACGTAAAATAAACATCAAGGCGTCTGAGCGCGTAAACGTAGACGTATTCACGCAAAACAATACGGCCGTGTCCCCAACACAGCCAAACCCAATTATTATTTTTTTTTAATCACGGGTTAACTGTCTGCAAATTTTCTCCGAAACCGTTGCGTTGTATTCGTAGAGTAGGATATGGCGTAGAGTGATCACGCCAGTTGTGTTATACCAGTCTCAGTGCCCCGACGCCAATACGACTGTCATAAACTGCGTGGACTGGATTTGAGGTTAGAACACTGATTATGTGAACAAGTGTTTTGAGCTGTGGCAACTTTTTAAATTCATATATATATATATATATATATATGCTCGTCTTTGTAAAATTATGATGTAAACAATTGCGTTCATCAATGGTGACCATATGAATCTGGCACTATTTGTATTGGTTTGGAGTAAGTCAATGTTGGGTATATTCGCAGAAGAAGATAAATCTGTCTACTTGATCTTCAGTCTATGGTTTTATTACGCCGTACGTCAATTGTTTTTATAGGCTGTTCACGGCAAAATTAGCAGTTTTGAAAGTCCTGCTTACGATCTAATCGTGTGCAAGTTGTGTATTCCTCCGCCTTATGTAAAATTAACATTATCATGGGCCTCGTCACTTTATTCATGCGTCGGACAAGTGAAACAGTTAAATTATTATAAAAGTAAATATTTTACAAATCTGCTCATTCTCATACGTCGATGCATAAAAAAAAACGAAAGAAATTATTTAAGTTATTACAAATGGTTACCTAACATTTTTTTTTTTTTTTTTACGTTAAGATATGGAACTATTTCCCATCCATCGTTTACCAACTTTACTGGGCGTATGGCACTCAGTGTGCTCGTTTAAATATATGGAGGATGGGGGAGAGACTTTTTTTCTAAGGTTCATTTCAAAAGTGCTCACTTTATCGTGAACAGCCTTTAAGCGTCCTTCGCTGCACTGTACAATAAGGAGATTCGCGTTTTAAGTTTTCGTAACTTGTACTTCCGTCGAATCGAATGAGCTTATTAACGATAGTATATTGTTGAACGTCCTGTTTAAGTTTTACACGCCGAAACGTAACCACATGCACGTCAGTAGAGCGCTGTGCGAACAAGGTGCTTGACCGCAGAGGCGCAGCGGCGAAGCTCGGTCAAGTTCGGCGCACTTGTTCGCGGCCTTTCGGCGCTGCCGCTGTTTGAAACGCTGGGTCTGCCGGAACTACCACACGACACCACCGCAGCTCTGCTTCGAAACAGACTCGGCCCTGGCTGCTTTGAAACACGTGGGTCGGTAAACAATTGGCGAACTGCGGAGGCGCGATGTTTTCCTAGCCGCGGTGATTGCCGCTTGGTGTAAACACTCGCCGTTTACAAACATCGCGGGCGCCGCTCGCCCGAAGAGTCCCTCCCGAGCGGCCGAGCTGTAGAGGAATAATCTTGTAAACAGTCACGCTGAGGAATTGCAACTCGCTAGAAGTTTCTTTTGGAAACGTGAAGAAAGGGAGAGGAGTTGTTCGCAAATCAAAACAATTATTACGGGAAAAAAATTATTACTTTTTCAACAAAGAACATACTATTATAATTGATTCACTGTTAATTCAGCCTTTTCTGAAGCCCCGATAAAGTTCTATTTCTAGGATATTCCTCCGCCTCGTGCAAACTAAGCTTAACTAAGTCTGGAGGATTACACCAGAGGGACAACGCACCATAATCGTGCGCACTCTGTTGTAACAGTATTTTGTATAAGAACTATTTCTTACTAGGAGCTACCAACACATCATATTTTATCACTGTTTTTATTCAAATCATTTATAAATGAAATATTATAATTTATAAATAAAATATTGATAACATTCCAATTTAACAGAAAAAGAAGTAACTTTAATGAAGACAAGTATAAAACGCTCGTGATACAGGGAATATTTAGGAAGCAACCAAGCACGTCATACATGGGGAGACTTTTCAAAGGTTTGATTCAAAAAGGCCGAAGAAAGCGAGAATGGACTATATAGGTTGTTCACGATAAAGTGAGCACTTTAGAAATGAACCTTAGAAAAAACTATCTTCCCCTGCCTGCATATATTTTAATGGGTGCACCGAGTGACATTCGCCCAGCAAAATTGGTAACAATGGATAGAAAGTAGTTCCATGTCTTAACGTCGAATAAAAAGTGTTCGGTAACCATTTGTGATAACTTTAAATTAATTCTTTCGCTTTCTGTTTTTTTTTTATGCATCGAAGTGTAAAAATTAGCAGATTTGTAAAGTATTCACTTGCCTAATAATTTCACAGCTTCATTTGACCGATGCATGACTAAAGTGACGAGACCCACATCAATGTTAATTTTACATAATGCGGAAGAATACACAACGTGCATGCAAGTAGATCTTAAGAAGGGATTTCAATAGCGTTCGTTTTACCGAGAATGGCCTATACTATTAACGCTATCTTGTCGTTACTGGAAGACCATAAATATTACAAGTACCGTACTTTAATATTGTCACATAGAAATAACTTTTCTTGATCAATTGCCACGCACAAATCAAAAATAACAGTGAAGAGTGGAGAGATTTGGGTGGCTCTTATCATCGAGGTCTTGAGAGCCGATGAGGGTCAGGCAAGGTGAGTATGGAGCAGCGACGGAATGTAAAGGCGGGGGAAACAGTACGTCATAATTTTAACTACAGTGTTTACATGTCACTAGAGAAAAGTTAATTTGCTTTTCTTTTTCTTTTATTTTCCTGTTTTTTCCGCTCGCGACTTGTGACCATAGACTAAAGATGGGGTAGACTGATCTCGCTGGCTGCACACAACCAATCTCCGTATCCCTCACATTGAACTGCTTTCCTGCCTACACGTCTATCAGCAATGGCATGGATTGGGTTTGAGGTTAGAACACTGTTAAGTAAACAAGTGATTTTGAGATGTTTTTATACTTTCTCTAATCAATTTGTAATGCTTTTTGATTACATTTCAAATCGGTAAAAGTATTTTATTAATATAACAGTGCATTTCATTTAAAAATCAATATGTAAACAAACGCATTCATCACTGTTGACCATGTGACTTTGACAGTTGTGTAGGATTGGGGCAGGTCAATGTTGGGTACATGCGCAGAAGGCAAATAAGCGGTCTACCTCATCTTTAGTCTGTGTGGCAAACCAGTCCGCTGTTCGTGCGCCTAGCGTATTTCTTTCACGCCACATGCAGTGCAGTAACTTTCATTCCGTGGCGAGTTCAATTATTTCGCTTGGCTTCCGACCTCTCCTCCTTGGAGGTGGCAAGGTTGATGTCTTCCGACCAATCAACTGCGCATTCAGCTGCCGGAATGCTGTTTTGATTCAGCGTCGTTACTATCCGTGCGGGCTCTCCCATCACATTGCTAGGAACTTCTGTGTTTGTAGCTATCTGCGCTCCTGGCACACACGATCCATTGTCCTCTCGCGTACCGCCTCACCTCATTTCAATGCGGGCAACGCCTTTGCCCAGACCCTTCGCGATTAAATTCGCGGGATATTCAGGCTTAGCTTCCGCTTTTACAAGGAAAGACTGGCCGGGAGTCTAACAAACTCTCGTCCAGTCTATGACTTAACCTGCTTTTTTTCTAAATTAACGTAATTACTAGGACAAAAATAGGTAACAGCATCCCTGTTACCTCCTCCCACGAACCTGTGCAGGCAGGGGAGTTGGGGGAGGGGGTCAGCATTGGGAACCAGGGTTTGTTGAGAGTACTCAGCTTCCCTAAAACTTAATAGCTTACGCTCAAAATATTTTGAAAGGTGAGGGAGGGGGAGGGGGTTAGCTTCTCCTTTCTCCTACACTGCCCTCGCAAGGGTCCGAGCTACCCCCCCTCCCCCCACCATCCTTCTGATCTTTGGCGGTCTCGCATACTTTAAAATCGGTTCCGGCTTTCTTCAAAACTAATTTAGATCATTGCCCTCATGTTCGTTTCCATACGTTGCATCATGGCCATCACCTGTTGCACACAGCCTGGCGGTAGTATAGTGTCTAGGTTAGGTGGCACGTGCGTGTGATCCATTGTCATTTCTACTCTCTCTCTATCTTCCACTTCTACCGTGTATTCAAGAGTCCGGCAGTTCATCGGCGTCAGTACGGTGTCCTGCTAGTTCTGCCTGTCCTGCCATTTACACTCGCGCTTGCCTCCAGTTCTCCGCTCGGCCACCGCTTTGTTAGCGCCAATCGTGTCACATGACGCCGCCCTTGTGTTGGGACGTCCATCTGTCTACGACCAAGCAGGTTAAACAGTGCGCAATACAGCTAGGAATATACAAGCCAAGCTTGGCCCCACGGCGTTGGGATAGCCAATCTGTACATTTTAAACTAACATATACTTGAATAATAATACACCGAGATGAAATAATTTTATATTTAGACTTGCGTGTAATACCAGTCCATGAGTTACACAGGCCCGGAGACAGAACTTACCGTGAACCATTACACATCCAGCTGGAAGACGACAACGTACATGATTTGTGTACCAACTCTTTCAGGAAACATATGACAAGCAACTAATAATAAGAGAACACTTTGAAGACATAGGAGCAACTGTAGAAAATGACGTAGGCGACCACTGGGAAAAATGCTTTCCACGTCCAGATTTATTGATAAAATATTTTGGCCTCTTTATTTTAATTGTCTGAAATTACTGGACTGTCAAGAAAATTAATATAAAAAAAACCCGTGGTAATTAGCAAATATCTGATGTGACACAAAACCAAAAGACTTGGGAGTGGTCGTACCTATGTTGTCCCTATGTTACGTAATGTAGGCTCGCATTCATACATACGTAGAAACAGTTATTGTTGATATCAATTTCAAAAATGAAAATGTTCAGAAAATAAAATAATCGCTTAAATTTCATGTGCCTAGCTCAAGTGAACGCGTACTCTTCTCGGGTTATTCATGGGAAAATTTGCAAAAACTGGTTCGTTAGTATGTTAAAATTCAACATGGCGTCGCTTGCAAATTCGTAAGCTTCTAGAACAATTTACAGCTGACGCTCTGTACCACACGCAAAATATATTGTAATGAAAACTTGTCTTACAGAAATTTGGATGCTCTCGCTGTTCCGTAGTGATGTAGAACGACCTCTCAAAATAAATAATGTCCTCAGGACAGGTAGATGGACGATTACATATATATCTGGGCCTCGACGTCGTGGAGAAATACGTTCGCTCGTACACAGACGCGGGCGAGCTTCTAAACTCCTAAATTAACTTAGCAAGGGGCTTAAATTGCACTCACCCTTACTGGAACAAAACTTAAAATATATAACAAAATGCGAGGAAGATAATGCACCCTACATTCTAACTTAAAACCTAACTCGTCACCTGCGTTCAGGTGCGAGCCCTATTCTTACGTCTGACGGAAGTTGAGGTTCGTTGTAGAGAGAGTTACGATCTGTTGGCTGGACACGGCTTAAAGGGACCTAACGTTCCAGCCAATAGGGAGCCAGGATTCGAACATGGGACCAATAGGAGAATACTAAATACCTACACCCCCCTGACGTAATTCCCACGTCCTCACTGCTAAGAAAACACATAGTACACTGGGTCTCGTACGTAAACATACAAAATAAACAAACATGAAATATTCACAAAATATGAAATTAAATAAACATTATTAGCATAAGAAATACATACAAATGAAGTCTAACTAATTAACCTATTTTTAAACATAGTTGATTTCCACGTTACATCTAAGAGAAAATATCCTGACAAAAATTATGTGTAATAAAGAAAACAGGAGAAATATAAATATTCAATTAATTACATATGCCAATTATATGAAAAATACCACTTGTGTCTAGTGTAGAAAATGTATGTTTACATTGAGACAAATAATAACTCGTTGCATGTAAATAAAACAGATAAACATTAAATATGAAAGTTAGCAAATGTGACAACGTATATTTTGACAGCGTTACAAGAAATAATTTGTTTCGATCAAATGCCACGCACAAATTAAAAATAACAATGAAGAGTGGAGAGATTTGGGTGGCTCTTATCATCAAGGTCTTGAGAGCCGATGAGGGTCAGGCGAGGTGAGTATGGAACAGCGCGGGAATGCAAAGGAGGTTCCCGAGAAAACCCGCCCACCAGCAGCATCGTCCGGCACAATTCCCACGTGCGAATACCCGTGGAAGGCGAGTAGTCTAACCACATTTTATCCTCGTGTAACATGGAGTCTTCATCAAACACCACGCACAAATGAAAAAAAAAAAAACAGACTGTACTAATTTTTATAAAACATTTTTACTGTAACCATTAGACGGGATAAAATTAAACATACATACTATAGTGATAGCTTTACATGTATGCATATAAGGTGATGTTGACCTTGGGTAAAAAGGAATAGGTTGTTACATATATGTACCCGTTATCCTTCGCTGGACACAACAGCATTTTGCTAATTTTTCTGTACGGATATAAATTAATGAGTTTCAAATGCTCCGTTATGAAACTCGACATTATATTTCGTTAGCATACTCCAGAGCAAATTTGCAGGGGAAAACGACAGTATAGTCTATTAGCGGTTTATTCGCACTTTTTGAATCAAACCTGCAAAAATTCACCCCATGAATGTCGTATTTGGTTGTGTGCTAAATATGCCATGCGTTAGTAAATGTTATGGCACCCCTCCATGGCCGTAGGCCCTATTCAAAATAGGGGGGCGAGGATGGGTATTTAATCACCCCCTCTCCAAATATAGAAAACTTATCAAGATAAACAGCAGTTGATGACTCCAGCAGCTCCAGAAGACCAGCAATTTCCTAAGGCCTTCAACTTCTTCTTATATGGTACTCTTTCAGAACTGATTTCAGAATTTGAATTTTATAATTTTCATTAAATAAATACTTAAGTGTTATCAAAATTTATAAATGCTCCGGTTAGTCAGTGTTCCAGGTTTAGCTGCAGCAGCCGACAGCGTCTAGTAGGACAAACCACCTTCCAACAATCTCAGGCGAAGAGTTTTCGAGAAATCCACGCGTAACTCTCAAAACAGAATTTACTGTATTTTGCCTGCCCGGTAGGCAACACGCGTCGCACAGCTACCTTAACAATATTTTTATGAGAAAAGTGTATGTACATTTTCGCCTTATATTTTCGTGAGGAATAACCTGCCTGGGTATGACGGCGTTGTTCAGAAACAACCGATATACATTTATAATCTTTTACTTTACTTTAGATTGTTATGCTTCCTCTTTCCATGTCTTTACTTAAACAGTTACCTCCATATATGATCATGACTTAACTGAACAGAATTGGCATAACACCTAGTTGTTTCAAAATTAAAATCTGCAAATCAGTCATGAGTTTAAACAATGTCTAAAGAGAGAAACTACACAAGTGTTTATTGTATATTTATGTTATGTGAAAATAGTACATACTTTGTTTAAATATGTAATTTTTTTTTTCAATGTCGATGTTGGAAGACCGTAGAACATCTACTTGGGCTGACTTCGGGTAGCTTCGTTAAGGATTCGTTTTCCCTATTCGAGTTACGATCACCTGAATGCGACAAACCCGAGCAGCGGAACACACTCACACCTTTATCCTCTATTCCCGCACAGATATAGTTTTGCAGCAACAAAAATTTTCGAACGCCCAGCAAACACGAGGCAAGATAGAAAAAAACCTCGCGCTCCTATTTTAGTAACACTCGGCCCGTGGCGCACTGGAATTTAATGATCTCCTCGAGTCTAGCCGGGGCAGAATTAATTAGGGATCTAATTAGTCGCTGTGCAGCCTGACACGTGCTCTTTACAAAGGGTACACGAGTGCTCTTTACAAAGGGTGCTTCAGTGTACACGAGCGTGACAAATAAAACCGTATGTTCCGAAAACAGAGGACGCGGTATTGTTCAAAGGACACAAGTCAGTGATAAAATACTTGGCATACAAACTATGAATTCCGTTTCTACCAGAACTCATTTGATTCATTTCACAAATGCAAAGATTACTACCTTTAAAACGGCATATATTTTGGAACAGAAAACAGAAATGTTCTTACAGAAGTTACCGTGGCCAAATAACAGAGATCAAGAATACGTTTACACGCAAACGGCTCAGAATAATAATGGATTATTTTGAGAAATACTTCAATTTAAAATATGTAATTTTCATAAGGATTTCCTTTATAGGAACACTTTCAACAGAAATACATACAATGTTGAACCCTCTAGGATTCACAGGGTTGCAAACAATGAAGAGGATCTTACTCAGAGATTTGTTTTTCCATAAAACAGTGCAAGTCAGTGTAATGTGTATGAGTTCGCCCACCAGAGATGAACCACTAGGATCTGCTGATGGCTTTCCTTTCGGAATTACCATAAAACAGTGTATCGCTGCACGGTGCATGAAGTGTAAAACTGGAGACAATGGCCGTGTATGGTTGTTCAAAACATCCATGAAGTCTTCAAATTATATTTTATTCTTCACACACATTTCTGAATTCCCTTGGCCCATTTTGTAACTTTCCCCCCCACATTTATGTGTATACAGTTTCGCCCATAGCCACACGAACTCGGTCATGGTCGACCCATCGCACTCGTTCTTGAGCGTGCCCACTATCTTCTTGTTGATGGGCGAAAAGCACTTGTGGTTCGTGGGCTAGACACTGACATCTAACTCTGTAAAGAACTTTGCGCCCCAAAACAATGTCCTCATAGAAGTCTTGCGTTCGAATCTCGAACAGTAACGAGTCCGTGTCTGTATACAGCAGCTCATGTCTTTGCCGTATCGGGCCTTCATCACACCATAGTAGAAGTTTTGGATAAGTCGGGCAGTATGAACCCTGCGTACACGGACTTGTCGAAAAGTATGGCTGCAATCGAATCAGGGAAAAGATTTTCTTAGTAAATTGTCCTGTCCAGAAATATTGGTTTTTCCACCAATTTCTTAAGTCGTTTCTCATTACACAACAATTCCATATTTTGCCGTTTTATTTTGTTCTCCATTAATTTTCTGTAAGTTGCGTTGTTTGCTAATTTAAAGAATTATTTCACGAAGTCGTTGGGGCCGCCTGTCGCTTTGCAGTATTTAGATTTGCGTAAGGCTTTAGCCATGCAGTCTGTTCGAATTGTACCACGCGGGGAATCTTGACGAGCTTCAATCCATATTCCATAGCATACTTGAGGTTACGGTAATGGACGATGTAGAGTCTCTTGTCTTCCAGCATCGTCATAAGCTTGGCTGTTTCGAGCTCTGGTTGATGGGAAGAAATGGTAAATCGCGATATTCCTAGTGCAGGACCGCAGGATACTCGACACCCACATCCAAGATGTAACCGGTCGTACCATCGTCTGGTATGGATATGACGTCGATGTTCACATCGGGGCCCACTTGAAGTTGCGTATTGATAATGGTAGCGACACGATCCAGCCGCACAGGTTGTTTGCATCGAGGTACTGTAAGAAGGTGGAAGGTTTGCTGGGATCATATGTTTCTGGCTCAGAGATGTTGTTCGCCACTGCATGTCGTTCGACGCACTGGGCCACGCAACCACGGATCTCTTTCTCGACGAACATGTGCATATGGTAGTCCGTCAGAAGCTCTAGCTGGAACCCTGTCATTCGCAACACGGCGTCGAAAGGTAACCCTGGTGCGCTGACGTAGTGAGCACAATCGAGCTTGTTTGTTGACATACACAAATTTCTTAAATTTTCGAAGACGTCAACCAGGAGAAGAACGTCCGTCTTCAAGCACAACTCTGAATATTCCTTGAGACTAGTACAGCCAAACTCTTGTTTTACCTTCTGGGCGTGGGCATATTCTTCGTCGCTGATCCCAGAGTCCACCAGCTTGTTGTAAAAAGTCACTTTCGGAGGCAGCTGCTGCTCGTCCAGCTTCTCCCAGCTGTCGACGTATTCGTAGGGAGAAAAGCCTTTTCATGTGACAACTGGCAGTTTGGCTTCCACAGAAGATCTTGGATGTGTTATTAAATTGATTTCTAGGCAGGCACTCAGCCAAGGATGCAAGACTGCGAGCCATGAACCGGATAGTATCTACGAACTGGATGGAAAATCTGTCCCCCAGCTGCTTTGAAAGTGTGATCATTTTTTCGCTGGTGTGTGGAATGATGGAAATATCTTTTCCGTCATACCCCAGCTGCCCGACGATAAAATTCTCATCGTAGCTCAGGTTGCAGAAAAAGACGACAAGATTCATAGGGCGACGACGCAGCAGATTGCAGCGGGTGCAAGTGGGCCCGATGTACTGCCTGGTGAAGTGGTCGTGGTCCCTCACCTTCTACAGTAGTTGTAATGCGTGAATGGAGCAGTAGAGTAGCAGCAGGTCGTCGCTCTGGTATAGCCGGTCTTTTCTGCAGGCGTGAGTGGCTCCGTCGGCTTCGATGTAGCATAAATAATTTTTTACCTTTTTGCCAACATCTACAATTACTTCCACAAAATTTTTCTCTGCATCTTCCCCTGTGTATACAATGTAAAAAATACTGGGAAAATTACCTGACTAATGTAAGGTAATATTCGCAAACTTGTGGGGGGAACACGTAGAATTTATGTACATTGTAGCACAAAATCCCACACATGGATGGGAAAATTCCATTACGATGCGTGCATCTCTTCAGCATTGTCTCTAACAGCTAAGTGGGAGGACGGGCAGAACAAACAATCCTGTAACACACTTGTATACTCGCTGATGCTGTAATGTTGTCATCGTGGTGTAATAGATAGCTCATTGCCCTATTGTGAAGGAAGGCCATGGTTCGCGCCCGCCTACCAGCAAATTTCAAGAATTTTAGTATTGAGGTTTCGGTTAATATTCATCAGAGTATATAGGCAATAAAAAAAATTAACCCTACTAATGCTCTAGGATATTTTTAAATATAATTTTATTATACAATATAGTTGATTTTCCCTTATATGTATGGGATTTTACCCCACTTTTGTCAAGTGCTTTTGCCATACGATTAGAGAATTGTACTTAACTTGTCATTTAATTTTACCATACATGCAGGGGTAATTAGCTTCCCTTACATGTAAGGGAATTTTACCTCAATTTTTTTAAAATGTAGAATAGGACCCTGGGTCAGCATATATGTTACTGCTGCAGGTATGACTCTGTTGTCCACATTGACATAAATGCAGAAACTGTATGCCTCATGCTTCTGGTAAGCGTAACCGAATGCACGACTGGGGTCCGGTTCGCAGGTGCGAATCGGTTTCATAATGGCCTCGAAATCTGCGTAAACAACGACAGGCAATTTATCAGTATGGTGATAGTCCTCACATTTCAAAACGGGTGGCCGTCCATTTTTACCTGGCTGTGGCATTTCAGCACGCAGTGGAGCATCCTCTTCACCGTATCGTTTGTGTTGTTCCAGGCCCTGCTGACCCGTCAGTCTGGAATTCAGTGGTGAGTCATGACAATGGGTGAAGCAGCGTTTGCATGTATGAATTTCACCATGGTGGGCTGTCAACTGCGTTCTGAACAAACACTCAAATTTTTTACACGGCAATAGTGGGTATTCCCATCTTCGGGGGTGAGGAAGAGGAGGAGGAGGAGGAGGAAGAGAAGGAGGAGAAGGAGGAGGAGGAGAAGGAGGAGAAGGAGGAAGAGAAGGAGGAGGAAGAGAAGGAGGAGGAAGGAGGAGGCGGAAGAGAAGGAGGAGGAGGAAGGAGGAGAAGGAGGAGGAAGAGAAGGAGGAGGAGGAGGAAGAGAAGGAGGAAGAGAAGGAGGAGGAGGAAGAGAAGGAGGATGAGAAGGAGGAGGAGGAGGAGAAGGAGGAGGAGGAAGAGGAGGAGGAGGAGGAGGAGGAAGAGAAGGAGGAGGAAGTCGAGGTATTAGTTATTTTCTTCTTCAGCCACACATACAGGATAGATCTTCTGGTTTTTGTCTACGCCATAAAAATTGGTGGAAACTTCAGGGTCATTTTTCTCAGAAATGTTTTTATATGCCGAAGCGCAGTAGGAAATTCGAGGCCGGAAAATCAAATTTCGATTCGAGGGCTTTGTAGAGGTGGTATATTTGCTGACAGTTTCTCCCTCCCACAAAACCTGCCAGAATGGCCCATTTGAAACACGTTATCGTTTGTGTCTATCGGGTTGACTATGGCCTCCTTCCGCTTGATGGATTCTGGCAGTTCGATGTAGGGCGATACACGAAGTGGGTCTAGCTTGTTGAGACGCAGCTGCAGGTAGTTTACTGATTGTAACATCGACCCAGGCCCCCTCGAAACGTATGTTTCTTCCTCTTTACATATGTTTACCAGGTTATTTCGTACCGCCTTCTTGATATCGCTAGCCTCGAATATCGCCACATATTTTTGTTTTGAAGGCCCTCTTATCAGTGCCTTTGTCGAACGTATCTGGTTCCACATAATGGCATTACAACCAAATTTCGAATTTCAGGAGCCCGTGCACCTCGATTTCTTCGGTGAGTTGTCTAACAATATTTTCCCCAATAAAGCCAAAAAAGGACAAATATCTTTCGCCAATCCAAGTAGTAGGATTTGGCAGTTTCTGAGGCAAGGGCAGGGGGCACAGAAGCCAGATGCCAGCCGGCCGCCATGTTGTCACATCACCATACGCTATCTTGGAAGCCAGTGCTTCGTGACCATTGAACATTGACCTTTAACACCATAAACCCGGAAAAAAAATTGTTACTATCATTATTTAGAAAATTATTTTTAAATGTATTTTTTAAAAACTACATTTCCGGAGGTCTCCCAGCGCCCCACTCAGCAGACGACAGACTCCCTCACCCCAAATCCTTGTACTCATTATATTGTATGCCACCATGTTGAATTTTGTGTTCATCATTTTTTTCGAAGACCGCTATCTTGGTGGGCTCTAAATTCGCTCCACCGCCATCTTGGTATGCTCTAACCAACATTCGACTGCGATATTGGTAGCTGCGTTCGACCAATTAGTCGCCTTCGCTCCACCACCATGTTGATAAGCGACTCGACCGCCATCTTCGTAAACTATCTCTCACCTGCATTCGACCAATTAGTCATGTTCGTTCCACCACCATATTGATGTGTCATTTGTTTCGAAGGCAACCATATTGGTAGGCATCATTTGTTTTAGAGCTTGTCTCTCACCTTTGACCAATTACACATATTCGTTCGACCACCACCAGATGACTGTCGCCAATGTTTCCCATTGGCTAATTAGTCACATTTGCTCAATCCCCTCCAATGACACAATGTTCTTTCGGCTAATCAGATGAATTTGCACCATCCCCACCAATGATATTCATATGCTAATTACTCGAATACATTCGTCCAATCAGATGCCTCCACTCGAACAATTAGTCACATTCGTTCCACACTGCCAATGTTTCTCATTGGCTGTTTAGTCGGCGGGCTTCCATCTCCTCCAATTACTCACCTTCGTTCGATTCAATTATTCTCATTGGCCAGTTACCCCACCAATGCTCCTCATTGGATGATTACTCACTTTCGTTAGACCTACATGACAATATAACTGACCAATCGGCGACCTACTACTAAAATCAAGGAGAATAATTTTTTTCCCCATGAAAAATTTAAAAATTATCAGGCGTAGAAGTGATATCTCAGGTCAGAAGTCCTACTACAATCTGCAAAATTACGAAGATTTGGACACATTAGTTCAGGTTCCCCATCGAAAACAGCAACGCAGGCCCATTTCGCAACAATGAGCGTTTCCACGATGTCGCATAAGAGAGGGGCTGCAGTGACGCAGTGGATATAGCTCTCGCTTCCCATGATGAGTACGCACACAGCATCCTTTCTTTTGTACACACTTTTTTTCGCACAGAAGGTTCACCTCAACCCCAGCTCATTATTCACTCGCCCTCTTCACCTCAACACGATGAGACAGGTTCGATTCCCGGCAGGGGCACTCGCATAATGCTTCAGATTTAACCATATTCAACTTAACGCACTTTTTTGCTCAATTTTTTTTTAATAGACCTTCTATTCGATTTTATACACCACTTAAATAGTAAGTTTTTCATAAAGGCAATCGTAAAAGGTTCACTAAATTAAAAGTGCACAACTAAGAGCACATACATTTATTATCCTACTTTTTCTACGCATTCAATATTTGCATTTCTACGATGTTTGTAGATGATGGATAGTACACAATGGTTTCATTCGATGCAACCCCTTTCCTTAAGATCACCGATGATTAGAGAAGACCAGGGCTGGTTGGCACATTTTTTACATTTTGATTTTTTAAATTTTTTTAAAGAGTAGTTTTTGTTAACCTAGCTCTATCATCTTAAAGTACCAGTTTTTGGCAAGCATATTTAGCTGTTGTGAGGACGTATCGGTATACTCTAGTCGTTGAAGAGCCTATAACTAGAGTAAGGTAAACTGTGCCAAGTTACCCCACGGCGGGGCATGTTGACAATACCCATGGGGTAATTTGGCACACACTGAAAAACAAAGGAAAATGCAACAAAAATAAGAACAAATGTTCAGATACCATGATTTAATTTATTTAACATTATGTTTTATATAATTAGTAATATGGTTTTATCACAAATTTTACAGAATGTGCTAAGCAAAATAAAGATAATAGGAAGTGTCATTAGAAAAATAAACGAGAATTGAAACTAATTTTCCAATCATTCAATTCCGTAACATTTGGTTAAGTTGTGAATAATACCTCATATATTTAAGCTTACTGGAGGTCATCATCTGATCGCGGTTGTCACAAATGAAACACAATGTGTCTCCTTCAGTGCACTCTTCATGGGCCCACATTTTGCACCGAGTGCATTGCACCCATTTTTCCCTAAGCCTGCTGTTAGAAAAGTCTTCGTGGCATACCAAATAGAAACATTCATCATCTGCGATAATATCATCTTCATCTAATTTTCCTTTGGAAATTATTTTCTTTTTTTTTCTTCTGTGGGAATAACATTTTTCTTTATGCTCTCTTTTTCGTTGGATGATCTTTTCATTCCTTTCTGCCTTCTGTTTTCTTTTATATTTGCTTTCTTCTTCTTTGAAGCATCTCTATCATCCTTAAGTACCTTCATGTTGGGGGATTCAGACAAAATTTGTGGTGCCCTTTTTTAAACCACTCTTGTTACTTTGATTTTTGGCCGCAGCCTTCTTGAACGGCCATACATCTTCAGGTGTCAAGGATTGCGGGCCTTTGAGTGATCTCGAAGTGAATGTGCTGTTACTCTGTTCTGAAGCACGCAAAGAGTCTGGGATTCTGTTTTCTTCATTAGAATCAGAGGAAGGCAGCACTGGATCTTTTGAGCATCCAGCTATAGGCCTAAACCTACAGTTTGGTTCAAGTTCATCAGATCTTTCTTCATTTAATGAAGATTGAACTGAACTTTCAATATTCAGCCTAGGCTCCGCTTCTGGATTAGGCCTATCTGTGGTACAGACCGGCATATAATCCTGATCTGTGAAAATGTTCACATTAAGTGAAGATATGCCTGTTTTTTGGAACCCAGATTTTATATTGTTTGGTGTACAAGCAGGAGTAAAGGCGATACTAACAATGCCCAGAATATCATAAATATTCATTGTTTGATCAGGGTGGTTTGTCATCCATGCATCGCAGGTACTATTTATATATTTTTTGAAGGGACCAAAAACGCTGCGATCAAGAGGTTGAAGTTTGTGGCTGCAGTGGGGTGGGAAAGTACACACTGCAACACCATTGTCTTTAAAATAGTCCAAGGCCTCAAGTGACACATGAGAGTCATGGTTATCTAATAATAGGACAACTGACCTGTCTTTTGAGGCCCTTGTGTGTTTAACAAAATGATGAGAATATTGGACAAACTGAGCCTCCGTCATCCAGCCAGAGGGATGCGCAGATCCTGTGCTTCCAGTTGGAGCTTCATTCAAAAAGTGGGACCTAAAGTGTACTCTTGGGAATATAAAAAAAAAGGGTGGAATTGAATTTCCATTAGCAAAGACAGCAACTGCAATGGTCACTAAGCTGCCTCTCTCATGTGACTCGTCATATTTGTTTAAAGCCTTTACGGGCAACAATGCGATCAGGGGATTGGAAGGCGGTGACACCAGTTTCGTCTATCTTCCAAATATCACCACTTTCTAACTGAAGACGAGTTAAAATGTTCTGTAGATTGTCAGAAATATTTTTTGTGTTAGTAGGGTTAAAGCATGTCACGCGTGCTTGAGTAGTTACTTCGGGTTTTCTAATGGATAGCCTCGGCCATCTTTTGAGGGTGCTGGTGAACCAGTCTACCCCTGCTATTTCACTATCACACCAAGATTGTGACATATTTACCCCAATAGCTTTTCCGTACTGGTAGGCGAGTTTTCATACTTCTCTTGGAGACAGGCCGTAATAAATAGCAGCAGCTTTCTTTAGGTATTCATCCAAAAGCATCTCGTGCTCATCCATGAAGATATGGAAAACCACAACTATGTTACTATAATTGGTCAAAGTGTGTTTAAAGAGTTAGAACACAAAAATAAAACTTAACTAGGTCAGGTGTATTGCTTACTTTAAAACATTAAAATATAAAAATCAAAATTAAAGGCAATCAAAACAGAACTAATCATATTTGTCTAGGGATAACAGTAGTAGGATTGGGGAAGTCTGGCGCAAGGGCATCGGAGCCGGGGCTGGGGGAGCCGCCATCTTGGATGTCATTGATTTTTTACCCCTGACTCGTGTGACATTTGACCTTCACCTTGACTCCAAGAATTTTGACCTCAAAAACACTTTAAAAAATTCTCACAAAAATCCAAAAAAAATTCTACAAAATCCCGAAAAAATGAATTATTAAAAGGATTCTCAGAAACTACCCCCTTTTACCCAGAAATGCCGACAGGGATCAGAGACTCTGGTGACAGTGATCAGCGAATCCGAGCGAGGTGACTGGGATCAATACCTTTGACCTTGAAAATGTAAAAATAAAAAATCACAAAAAAATTCCAAAAAGCCCAAAAATTTATTACTAATAAAATTTAAAAATATGGATTGTTAAAAATTTTAATTAAAAATTGTTTTAAAATAATTAAAAATCGTTAAAAAATATGTTTTTATAAAATCTTATGTAAAAAATTTCTTTAAAATAAAGTCTTTAACCTCGACGGCCATTTTTCTTTTTTTCTCTCGGAATTTCCGTTTTTATCTAAAAATTCCCTTAAAGATAATTTATAAAAAATTTAATTAAAAAAACTTACATTTCTTCGACTCCAGCAGGCGACTGATTCCCTCGCCTCCACTCCCCTCACCTATACCCATTCCACCATCTTGATTTTTTCATTCGTCATTTGTTAACATGCTACTGGAGGCAGCCATCTTTGTTTATATGTCACTGGAGGCCGCCATGTGTTTTTCATTTGACATTTGTTTATACATTACTGGAGGGCACCATCTTGGCGGGCGACCACACTCTTGGTAGTCATTACCCATCCCCCATATTGAAAGCTTATGTCCATGACCTTGACCCCATGAACTTAATGACCCTGAAAACCAAAACTCGAGAAAATTACACGAAAGTCAGCGAGCATAATACATTACAGACTATTACCACCATGTTAGATGCAGACTACCTCGATCTTGACCCCATGGCCTTGAATGACATTGAAAACCTAAATTCCAGAAAAATTCATAAAAGTCAACAAGCATAATATATTACAGACTATCACCACTATATCAGATGCACACTACCTCGACCTTGATCCCAAGACCTTGAAAATAAAAACTCGAGAAAAAAATACATAAAAGTCAAGTATAAAACATTTCAGACTACCTTGACCTTAACCCCATGACCTTGAATGACCTAAAAACAAAAACTCGAGAAAAAATCTATGTGAAGAGGCAGAAGCTAGTCGATACGATCCCCCTTCTGCTCAGCTGCTGACAAACTAAACCTCTCAGCTTACCTCCCTACTGCATGTTCATTTGAGACATTATTGAAAAGAATAATTCTATTTATACGAAATTAACCGTATACTAGTAACTTTTTATTCAGATTTCTATAAAATACAGGGAAACTATAAAAGTGCTAGTTTTGTTTTTGAGAGCAAAGAAATTACCTTACAAACCCAGCTCCAAGAATATACCTGCATACTCTTCAAAGGGTTAAGCATAATTAATTACATTTTTGTAATGATCATTATGTTGGTAATATTAATTAATATGTAATTTGAGTATAATTATCATTATACAAGTTATTTTATAATATTTTCACATAATTACCATAATTACTTTCATTAAATATTCTTTGTGATACCCCTCATCATCAAGATAATACTTCAATGTCATAAGCAATGTTTAGTCTTGCTTTCGTGGAAGGCTATACAACCAGCAGAAATATTAAACTGTGTGTCGCTTCCAAAAGCAAATAATCGTGTAACAAGAATATATTTTTTTTAAAGTGTTAGTACCGGATTATCCTTGAATCAAAACCAAGATGGAAATTTTATGCTGAATTGATGTTATAAGTGCAAATAAAATGCCCAATTCCTGATTTTTTGTGGATCTACGAGGACAGTTCAAAATGTTCAGGACTGGGGACATTGCACAGATTCTATGGAAGTTATTCTGTGAATAATATCCATGAAGATAGCCTGTGGCGAGCTTTGTTTATGTTAATAAAGCCAACGCGTAGTTGTCGTATTTTTGCTTGCATTACCAGTTGAACTGCAGTGCATATTACAATGATGGATGAGTAAGTTATACCATAACTAGCAAGGCAAAGGATTGCTACTGAAATGCGTGGCAAGTTACGCAAAAGTGGCCAGTAAACAATGAAAAAGTGTACGATGATGAAGCAACAGCCAGATCAGTCGTGTGTAAGCATTTTAAAATGGGACCAAGGTAGGGTGCAGCATCACCTTAGAAGTAAACATCCAAGTACACATCTGTGAACGATGAGAACAATGGTAAAGGAGAAACAATTGTAGGAAAAAAAAAATATGTTTATTGATACACCAATTATCAGGTAGGCTGACGCTGAGGAAGATTCGACATGATATAAAAGAATACGAAAATTTAATGAGTGCTTATGAAATAAATGTTTTATTTTCATGTTAATCCCACTGTAAAATACAGAAATAACCTAAAAACCTTATGTTTTCATGTATAATATTAATGCTTGTATTTGTTATCATAACAGGGACTACATTTGATTAGACGAGGCTATTGACTACAACCTGCTTGCATTTTGTATGTGTGTATGCTTTCATTTTGATAGTGAACAATTATTCCTCTCCAAATGCTATGTGAAATTTTCCTCAACATTGCTAGAGCCATGGAAACTAAAGCAATTAAAACTGCATCTTTAAGTTTGTCAAATGTCCTGCAACGGTTGGTAGGTACCTCATGTTCAATGTTATCACACATTGTACTATAACGTGATAACTGGTCACGACTTCAGGTTGGCTATTTCTGAGGTACTGGTAACTCTGCAGAATCTTAACAGATCCATTTTTCTTGGAAAAAGTAATCAAAATATGCCCTTCCCGCAGATGCATAATGTGATGATACTCCACCCTTCTGAAACCATGCTCGACAGTGAAGTCCTCAGTCATACAGGTGAGAAATGAAACAAGCCTCGTTACATCAGGAGGTATAAGAAATCAAAAGAAACACTAGAGAGTCCACTGTCACATCAAGCAAACGACCAGGATGGTGGTAAAGATGTGTTTACCTGCTGGTTTTCAGTGCTTTTTTTTGGATTTTATTCAGTACGTGGCTCATATGAATATAAAAAATACTGAGAGGGTGACACTATTAAAGAGTGATTGCATAATATATAGTTATTTTTTGGCAAAAAAAAAACTGCTTCTGAAGTTCATATGCGTGTGTTTGAGGCCCTAGCTTGAAGCTGCTGACACATGAAGAGATTGTCTCATAAATAAAAATTCCAAATAAGTAGATTTTTTAAAGTTATTAAAGCTAAGGTACACACAAATGATTAGGATGTGCACAAAGAAAAATTGGGTAACTCTAATATGTCGTCGAGCAAGAAACTATAAGCGTGTTATTGCCACTTTCTTCAAAATATCTACCAAAGGTAGCTGAATAAATTATGTAAAAACATAATTTAAAAAGCCAATTAAGTACTCCATTAAATGGTTATGTAATAATATAACGTAGGCAATGAGTGAGTAGAATATTAGCAGAAATGAGTATGATAATTTAGGGTAAACTCCACGTGTGGGCATCTATAAACACATGTGATAGCGGGTGCCACACCTTACACTTGTAAACTACGTGAGTAGGTTGCGTGTGCTGTAGTCATAGCATCAAAAACAGGGACACCCAGATTCACACACTTAATCAATCTTACCAATAATGTGGGTCGTGCCAGATAATTGGAATCTGCAAACCTCCTGGTAACAGCAATGACATACATGGACACTGGACAAAAATTAAGCTATCAACCAAACTACTCTTTGGAATAATACTCACACATAAGGGGATACCATATATAAAATTGATTTGTACACTTCTAGATCTAAGAAAAACACTTATTGATTAACTAGCGATCTATACTCACTGTCAGAAGAAATATACAGCTCTTTATATATTTCGAGAGTATTAAGTACGATAAAGTGGCAGTAACTATTAATGTAGCCTTCTATGAATTACGCCCAATAGTATAAACATTATTTACTTTAATATTCTTTATTATGCATTAAACTCACAGCAACTAAGTTGAGAGCAAACGATTCTGTTATGTCGGGATATCCGTGAGCGTTCTGAAAGCAACTGATCCATTATACTGCGTTCCACAATGGCGAACTAACTGGTACGTTAGTGTGGTCTAATCTGATGTCCATATCTTGCAGCAGCAATACATTGAAGAAATTAGTTAATCGTAACTCGCAAATAATGATCTACGCTACAGACTTCGAAGTTCTGTGCCATATACGTAGCTTGTTCGGGTCCTTAATCTTCCCTGGTTAGGCTTACGAGCCTTTGGTACACACGCTACAGTATATATGGTACCATGCGTCATTGTAGTGCGAAATTAAAATTCTGCTATCGACGCATAGGTAGCGCGAGCAGACTCAAAACTACCTTGATGCGTCGCGGCCCATCTTCACCTACAAGGCAGTCTGCATAAAGAACTGTAAGTCACCAAATTCCCTATTAAAATTAAAATCCTATCAGGCCCACGACCACTGAGTCATAGCCTGCCTGACGGAAAATTCCAAGATGGCTAGCATGCCTTAAACTTCATTATTACATGCCACTTTCAAACTTAGCGCCAATCACGAGACAGCTACATTAAAAATTGTATAAACGTCACTTGTTACATTGGCAACCAACAAGATGATGCTCCATGCATCGAGGCAACGTAAATATTAACTCCAAGTTAGGAAACTAGAAATACTTATAAATATAATCAAATGAAGAAAATTTTATAATAATAAAATACCTTGCAAACAATAATTTAAATAATAACTGTATGAAATTATATATACATATTATGTGTGTGTGTCTATACATACGTACAGACACACATATATATATGTATAACGCCTCAGTTTATAACTTATTTGTGCACACCACGTCATGTTAATTTGTATGAATAAATACTTAGTTTATTTTTTTGAGAGAGAGAGAGAGAGAGAGAGAGAGAGAGAGAGAGAGAGAGAGAGAGAGAGAGAGAGAGAGAGAGAGAGAGAGAGCGAGAGAGCGAGAGCGAGAGCGAGAGCGAGAGAGTGTGTGTGTGTGTGTGTGTGTGTGCGCGCGTGCGTATGTGTGTATATATATATGTATGTATATATATATATATATATATATATATATATATTCTCTTAAGCAAAAAAGTAATCCTAAGCAAAAAAAAACAAACTAAGTATTAATTCATACAAATTTAGATAACAAATTAACGTGACGTGGTGTGCACAAATAAGTTATAAACTGAGACGTTACAGTTATGTACATATTTTGTTACAAGTTTTACACCTTAACCTAGGATTACTGTGTTTGCCGTATGTGTTTCCAAATAATGTTCGAGTTAATCCAACATTCCCCATATATAATAACACTTATATTGTAACTCAGATTAGAATTACTCTTGTATTTTAAAATATGTTTATATAAACAGTAATTCTTATGGAAGCTATGAGAGGTATTGGAGCAAACGAAAACAATTTTTAAAAGCCACAAAATATTTAAAAATAGAATATTTTTTAAAACCTATGTGACGATGTCGCAACTTAGGATATAATTACGCTTCTTTTCACTCTAACAGTTCTATACTATCATACAGAGACGAGCCTTAGGCCGTACAGGCTCTTCGTTGTTCATAGGTTGATACCACGGCATTAATTATAATTATTGCAGCATAGGTTAACAGCGTGCATAAGTTATTATATGTGGAATTTGGAACAAATATGTGTTATATTTGGGTAAAATTTAATTGCATTATTAGTAACTTGCGAAACACGAGAAGTCTCGATACATATACAAGAAGTTACCAACAACTAACGAGCATACTTTCCTCTACTTGGGTGCAAATAAATTTGATATAACTTCCATTCCATTTAGCCTACCTACCATCTAAGCTTTGAAGAACTTCACTAAAATTATTAAGTAGTTGACGCTATCATCCAAAATGGCAGACCAACAACAATTTTCACCTCTGAATGTAATGCTTACAACTTGCTCTGTCAGCATACAAAATTTGATAAAAACAGTTTGAATGGTTTCCGAGATCTGACAATATCACAAATTTTAAAATGGCTGCAATTTCGAAAGTATGTTCCCGGCTTGTTTAAAAACTATAAAAGTCAGGTGTCCTCACTTAGTACTATATGCGTACCGAGTTTGGTGAAATTCGGTTCACGCGTTCAATAATTGATGGGCTGGGGGTGGTTGTAGCACTGACACACACTCGTGCACACACACACACACCTACATACACACAGATAGGAAAGTGATCTCATAAGCCTTTCTTTCCGACTGAATGTAGGCTAACGTAAAGACGACGTTCGTTCGTGACATTTTTCCAACATTTTTCTGTTCCCCGACATTATTCTTTGCAGAGATTTTTGGATCTGTTGAAAAGAAATTTAGGCGAGCGTTTTGTAATTGAAAAATTCCATTCTGAATCATTTATCAGTAAAAAAAAGCCTTCCGCCTCTGCACACGTGGAAGGTAAACCCGAGCGGTTGGTCACAAGTGGGAAAGCGTAAGCGGCAAATTTTTCCACCATACATCCATACTGGTACTCCTAAATCTGTTCAGGAAGGAGTCGAAGGCGTTAAAAGCTTCCTTTATTGTATAGTACACTATTAAAAGATTTTCTTTCATTTCACAAAAAAGTGCTGGTAAAACATTATCCAGGATGGTCTGCAAAATCTGCTTAAAATATAGGACACATTGTTTTCCCGAAACAGACTTCCCGTAAATTTCACAGAAATTTACGCGAGTACAGAGAAATTCTCCGCTACATTTCTTGTTATTTTTTTGTACTTCCAGTTATAAAAATGTTATAAAAAATTAATTTTCGTTTTGCTGGTGTTTTACTGTGTATATAAGGTACTTGAAATTTTTTTAATGGTTTATATCTGAGCTAGATTTGAATATGGGTCAAAAAGTTACAAGCCCATAACTCCAACCAATTTTCTACAATTTCTCATTCTATTACAGTCACATAAGCCACTTTTTCTGTTTGTATAAAAGTTAGTGTAATTTAAGTGTTGCTAAATGTTACAAACACCTGATACTATTTTCTGATGTTTGAAAGAGTAGGACTCGCTAGCGTGCATGGCCTAACTGCAGCAGAAACGATCATTTTCTGGTATTGGCTGTTCACAGTAAAATAAGCACTTTTAAAAGCCCTTCTTAAGTTCTACTTATATACACGTTGCGCATTCTTCCGCATTATGTAAAATTAACATTCCCATGGGCCTTATCACTTTATTCATGAGTCGGTCAGGTAAAATTGTGAAATTATAGAAAAGTAAATATTCTACAAATCTCGACTTTTTACTTCGATGCATTAAAAAAATCTGAAAGCGAAAGAAATAGTTCCTGTTACCATAAATTATTACCTACTACTTTCTAATCGACATTAAGATATGGAACTACTTTCCATCCATCGTTGCCAATGTTACTGGGCGCATGTCACTCAAAGCGCCTGTTAAAATTTATGCAGGTAGGGACAGTGACTTTTTGCTAAGGTTGATTTCAAAAGTGCTCAGTTTATCATGAACAGCCTTTAACAGTGATGAAGAAAGATTCATGTATACTGGACATTACTCGTTCGCAAAACATTAAGACATAGAAATTACGAAGACTGTCCGTATTTTGCATTTACAGAGCTCCGCTTCGTTTTTCCTCATTACGGATTACGTCTCCCTATACAAAATGTTCTGTAACTACCTGTCGAAATGCACACCACAGCATCTGTGAGTAAACAGAAACAATAAACTCTAGTCCCAAAATGTTCGGAGAGACCCTTTATTACGTTAAAACTGTAGTTGAATTTTGGCAAACGATGAAGGGTGTCTGCAGCCGTATGTACCTGTGTAGATAACAAGTTGCGTGACATGAAGGTGAACTGATCCACGGCAGTGTTGCATGCGGCACTCTGTGCCGCCTGTCTGTCAGACAGACGTCAGGAAATGTAAGTTTTTTAAATCAAAGTTTTAATCAATTATTTTTAAGGGAAATTTTTCAGGTGAAAGGGAAATTACGAGGAAAAAAAACGGAAAATGGCCACCAGGGTTAAAGACTTTTTAATAAAGAAATTTTTTACATAAAATTTTATAAAAAGAAATTTTTTTAAACATTTTTTAAATTAAAAATTTAGTAATAAAATTTTTATAAATTTTTTTATAATTAACTGTTATTTTTTTGGGATTTATCTGGAATTTTTTGTGATTTTTTTAATTTTTGCATTTTCAAGGTTAAAGGTATTGATCCTGGTCAGCTGGCCCGGAGTCGCTGATCCCTGTCAGAATTTCTGGAAAAAATGGGTCATTTCTGAGGATCCTTTTAATAATTTTTAATATTTTTTTGGATTTTTTAATATTCTTTAGGTTTTTGAAGTGTTTTTTGAGGTCAAAAGTCCTCAGGTCAAGGTCACACAGGTCAAGTTTAAAAGGTCAATAACATCCAAGATGGCTGTCGGGTGACGTAACATGATAGCGGCTCCTGCGACCCCGATACCCTTGTGCCAGACTTCCCCAAATCCCACTACTGATAACATTAATTGAACCTACCAGTCTAGGTTTTTTACATCCAAAAGCTGGTAACTCTGTTGGAGGAACAGATGTCTGCAAGATATTAGATGCTTCATTTAGTGATGCTCGATTTGTTTTAACAACGTGACAATATCTGGCCAGACTTCTAAAAGGTATATCAAAGTCCCTCGCAGTCTGAAGAATTGAATAGCCCTTGAGCACAACTGCATTTACAGCATTTTTAATTACATCTAGGTGACTATTCGCTCTCTGGGTTTTTCTTCTGCAATTATGCATGATATCTGCAACAATTAGACCATAAAGAATAGTGAGATTACCTAAAATGATATTAACAATTAGTGCAGGCAAGTTGACACACTGTGCCAACAATCCCCCGTCAAAGTGCACCAACTAGAACCCGCCAGTGTTTTCCAACAACACGGCCGCCATTACCTACAAAACGTTTTCAATAGCAACAAATCACATATAAAACGTTTAAGTGATTCATGCGTGTTACGAGGCTATGATATTTAACTTCATTAAATAGCACAAATAAGATAAACACTTACATACTGAAATATTACTCACCAGGTCAAAAAAGACACAAACGTAAAAACTATTCCGTTTGTATGGCGATCGCTATGATCGCCCTGGTCTGCCCTAAAGATATCTCCTTACTGTGCAATGCAATAATATGACTGAGTGTATCAACACGTTCATTAAGGTCTTCAGGAAATATGTAATCGATGTTCTTGTCGTCCCCTGGACTATTAACACTTTTCCCAGCAAAGCCGGTGAGGATATGAGCGAGTCGAAAAAATAGTCACTGGTTTCACCATCAACACTGTCTTCATTATCATATCCATGGCTCTTCCCTTTTTCGCAACTCTTCGAGCCGGAAAATAATCTCATATACGCTGAAGAAACTTAGGAAAAATCACTAAGATAGGACTCACTACAACCTGTTTGATTTACGAAATATTCTCGCAACACACAGCGAGCAGCGTCGCTTCAATAGTGATTAGCAGGGATATTGACGGAGAAGCACGTCCTGCAAAAATAGCCTGCCATGAAACCTGATATGTTTTTATTGGGTAAATGATCGTTGAAATACTACTGCCGCCGATACGATGGAAACACATCACTTTGAATATTTACGAAAAATTTTAATACGAAAACCTTACTGTCGGGTATAACAGAGATCAAGATCAGATCATGAATATGTGATTCTAAATATGCATCAAATCTGTTTTTAACCATTGCGATTACGTTCAGGCACTTCCTGATGTTTGTTAATAATATCTTGCACCCTAGGGTGAAAACGATCCCACGTGTACACAAGTAAAAGTTCTCAACATCACACCTCAATCCTTCACCAGAGATAAAGTAAGTCTTTATTCCATTAAAACGACGGCAGCATTAAATACAAGCCCTATTCCGCATGCATAAATATTTACGAACTGTTCTGTGAACACTACAATTATCATCACCCCAGAGAACCACGCCACAAACAAACTGTGGCGGTGGAGATCAGGACCGGGCAAGCTCAATACTTCACACTATCCTCTCAACAGCACTTGAACAGCTACCACCGTTTGCATCGTCCATCAACGCAAGCTAGCTTCGATTCCCGGCAGAGTTCGAACTTATATATTTTTGTAAATGTGGGTAACGTGATTGATACCATTAACAATACCAACCGCGACGTCCGGGAAATTTTTTCAACCCACTCGACCTTCTTCACAGACCTAAACGTCCTCACCCATTTCAGTTGCTTAGCTCTCTCTCAACTCAAAATACATGGTGTCCCCTGAAATTAAAATATTTTCATGGTTTAAAAAAATTGCTTAGTATCAATGTTAATCAACACAGATTACAGTAAAGGGAGGGAACCATTCTGGCTATACAATTTATTCAAAATGATGGCGGGTACAGCTGTGTGAATGCTCTAGCCACTAGGTCTCTGCAGCCCCACTCGAGATCTTTCTATTCGCTGACCCAGTGTGTGTCCCCCCCTCCCCCTAAATGTACTTTAACCAAAGAACCACTGTGGCCCCCCTGCGGAGTGCTCTAGCCACTGTGCCACTACGGCCCCAATTAGGAGCGCTCTGATCAATGGGCCACTGCGACAGCACAAGGGAGTGCTCTGGCCACTGAGCCATTGCGGCACCTCAAGGAATCACACAATCCACTGGGTCTCTGCGGCCTCACTTGAGGTTTTCCTGTCCACACTCATTACTTATAGACAAAACAACACACTTCCAATTCACAAGAGGCAGTGGGGCCTCGTTCGTGATTTTCTGCTTTCTGACACGATGCATATAAATTTATAGCACAATATAACATAAATCATTTACTCGCAGTACAGCCGTACTCAGTGTCGGATCACACCAAAAATCTGTCAGTCACTAAGTGAACGTAACAGTTAATTTAAATACAGCAAAAAACATAACGGTTCTGTTTAATAAGCACGCTTACGGACTGTATACTGTCACGTATTTAGTTACTCACAAACGCGATCACCATCGGCGGATCTATGAAAAATTATTCCTTCTCCAACAACACCGCCCACGATCGCTACCAAGCACTGCCCACCCGGTCCATCTAACAGCTATTTAACCGCCTCATGCCGCGACTCCTCAGTGGCCACACACTGGCTCTCCATGCCAGCAGCTCAAACGCGACTCTCGCACACGTCCAACATGTCACCGCCTAGCCCCTTACGTCGCACCACCAAGAGGCAACTCCCCTAACAAGACACGTGTACTATAAATTAACGAAGTACAAAAGGAAATTAGAAGAATATAAAAGATATTATTGACGATAATAAAATTATGCAAACCAATTTCTGTGGCAGTTCAAGAAGGCTGAACCTATCCATGAATATCATCTTAAGACCTACATCACCTTTTCTGGTCATTTGATCTTCATCAGTCAACAATGAGGAAGATAAAATCCGATTTCCTTGCACTACAAATATTCTTGTTTCAGACATTTACATGGATGACATAACTAGATGGAATTATGACAAGTGTCAATAACATGCGACTCATTAGGTTAGTTATCACCGGTGTTACTATTGGCAAAAACCATAATTCAGGAACTGTGGCTGAAAGCTGTAGAATGACATGGAGAACTACCTAACAATCTAGATAAGCAGTTGACTAAGTTTAAGGAAGAACTAAGTTTATTAGAAGGGTCTTCTCAGAGGAGCCTTTGTGGCCACCTTAGACTCAGTGCTAGAATTTCATGGCTTCACAGATAAGATGGAATCGAGATATGCTGCTGTGGTGCACCTACATCAGATACCAAGCCAAGGTACTGTTTGAGTATACGTACTTATTGATGGGTTGGCCAGAGGTAGCAGTAAGCTAAAGAATGTGTCTGCTTCTACTTGGGAGTAGCGTGCCTCAGTTTTGCTTTTAGCGACCCTGCATTTTGTTTGGGAGGTGTTTTCATCCTCCTCCAGGGTGAGAAATTTCTTTTCTTGGACTCATTCAACAGGTTTAAATAAGTTCATTGTCTCGTAGGTCGAAAGTGTTTTTGGCAAATCAGGTTTGAGAAATACAAACGGAAACCTCACCAGAATGGTGGCACCACATGCCTTCTGAAGACTTTGCTTCACTCTAAACTAGGACAAATAGTTCAAACATTCCTTGGAGTTGATGTTATACTGTTATAGTCCATATGGTTCAGCTTCGTACAGGTCAAGAACTGGTCACACGACCAATTACTAAGCTGCGTGTGTCCCTTGCGACATGAGTAACTAAAATAAGTGCTTTCAAGGTGAGCAGAATGTCTGGTGACACTGAAGTTGTACACTTGGTATATAGTGTTTTTGAATGTACGAAGAAACAAAAACAAGTTCATGTGTGTAATCAGAAGAATGCAGATGGAGAGTCGAAATGGCTGCTTACATACATTTTGGTGCAAGGCGCCATTTTTTGAATGGAAATCTGGTCCCTCTTTGGTGTCCCACCACGTAACAGTATGCTTACTTCATAATTGCCATTTTGATACTACAGTACAAATTATAAACAATATTTAAAAAATTTTTTGTGAATGAAAAGTTTTGAATTATAAGAAGATAAAAAGTCACACATTACACACATCATCCTAGCCTTACCACTGTTTTTTGTTGTTACTACAACATTCATTTGCAAAAAAAAATTGATCACCATTAATGAATCGTGCAAGTACAATGAAGATTGCCACAGAGTATCGTTATAGCACGACATGTGTCCAATTTGCGTTTAATGTGTTTTGCCTGTGCTGATGTGCCAATAGGAGACATACATGTCCCTCCACCATAGTTAACTACAAGACACCGAAAAAGGCCTAACAGTGTGAGTAGTGCGATCCACAGAGTGAACATGCACCACGCTCTGACTGCACATTCGACACGCCTTTGCCCAGCTGGACGAGATTGACAGAGACCGCATCGTTGGCCTATGAGAGGCAGGTTGGATGTTTCAGCATATAGCTCACCACTTGAACCGTCCTGCTTACAATGTGAGTCGGTATTGGACGTAGTGGGAACAGGAACGTACACACACCTGTCGAGAAGGCTCTGGTCGACCCCGGTGGACCACCAGCAGGGAGGATCGTTTCATTGTGTGAAAGGCTGCAAGTATTTCATGGGAGTCGCTGTGCACAATCCAGCGGCATGTCGTGGCAGCTGGGGATACACTTGCGTCCACCAGTACCACATCCACGAGATAAAAGCAATATTCATGTACGTTATCGACAGTATTAGAACATTGAAGTGTTCGTACGTATGCACAAATTGTCTAGTTGACAGTACTACCTGGCAAAAATGAAAACTGCAATATGTATTTTGATGGATGTATTCTCACTCAGAAAGTATGAATATGTCTTATATATACAATATAGGTGAGATGACACAAAAGCAGACTTACAGGAACAAAAATAGAGCCCAAAACCTGACAACTATATGAAACAAAAAGAATAAATAAAAACAACAAACTGTTACAATAATTCATTACAGGCCATTCTCAAATTATGGGAACATTACATATTCATTAAAAACATTATATTACATTGATAGTATAGTTCTTTCTCTCATTATTAATAAATACAGTATACACAATGTAATCTTATTTCTTTTTTCCAGATCTCGCCCGTGCCTTCACCCCCTTGCGCGCTCCTTTTCGCGCCGCTCGCACCAGGTTTGTGAACTGTCCCGAGTACTTTGCTTTCTTCCTGCAAGTAATAGAATAATAGTGGGTTATAAACTACTCTCATGACACATCCCTGGCAAGATTAATTAATTAACAACTAGTAATTAAACTGCAACATTGAAAACTTACATCCAAAACTTAGCTTCCGGAATTTATCTTTTAGAATGGCACCTTGAGATATACAGTATAAAGACATTTTCTTAAATTATCTGTAACTGCACTTTGGAAAATTATATGCACATGTTATCTCATGTTCACACCACACATGCGAAGCTGAAACACCAAATTATGCTACCACAGGGAAATTCTAAAGTTACTGAAAATTAACAGTTAAGTCGTAAAGTTTGACATCTCATGATTTCATGCACAGAAAGAAATGAAGGCGACCGGCACTTCCCAACTGTATAACATTCCAAACAATCATGTGCGTCATGATTTACAGTTCGAGATAGGTCCAAAACAAACATTGGTTGGGCTCAATGAATACAAGATAAATAAATATTGGAACTGTTAAGCTTTACACGCTGGTCAAGAGCTAAATATGTTTTTTTTTGAACAACAGGAATGGATTGGCTCACCTCTTGTTGAGCATCTTACGAGACAGGGGCACGTATGCATATGGATCAGGCATGCCTTTCCTCTTCATGTCTCCTCGGGCCTTCTTGGAGCGGTACACCGCCCCCGATACCACTGAGCTCTGCTGCTTCTTGCCCTTACGAACGACCTTCACTGGCCGGTGTATGCCCGAGCCACCCGCTGCAACCACACAAGGACCAGAGGATAGAGTACACGTGTCAACACATTTTCTATATAAGACCCCCCCCCCCCCTCCCCGATTTTGGAACCTCAGATTTTGTTGATGGTAGCGATTAAACCACAACATTCTCTACAACCATTTATATATGAACAAAGCAATAAGGTGGAATCAAATTTCATTAAAAATTATGTCTATTAGAATGCAGCGATAAAATATTGGGGTTGCATCACTATTGTTAATTAGTAGACCACAATATGTGAAACAAAAAAAAAACTGACAAAAATTATAAAACCTTTACCCAAGCTGTGCCTGATGCATGTGTTCCTGGTAAGTTAGGCTGCACATGTAGCTCTTGATATTGTAAAGAGTAGCTTTGTCTCACTCCTATCTCTTCTGCTGCACACCCCAATCAGTCTTGTGAGGCAGAGGCAAATAAATACGGTCATTTGTTCCTTTATGACCTTCAGTTACTAATAATTCAAAACAAAATCCACGGAGTGGTGAGCAGAAAAGGAGCATTGCAAGTAGAAGCATCATTTGGTGACGGTTTGCCTGATGGAAAATGGTGCGTCGCAACTTGTAGCATGGAGGAATTCTTGTGACATCACAATCAGTGAAGTAGGTGCTTGTTTGCAAATTTAATTAGCAAAAAGAGCAATCCTACCTCATCAGATGAGCTATTCCCATTCCCATGATATCTTTGTGTGTTTAATCTTATTTCCAGTATGGACAAAGAAAAGCATCCTAAATGTAAAGTATGAGTTCACAAAATAGACAAGAAAAGAAATGTATTTGGTGAACTTCATCACCTATTTCCAGATTTGCAAAATAACAGATCAAATTTTTTAAGTAGTATTTTGGCATGTCATAACAAAAGTTTTACGAACAACTTAGCTTATTGCAGCATTCAATAGATTGTCAAGACCTATTTGCCACATGTGAGAATATAACATCTCAAAATTTTTTGGAGCACTTGTCTAGGTTCGCCTTTACACTACTAAGTTAGGCCTAATGTATCATATGCTTAAAATATATTGGTCATTTAATTTATTGTTCTCGGAAAAGTAATTACATTATGGAATCCAAAAAGACATCTTTTGGTATTAGTCTGTTTCAGACCTTGGTATTCTGAAGGGCAATTACAAAATAAAGACAAAATTAAATTAAATTAAATACACGTAACCATTCACTATTCCATCAATTTGAGTAACTGTGTCTATTGCGAGAAAGCTGTGGTTCCCGTGTAGCAGCTAGGGTGCTCGCTCAACTACTACAGTGATCTGGGTTCAATTCCCAGGTTTTCTGTGTACTTCCATTTCCTCCACACCCTTGCATTCAAGTGCTGCTCCATCATATGGTCATACTTTAACAGAACGACAGATGCTTACAGGGCTGACTTCAAAAGCTCACTACTTAGTGGGTGCTGCCCATGCCCTAGGGAGCACCTCTCATATGTAAATATTACATACTGTATGTACTTGTGAAATATCTGAATAATGAATACGGAAAGTTGAATGGAAGGAGATAAAGTGGAAATTGATTCACCTGGACGATCAGAGTTCCTTGTGGGAGGTAAGAACATGGGGATTTCCTCCTCTACAGGTGGAGTAGGTACATTTAGAATGTAGTGTTCCAATTGTTTAAGAATGAACTACAATTTATGTTTGCACCCTCCTTTCTTTGCAGAAGGCATATGGGTCAACAAAATAAGAAAATAACAGAATCAAGGTGAAGCCCATGAAAGAATACGCCCTAGTTGTGTGCTGCTAGATCCACTGTGTTTGCAACGTGAAATTTCACTCTGGTGTTCCGTGTCTGGCCGAACCAACGGTGGTGGATGGAACGATCGACCGTCGCCAGTGGTTAAACAGAGCTTCAGACTTGATACGTTGTTCACCCTGGCAAGATCTAGGTGAGTTTTCGACCGCAGGTCAAGTGGTCAGAACAAATCACCTTTCCAACTTGGGTATTCTCCACTGGGTTTGGAGAAAGGAACCGTTCAGAACATTCTATTCCACAGGTAGAAATATGTTCCTAGTGCTTTCGGGCGCTCCCACAGATTTAACAGCAAGATAAATACTGTAATATATTTTGTCGGCAGATTTCAGTTTGCCTCTTAAGGTGTGTTGGTGTAATTGCCTTGGTGACTTTATTACACGCAACAAGCTTGACCCTAATATAAAAGTGAGCACATTCAAAAAAAGAAAAATCTCGTAAAAGTCTAGTGAACTGGGGTTACCAAAACTAAAATGAACAGAATTATCAACCATATAAATTTCACATAAATCACACGTTTTATTAAACATAAAAATTAAGAACACATGACGTCACACACTCCCGAATTAAATAGTAAATATTAAAATGAGTTTAGCAAATAATAATACAGAAATTGATTTTACGTTAGCCCAGACGAAAGCCATCTGGTAAACAATAAAATGTACTGTATATGATTCAGGTGAAGGAATAATTAATTTAAAATGAAAATTAGCCACATTAATTAACCGTAGATAATTAGGCGGGAATGTCTGGAAGGGACTTAGTTATCAACAAAGGTTTCTTTACCAGAAGGGCAAAGGATGTCTTGGCTAGGGCCTCAAGGGGTTCCTAAAAGGGGATGTCCTTGCAGTGAACTGCATTTATAGGCTGTTCACGGTAAAATGAGCACTTTTGAAAGCCCTGCTTAAGATCTACTTGTATACACGCGTATTCTTCCTCCCTATGTAAATCAACTCTGCCATGGGCCTCATCACTTTATTCATGACTCGGTCAAGTAAAACTATGAAATTATTAGAAAAGTAAATATTGTACAAATTTGCTCATTTGTACACTTAGGTGCATTAAAAAAAAATAGAAAGCGAGAAAAATTATTTAAGTTATCACAAATGGTTACCTAACACTTTTTATTTGACATTAATATATGGAACTATTTTCCCCTCCATCGTTACCAACTTTACTGGGCAAATGTCACTCATTGCGCCTGTTAAAATATATGCAGGTAGGAGCAGTGACTTTTTCTAAGGTTGATTTCAAAAGTGCTCACTTTATCGTGAACAGCCTTTACTTGTATGGTAAAAGTAGTAGGAAGAGGTTGAAGAGGAGTTACGGATGACACCGGCAGGACCCTCTGGTAGGCGTTGATGACCTTCTGGAGCTGCTGGCGGAGGTCAAAGGAATGGAAGGTCTCTGGAAGATGGTTTGTCCTCCTGGATACTGTCGGCTGTTGCCGAAGAAGTTGAAGGCCTTAGGAAAGTGCTGGTCCTCTGGAACTGCTGGAGTCAACGGCCACTGGTTCTTCTGTGGTCACCGGTGTGGGTGAGGAACTCGGCACTTGGCTAACTCCCTCTGGCCATCGCAGCAGGGAGAGGTGTAGCATACTGCCCTGAGGCATATGCTAGAACTCCTTATAGACTAACTTTTCCAGCTTGGTGGCTCTCAAAAGGGTGCAGTGGGTATCATCCCCATTCCTAGAGGGTTGGAAGCTCTGACATCACACATGGGTTCCTGGAGCCTTAGTTTAGCGGTGCAAGGCGAGGCGATGACACATCTTTTCCTTGTGCGCTCAAGGAGGCCACGATTTTCATCATTTGACAGCCCGCTACCCTTCAGCGGCACAAAGTTTAAATATTGCAGCCATCCTGATGGGAGCCAGCAATTTTGTACATGGACAGTTCTTCGGGACGTTAGTGGGAGAACTTCTTGGCGAGATGCGGGTGACAGTAAAAGCTGAGAGCAAGTGTCTGTAGATTACGGTGAGGCTCTGTCAACTTGGGTAGACCATGTGTCCCGCCTCCATTACTGTTCTGGTCGAGGTTTGTCTTGCCCATGAGATTAATTATGGTTCAAGATGGGGCGAAGTAATTTGTTAAAGTACGCTCTTCAGTAGCACAGGAAGGCGTCACATGTCAAATTCAAAAGACTACTTGTATTCTGCAGTCATTCTTGTTCTTGCATACTTTTATTCATTTTTTTTATGGAAACATAATACTATAATTTATCAAATGTAAGGAGCAGATACCTTAAATGTAAACAAATATGTTGACAGATGGCAGATAACAGCATCAAACACCAGATAAAACGTGAGCATAAGCCTTGTATTTCGTTCTATGAAGTTCTCTTGATAATTCCCGAAAGTGTCAGAGGAGTGTTGAAGTTAAAACTTTTAGCACTTTTCTTCGGTTTGCTTTGTCTACCGACTGCGCACAGCTGCATGGCAAAGAGAAACGAGACGAAGCAATGTCATCTGGCCTAAAAATTTCCATAACGAAGAGCCACTTTGTAGTGGGCGGACTCCCATTTAATTATGTGAAAGTCCCCCTAGTGGTAGAAACTCACCTAGCGCAGCTTTGCTTTGCCATGCCTCAGTGGGTGTGCACCTTAGATTCCATTTGGTGCTTGAGTTGAGTTACGGGTACTCTAGATTAGAGCTTATACATTATTTGGCGAAAAAGGAATGTCATATATACCCTTACGGGTCATCAGTTTATTCGGAAGACATGTCTCTATCGCGATAATTTAATATTTGTATTTCAATAACAAATCCTTAATGTTTCCTGCAAGAAGCCACTGAAAATGAACTTTGTGCTTGATGGAACTTAGCACACAACAATATTTAAATTTTTCTTCGGGACAAGGGGAAGTCAAACGCACACATTTCTAGTATCATTTTATTCAGAAGACATCTGATTACTCAATAAAAATAATATTGGTTTTACACCAAAGACTATTAAACATGGGTTTAATGAGCTTGGTGAAACTTCATTCTGCACAATATTTTTAACAATTTGATGTTGAGGGGTGGTTATGAATACGCTTCATATACTACTTTACTAGAGGGATGTCTGCCTATTAAATTAAATCAATATTTCATTTAAAAACTGTGATGAGATACAAACTTCATGCAAAAAGACCAACTTTATATATATTTTTTCTAATTTCCAGAAGTCAAAAAATAAGTTTTGATATTGTGACAGTAGTGATTTAGCAACAGTTACTCGAGAACTGTGGAAAATTGAGAAATTGCCAAATTGGGAGTTTTTCATACCTGCTTTTAAATTTTGGTCATGTTTACTCTGAGTAGGATATAATACATACAGAATGTATTCAAGTTAAGCGAAACAGCTATTTTTATGAAAGCATGAATCTTTCAAAAAATTTAATTTAAAATGTTTACACCACTGTTTGAACATGTGGATTTTACATTTCACCGTACAACTTGTGGGACAGGGTCAGGTAAATATACAAATAAAAAACTGTTTAAAACATCCCCTTTTTGCACTTTTTTGTATTTCACACCTTATCTTCACTAGTTCCATGTTATCTCATACACTAAAAATTTCTCTCTTTTTACACTTTCCTGCTTTTCACAACACATTTTTATAACCTTGAAAAGTGTAAAGGAGTATAATGGGTACGTTGCTAACATAAAACCTCACAACACATTACGTTGGAACAAAAGACAGTTACGTACTTCATAATCTATGAAAGCTGGGTTGAAGTTATGAGGCCAGTTAGCCACTTCATATTTCACACAGTTAATTCTATCATTCAACCTTGAATGAGTGCTAGATTACAACCCGAAAGTCTTGATTTCTTCATTTGTGCATGGCATTACAGAATTATTATAATATTGAGATGCCTCCGTGAACATGCACAATTAAGGCAAATAACCTTTGGGAATAAAAAACAATTGGACTACCCCAATTGTAAAATATTTGTTTTGGTGCTTCCCATATACGGTATGTAATATAACTAGATATAACTTGACGCGTGCCCAATTAGAGTGACTTGGCACGTTAGTCGAGGATTTTGTCCGCTAGACCAAAACCAGGGTAGTTTGGTTTAGATAGTTTGTGGAAGGCGAGGGGTGTTGGCGATTGAAGAACACAGTCATCCTGGTTACTCCTGAAGATGCTGTTCAAGATTACAACCGAAGCAGGCACGACTGCTTGTTGACTGAATTCAGCGGCGCAGTCCCATTCCGCTGACCTTTCCTGCGTAGGATAGGATAGTGCAATGCATGGTTTGAGAGTAGAGTGAGCCAGAAATTGTTCCCTATGTTTTCTACCACTGCTCTTCTCGTGAGGCATAGGACAAACAGTTTGACAGCCTATATGATGCACTTAGACAGGAAGGTTTGACAGTGTAACTCAATAGTGACTTGCCGGCACGAGCTCGATAAGAGTCCCCACTGATCCGCCACAGTATGCAGGCTGATCAGGGATGTGGAGCCGTGGGGGCCACCAAGTCTCTACTGGTTGTGCGTTCACACTAGGATGAATGGCAAAACTTCAGGCTATGGTCGCTGTTTCTCCCCCACGAGCACTGACTTAGTGCTGATGTGTGACCGGGAAGAAACAGGTAGCCGTCTAATATGTATGTCTTCTGACGTGCAAACACCTGAAAGGGTTCCACAGTCAGGCTAACTCGATTTAAACAAATCTCCTGGTTCCTGTTGGGAGTGCACAGCGTATTCTGTCTCCAACTGTTAATACATACAAATACCCTGGAAATGAAAAACAGAAAGGCAGAGAACAATGCGTGTTTATTGTAGGTTCAATAAACACGTGACCTGTGCTATTTCCTACCAAGTCATAGAGAGTTGAAGGTAACTGCGGTTCCAGGCGTAGGTTCTAAGTAAAAAGGGAAAAGCTGGTTCTAGACGAATATAAATTAGTTAAAGTTAAACTGCTAAGTAAAAGGTGTCTAGAGGAGACAAAGTGAAGTTAAATAAATATGTGATTGTGTTCGCTGGTAGTCGACGTATGTAGTAAGTATCCGCTGGGGCGTACTTGAAAGTAACAAGATTCTCCGAAGATCCCGAGCACTGACTTAGTGCTGTGGGAGGTTGCTAGAGATGCGAAAGAATGACTCCCAAGCTCGGCAGCATCCAGACTTATATAGTGGAAACATGTTAAGACTGTTGACGCGAGGTGCGGGGGAGGGGGGCCTGACGTCCTCCGGCCTTGGTTGGCGTGGGAAGACTCTGGTCAGCGATTCTGCTTCATGCCTCGTCGGTGCTGCTCGGCCTTGCCCGAGGTCTGGGCAGCTTGTAGGCTCTCAGAGTGGTGTAGGACGGGCGGCGTGTCTGCCGGGTTGCGTATCCTCCAGGTGAGAAGGATTAGCTCAAAGTTCCTGTTGCCTGTAGGGTAGGCAACATGTCTACCACGTCTGTAGTGGTGGAAGAGATACTCTAGGCGATGAGTCGTATTAGATTAGATGTGTAAGTGGCATGCGTCAAAATGTAGCAAGAAAATTTATACTGAAATTAAGAAAGATTGCTGCTATTAATTTACAGCTTTATAGTGCCTTAAAGTCTATCTTTACTGAACACAAGTAATATTGCAAATGAAGGGTATGTACACAATTGCATTAAAAATAATGTCTTCTGACAATAGATCTATAATACCAAATACTGTAGTTAATAAGGAAGCACTCTGAGGCTACTTAGCACAGAAGCTAATGCATGCAAATGGAATATCGCAGGAGACTACAGACCTTGGTACTTCATAGCAGGTTCGCTGCGACCATCTGTACTGATGCTGAGCTTCCTCTTCCTGCCAATAGGTGGCAGCACTGCGCTGCCCGCAACACTCTTCATATCCTCTGTCTCATCATCTGCACAAGGAGCGAAAATCCCCAATAGTTGCATAGTGAAAAATGGCCCCTCAGCAGCTTGTCGCTTCCATGCCGTATGCTGCATGAACTATTGCAATTAATAATTAACACTTTCCTACATTTTAGAAAGCAAAGTCCATAATTAGGACCTAAATGCTTTACTAAATATTTACTCCCTAGAAATAAACATCCATAATTTCATTAACAGAAGGATTTACTTGTAGATATAGCCACCATAGATATAATGTAAGAGTACTTTCCTAAGGAACACTAATGAGATGTACATAATTATTAGGGAGATCCCTTCCCAATAAACGACTATGCTACATAGCTTTAAAAACACCACTCGTCTAATAACAATGCTCAAGTTTTATCCTAACTGTGAAGGGTGCCACTTTCCAGTATTATTACTAATCGACTATGACTCATCAAGCTCACTTATTTCTATATAACATTAGCAAGGGTCAAATCCAACAACGCCATTCACGAGTGTTGTTTAGATTGCCTGTATCTTGGAAGGAGATTCTAGACATGTGAAATGTGTACATTGCGCAAGCAGCCAAGAAACGCATACCCCCCCCACACCCCCACGAGTCTCCAAGCTGCCATCTGGCACGAAGCAGCCAGAGGACGGCTGAACCCTGCCGTAGCCGAGTGCCGGGCAGAGAGGAAGTTACCCCCACCCAGCCTCGCATTAGAGGGACGTCACACCTCCCACTCTGTGGACCTGACCAACGCACTTTAAAAGGCAGTGCGCAGCCGAAAACGGGAGTTATTTTCTCCAGTAGCTTGCCTCACCACTTCGTGTCCTGGGACTCTCAACTGAACCAGCAGCAGCCCCCCCCCCCCTCCCCGAGGCTGCCATCAATTGCTACCACTAGTTCCAAAGGTTCTGCAGCATCTACCACCAGCTCTTCAACAGTAAGCCTGAAGACACCACTACCACACTCTCCGTTGCCATTCCTCCTGGTTTGATAGCCACCTCTACTTTCTGGTAGTAGCAACTACACCCACTGCCGTTAAAAGTAGTGGCACCTTTTTTCATAAAGTCTCTTCGAGACATCCCGAGGTTAGAGTAGCTGCGACCGAGTTGTTTTAAAGCCGTTGAAGTCATTCTATATCCAAGTTAGATTAGGGGCAGGTCTCCTCCACCTGTTTTCCCGTAGGATACTTCCGACTATGTTTTGCTTGGTAGGAGATAGTACACGTCACCTTGTTTATTACTATGTAATATATATGTATTGTTTCTATCCGTGAGTTGTTTATTTAAGAGGTAATTTCCTACTCGCATCAAACATCTTCACGCAGCCCGTCTGACTAACGCAGAATCCAGCACTCCAGGAGTCTCAATACCAGCAAAACAACACCGGGACTTGGAATCAACACCAGTGGTACCCAACCATCCCTGCAGTTGCAGAAACAGATTACAAGTTAGGTGGGCAAGGTAAGGAAGCCTGACAGAGTACGTAAATCCTTCTGGAAGGTGTGCTCGCAATCCCCGACTTTGTGCCAAACTGGATCTCAGGCGAGCCTACTTCGCATAAACCAAGGCCCCGGTACTCCGACAGTAACCTGTTATCTTGACCCAGTGCACCTGACCTAGCGCAACCAAAACCACAGGGACAGTGTGGCAGTTCAGGTTCCAGAAAGCAACATGCACCAAACTGACGTATGATGCGCACTGATCCAAGCTACTACAACTTCACTTCATCTGTGCGTAGTTGCCCTGGCGCACTGGACGGGGTCCAAACTAGTGTCATATCTACCACAGTCCCTACAGGTCATCCCTTGTTGCAGGGAGTAATACTGATACGTCAGTGTTATACTGTTCACTATGGCCAGTAAGCTATGCCACACCACCCCTTCAAGAAGGCGTGAAGTATGAGTGAGCCAAAGGACGAGCTGCAGCTACCATCCCAGTAGTTCAAGGGTGCAACGACGGATAGCACCACCTGTACTCCAGCCAGCAATGGAGGCCCAGCAGACAACTCTTGGCTCCGCCTACAGACAAGTGACAGCTGCCACCCAGACTAACGACTGGCCGGCTGCATACGGCCCAATAGACAACCCAGAAGCTCTTCAGGACCATCGCCAGCATCTACCAGACCTTCCAGAGGATCTCCCCTAGCCGTCCCTCAAGATGTCGTTAACCTTCCCTAACTGACTGCCCGTGGTAACGGCCACACCACGATCCTTAATGAAGTTAGCCCCCTAAGTCCCTTGACGACATGGCACAGAGTAGACAGGGAAAGTTAATAGCTACCTAATCGAATCCATCATCCCCAGCTTAGAACAAGATCCCAAGATCCCCTTCACCTGGAATCTGTGTAGCTTATACTTCTGGTCAGGTCACGGTAGTTAGGAGGTAGCACGGGCGATTGTGTTTATTTATTCCTCCCAGGAATAAAACATCTGTTCTCACCTACAACTTTCACTTCCTTAGGCGACTGTGAGATCCCACATAAACACCACGCCCACCAGAGTGGAGCAGGAAGTCCGGGTTTTAAAACACCTGATTTTACCGTCTAGTGTAGGACTGTGGGCTCCTCTCAGGGACTCTTATGTCAAAACCACACACACGCTCGACAGCCACCCATTCCGTGCACCCCAGTGTACCAAACTGCAGAGTCATACTAGTCATACAACCCTTAAGGAAGCTAGACAACAAGACCAGTTTGCATTCCATCCACTGCACCGCTTGTGTTGCCGGAGGGAGTGTTTGACCGGTCCTGGGGGCCTGACCGCCTTAGGGCCCACACCCACAGCTGATGTAGGACGACTCAGAGAAAACCCGACCTCTAACTACCACACCGTTTGTGTTGCCGGTAGGGGTAACTGTATGGCTCTGCGTCGGCCTGGCCGCCGCTGTGGCAGAACACTTGTAGCTAGGGGCAAACTGTCACCTGCTACCCTCTCGTGAGGGAGGCTATTGCACCCCTCCATGCCTTACGCCAAGAGAGGTGGTAAGGATAGGCATGAGAGACAGGCCATAGCCACTTACAAAGCTACCTGAGGCTGCACTCCATCCAGTAAAGCATTCTGCCAAAATAACCCCCGGAACCAAGCTCAAGCCACCTGTAAGAAGGTAGAGCTCCACCCCCAAGGGCCCCCCCCCCCCCACTTTTTTGAACTCCCAAGAAGATGCCGGTGACCGCGCACCCAGTTGTTGCTGTGTTTCGCAGTGGGAAAGAAGTTCCACTGGGTTTAGCCTCCTCCTGGTTCCATGAGGGCCGCACCACCAACCCAGTTAGGACATTCACCAGCAGTTCCAGACGCAGCAGTACCTGGGGACTCGCTGGCTCTTTCAACGCCTCCAGAAGCCACTAACGAGCCTACTCAACCAACACCAGAATCGAGCCAACTGAGTACCAGCGCAGGTAAACAGGTGACCTCTAGTCACAACACCCGGCATGTAGCCAAGCCAGGACTCAATTTCATACCTAGCCGCCAGGCGACTCGACCCACACTGTACACTGGTCGGGCCCCTGCCGGCAAGTGAGTGAACTAGCCAGTTTAACCCCTTGTGTGACCAGCCTGCACAATAAAAACTAGCTCGTCGTGATATTACCTCTGACTGTTCACGAGAATATCACGCGTCAACACCAATGGTACACTTCCACATGAATGAATGTCATACACTCTCTTTTTACTGTCATTAATTAAATTCCTATGCATGAAGATACAACCCAATCATTGTTATTCCCCTTTCCACTAAAAAAAAATCTTATAGAAATACTAGCAGCTGCACGTAAATATGGGGGGGGATACTCAAACACAAAATTATAATTTCTTGCAGTTGTACCAACTCTACCACACTGAGGTTCACATGGCAGGTGTGGTTAAGTTGCTTTGCAATCCATTTTCTACTTAAAGACTTCTCTGGTAGAGCAGGAACCATCCAAAAGAAACCTATATTAAATAAATACAGTGGATTCTCGATTATTTGTTTTTAGTGGACCAACAAGAAAAAATGAAGCATGCGGGAAAACGATGGATGCAGACTTGGATTTTAGACATGAGAAAGAGCGTACATAACCTTAAAATGCATGTTTGTTTAAACTAACAGCCTAGAAATGTCATTAAAAACAACATATTCAAGTCACTTTACGATTAAATATTCACTTCAAATTAAAAACTTTTTGAAATTAGCAAAATTTAATTTTTATTTATATTAATATTTTTGTAAAGCGTTCCTTCGTTGGCCGCGTTATGCTCAATCAATCAGTTAAAATTACAACTGATTTATTTGCGACAATTTTTGCCAATCATTACCTGGCAAGTATTTTTCAAACCTTTACAATTCTAACTAAACACGCAGCCGATAGTTTCCGATAATAATCATGCCTATCAAAATACCACCACCCACCTACCACATTTAAAATGCAGTTTACAATAACACGGCCACAGATAGTCATATATAGTGTCACAGATAGTGCGATTCATTCTCACTGTCGCCAACCTGTGAGTGCAGTAGTCATGTAAGAGTAAGAATACGAGGTGGTTTCTCATTGTAGCCAAACCTACAAACACAGTAAAAACATTTTAAAAAACTGTAGTCTATAAAACACGAAAAACTTGTAGATTATCCATGTTGTTTAGCATTTAAATAGCGTTCAAAAATGAATGATACGAGCAATCTTTGGCAAATATACTGATGAGAAATACAATAACACGTAAAAAACGGAAACGAATCATTAAAAATCCACTGTTTCCATAGATAAACGATTGTTCCGAATATATTTTGGCTTTCGGGCAGAATATCTGATCGATGGATGCGGGATATTTATTTTTTAAGTCACAGCATGCTGTTTTTTTTAAACATTGTTTATACAGAATAGTTGTCAACAATTGTCCAAAAAAAAAAAGACTGTTGTGGGAAAACGGAATAAACGGGATTGCAGCAACGAGGTTTCACTGTACATGCTAGTAATAGAAGATAAGTGTTTTAACAGGCCAACACTGGCAATCCCCCATCACATAATCAATTTCCATACAAAATGTAGACACTATCATTCCAAGCTGCACAAAAACTCACCACTGTCAGACTGAGGAACGAGGGGTCCTTTCCTACGGGATCTCTTCTTTCCATCTTCCTCATCACTGCTATCTGCAATAATCAGCCTACCGTCCGGCGCAGTCTTGAACGCAGAGGACTTTACTTTCCTCTGCTCCTGGACGTCTTTTTGAGCGGGGTTCGTGGCTGCACATATCACCACATAGATATAGCTACAGTCATAACACAGAAGTGCAAAAGTGTCAACACTTATATTTCAAGCCACTGACAATTTTGAACGAGTTTTGAGAAATCTTGAAATCATACTTTTTTAAACAAAGAAAGAAAACTAAAATGGAGTATGAAAAGAATAGCACAAAAAACATGAATAATAAAAATTATTTTTTGCTTTTGTTTATTTTACTGCAAACACATCTGAGATGACAAGGGGTCAGATCAAAAACCAGCAAGGGCACCTGTTATCCTGCGAGCAGCCGAGACATCTGTGAAGTCCATTATGTTGTCTTCGTCCTCCTGTATCCACGTGTTTGTCTGCTTTGCTTTCTTCCTACCTCGCCCGCCCTTGCTAGACGGCCCTTCCTCATCCTCCAAAGCAGAGTCTTCCGAGTCTGCCAGGATCTCTTCAATACTGAAACAGAAAAGCAGAATGCAAGGGTGGGGAAGCGGGAGAGCACTGAGGAAAATCTCGCGGACAACACACATTTCCCACATGCAGAAATCCAGGCAAACCCACCAGGAATCAAAACCCAGTTGTTCACCATAGTGGGAGGATAGAGACCTGACTACAACACCACTGTGGTCAATACACAACAATGGCTGCTGCAATTCACAAGAAAATGGTTCAGTGCAAGCAATCACATGCTTGCAGAACATCCAAGAAACATGTTTTAATTTATGTACTTGTTTGTTTGCTAAACATGTTAACCTTCACTTTAAGATAGACTGAATGTGTTTGTCTGACTTTTGCGCGTGTGGGGCTATCCATGAGTACTGCCGCGTGAGTACTTGTGTTTCGTCTCCTTTTTAAAATGTAATTAGTAGCCAGCAGCCTATTTCCACCATAGCTCACTTAGTCATGTGCACACTACAATAAAACACATTTAAACTAACCCTAAAAAGAGATATTTTTAGTTTGATATTCTGAATCAATTATTTCAAAGTTCTACCCACAATTTTTTTTAGCCTGATTTTGTATAATTGGTGTGGTGATTGTGTGAGTAAACTGTGTATTATTATACTATTAGCCCACTTTCCAATTAGGTATTTTTCTAAGCAATATTAAGCATACAGAAGAGTCAAACCATCCAACCCCCGAGATGAAATAGTCTCTAATAAAGGACGAATAAGAATTGCTTATTGTAAAATTTTAAACAAAATGAAGGTATAACAGTCCATTTCGCTGCATTCTGCACACAGAAAAGCACTCACGTCATGGCCCGAGCCTTCACAGTGAACGGCTGGTCTTCCTCGTCGTCAGAGTCACGCTGCCGGCTCTGATTCTGCTCACGCTTTTTCCGAGCGTTCACCTTCCGCAGGTTACGCAGCCGCTTGTGCATGATGACATCAGAGGGTGAAACGTGCGCCGCCACATTCTCAGCCCCATACTTGCGCACCAGTCGGTCCAGGATGTCACGCGTCTTCACCCGTAAGTGACGCTTGCAATCGTCCGTCATCCCCGACAGACTCTTCACCTGAACCACCAACACCATCTTTGATAATCAAAACTATATAAAAATTAATGTGGTCTTATCATGGCACAGCTACAAATAAAAGTTAATTTTGGAGCACCGTGCTCTAAAATGTCCATTTTCTTAGGAGACAATCCAAATATAATTTTGGCACCCAAAAGCAAAGTGGTTTAAGATGGACTAATAACATGTCATTGAAAAGTTCATATTAGAGTAGAACCTCCTTACGTCACAACAACAGAGACCGGAACCTATCCGGGATAACAAAAATCTAAGTTAGCCAGAGAGTGTGGGGAAAATCAATAAAAGACAACATACTAATATTAAATTTCCTTTACATTGAGGGGGAAACAAAAAACAAGTTCGGAACAGAGATTAAAAACACATTAACACACATAACAAACGTACAGTCCCAGCAAACACCTGCTCGAGGTACAGTACAGTATGACTGTGTGCACCAATTAAAACAATAACTGTGCCTGTAATTCTCACAAAAATGTGTTCTTATTTTCTGAAATATTTGTGAGTTTCAGCTCTCTATGAATACCATGCAAAGCAAATAAAACTTCAAATTTTGATTACATTTTTATTTGTTCTTATAAAACGATTGAGTTATCTGGAGATATGAGTTAAAGGGGGCCAACTTCACGAGGTTCTACTGTATCTATAAGGTGTTTCAAATTCCCACTGTTTTGTGTTGAGGTTCTTACCGAGTGCTACAAAATTCAACAATAAGCAATGATAAACAAGCATACTTCACTGTTATGACGAGTGATGCCTCGGCAGATTGGACATGCACTACGTCAAGGGAGGATAGGTTTTGGAGGGTGCTAAGTCAGGCACACCCTTCTGGCGTTGAAACTGGTTGAATCTAGTCTCTACGTGGCACTGGTGCCTGTCCAGTGTAGAGAACTAGCCCGGTAGCTGTGCTGCAGGGCATGAAATTGGCTTCAATAAGGACAATATTCCGTTTCAAACTGTTTGTTTTCGGATGTGTACCTGGGCGACGTGTAACCTTTATTGTTGACTTGGCATTGGGAATTTCAATGGGGCGTACATGTGCCGCTGGTAGACTATTGGGCTGACTTCTGATGTGTGATTGTGTACGCTGGGGCTGAGCAACAAGTTCGATCCGGATGTAAGCAATGAGGACAACTGTGGGTGGTTCTGGCTTGCTCAGGCACTCAGCGATCCAACGGTGAACTGCCTGGTGCGAACGTGTCAGTGCTTCAAACAATCCCTGTGGGATCTCGGCGTGACGGATTCTAGGAGACGACAAAGTGCCTGTGCCCTGGATACAAGTTGGTTGAAAGCAGCGATGAGGGAGGAGGTCAGCCCTTGTAAGTACAAGGAGGCAGTAAGCACCTGTTTTGCCTTCTCACAAATTCAACTTCGACAGGAGTAAAGTATTGATTGCAAGGTTCATGTCATCCTATTAAGTGTCGAACCACGTGGAATGTCTGCCAATGTAACTGTCACCCTATCACAGTGCTCGGTGCATAAATGCGGCGAGCACTGGGAGTCAGGCCTCATCACTGGCAGTCCCTGCATGTGGGTGTACGTCCCAACTTCAGTCTTCCCAAATCGGGGAACGAGCCCTCCGGCGCCTAACGCGGTGGAGAGGTTGAACACCGAGTCGACAAGCTGTCCTATAAGATTGTGTACCTGGTGGGGGGTCTACCGTTCTGCCTACTGTGGTATGCAGAAAGGATAGCCGTCACTAGTGCATGTGAGTATACTAAAAGTGTACTGGCTCGTCTGAGTAGATTCCAGGTAAACCTGCAATCCTCTGCTTGGTGTGAAGACACTGGGAGATATTCTATGTCTACAGGAAAGAGGGTATTCCTGAGTCAGGTAAAAAAATGTTTATTCCTTGTTACGGAAATAAACACATGGTGTAGCACTACCTCCTAATGCTTGGCAAGAGCTGCGGGAAGCTTTAGACCTATGTTAGCTAGGACAGGTGACAGGTTGTAAGCTACAAGAGGAAGAGGTAGATGAGCCCTGTGAGAACAACTTAAACTGATCCGACACCATATGCAATTGTTGGCCAGAGGGGCTGCAATGTATGTGTGTAGACGACGTGACTGTAAAATAATCATCCGGGAAGACCAAGCAGGTAAGATGGATGTCTCCGGTTATAAAAACCAAGGATAGCTTTCCTTCTGCACAAATGCGATGAAGGAAGGATAGGTACAGTGAGGAGCTGGGGGTGAGATAGGTTAACTGGAGCGATGCAGGTTGGCCAGTGTATCTGGCCACTGGTGCAATGGAAGACTGAAGACTGATCTAGAAGACTCTGCTAGGCGCTTCCTTTTCTCTCATTGGCTGGCAAGCTCAAGGGCAAGGGGTGGCCGCTTAGAGAGGGGAGGCGGCGATAGCATAGCTGCTTGGAGGCTGTGTCATCACCGGCCGGCTTGGAGATGGGGAGCAGATGAAGCGGTACTGGTGTAGCTATCTAGCGGCGTGCAGTGGAACTTAGTGCCTTGTTGCATAGTCTCAGTGGAGTCGCTGGCTGGAACATCCATTCTAGCCATGGCGAACAGTAAAATCATGATGTCTCATGGCTGTGAACAATATAAACTCCGGTGTAATCAGATGCACCGCTATGCTTACTGATGAGCTGAAGTTGGTAGAACACACTTGTTGCTAACACGTAACGCTTTCCGCGCATTTATGAAGCACACTTTACTTGTGACTGTGTCCCATCTTGGAATGCATTACTCCTTATGGTCGGGCCAGTACGAAATCACTTACGAAGGAAAAAATGGAGACGGGACACATAGTTACATGAGTACCTTGGGAACAGCCCCCATATTAAAACTCAAACACGTAATCCCACTAAGCATGGCAGCGGTATTTCACAATCCCGCCACCGAAGAATGGAGCGCCACCTGCTGGAGCATGCACTGCCTCCAAGATGCGCGGGTTGGCCAGAACACATCAAAACCTCTCAGATATGCGGCAAGCGGTGCAGAGATAAGAATCCAGTTACCCATGCGTGACATCACAAGGCTAACCCCCAAGAGGGCGGAGTCAGCTTCCCCCTCACCCTTCTGAACACCACAAGCTTGAAGAATCACTATAAGAGGACTTCCAGAACATGGCCTAGTCACCTGCACTTCCACCACTGTCATGGACACTGGAAGGTGTTAGCACAAAGGCGAGCACTAGCAACCTGTCTCCCACTGTAATGGCCACGAGAATCTGATAAAGGGTCCGCTATCTGCTAGATCCCTTCACGCCGCTTCGGTTAACAGCAAGTCTCCAGAGGGTCCTCGAATGCCTACGTCTACTAGCAGCTCCGGAGATCCTGCCAGCAGTCCAGAAAGTCTTCCACATCTTCTGTGTCTTCCGGATGCAGACGCCACCAGAGGGTCTAGCAATGCCGCCAACCACCTACCCTTCCCTGGAAACCTCCCTCTAGGCCGTCCTTGGACTCCCACTGACATTGTTCCCTATGGGTTAACAGCCACACCATTCTTCAAGGTCCTTCTGATGCTGCTTTAATTAGGTTCTTTCAAAACACGCCTTTATTAAATATTTAAATCTTTTATTGTGGCTTCTTATATCAAGACATATTAAAGATCATTCAAACATTACTAATTTGCTTCAGATCTCCTTCACCTGAATTAGAATGATCCCTTTATATTTATTGTAAATTAAATATATTATTACGCGAGTACAGTCCCATTGTCTTTACAAAAAGTTTATACCACTGACTTAAATATTTCATTTAACTTGAATAAGATTCACCTCACTTGCAATCAGCCTTTAAGGTATTTTTATAATATTACATTTATTTCATACAAGCCCTTAAGGCCAGTAATACACTTCAATTAATACCTTTTCTTTTAAAGGAATATCAGGCACCTCAAGTAATAAGTCATCAAGGCAGGCACACACTTTTCACGTGTGGAATTCAGTAATCACGAATTCCTCCCTACTCCGCCTCACCGCTGTAAAAGGCAGAAGGGAAAAGAGAGAGGAGTGCGCTGACCACTGGACACACAGTGAAACCTCACCTGCCCACTGCTACTCCACAAGCACCATCTACATCCCGTACCTTCCACCCACCGCTGTAAAAGGCCAGACAAGAATATCAGAATGTGCGAACTTGTGGAAAGTAAAGTGCACAGCACCACACAGCAGGGATACGTGATACACTGACTACTTTCCAGTGTTGTTTATTTCTGGCATTCTGATGCCGTACATCAGGAACGGCGGAGTAAAATATACGAGAAAACTTGAAGTTCAGAATCTCATTAACGATCTGCTAGGGCAGATAGAGAAACAGATTAATACTCCACCACCTTTATTTGAACCTCCAACTAGAGCATCAAATAAACCACATGAGATTCATTTACTAATAACCGAGTATCAACACTCACTATTAGGATTTGATCCTATACTCGCCACATACCCTCCTTTAACTTGGATTACTACTAGGGCACGACTCCAGCGCAACCAACATTGGCCGCTGTTCAGCTATCATCTTCAGTGAGCAGCCAGTCTCCACCAGCGAGATCTCCACAGTCTGGCATGTCCAAGGTAAGGTGTCGACCCAGTATAATTTTATCCATACCAGACTTCGTTACCACACAAAAACCAACCCATCCACGATTGTACACTGGGAAAGTACCCCAAAGTAACAATCCACAGTAACAGTGTGACATTACTTGAATTTCGTGATGGTGACATCACGATGGTCTGTATACACTTCCTTAATACACAATCCACTCGTAGATCTACCGCACACTACTAACTAGCTTTGACACTTAAGAGTCAAGTGTTTAGTCCCCAAGCAGACGTCAGCAAGCCATCTACCACATAGACTGTCCCAACGTGGCAGATTCCATGCCCAGCCGGCAACACAACCAATGCACTACATAAATAACGGACTTATGACTCAGCTCCAACCTTTGTTAGCTATTTGTGTTTATGTGTATAGACCTTGTGCAGTGTTTAATATCCCAGTTCTCCAATCAATAGGTAGTGTACATGCAACATTGCAAAGATGTCATGTATCAGTTATTATGTCAGAAAGTTACCTTACATGCCTAAATGTATAATATAAATTGTTTCCATGAACGAAACAATATAAAGTTGATAAGGGTTGTGCTAATGTGTACTTTTTGTTCAACAAAATAAAAATAAAAATTATGTTATTGAATTTCATGAAACTGAAATGAAAATGAAAAATAATTTTAGATGATCTCAATCTCTATGACAGAAAAGCAAAAATATTTCAAATTCAGTTTTGTATAGTTATTTATTCATAACAGAGAGGGCTTGCACAAAGATGAATAATAAGAATGTGAGACTTACGACGGTGGCTAGGGAAGGGGCGACGAGTGACTGCTGGAATGAGGTAATGTAGAGCTTGATGAAGCTAAGGGCCGCAGCAACAATCTCCCGGGACTTGGACACGGCCAGCAACGTCACATTCTCCAGCAGCAGGAGACGCAGGTCGTCAGGCAGCAACTCTGCAAGCAAGCAGCCATTACTCACAATCATACACATTGCATACAGTCAACTTTCAGCTAAAGAGGTCAGTTAATGACGAATACATGAGTTTCCTAGTTGGCAATAGTACTGACGCATGAAGTAAATCAACCACTTCTACTCATCAGTGCACGTCACACAGCTGCACAATTTCCACTGAGTTGTTTGATTCTACACACCACGAGCTGTCATAACTTGTACTGTTTACCCAAGGCAAAAGACAGACGCTCCACGCCAGACTAGTACTGTTCACCGACCGAGCCACCGAGACTATGCTTCAAGATCATCCAAGTACTTTTGCACACCGTCAGATGGCGCCACTAGTACAATTGCCGAGACTTGCAGCCCTGGCTCCAGTACCAGCTGGTGACGTCAAACGCCCAGAGGATCGAGCGCCACTTCACAGCTGCCACCCTCCTCTAAAACCTACCAAGGGCGATCCGGGAAGAGTATAAATACTGGGGCCCTTGGAACACCAGTCCGTTCTGTTCCTTCACCGCACTGCCTGGTGACGAAGGAACCATCAGCTCCCTGGTCTTCACTGCACCCCGGTACCGAAGATCACCTCCCACCTACCTTGTCATCACCGCACTCCGCTGCCGAAGACTCCTACCAATACCTCTCCTTTCTTCACCGAACCCCTGGTGCTAAAGATTCCTACCGTCGTCAAACGTCTCGTTAGACTAAGGCATAACCAGCCCCTTGAGGGCAAGCAGCATAGCATTGCCACATTGCCAACTTCAAGTTATTTTCATAGCACTTTTTCTACCTACCCCACTAGCCTAGGAACAATACGCCTTCACCTGTCAATGCATAGCAGCTGCCATACGCTCCCTCGATAGTAGGAGGTAGTGGAACACCACCTTGTTTATTTCCTTAAATGAAATATACAAGTTTTAATCCACTTGAGGGTATCTTTCCCATAGACATAGAATCTCTCCCTGTAGACATAAGGCCCATCGGAGGGATAGCAGGTAACCAGGAAATTTCCTCAAACTGCAACATACACCAGTAGAGTACCCACAAGCATTCTGGACGGCCACCCTTTCTGTGCAGCTTTGCGTACGCAACGGTAGAGCCAGACACTAGGTACTCCGCCTCTTGGGGTTAGCTTGTCAGCTTGAATATTGCTCTTCCCACCGCACTGCTTGTGCCAGAAGGAGTACTTCTCCGGGTCTGAGGAGAGAGAGCCTCCACAGAGGCACTCTCCCGTGTAATGGGACAGTCAGCCAGTGATACCTGGCTCTCAGTGTCCATCGCACTCATCGTGCGGGCGCTCAGAAAGAAAAGACAGCATTGGATTGGTGGAAACAGTACGTGGTTGCACACCTGTAGAAGACCACACACTACCTGCCCACCTCCACAAGTTTTGATAGTAGTGATTCTTTCCTATGCCCTACTCCTATCGCAGCAGCATTCCGGAGCAGATTAAATCGACAGCAGCTACCTCTCAGTACCAGCAGGAGCTTAGCCCCTTCCATACTGTACTTGCGCATCTCGAACCTCAGAAAAGGGTTCAAGCTACCGCTTAGAGATACCCACCACGCCGTAAGCAGCTCCAGAACTCTTCACACCTCCCGTCAAGCTAAACGAAGAAACACACCTCATGTTCAGTGCATACCTGAGTGGTCAGGAACAATCCTATGGGATAGCTAAACTACGATTTTGGGGAATCCAAATTGCTGAGCCGACCCCAGCGACAGCTGACACTCACACGCCCATGCCCGCCTGCACTCTAAGTTCCAGCACACGCCCTAGTGCTAGCTCATATGAACCACCGAAGGTTTGAAAGCCTCCACAGTTACACGTCACTCAGGTATCCCCGTATAAGTGGTGCTGACTAAGTGCAAGGTAGTCTTTGCTGTCCCAGTTTTCTAGCCCTGCCAGAAAGCCACATGACCAATTTTGTACACTGGTTGGGTTCCAGTACCACGAAAATACTAAGGACTCTATGTCACCCTGGGTGCATCTGTCCTCACAGCCACAAAAAAACCTTGGGGCCACGATGCACCTCCCTTGTCACAGGACGTCACGCGTAAGTACAGTAACGTGTTCAATCGTACCACCTGTCTCCGTGCATCCACACCCTACAGTAAACATTTTAAAGCTTGACGCATGTCAGCATGCTGCCCTGCAGAGGCGCACTCTACGACCGACTTCGTCCCATCTGAGAGCACGCCAAGCACTGGGAAAAGTCAAACTCATTGGCTGTTCTGATTTGGTAATGATGAATAAAAGAGACTCCATGCATTGGTCAGTCGACAACTTAATCATAATTCACATGTGTAATTATGAATTACTACGCCTGCTGGAGAATTCGCATTCAAGCGCCACCCCGACGAAGAAATAATATTATTTGTATGAATTCTACTACACTTCACTACCCGGCCAAGAAGTTCCAAACAACCCTAGAGATTGCAGCACTCCCATGGCCTTGTGACATCACGGCCCGCCTGCCTCAGCCCGAGGTGCAAGAAAATATCTACGCCTCCACCAGGCGTTATAAGGAAATGATCAGTGCTACTGCACCTGATAAACCAACCCCTGCAATGGAAGGCTACGCTGCCCTCCGCCCCCAGAGAATCGCTGACACAGGGCGATTTTTATATAAATGAAAGTCCAGCACCTTAGTCCAGCAGACGCCAGGCTCGCCGGCTGACAAGGTTTGCGAGCTCTCTCCTGTCTGCTGAAGACTTTCTCCTCTCCTCAGCAGCCCGCACCAAGGGTCGAACTCCTCACCTCAGCAGCCTGCGGACAGGGCTTAAACCATCCTTCAACTGCTTGAGAACCAGCAGCGCTCCATCCAGCTCTTCACGTCCACTGTAAATCCCACGTCTGTACCCTATACCCAGACCTCAGTCAACTTCCCTTGATTCTAGCAGTAAGAGGTTGCTGGAGATACGTCCCCCTGGATAGAGTTCCCACAAAAATTCACGCTGTAAATAGCGTCGATTGGTTGGATTAGTCTTTATTAATTTTTTAATTAATTTCTCCCAGGCTCGCCCTCGCCTATAGAATAATAATATTGACTTTCCAATTTATACATTCTAGCATTTCACGTATTTAATATTGCTTTTATTAGCTTAGCTTTTGGACTGTACCTGTTAGCCAGGACTTTCCGCAATATTTTTTTTAACGTAATAAATATTACATATTATTCTAAAATTGAGTTCATCACCTACATTACTCTTTACTTTGATGCATGCCACTCTTACTACTAATCAACTACGATTACAACTCATTGCTCTTTATGTGAAGTATACCCTTACTTCAACCTATGTAAGAGTAGTCTACATCAACCACCCATGAGTTTTTTGTGCACACAACACTTTGCACACGAGTTCTTGGGTGCCGAGAATCTGCTGGGTGGCCAAGCACATGGCCACATGGTTACGCAACCAGTGGGCACGCCACCACCACACTCAATCATAATTCAATAATCCGACTAAGCATTTCATTCCCTCGGGACAGTTAGCGTCCTGACTATTGACTATTGACGACCCTAGTGGTAAGGAGAAAAAGACTGCCTGGAAGGGATAGTCTGACGCTCCGATTCACCCTGGAGTTTGACTACCCTACCCTCCACCTCGTAAGGTCTGAGAGGGCAGTCAGCACATTAACCACTGGCCCACCAGGCAAGAGAGCCACCCCAGTGCGTGTCAAGCTTTGACGCATGACGTTGGCTTGAGTGACAGCGATGTCACTGTCAGACAAGGCTCTATTGTGTCGGTCAGAGGCACGGGCTGACTGTGGTGAGTTTTTGACTTGTTGGCTGCTGATTGATCCCCGGCTGCGGTATAAACTGGGGTGCGTGGTCCTGCAGCATGTACCAAATCAGATGTGGGTTTGGCTGTTCTCTGCACTGCTGGTGTAGACTGACACTCATTTACCTGACTCGGCCGCTGCTGCTGGCAGGGACTAGGGCCCGATCACTGGGCGGTGGTGGTGCAGCGACTGGCTGGCCTGGTAGGTGCCCACGGTGGGTTGCTGGTCCGGGTGCATCTGAAGCGTGAGTTGGCGATGCCCAGTAGTACTGAGAGCCCCAGTCGAATGTACACGATGATCGGGTGCAACTCGCTGGCGGTCTTGTGGGGTGGCTGGAAGAGGAAGCAGAGGGGAACTAGGAGGTGAGCCCTCTCCAGTTGTCGGGCGGCTTGACCTTGTTCCTGTGGGGATAGACAGCTGAGGGCAGATGGCACTGAGTTGCAGAACAATTGGCTAGGTTCAGATGCAGTAGCTGCCCTCTTAGTTCTCCATATTTGCACCACTCCTATGGGTGAAGGGCATATGGGGAGGTACTACAGTTTACCACGCTAAGGAAGAGCAGGCAACGAGTTCTCTAGCTATATGTGCAGCCAGTTGGGGTTAGGCCACCTAATCGGGATGTCGAGCCGTGTCGTGGTGTGTGATCCAGAAGGGGTCACGCTACTAGATCCAGTCTTATTACTCCAACCGCAAAAATAACGCGGTGGATGAAGTGAATCAGCTGGTCTGGATGACTAGCCACCTTGTGGATTGAGTTACTAGTGGTTGTGGCTCTACTGTATGTGTGCACCAGGTACCTTTGCATACCTGGTTCACAGTATGGGTGGCCATCTAATGGGTATGTTTTGCAAAGTATGTGCGCCCGGTGAAGGGGGCTCGCAGTCCTAGATTAGTTTCTTCAATAAGCATTTCAAGACGCTGTCTCCTGCTTTTCCATGCTATGTTTGACGTCTACTGGGATAGAAGTTACAATCACCCTAGGAATAAGTACTTAGACGTTAGGTATGATCACGTGTTTATTCCCAGAGGAATAGACACGATGGCCCATACTAACTCCTAACTATCAATAAACTGTAACAGAATAAAATTACAGTAAACCAGGTGAAAGGGACCTGGGTCTATACTAGACAGGGGCAGATGGGGCTAGGTAGCTACTATAACAACTGACTGTAACTAACTCTAATGCTGTTGTCCGGAAGGGACTCTGGTGTCACCACCAGAGTGGTAGTGAGTGTTAAGGGGCTGAAGACTTCTTCGAGGATCGCTGGGCGAAGGTCTGGAAGACTTCTAAAGGTAGTGGGGATCCTTCGTGAGGAAGGCGGTAAGCAGAGAGTTCCAGCACACAAGGTAGTGGAGCGAGGTGCTGAGTATCAACTGGCATTTCGGGGCTGTGCGCTCGCCTACATGGACGGCTGGCTGCAGGTCCTTCAGCTCCCTTTGACCAATCGGGTATCTTCGGGCTGGAGTTCCTCCCTTAGCGGCGAAGGCGGCATTCTCTCGGGGAAACAGGAGGTGCAGTTTTCCTCATATGCTGGTTGCATCACTCCTGCAAGCTTACGGCCAGCACTGGGCTGCTTGGCTGGCTTCTACCATACGCAAGGTTGATCAACAAACATGTGATGTCTGACATACTGGTGTAGACGGCCTTGACTGCAGTGTCCTTGGAAGTCCCTTGCCTAGGGGCATGCTGGTGGGCTCGGGAAGCCACTCATCCTGGGTTCAAACCCCGCTCAAGGTGACATGACGTCATATGAAGATAAGGCAAAGTCGTATTTAGAAAACATGTCAGTATGCATCACGCATCAGGTTATTAAGCATGACATGTTAAAAGTGAATGTGTTACAAGTGTTCTACTGTATTTACGGTGGAGTGAGTTGGTGGGTGTATGTACTTTATTTTGTCCCTTTCCCCCTATGTCCCTACCTGGGGGATGGAGGAACAATAATTCCAGTAACTACAATAGCCAGCTCACTCTAGCAAGGCACATTTGCAAAAAAAATTTCCTCGGTTACAATAATCTTGAGTGGAGTGGAGAGATTTGGGCAGCTCTTAACATCCAGGCCTTGAGAGCCAACGAGGTTGCAGCAATGCAAGTCTCGCTACCAATAATATATACAAGAACAAAATCACAAGTACGCACAGTCCGGTTACTTGTAACATGCACACATTTTCAAGTAATTGGGCTGTCGCAACATTTTACTGGTTAGGTCTAACCAGCGTAACATCACGACCATGCAACCATGTGAAAAATGTGCATAGTCATCCTTTGTGTGCGTCCGTCGACTACATAATATTAAGCTATAAGTAATTAACCTTCTACCCCTTTATTTATTTTTGTAAACGGAATTACCGGTGGTTACCTTGAAAACAGGCACTGTCAATGTTTCTTTTGTCACATATCAAACAAATTATTCACCAACACCTATCCCAAAACACAACATATGCAAGAAAATTTATAACTTCAAAATGTCAGATAGTTTTCCCCTTAAGGCTGTTTTTTAAATTCAATGAAACAACCAGTTATAAATAGCATACTAATAATAAAGCCTTAAAATAACAGCATTATATAAAATTATCGCCGTGAAGCATTAACTGACCTCTGAACTCATGGGTGACTCGAGCCAGGGCGAGGATGGTGGCAGACGCAACAGTCGGGCTGCCTGCCAGTCCTGCCAACAGCAACCCGATAAAGTCCCGCATTACATCGTCCGCTGGCTTCTCTGAGCACCGCTGGAAAACAAACACATCATTCTTAAGTTCTGGGGAACATAATCACAAAAATTACCTAAATCATGAACCTTACATGAGCACAGCAATACACAAATATTGTTTTTGTTATTTCAGCTCTAATTTGATGGCAGAGAATTGTTTCATCTAAAACCAAATGCTGCTACGCTGAAGTATAGAGCTTCAAACTAACAAACAGAAAACACTTGCACAAATTTTTGGAATAGTAACACTTGTATACCAGTGCACAGTATTTATTTCTGGAACTTGAAGGATGACCAAGCCCACCAAAGTCAACCAAAATATCACTCAAATGTAAATCAACATGTACTTATCAATTATTTTCAGGATGTAACCCATCAAAACCATCTTAACTTGAATCTAAGTTACAAACTTTTTTTAAAAACATTTTTTTTTTTTTTTTTTTTTTTTAAAGGTGCAGTTCAGAATTGAGTAATGTGGGGTTGTGTGAAAAGAAAAAAAAGTACTGCTACAAAAGGAATGGAGGACGCACCTTCATGGTGTGCCCGATCTCGACGAGAAGGTTGTACGCAGCGGTGCGACAACGTTCATTAAGGTCCTTGCAGCAAAGCACGGCCTCTGGGACAATCTGAGCCAGCGTTGCCGATTGGCCGCCCTCCAGCCGGCGGACAATGTGCATCAGACATCGCAGCCGGGCCTGCAACAAGCACTCCACCCCGTCAACAAACCCATTGTAAAAACAAATACGTGTGATGATTACAAGTTAAACATGCAAGACATTTTCCTTGATTCTACTTGTAAATGTTATTAGAAATAAATTTTGTGAAATTTGATGATGGTTTAAGAATCGTATGTAAAGAGGAACATTCTAAATGACAGTGCTGTGTTTTATTACAAGATACACTGAAAGAAGACAAGTTTGTATCAGTAACAATTTTGTATAAAAAAAGAGTTTTATACTTATAAAATTTCATCATAATGATGATGCAATGAAACAAATGCACAAGTTCTATGTGGACTATACTAGCGTTGTGCAAGTATGACTTGTTTTCTAACGAAATATAAACCAAAAATATGTTATAAACTTTCATAAAGCACAAATTGAAATTTTAAATAGTTTCATAAGAGTTTTGTTTTGATCATGAAAGTTTAACGAATTTTATTACATTTTAGCAAGTTCTTCATCATAACAAATTCGCTGCAAAACCCAACAAAAAAAAATGGAAGATGATGCATATTTACCACGTAACTTCCTGCCTATTTTTCAATTGATATTTTATGCAGTTATTTCAGTTATAAGTAGTGATAACAAACAAGATGATTTATACACAAAAACTTCCTTAGCTGGTGTACTAAGAGCCAGTTTCACCAACAAAGATTAACTTTTCCGAACATCGAGATAATTTTATCCAGATGAGAGGTTTAACTTTGACTTTAACCTCAATAATGTTGAGCGCGTTTCCTGCCATCAAGAATATTTCATTAAAATGATCTCGATATTCTGACTTAATCGCAATGTTATACTTTGGTGGCTCAGTCAACAGAAAATATTTTACATTTTAAGTTTAATAAAGTTAATATTTTTTACTAGTAGAGATGGTATTTTCACAAAAAAAAAAACCACAAAACAAATATATTGCAAAGAAAAATGTTTGTAAGAGGCAGTAAAGGAAAATCAGCATAATCTAAAATACGTGGAAAATTACATTTTTCGAAGTGCTCTATCAACACAATATGTAATATTATCAACTGTTTTAATCTTATTTTCCTTACAACATACTTTTCTAAAGGATGAATAGTACTTATTTAAAAGAAATATACTTTGACGCATGCCAGGATGCTGCGCTACAGAGTGGCGCACTCTACACTCGACTTCGCCCCATCTGAGCGCACCAGGTGCGGGGCGAAACTAAATTTATTGGCGGTTGAGAGTTGGTAATAATAAATTAGAAAAGATTTCATGCATTGGGTAGTCATCAACGTAATTGAACTTAACGTATGAAATTACGATCTTCTACGCACAATCAAAAATGAGCATGCCAGAGCCACCCCGATGCAGAAATAATAATATTTATATAAATTCTACTACGCTACCCCCCGCCCCTGGAGAATCATTGACACAAGGTAATTTTCATATAAATAGAAGTCCAGCACCGTGGTCCAGAAGAAACGACGGGCTCACTGGCTGCATAGGTTCGCGAGCTCTCTTACAATCTGCGGAAGACTCTGCACCTCTCCTCTGCAGCCCGCCCACGGCTCGACCCCCTCACCCAGCAGTCTGAGGCAGGGCTTGAACCTATCTCCAGCCAGCAGCTTGAAGAAGGCCGTCAACATTCCAGCCCAAGCTTGGACAAGGCTCCTCCTCTGGCTGACCGTCCAGGGACAGCTCTCCACGTTTATTGGTAAATCCCACACCTGCACCCAATGTACCTTACCTCAGTCAACTTCCCTTGACTCCGTGGTAACAGGTCGTTGCGCGATTACGTCCCCCGAGATAAAGCCCCTCATACGTTCATGCTGTTAATAGCGTTAATTGTTTTATTATTAATTAGGAATTTTTAGGAGTTAATTTTAATAGGTTAATTTTCCCCAGGCTCGCCTTTGCCTGTCGATTAGCAAAATTTGAGTATCAATATATTTCCAGCCAGGTGTTTCCACCATACTTCTTTAAGCGTAATAAATTATAACGTTCCAAATTTAACCCCTTGTATGTCTACTACCATAATTTTAGATTTAGATCCTTTGCTAAATTACTTTATGAATTTTGTATTTAATTTCAGTGTTGTATGTTCAATCAGTTGCACAGTAATACTAATTAACTTCACATCTGTACTCAGCCGTGTAGTGTAGTGTATCCCTCAGGAGACAGGGCCTGCCCAAGGACCTATCCTTGAGATTCCAGGACACCTGCCACCGATATGAGGTGCAAGGTCTAGTTACTTGGGTTGTCCGTGTGCACGGCAGGTCTGCGGGAGTGACTGCAGATTTCGCCCCACCCAGGACTGCAAGTCCACAACCCCTGCTCACTGCCTTACCTTTTGTTTTGTTTTTCACTGCTAAATGTGCAAGCAACACGGAGGTACTGGCAGCCGCCAGAGGCGATACAAGAGACGTGTCACACATAAATTAGCAGTTACCACTCAACTACTTAATGAGTCCAATCCGAGTGCATTAGTCCATAGTGAACCAAGATAGAATCCGTTGACTACAGTAAAATAACCCCTCCAGACCACGAAACATTAATGAAACATTTGTTAGATTCGTGTGACAGAGACAAAGGATCCCACTCAGAGGAAACTCCAGTCAAACCAACCGCTACACTGGTATTGAATTCTAACACCAACAAACAGGACTCCTCTAGTAGACTGAGTATAGTAAAGTTGAAACCTGGCCAGATAATTCTGGTTCGACACCCGAACACACAAGTACTCCCCAACTTCTGTACGGTAATGTTGGCATCTGGAAAGACGATCCGGGTCCGAATCCCTGCCAAGGTAGTTCCCAAGATGCACCGAGAACAATCCCTAGACAACTTTATCCCTGTTCAACAGCCAACTAGGGCGCGGCAGATAAACCCCGTCAGCCATAGCCAGGTCACTCACCACATCACTCATTCACCTCTTGTATTTGACTGAGCATTTCACCCTTTTAAGGACAGCTGGCGTCCAGTTTATTGACATCCTTAGTGGTGAGGTGAGTAAGGTTGCCCGGAAAGGATAGCCTAACTAACGCTTCGATTCACCCTGGGGTTTGACTCCCCTCCACCACGCAAGGTCCAAGACAGCTGTCAGCGCCCTAACCACTTGTCAATCAGGCAAGAGAGCACACGTCAACTTATTCAGGCAAACACCATATGAAAACTAAACCTCTGAAAATACATGCTTATATACCTATATGTTTCATAAGTTACTGTTATTTTTGCAGCCGAATTATAGTTTGTAGCGTAGTTCAAAAATTTGATTATTTTGTGGAAAATGATAGAAAATATATATGTATATTAAAATTTAATAAAAGTGTTTTATAAAGAAAACAAATAACACTGCAATTACTGTTTCCCAAACTAGTTTCTATACATCAACATTTTCCTGAATACTCTTGAGTTAATTTTGCTATCATTTCCAGATTATGTGTTTATTACTGTTTGATGTTATGATAATAATATAAAAATAATTTTCTATCATTTTCCACATTTCTTTGCAAGTAGTCTAATGTATTTGTGAATATTTCACAGTTTTATTCTGATAATGAGGCTTTATCCACCAAAATCGGTGGTTCAAATATTTTATCCAGATATGCAGAGAAAATCGAGATAAGGTCCATGGTGAAAAGTAAATTACAGATAACGAGATAATTTGCCGCTTAATCTCGATAAAATACTGTTATCTCGTGTGGTGGAACCGGCCCTAAATGAACATTCTCCAAACATCCAAATATTCATACAAATCAAGGACTTTCATTTAGTTGACGCATGACGCCCAGTTGATGGGAAGAACACTATGTCAAGGGGGGAGGGGTTATGTCTTTTGATGGGCACTAACTCAGGCATACTCTATTCTGGCTGGGGCTGACAACATTAGTCCTTGAGGGAGACGGAAGCTCGCCCCGTGTAAAGAGCACAAAGTCGGGTTTTGGTAGTATGATTTTCTGCTTCAGGTTCGATGCTTTAGGCGACATGTGCTACCGGTGCCGGGTTAAGCTGTTGATATGGGAACTGTGTGTGTCGGTGCGGCAGGCACTTGTGGGGGCGTTAGTTAAGAGTTGGTTAGGTGAGCAGGGACAGAGCAACTGGGATGAGATACGCGATAGTATCTATTGGTAGTTGGTCAGGTTGGACTCAATGAGCCATGTGTGTATAACCTGACTCACACGTGTGGGGACTTGGAACAGATCTCTTGGTATCTCCAGGTTCGATGGGGTCAAGAAGATGGTGTAGTGCTTGGGCCTGTTCTTTTGGCTCGAGCTGTCCGATGGAGATGACGAGGATGGGGGTCAGCTCTGGCTAAAGACCGGAGGTGATGAGCAGTTGTTTAATCTTCTCTCTGAGCCCACATTGTCGTGAATAAGGCATCTGGAGCACACAAAAACCAACTTTCACGTCCGTGAGGCGTAATGCAGGATTGGTGTACTTCACAGTGTTAAGCCACGTGAGCATCTGCAGACTGTGTGATCACCCTATTTCAGAGTCCGGCGATTAGGCACGATGAACAATGAAAATCAGACCTCGCTGTCTGCAGTCCCAACCCGTGGGTGTCTGCTTTATCCAAGTCTTCCCAATCCAGGAAACAACTCCTTCCAGCACTGAAAGTGAAGTGAAAGAGGGTGAGCACAGAACTGACGAGCTGGTCTGTAAGCAGAGTACCTGGGCGGGGGGCACGTCCAAAACTAGTGCTTGTGGGTGGCAAGCAGTGTTGTTGGTTCGTCTGAGTATAATTCCCGGGATCACCTGCGTTCCCCCCCAAGGCGGAGGTCAACTGGAATAGGTGCTAAGTTTACAGAAATGTGGTATTCAGGGATAAGTAAAACCCTATGTTTATTCCCTGTTATTGCAAGTAAACACGTGGTGATGCACTACTTTTCTACATTTGGCAAGAGCTTATGGGAAGCTAAGCCTACGCAAATCCAGTTAGAGAGTACCTGGTTCTGAACTACGAGAGGAAAGGGGTAGTTGAAGCGCTGTGAAAACAACTAATAACTTGACTTGAACTCCCTAACCATTGTCACCCAGAAGGGGGCACAGTGTCTAGTGTGTAGATGACTTGGAATTGACTTCTTCGGCATGGTGCTTGGATTACTAAGCAAGGCGTGGAAGGAAACAGACTTGGGCATTCTGTCTGGTACTAAAAGTACAAAACAGAAAGTTATAGCGAGGTGCTAGGTTTGACTTTGGGCTGCTAGCTAGGTGAAGTGGTCAGACATGTCAGTTCCAGCAGCGAGTGTGGTGGAAGACAGATGACTGGTCTAAGTCAGGATGGTCAGTTCCTCTGCGGCTAGCGCGGTGAAGAAATGAAGACTGGTCGCGAGTCAAATTCTGACTTCGTATTTATACTCTGCCGGGCGACTGCTCGGCGTTTCACTGGGTGGCATCTCTTGTTGGGCGAGAGGTTGCCGTACTGAGCGAGGGGGTGGCAAAAACATAGCTTCTTTGGCGTGACGTCACCGGCCGGCTGGAGAATGGAAGACAAACGACAAAACATACCATCTAGCGGTGGTTAATAGTACTCGCTGCTTTGAGGTGGATAGCTTCGGTGGGCCGGTGAATCTCCGTTGGCTGGAATGTCCATTCTTGCCGTAGCAGACAGTACAAGTTCTGCCTCTCGGGGCCAACGGGTAGTGAAAACTCTGTAAAAATCAGATGCGCTGCAACTATACTGATGAGCTGAAATCGCCTAGTTACCTTTGTTGGAAGTCGTCATTCCTTTCTATTTCAGTATACCAAATATTTTGACGAGAACAAATATACACATGCAGTAAACATTTCTTGCTGCATCGCATAAACAAAGTGTGGTGACAAATGTAAAAGCATGGGAACATGACGAGCTCACCCCCTTGCTGGGGACAACAGAAGAGGACAGGGCCTGGAGTAACACTTCCAGCAGTTTCTTCAGGTTCTTGTCCACGAAGGCCTGGCAGTCTTCAGTCTCACTGCCACACAGCTCCTCCAGCAGCCTGCAACAACAGACCAGACACTACTGTGCACTCACTCTGCACAATAGTGACACATTAGCAAACAGCGACCACGACAAAGAAACCTTGCACACACCAATAACAACCAATAGTCAAGGACAAGATTTTAAGGTAATTATTTAAGAGGAGTTTCATTTTAAAAAACATCAGAGTTCTGTGTTACCTGTTTTATTATGAAAGACTTATAGTTATAAATTGAAAATTTATTACTACAATTGTGTAATATAAGAATCAGAATTGTATTGTGGTATTTTAACGCAGATTTTATTATTAAAAATTGATTATCATTTATTAATAATTTATCCTTATATGCATAATTGCATTAAAATTTTATAAAATTTATGCAAATGCATGAACAAGAGAATACATTTTGTTTTAACTAAGAGGACTCAGAACATTGTCATAGTTGAAAAAAAATCACTTTTTTGGGGTTTCAACTTTTTCTAACTCCTTTTGAGGTCCTGAGACAGTGTGTATATATATATTTTTTTTGCTGTTTTACAGGAATGTATTCAATATGGATTCATAGAGAAAGAAACACTTCAAACTGGAAATTGAACTATTTTTGTACTTGCTTTTACAATTTTGATATTCTCATTAAATTATCATTTTAATCTCATCCACACAGTATATGATATTTACAGCTGTTTTTCACTCAACCAAAATGACAACAACCTAAAGTTAATTATTTTGTCTTTCCAATAACTGAAAACTATTAGATTATTCTTATCAATTGGTTTCTGCATAGTTTGGTACAAATTGTTGGTCATGGTTTTATAAATAAAATAATATATTTTGGCTATATTTAGTTTTTAATTTTGTGTTTTAACTGAAATTTTAGTGTTACATGGTGTATTAACTTGCATTTCGGTGTTTGGTGGTGTATTAACATGCATTTAAATGTTATTTCTGTTTTATTTCTATTCCCCATATAATTTATCTCTACATATAGTCTATTTGTAGTTTTTTCAAACTTTTTGAATCTAACCTTTGAAAAATCACCCCATGTATGACATTTTTGGTTACTTCCTAAATATGCCATGTATCACTAGTGTCTTATACTTCTGTTAACGTAGATCTACCATATTTCTGGTTAATTTATACTTTTACTTTGACGCATGACGAGTCCCCAGTATTGGCATTCAAACGACCTCTGCTCCATCCTGATGTTAGCATTTTTGAAACACGTGAGCTGAGATTGTTCTGTCAACTGCCAAGCTTGTTTTGTTCACTGGGCCATTGTAACTATGCGTGCAGGACGATTTTATTTTTCCACTGCTAAATAGCACTAGCATTATCATTCGTCTTTGCTTCCCTTCCCCTCCAGCTGGCCGGTGACGTCACAGCTGCAAGCCAAGCCATCACTAATCCCCCCACTCTACAGCCATCCCTTCGCCCTCACGATGCCGGCCAATCAACGTAAGGTAACAGCCCAAGTTAGTATAAAAAAGAGGGCTCATTCGTACGCACCTCCACGCGCAGTCTAGCACTCGTTGCTCAGAACAACCCCGCTTTCTTTGCTACTATTCCAGCACCCATTGCTTGGAAACAGTTTAGCCCTGCAGCATAGTGGTATGCAACCTCTGCGACGTTAGTTAGGCAACTCACCAAGAAACACCCTGCTAACTCCCACCCCCCTACTCAACACGGACGTGTTCGAGACAGGGAAACCTTTACTTTTCAGTCCTTCTAAGGACTATACCTTTATCCCTACATCTTACACAGGACAGCGTACTGTTGTCTCCACGTGAAACTGCGACAATAGGTGAGACAGTGTGCTCAGCCACGCTTCATGCACACTACTTCCCAGCACCGAACCGGTCACCTCTACCGGTCCCTTCAAAGTACATCCAGTTTCCGGGCCGATTCCTTGTACCGACGTGCAGTAGCGAGTATGTCACCACGTTGTTTCCAATTGTTGGGAATAAACGTGAACTGAGCTGAAACCTCGAGATTCACCTTTCCTGTAGACGTAGTACCTAGCTCCTAGTTGTATCCTAAAAGGGAAGGGAACGCAGGTAATCCCGGGACAGTTTCCTCAAGCGAACCATCACTCATTTATTACACCCACACACACCTAGTTCGGCCAATCTTCCTATCGTGTCGGTGGAACGGGGGAGCCACACAGGTACTCTTGTCTTCGATGTAGCTTGCCATCTTGGTGTCCGTAAGCCTCTCCTCAGCAGTCTCCACCAAGAGAGACAGACGTTCACTACGTTGGGGAGACTGACCCAAAGCATCACCCACGAGTCTGACCTTAGCCAGTGGAGCCCGACTTCCAGTACCCACTGCGGTCTCTGCCAGGTGCCTGAATAGGGTGTCCACTGAGATATTGTCTGTTCGTGGCTCGACACACGTAATTGGAGGGTAGTCAGACCCCTTAATGTCACATCCGCTTATACCCCTACCAGTGTACCCTCTCGCCCATTGCTCACACGCGTGCCTTCTAAGGCACAAAGGTCTATTATAGAAGTGGCCAAAACCTGCAACGTAGACCTCAGGTAACACTGAATGCACGCTGTAACCACTGCTTTACCATCACGCAGGTGGGGGGAAGTACTTCGGCCTCACTCTCTAACTGTCATTCCCACTGAGGGTGAATGATGAGACTACAATTTCAGATGGAACCAACTGTTCAGTTACATACAAGGAAGGAGAATACATGGCTTGTAATAAAGGAACCATCCCAGAATATGAAACAAGTAATTTCAGGAAACCATACAGAATGAAAGTCTGGATAAACATACTACAAATTGACTAGAAGTATCATCCTGAATGGAAGTCCGACATTTTACCACTCTGCCATCTCACTTGGTGGAAGAAGAGGTAATACCTGTAGGCTTTCTTCTGTTGGCGATGGTTGTTGGAGTCAACAAGACCGGCCTGGCAGCGGGTGTAAAGCTGTGTGAGACGCGCCTCATCCTGGTGGGGCAGCAAAGCGCGCAGCAAGTCCAGCACGCTCTCGCGCACAAAGCCCTCCGTAGCATCGTCATCCAGCTTGCCGAGTGCGCGGTCAAACAGCTCTCCTCGCAGCTGGGCATCCGCAACTCCCATGTACACCTGCTCAATGCACACAATACACACGATACTTGCATCTGCTTGGCTTCGGATAAGTAAATACTTGTTCATTTACAGATCAGTCTTTTCATAATTATTTTAACACTATTACTATTCCTACTACTCCTTATGGTGTCATCACAGGGCCTCCTGGGTCAGTATCACAGGTAGCACTCGTCCGAGGCGACGTCATCTCCATAGCATCTTGCACTCAGGGAAGCCGTGACTTTCCCTTTATTTGCCACTTCCCTAGCTGCATCAAGTTTGAACTGAGCGGGTTTCTCAAGCGGGAGTGGCGGCGTGGAAACTCATGGTTTCTACAGGGTTCTCAGGGCTTCTTTGGAGTGGGGCGCTGATGTCACTATTTGCGGCAGGAGTGAGGAGTATGTGAGGCTTACGTACAGATGGGGCGCAGTCTGTCTTCAATTGGTGCGCTTCCCTACAGTGAGACACATCAGGCGTCGCCCACTGTCTACACATTATTTATTTTAGTATTATATTCTTCTTCAGGACTTTCATGACCACCTTCTTGATCTTCCCAGAACTCAGTTTCCCTTATGGCTTGTACTTCCAGTCAAGTTTCAGAACTCATTAACAGTATATCCATCCTACTAAGATGTCCAGTTTATTATTTGTCATAAATTGTGTTAAAATTTGCTTAACCTCCAATTCCTCTATAGCAACTTTGTTACTTGCCCATCCTTGAAAATATTTTCACAGCCTCAAGAAATTTCAATCTCGTTGCCTGTCTTCAAATTGCTTACTTTTTTTTTTGTTTTATAATATTATTTCCTGTCAAGCAATACTGTAGTAATTGTCTTATAAAATGCAGGCTGATTTTCACAGTTACTTTTATGAAGATGCAGTCACATAGAACAGAATTTGTTTTGGCATCTGTTGCAGTCATTTGCTGTTCCAATTACCGTGGTAACGCCATTTAAATTTACATCACATTATACTCGACTACAGAGACAAATTATCTTTTCAGAAGCTGACAGCAAAACTGCTCAATCATCTGTGAGCCAGTTGTGGGAGAAAAGAAAGTTCAAACAAAAAAAAGCATACTCACCTTGATAGTTTCGTACGCTGCAAGGCGTTGTCCCTCCTCATCCGAGCCAACCGGCTTGGTGGTGTACACATTGAACAGGATTGGCAGGTAGTTCTTGGCAAACCTTGCCATCTCCTTCACTGCGTCTTCGTCCTTATTCTCCTGGCTCTTGGTGATCAGCTTACGCAGCGCAGACATCACGGAGATACGCAGGTCCTTGTAGTCTGAGATTGCAGTGCCCAGCACCTTGGCGATGCCCTGTACAAGACATCACAGTAGGGATAGGTCGGTTCAGGTTAATGGTTTCTTGACTTTGAGAACTGGGACCAAGAATCAATGTGAAAATCTCTGTTCTACTACAACCAAAACATTAAACACCCTACTTATACAAAGAAGTACATGAAGCAGGAAATGAATTACCTTTCACACATTCATATTAGTTACCAAAGTAATAACCTCACATTAACAAATCTGTATTGATATCAGCTTCGTATTTCTCCAATGTAAACTACAAAAGTAAATCCACAGATATATACTGCTGTTATCTGCATCATGTATAGAATAACTTGTGATCTAAACTTGACTATGGCAGACTACAGAAAATGAAACACAATAGTGAACTGGAGAAACGCCATTCAATAACAAGATGCTCTGTGCTACTTTGTGCCCTATCTCTGGCATCCGCGAACATATAAATAAATATTCTTAATGGTTATGTAATCCAATGTGATATATGCACATGTTAAAATTAAGAACACTTTACATATGTTACCATATTTACGAGTGTGCTGCATTACTGGATAAAGCATATTCTACTGGTCAGTAAAATTGTGCAAATTATTGTTTCAGTTTCTTTCTTAGGTACGAAATAAATATAATAATGTCTTCATTTTCATGCAATTTCCAAGACAGATGTGTACTAGTCATACCATGCATGGAATCAATATGTCTCAGGGGATTAAGCACATAATGTTTAACAGCAGGTACAAGATGATATAACAGCATTGTTATTTTTCAGAGGTTACGTACATCATCCCTACTCAGTCTCAAATTTGTAACATGATTTTTTGAATTGGAACATATTAATACTATACGTATTACACAATTTGTATTAACCAAAAACCAACAACAAAGACTGTGAGTATGTTGATAAAAGAAATGTTTTCTTGGGCCTAATTGCTGGGTTAGGTCACTTCTATAACAGAGCGTTGTGCCTTAAGAGGCGGCATTGCAAGCGATGGGTGAGTGGGTATCCTGGTGGGGATATAGGTAAGTGTAACATTAAGTGATCTGACCACTCTAGTGTCAGTGGGCTGAGCAAAGGTAGGCGGTTTCTTCAGCAGTGTTGGAGGCAGCGAAGAAACTGCAGTTGGCATGTGCCAGACGAGGTTCAAGGTTAAGCTGGACGAGATGGATGCAGACTCTCTCGACATGCAACCTGGTTGACACCTGAAACACTAATTCTCAGGACTCCAGTAAGAGCTAGTCCCTGCTTGGCAGTTTTACCCCGCCCAGACCAATGGTGATGCATAAGGGGGTTACAGATCAGATAGGCAGATAGAAGGTGGCCAAAAAGGGCTAGACACAGACTGATGGAGAGTAAGGTGCTGGTTGTTGGGTAGGGTAGGTAGCCTGGAATACTGACGTTCAGTCTAGTGACTTGGCGAGCAGGATGTCGCTGACAGATCCAAGTGTCACGTAGAACAGGGCTCAGTAGGAAATGAGTCTACCATTCCCAGCAGGTGACCTGGTGAGCGAGACATCGCTGGCAGACCCAGGCATATACTGGAGGGGCAGTATTCCAAGTGACAACTGCTCTGATGTGGCCCAAGAAGAACCTTCCCAAGCTTAACTTCGAGACAATTCCCTGAGGGTAAGGTTGGAAATGAGATTCCAGCTCATGACTATCACTGCAACAGTATTACTAGGATTGGTGACGAACAGAAAATAGCGAGGGCAACATGAAGAAAGAATAGAGTTCTGGAAGAGACAACTCAACCATGTCAGATTTATGTCTGTTTACCGATTGCTCATTAAAAACACATAAACCAGCCTGTACGCTGACTAGGGCCTAAAGGGCCGAACCTAGATTGCCAACCAGTAATTGACCTAGTCTTGGAAGACGAGGCAGTGCGGGGGTGAAGGCGACCCCAAGTCAGCTGTACTGGAACTCGAGTCAACTGCAGGTCTACCACGAGGCAGCTGGAGGCACAGCAGGCTTCGGTTTGCTGGCTGGCAAGTAAGGCTTGTCGTGCAGAGTGGAACTCTCAACAGTGCTGTGAATGGCAGTGACGACTTGATGAAATTGGTTGACTCTTGGGCAGAGCGACGTTCTGCGAGGTAGACACGGTGTCAATGGATGCTCGGGCGGAGTAACGGTGTGCTACTGAACTGGTGCAAGACAGCCTCAAACTGAGGACTACGAGTCCTATTGCATACCCAGCTCACAGGGCCAGCGTAGGGGTTGCAGTGTGTGGAGAGAGAGAAAACAAACAGAGAAGAGACATAGAGACAGCGTGTGGAGAGAGAGGAAACAAACAGAGAAGAGACATAGAGACAGCATGCGGAGAGAGAGAGGAAACAAGCAGAGAAGAGACATAGAGACAGCGTGTGGAGAGAGAGGAAACAAGCAGAGAAGAGACATAGAGAAAGTGGCGGTGGTAAGCCGGCAGAGATAGATGGCTGAAAACGCCCAAAGCTGGAGGCAAGTTACCCTATCATGGCCAAAGACTGGAGGAGTGGAGTGTGGCAACCTGATGCAAAGTGGGTTGCGGCGCAGCAGGCAGCAACATATGGGCAAGCCAAACCTGGGCTTGAAGGTGTGCTGTGGCGTGTACAGCGTAACCACTTGACGATGCCGCTTATACTACTAATTAACTACGATCACGTCTCATCGCTCTTTATGTGATGACTACCCTTAATTCAACCTATGTAAGAGTTGTCTACTTCAACCATCTATGTGAGAGTTGTGCATGCAATACTTTGCACATATATTTTCGGCTGCTTAAATCCTTAAATCTCCCAGGCAGCAGAGCACGTTGCCACAAAGTTACGCAACCAGCGAGCATGCCGCTTCCCCCCTCCCTCCGCGCTGAGTGCCTACAAGCTTCAACCCCTTCGGACGCAGCCAGGTGTTGACGAAGATCCAAGAACGCTGATGAGAGGGTTCCCACCTCCCACGCCAGCCTCACGGCATAAGGATGTCACGTGCCTTCCCCTCACCCTGCTGCCACAGCCTAGACTTCTGACTATATAAGTCCATGCACAACGGTGCTCCACAGACATTCATATTCTTCTCTTGAGTTCACTCCGAGCACTCCTTAGTGATGGGGCCTCCAGCGAAACCTCGAGCCATCGCGGCTACCCTCTGCAACAATATTAGTCTTCATCACCAACGAACACGAATATACCTTGCTACTTAAACTTTAACCTCTTTTGTATCCTACAGACACCTGCATTATACAGCTTTAGTTGAGTAGTTAAATATTCAGTTTTCTAATTCACTTTCCCTCCAGCTTAGAACCAGGTCGCTTACACCTGGCTACCATAGTTTTCCTCCAGTACTCTGCTTGGTAGGGGATAGCACGAGTCACTATAATTATTGAGTCCTCAATAAATACAGCTTGTTCCCTATTCTAGTGCTTTAATTTCTAGAGTAACGTCTACTTTGCTCGCTAGGAATAAGTTACACTGTGCTCTACCGACACAAACCGGTACTTTTGCAAATCCGAACTAGCTTGACTGAGGCCCCTCTTCTGGGGACCTCTAGTCTGAAATACACCCAGTAGACGGCCGGCTGTTGCTTCCTATTACCCTGAGCACCCAAGTACTGTAGGGAAGGAACAGAGGAGCCGCGACCACTAGGAATACCTTCCAGCAAAGAGAGACAGCAAACCTAGGTAGAAACACCTACCAGAGCACCTAGATCTTGGGGGCAGTATTGGCATGGGGGTTGCGGGCTGGCCTTGGCTGGAAACTCACATCCAGTAGTAGTATTGGTGGCCCACATGGTTCAACATCTCTGATCCGCCCGCAGACGTGGGCAATCAGTGGACACACTTACCGAGCTTGTGCCACAAATCAGCTACTGGACCTACACTATCATAGAGTATAGTTTCTCGTCCAAAGTGCACACCGTATCTTGTTCAGCTGTGAACTAAACTCAATGACTTACAAGATAAGGCACGGCTGAAGGCGTAGGGAACAAAAGATTGCTCATCTAGCTGCCCAGCAGCGGAGTACCATAGCCCCTCCTACGTAGGAAAGACAGGCGGAACGGAACCGCGTAGCCCCACTGAGATTACAGGCAGTCTCTACTGTCCATGTGGTATGTTATATTCATTTCCCGTCGCTCGTCTGCACCAGTCCCTACTATCACCCGGTAGTGGGGGTATAGTCTACCAAACTGAAGCTAGATACGGTCTAGCCAACCCGAACTTCTGGAGTAAAAAACAGTGGACTGGAACTTGAAGTACAATGTAATTTAACTCGAGAACTGTAACAACAGTCTCACTCTGCCAGTTAATCCATGTTAACAACTGACTGAAGACTTACTGAGTAAGTCAGGTTCTAACACCTCCCATCAGCTACCTATAAAAACGCACTTGGTCTAGCGCATCAAATCACGACTGTGCCACACAGTCAATAGCCGGGCACGCATCACACTCTTCACAGGAGGAGGCCGCGGCTGTGGTAAGGCTAGATGAGAGAATGACATTGCTCATGGTAAGTCAATGTGGTGGAGAAACTGAGACCTTTCGTGTAAAATACACACTTATTTTTCTCTTCTTCATCCTACAAGAAAACGCATTGGTCGTGTGTGGAAAAGTATCACACTAATATGCGAGAAGGCTCGACTAATAATGATCCCTGCCCAACTCCTGCCAGATTCAAATTAATAGCATGCAGTGTATTAGTAGTTCACAGCTCACCTAATCAAGGAGACATGTCATCTTTAGCCTTTTCTTGTACAACAGCATTTCATAAATCCATAAATTTAACTTTACCTCTACTCTGATGCATACCGCTCAAACTTCTAATCAATTACGATTACGACTCATCACTAGTTTCCTATCCCCACTACAACAGACTTGAGACACACATGGAAAGGAAATCTCCTGATGTATTCTCGGTTGCCTACTATAACAGGCAACAAGAACTTTATAAGTGAATTCTCGTCACCTGAAGGTTACGCAACCCAGACCGCAGGCACACCGCCCCTACCCCCTTCTCACACGCTGAGAGTTTACAAGCTGCCCGGACCTCAGGCAAGGTCGAGCACTACCGACGAGTCACGTAGTAGAAACGCTGAACAGAGTTTGTCGACTCCCACGCCAACCAGGGCAGGACGCTCGCCCTCCTCGCAGCCTACAAGCTTCACCTATATAAGTCCGGACACTGCAGGGCTCGAGCAGTCATTCTTGTTTCATCTCTCGCGACATCCCAGTGCACTGCTCAGTGCTGGAGCCTCCAGAGAACTTCGAAGCTTTGAGTATGCGCCCTGCGGCTACTTCACCGTCGACTATCAGTCATCCCGACAAACAACAAACATGCTTACCACCACATATTAAATTCACTTTGTCTCCTCAAGACACCTTTATTAGAACAGTTTAGAAGTAACATATATTTTACACCCTATATTTATCTTTGCCGATTAGAACCTAGAACCAGGTCTCCTACACCTGGCCAGTGTAGTAACCTTCAGCACTCAATTACCTGGCAGGAGATAGCACGCTTCGCATGTTTATTGAGACTTCAATAAACATACTTGTGTTTCCTACCTTTCAGCTTTTATTTCTTACAGTACTTGTCTGTCTGCCTGCTAGATACAGGTTGCTACGTACACCCTTGACAAGAACCGGGTATTTTATAATAACCGAATTAGCTTCAACTACAGGCACCCTTCAGGGGTCCTTCATATTTTCTCACACCCCATTAGATGGCCATCTGTTGCTTTCCAACTGTTAGAGCACTGTTTAGTGCTGGTGGAGAGGAACAGAGGAGCCACAACCACTAGCAACACCTTCATTCAAAGAGGGCCGACAAATGCAGGTTACTTCTTTACACCAGAGCACTGTTAGTGCTGGCATAACTGTAACTTGAGTCCTGCCGCTCGTTCGTGTACGAACGCACATCCAGTGGAGGCATTGGTGACCACACAGCCTCCCGTCTCTTATCAGCCCGCATAGAGTGGGGGATCAGTGGAGATTTTAACGAGCCCGGTCGGCAAGCCAAAACCGGAATAACACTGTAAATTGTGTTTAGTTTGTTCACAGCAGGGTGTATCCAGTAAGCAGTGAGCAAAGACTCTATGCCTTATAGCCCGAGGCAAGGACAAAAGAGTAGGGAACGAAACACAGCGTTCATTGCCGCCAGACGATTGAGTGCACATCCTCAACCTACCCTGGAAAGGCAGGTGGAATGGGACTGCTCCGCCCAACTCAGGCATGAGTCAGTATCGACTGCTCTGGTCACTGTATTGTACGTATCTCCTTGTCTACGTATTCACCCCTCATGTCACCCTGTGGTAAAAGGGTTGTTGACTGGTACCTAAGTGAAATTCAGCTGGGACAACATTAACTTCTGAACCAACAAATCCTACCAGTGGAATCGCTGCTTCAGTATGGTCCAAGCTCGTTATATCTGGGTGAAACCCACCATGACCACAGCGCCCAAGAAGCAGGAGAAAGCAAGTGCTGAACAACACCCCTCGCCTCCTGTCATCTAACTAAACTAAACCGCATTTGGTCTAGCAAACAAAATCCTCTACCAACGTGCCAAGTCAGTCTAACCGGGCATGCGTCTTGTGTGAAATGTACACTTGCACACTCACCACTGATCAGCGAGTGAAGGAGGGGTTTGGGCAACGCTTAATAGTAAAGATCTTTAGGCGATGATATGGATGCATACTAATCAGCTTACCACCATGACGTCCAACCAAAAAAAACTGCCTACTTGTTCCTGTAGCTCAGGACCGCTAACCCTTGAGAGAGCATTGACAATTGGAAGTCAAGTGAGCAGGAAATTTAAAACTGGGTCCCACACAAGTATTAAGAGATCAGTCAAATAAACTACAAGTTCTGCAGTGAAATTACTACTGATCTAAAATACTATCCAATTCATATTTACAAGGACACAAATCTATATTTACACGATCACAAGTCCAACAGAAAGGCACAGCCAACTGCAATGTCTACCCCATTTCCCACAAATGCCACAATGCCAACACGGAGGTAAAAGTTGTAAGATTCACAAGCAGCAATATTCAGCCTTCTCTCACCTTGAAGTTGTCGCGTGCATCACGAGCACCATCACAGAAGCGTGGCAGCAGGGCCCATAGTTGCACCTGTAGCAAGTCGTAGCTATGTGCACCTACAGAGTCCCCCTGAGCTGCCAGCGCGGTACTCTGCTTCCTGACAACAGTCACACAGCCTATCTCTACTGCTTTACACACACATCACACTGTGTAGAGCCATGATGTAGCAATTCACAATGAAACAAAAATGTTTTCGTTTAACATGATTGTTTCTCTGAATCAACACGTTTGGAGAAGAAGCTTATGTTACTAACAATTAAAAATCTACAATCAAAAACAAGACACCAGTGTTGTAATGTACTATATTCCTCAAATCATTCACAAAAAATTAATGTGCTATAATATTTTACTACACATATCAATTAGTTTTTTTTTTTTTTTTTTACATCTAACAACAGAAAAATTTTCCAAAATAATGCTGACACATAGGCAGGTCTTTTGTTTCTCAAAACAAGTTTTTTTTCCATACAAAAATACATGAAGTTTTGTCTGTTCACTACATTACACGAGCACAAATACAAAAACAATTCATCAAAATTCTGTTTCAAAACCCATATTTACAAACTCATTGGAGTTTTAGGCAACAAAAACGATTTTCAATTATTTTAGTGCATTTTATTTTTTGTGATAAAAGATCAAACAGTTGTAAGATAAAAGTGCAAAACATTTGGCGAAACAATTTACTGTGCAACTAATTAAGGAAATCAAAGAGAGAGAGAGAGAGAGAAAAAAAAAAAAAAAAAAAAACACACACACACACAAACAAACACACACACACACGCACGCGCACACACACACATAAACATGACATTGCTTCATCTTCACGTATCATCTCGGGCGGGGTTGAAACCTGGATGGGTTTAAACCCGGAGCCCACCAGCATGCCCCTAGGCAGGAGGCACCTACAGACAAGGTAGTGAAGATCGTTTTCACCTTTATGTCAGATTCAGATGCCACGCCACCTCCCACGTGTGATAGAAGACAGTCAAGTGGCCCAGCGCTGCACCTGATCTCGCACAACCGACGCAACCCCTATAGCAGGGAAGCCTGCTTCCAGTCTCCCCTGATAGATAGCGGCCCGGCCCTCGTCGCCACTAAGGGAAGAGCTCCAGCACGAAGATACCCCACCGGCCAAAGGAAGCAGAAGGGCCTGCACCCGGCCATCCATATAGGCAAGCGCGTGGCTCAGAAACATCAGTTGATTCTCAGAAGATTGCCCACCACCTTGTGTGCAGGAGCTCTCTGCTACTACCGCCTTCCTCAAGAAGGACCACCGCTCTTCAGGAGATCTCCCAGACCTTCGACCCCCAAAGAAGTCTTCATCCCCCTTAACACTCACTACCACTCTGATAGTGACACCCGAGTCCCTCCTCGACATCAGCATTAGACCTGGCCGCATCTGATCTTGTCTAGTTTAGACCCAGGATCCTTTCCCATTGTATTACCATAGTTTACTTCTGTTACAGTTCACTGTTTGTTAAGAGTTAGTACACGCCACCGTGTCTATTCCTCACACGAACAAACACGTGATCTTACAGAACCTACGAGTATTAATTTCTAGGGTAACTGTGACTTTAATCCCGAGTGATGTCGGCCCATCAAGGAAAAGCAGGAAACTGCGTTATTTGCAACCCTCTTTGCCGAACCCATAGTAGGACTGCGGGTTCCTTAACCAGGCGCACGTACGCCTCACACACACACACACATTAGACGTCCGCACATACTGTGGACCAGGTACAACCATTAGAAACTTAATCCACAAGGCAGCTAGTCAACCAGCCCAGCCAATTCACTCCATCACCACATTATTTTTGCTGGAAGGAATGATAAGACTGGTTCTGGAGGTCTGACGCTTTTTGGACCACACCCATGTCTCTGTCAGACATCCAGGGTAGCCCACCGCTCCAATCACATCGTTGAACTTCCCAGGTTGGTGTAAATGGATACAACTCTGGTTTGCTTGGCCTCGACTAGCTTTACACCTAGCTAGGGATCTTCATCGCAGTGCTCTTCTTTGGCATGGCAGACCTTAGTTTCTATCTCTATGCCATACACACATAGGAGTGATGCAAAGTGGAGACCAAAGAGGGCAACTACTGCCTCTGCACCTAGCTCGAATTGTAACCCAGTGCCAACTGCCCACAGGAACGAGCTCAAGCCACCCGCCAACTGGGGAGACCTCACCTCCCAGCCACTCCACAAGACCGCCGGTGAGCCGCATCATTAGCGTAGGGAGATTATGCCAAGGACTTCCAGTACTGCTGAGGATCGACAATCCTTGTTTCATACCCAACAGGACCAGCAGCTCTCCGCCTGCATCGCCAGCTTCTGCACCATCTTCCCACACGAACTGGGCACGAGTTACAGCCAGCACTAGTAACAGCAGTGGCCGAGTCAGGAGGTTCTGTGCCGTGCCATCAAGCCATGAGCCCCAGCTTATACACCCGCCAGGGTCTAGTTACCAGCCAATAAAGTCAGCCCTGTCATACAGCCCGCTTCTCTGACACACACACACAAAAACCTTGCCCGACCGTGACTTCGTCATCAGTCACCTGAAGAGACGTATCAGTGTTGTAAAAAGAAAATTAGAGTTTTAAACCATAACTGCAGGAAATCACAACAATAGATTAGAAATAAATTGCTTCATAGCATTCCTATCTCCTATGACAAAGTTAAAATTAAATATTATGCTTAAAATCTTCTTTTAGTTTGTTTAATGTAATAGTTAAAATTAAAATACTCATATTTACATTTTAAAAAAGAAGTATATAAATGTTATCTTTTAATTGATTTGATAGTTTTGTATTTATGCAATAAAAACAGTCTATTAAATGCTGGTACTGTATAACTATCCCCTCTTGCAATATTTTTCTGGTTGCTACAAAAGTAAATAGTTGAAAGAATTTCTGGGCCCTTACAAACGTGGTCTTTTTTAATCCCACAGGTGTGAAGTGATCTGCAGCTAGAACAGCAGGCATGCAAAAGATTGGGGGAGACTGCAATATCCTGAGCGAACACCAGCAAATTGAAACATCCTTACTTTTCCTATAACCAAAAATCAAGCATTGCCAGGAATTAAGTCTTGATTACCATGGTGGGACATCAGTATGCTAACCCTGTATCCACCACTGCTATGTAACCACTACCACCTCGTAACGTTTCTCAGTGCTGTAGACTTAATTTTAGGTTGTTGCGAACTTCATGGACACTGCTTGCCGAGGACAAAATGTTTCATCACCCAAAAATCAATATAGTTACATTCTTTGAAGGAGTAAGCAATGTGATATTATATTGCCAGCAGTTTAAAAAAAAAAATTATTTGACGTATGCTGCTTCTACATCTATTATAATACGACTCCAACTCATTGCCTAGCAGTACTGCTTCCATCTCTACAGACGTGAGCAACACGTTGCCTACCCCTACATGCAACAGGAACATCTGTGTTTTTCCTTCTCACCTGGAAAGCATGCATCTTGGCAGGCAACACCCCCCCCCCCCCCCCTTTATCAGCGCTTGATGCCGACAAGCTGCCCAGACCTCGGGCACGGCTAAGCAGACCCGATGAGGCACGAAGCCAGAACCGCTGACGAGATAATTCTCACGCCACCCAGGGCCGGAGGACGTCGCACCTCCCCTGATCCCCGCGCCGGCAGCCTACAAGCTACCACTATATATGTCCGGCCGCAGTCGAGCTCTGGAGTCATTATTTCGTATTTCCTGCAACACCCACAGCACTCTTAGTGCTCGGGAACTCTAGAGAAGATCAAAGCCTACAAGTACGCCTTCGCAGCAACCAACTACGTACGTCGACGACCAGTCAACCCAGCGACAAACACAAACTTTTTTCTTTTAACTTCATTTGTCTCCTCTAGACCCCTTTAATTAGTAGTTTAACTGTAACAATTATTTTTGTCTAGAATCAGCTTTTCCCGTTTATTTAGAACCAGGTGACCTACACCTGGAACCACGCGGATACCTTCAGCTATCCTTGACTTGGTAGAAGGTAGCACAAGTCACATGTCTATTGAACTTTCAATAAACACACGTTGCTTTCTACTTTGCTGCTTTTATTTCCAGGGTATATATCTGTATTCACAGTTGGAGGTAGACTATGCTGTGCACTGCCAACGGAATCCGGGGAAGTTATTAAACCGAACTAAGACATACACATTAGACGGCTACCTGTCTCTTCCCATCAAACACACAGCACTATTAGTGATCGTGGGGAAGAAACAGTAATGCCCCAACCACTAGTAACACCTTCACACCAGGAGGCACGACACACTCGAGTTGCTTCTCACCATGCACTATCAGTGCGCGGCGATGGTGACCTGCAGTGCTGCCGGGTATTCTGGGTGGACGCACAACCAGTAGAGGCTTGGCTCAACGTCCGTGATCAGTCCGCCTACGGTGGGGGATCAGTGGCGACTGTTATTATAGAGCCGGCCGACAAGTCACTATTGGGGTACACTGTTAGTATTTCCGTTTCAGTACACTGCGTGATTTATAGAACTGTTACCCTATGCCTCATGAGAGGAGTGGTAGGAGACGTAGAGCGCAACACCTGGCTCACCCTGCTGCCTGGCCAAGGATAGTATCACCCAATCCTACGCAGGATAGACAGGCGGAACGGGTCCGTGCCGTCAAACTCAAGACGTCCAGTAGTCATGCCTGCAACGGTAATATTGAGTTTTCACAGTGTATTCGTGCCAGCTACAAGTATCACCCTGTTGTCTACAGCTTCTTAACCGGAGTGGAAGTTCGCCTAGGTTGGGACGTGGTCTTCTGGACAAAAGAAGCACGACTTTGGAACATTCATGCAGGCATTCAGCCCGCTTAAGACTAAACTTACCTCAACTACCTAACTAGAGGTGAGAGTGTATCAGAACTAGCCAACACTCCTTGCCTCATAATTGCTACCTAAGTCACTTTTAGTCTAGCGAGTGAAATCTGTAACTACCGTGTCCAGTCAGTCTAATTGGACACGTGTCATATTTGCATTTTATAATTATATCAACATTCAAATTTTAAAACAAAATAAATACTTTGCTGCATCTGGATTGGTGAACAACTGGTCTAAGCCCTTTTGAGGACGGCATACCAAGCTTGTAGCAATGGAGTTTACATTGGGAACTTGACTAAAGAAATCCCTTCTCAATGCATCAATTTAAAAAAAAACTGTTTTAAACAAAAAAATCCAATGCAACTTTCTCATGGACTACTGCAACATAACGAAATTTTCAGAAGATTTTATTTAATCACCATTTTATTTTTAAAAATTAAATTTAATGTTAAATTTTAGAACAAAAATAAAACATAAAAAGAGGCCAAATTTCTTAATGTGTCAGTATTTCTTACAAAATGTCACATATAATACTAACGGTTTGAAAATGTTATCTTTAAATGTCATACATTGAAAACGAGAAGGAATTTATTTAACACTGCTTCTCCACTTAAACTCCGTGGGTGCATATTTAGCAGGGAGTGCCCTTAAGAGTGTATATATTACTATCCAGCCTACTTCAGCAGAAACTGGGTAAGCAACTGCTTACCGGCAGTTCATGGCCAGTGGCAGAAAGTGCTGGGTGTAAAACTGCAGCGACGAACCGTGAATGTTCTCCCGCAGGACCGGTAGCAGCCAGCTGCGGCGGAACTCGTAGTTCGCCTCCTGCCCTGTGATCTGCCAACACACATACGCACACAGGTTCTTCAGCGAACAGATCTGCGTGAACCAGAGGCAAATGAGTTTCGGTACATTTATTTTCATGTCCCGTTAATGTCACCAACAATGGCATGCAAACAGCCTGCAGAACTGTCAAATTAGCATGCTCTAATGCTTACTTATTGTACTGAAACACTCATGCTTTCATTTAAAAACTATTTAGCAAATATGAATACATCCCGGATCCATTAAAACTTTGTACGAGGCCATGTACTAACATTTGAGTGCATGTATAAATGTAAACAATAAGCTAAGCTTTAAAAAGGGCCATGAAATTTTGATGCAGGCAAGAGGAGGTGCAATGGGGGAACAGGTGGGGTGGCGCAATGGAAAACAGGTGGGAGGGCACAATTGGGAACAGGTGAGAGGAGTGCATGGGGAACAGGCGAGAGGGGGCACAATGGGGAACAGGTGGGATTACAATTGGGAATAGGAAGGTGCAATAGAGAATCTGAGGATGAAACAGGGAATCTGAGGATGAATGGGAAATCCGAGGAAGCAATGGGGAATAGGGGGATGCAGTGGAGTATGGGGGGGGGGGGGGGGAGTTCAGTGGAAAAGAGAGAGGTGCAGTGAATAATAGGGAGAGGGAGGTGCAGTGGTGAATAGGAGGGTGCAGTGGTGAATTGGGGGGGGGGGGGGGCAGTGGGTAATAGGAGGTGCGATGGTGAATAGAGGGGTGCAGTAGGGCTCATTACGCAAGTACAAAATACAGGAGCTGACAGTAGAAGAGTGAATATTGTACAGATGAATTTAACAATTTGATGGACACTTAAAAAATATGTCTTCAGTACACATTGGGATGAAATTATAAAGTTATAGAGCCATGATGGAATGCAAGGGTGGTTAATAAGAGAGCATCCCAAGAAAATTTGCCTGCCAGCAGCCATGTTTCACACATGTGAACAGTTAGTAAACAAACCCAGACTATCTTGGGGGGAGACCTGTATGTTTCACATGACTAGTATGCCCCCACACAGCAGTAAAGGTCACTGGAATGATGGCTCACACTGGAGGCCACGTGATACTGACCTCGAGAGGGATGGCCTGGAGCACTATCTCGGGGCCCATAGACCTGATGGCACGCCCCACAGCATGCTCCACATCACTGGCATGGGAGAACTTGTAGGAGTCGCGCAGTTCGGCCAGCGAACGCAGGCATGGCATCAGCAGATTCTGGTACGTTGCCCCCATAACCTGTACAAACACACACACACCATGTTCTTGTACATTGAGGATAAAGTTGAGTATGAGAGGAAACTATACAACAAATGTAGCTTCCTGTTCAAAAAGAGGTTTGAGAATCAAATGTATGCAGCTTGTTAATTAAGAACATAGTACATTTCAGGAATTTTATAACACTGTTTTACTGAAGTAAGTGTAATAAACAAAATAAATTCATAAAACCAAAAATTATGCATAATGCCAAAACAAGGATAACAATGTGACGGGAAGTGGGGAAAGTCCACTGTACAGCAATTTTTATTTTTGTTTTAGGTATAAACACTTAAAATTATGTGGTGTGATTATAAATACTTCTCTCACGAGACCTCTCCAAAATGCTCACAAGGTAAGTCGTTAAGCAATGAGCTGTTATTAACTAAAAGACAACAGAAACAAGCACTGTTGAAATAATACTACGTTTTAATGTTTTAACAAAGTTTCAAAAGAAATTAGAAGGAAGAAAGGGAAGGGAATGGAGAGGAAACAAAGCAAAAAGTGCAATTTAACACACGCCTCTTATACGAGTTACCAAAAACTATTAAGAATCACCTCACTGCAACCCTAGTGTACACTTTTACACTCATGAGATTTAAACCCCGCGCCATTTCATACACGGAAGTACCGGTCTGCCACAATCCTGGAGGGCGGCCGGACACGTGGATACGAGGGGTTGCGAAAGACAGCGGTTCGTGGATGCAAAGAGTTAATTTAATTTCTGTAAAAAAAGTTAACCACCAAAATGTTACGATTCGTGAAGCACCAAAGGTGTTCTATAATGTGAATGTTTTATACATCAACCATAAATTGTAAGTGAAAAATTCTAACACTGCAAATTATTTACATGTAAAAGTATAGCATTTTGCCAAGACCAAATGGTTCGTTCGTAGTAATTAAATATTCTTTTAATGAAGTTCGTTGTACTGAATCTTTACTGTATGAGTTAAGGTTACAAATAGGCCGCTAGGCTATCAAAAATATAAAAAAGTTCAAGAGTTCACGTACTCATGGTCTAGTACTTTTCAACAGGCAAACACTCAAAGAAGGACGATACATTTTTCATGCGGGTGCATGATCACGACATTTTGCTGGCTGTGCCAGCTTCACCACGCCCGTTGTAGGACATTGCAGTATCTTACAACTTGCCACCTGATGACGCTGCCCTAGCCAGCGAAATGTCGTGATCACTCAACCACGTGAAATATGTGTCGTCCTTCATTGTGTGTCTGGTTGTCGACAAGTACTAGACTGTGAGAACTTGAATTCCTGTCCTTTTTTATATTTTTAAAATATAAATAATCATTTCAGTCTTGAGGAGGGCAGGACTCGGTACTGAAATAATAATATTTTCTGTCTTTACTATATTTACACTATCTATTATGTATTTTCGAATTTCAATAGAATTCGACTCCCATGCCCAGAGTACCAGCCTCCTCGTTACAAAACAAACTAAGAGTTCGATTGTGACCATCACCTCAAACAAGTCAGCAAGGATGTGCAGGACGTGATTCCAGGCCATGTGGTACTGGTACTTGAGACTAGACTCCACTGCAGCAAACACCTTGGTCAGCGCCGCCTCATTCCTGGGCAAGAGCTCCTGGGCACAAGCGGGCCCGATGCAGTCCCGCACCACCACCTTCAAAGTGGCCGTCGCTCCAGACATCACCTCCGGCCGACCGCTCAGCCACAGCTGGGTCACTGCCAAGAACAGCCGCGGCAGGTTGGCCGTGCACAGGCATACGTCGTTCCTATGCACCGCCAGTCACACCAGTCCATCACTATACGTCACCAGCTACAATGCAGCACGCAACTAAACCCTGCATTAGCATGTTTGTTCACAACATTTTCCTCATCAATATGATGCCGTCACTTGGTTCCCGAACACACTTTAAAACTGTACAATACCATTTTATAATGTTATCTTGTATATAAATAAATACAACTCAGAAAAAATTCCCTGCGAAGCAAACATCCACTTCAAATAAAGCAACTTGCACACATATAAACAAAAACAAAAAATACAATAAATACATGTATCCTACCACAGTAAGACTACAACAGAAACATGAGAAATAATTTTAGTTAGTGTGCATAGCCCTACGGGGGACAGGTGTGTGTAAAGGGATGATAAAAAGCGCAACGATACCTAGCAAGGTTGGCATGAGCCTCCTGCATGACAGTGAGCCAAGCGAGCGTAGGTTGAGGGTCGCCAGGCGGTGGCTGATAGTCATACATCGCCGACACCAGCTGGCCGTTGATGGCCGGGGTCAGTGCTTCAGCAGGCGGTCGTGCCAACAGCATGCTATGGAGGGCCTGCATGCCACATGACACCACCAGCGCATCCCCAGTGTCATCAGCCGCAGGATTGTCTCGCAACTCGTCTACAAATAACAAGTCGTACACACGCACTCACAGAAGGCTCGATACCACCATCATTATCTCACTGATGCCATATATGGACTTGATAAATGTTATCTTCCATTTTCTTGTTTAGTTTTCCGATAATTTTGTCATAATGAATAACTTTCTAAAATGTTGTGGATATCGTTAAACTTTCCATACAACTTACCTCTTATGAAATTATTTTTCATTTTCATTTCTGTTTCATAAGAAAAGTCTCATTTGCACAACCCTAGTTACAAGCATCATACTTTTCCCACATCATCTAAGGCTACAACATGCACTAACGAAGCTTCACCCCCAGTATACTTACATCGCCAGCAATAACTCTTCCCGCACACTAATTATCTACATGAGCTACAAAGACAATTTTATTTTGCAAAACAATCCAGTTTGAAGTTGGTGACCGACCTTGAGCTGGGCACGAGGGAAGGTGCAGAGTGTCTCCTTGAGAAGGGACAGCACGTGAAGGGACGAGGTGTGACCTGCCGTCTCCAACTGCCGCACACAGAACTGGGCGGTGCGCGTTGCCGCTGGGTGTGGGGACAGACCACCGCCCTTCAGTATTGCACACACAGCATGCTGCGCAGCCTTACGCACCTGAAAACACCAATCAAATTACACTCCACTACACCAGTTCAGATGGGCACATTTATACAGGAAAACTTAATTACAGATTTCGTAATTTCCCATATTACTGTTTTCTCTGATCCCTCATAATGCACATACAATACAGATTACCATTTTTTTGCACTTTACTGCATTTTGCAACATTTTTTTCCGGTCTCTTAGGGATGTGTAAAAAAAAAGGTTTCAATGACCAGTAAAACTCCCTGAAAAATTTTCTGACAAGCCTGAACTATTTACAAAAGTCACATTTTTCAGTGTTCAAAGACCAGGTACAAAACTCATAATATGCTTGGCTATTGAGGATCTATAACTCACCAACTCATAGGGATGGAGTCATCTTACTGTACATAAAAAACTACTGGCTGCCAATGAGTGCTTTTCTCCAAACTGATCACAGCCATCTTAACAACCACACAATATCCCTAAGCCAAATAATGTGGGTATTTCTGAGACATGGAGTTTTCACATCACAGTGCGTTACCAGCAGGGAGTCTATGCAGATGTCAATATTGTGGGGGAAAGTGGGAGGGTTAACCACATTCGCACAATCCAAATGTCTTCCATGAAACTCAGCACAATGCTCGCAACATCCAACTTGGCAAGTGGCAAGCCTACAGAAGGTTCAGTAATAGTTCCATTCAGAAAGCAGTGTACTCACCTTGGGCTTTGTGTGTGTGGTGAAGGCGAGTAAAGAGTCAAAGACCTGGAAGGTTGAAGAGCTGTTCCACGTTGCTGCCTCCTGAACCCTCAATACAACTGACAGGCAGCCCAGTAGCTGCAACAGAAGAAAATTCATTTTCCTACTTTATCGTATCAGCAAGACGTTGGCGTGTGCCGCTTATACATCTAATCTAATACGATTACAACTCATTGCCAAGAGTACCTCTTCCAACACAACAGACGTGAGTGACATGTTGCCTACCCTACAGGCAGCAGCAATCTATAACTGTATTCTCCCACCAGGAGGATACACAACCCGGCGAACACGCCACCCTCCCTACTCCGCGCTCAGAGCCTACAAGCTACCCAGACCTCGGGCAAGGCCGAGCACCACCGACGAGGCACGAAGCAGAAATGCTGACCAGAGTATTCCTACGCTAACCAGGGCAGGAGGACGTCACGCCTTCCCTGCACCAACAGCCAACAAGCTTTCACTATATAAGTCCGGACGCTGCCGGGCACGAGCAGTCATTCTTGTTCATCTCTTGCGTTTTCCCACAGCACTGCTGTCAGTGCTGGGACCGCCCGAGATGTTAGAAGCATTGAGTACGCCTTCTGTGGCTACTTCACCGTCAACGGCCAGTCAACCCGTCAACCAGTGAACACGCTTACCAATAAGTTAAATTCACTGTGTCTCCTCAAGACATCTTGATTAGACAGTTTAGAAGTATTATATATTTTCTCGTTGAGCTAATTCTTTCCCATTCTCCATTAGAACCAAGTCGCCTACACCTGGCCAGTGTAGTAACCTTCAACACTCAATTGCCTGGTAGAAGGTAGCACCCGTCGCATGTTTATTGAGACTTCAGTAAACATACTGTTGTTTCCTACCTCTCAGCTTTTATTTCTTATAGTATCCGGTTGCCTGTTAGATACTGGTTGATATGTTCACCCTTGACAAGAACTGGGGAATTTATAACTACCGAATTAACTTCAACTACGGGCGCCCTTCAGGAGTCCATCATATTTTCACACACCCATTAAACGGCCATTTGTTACTTTGCAAATTACCACAGCACTGCTTCCAGTGCCGCGATAAACCGTGGCTTGAGACCTGCAGTCCATTCCTGTGTGGACGCCCAACTCAGGCATGAGTCAGTATCGACTGCTCCGGTTGTGGTATTATTCGTATCTCCGTGCATACGTATTCACCCATCATGCCATCCTGTGGTAAGAGGATTGTTGACCGGTATGGAGGTTAGATTCGGTTGGGACAACATCCACTTCTGGACCAACGAATCTCACCTGTGGGCCAAGCCCGCTACGACTGGATAAAGTACACCACCAACACGGCACCCAAGAAGTAGGAGTGAGTGAGTACTAACCAACATCCCTCGCCTTTCGTCGCCTATCTATCTAAATCACCCTGCTTTTGGTCTAGCTGATAAAATCCTCGACTGTCATGATCATTATTCTAACCGGTCATGCGTCAACGTATAGGTAACAAGGGAAAAAACTTTTTATACACGTGGTTTAAAATCTGGTCAACAGCAGGATTATTAAAGCGGGAACCTATAGCTTTGACACTCAAGAAAGAAGAATAACTCAACCATGGCCTGCTGTAACGAACCATGCAGACATTCAGCTGGACTCATTTTGGATAGTTACAGAAAACCTAATTCAAAATATCCAAACTAGGAACTGAGCTTGGGTTCTATCTAAATGTGAATCCAGTGTGTTACACTACACCATTTGACAACGATCAAAACTTTTGAAAATAATATTTTTACTAGTTTACATACCATTTTTCAAAGTTATTATAATGTAAAGCTAATTAAATTTGGAATCCTCTACCATGGTTTTAATTCTTTCAGTACTACGTACTATGGTCAACCTCTGTCGTATTTGTTTGCATCGCTGAACTTGACAAATGTCAACTTGCAACACTCCAGTGCAGTGAAAATTGATTTTTACCCATTGAGAAGATTTTCTTTTCTGGCATGGCTAATATTGCGCAGTTTAGCATTGCCTTTGTTCAAAAGAAATTAATTTTAATCAATGAAAATTAATTTGAAAGGAAAAAATATTCAGAAATATTGGCAACCCGAATATTGCAAGTCAAAACACTGCATCAACTTGTGGAAAACAGTTTCTCCCACATTACAATATTCTAATTATCCCACATGCAGATGAGTATTTTTATTGAAGTTACATGATCAAATAGAGCAAAAAAAATACAGCATAAATACTGCGTATGGACATAATACAGAAATGCCTACCAACACTACATCAACCAAGCACAAATGGTTACACATACCGATCTGAGGATGACCCCATTGTCAGATTCAGCGAACCTGCTCAGAAGTTCCATGAAGGTCTTTGAAGTTTCTGAAAACTTCAGCCTTAGTACATTTTCTGGAACTTTCTTGATGCCCATTCCGAGAAGCGAGAGTATGGCTGTAACAGAATCCTCTGATTCCGTAATATTGAGTGTCGTCATCTAGGAAACAAAGAAGGCAGAGGTGCATGCGATGCGCAAGTCCCTCACAATACACAATAAAAATATGTATGCATAAAGTGTTTCTCAAAGCGTGTTAAATTATTTTGTAGACATCACAAAATACCCACACAAACATTACATAAGCATGATTTACGTACAGTAAATTACAAAAATTCCAAAACATAAAAATATAAAAACCATACGATAACTATCGCCGGAAAGTGAAATTCTTTACCACTCTGCTTCCTGCAACACGAGAAAGCAAATGCAATGGACCATATACATTTACCCTATTCATATTTTTTGTAGATTTATAGGCCATTCTAGACAATTCTGTTATGTATAAGATTACATATTTAGCTTTTTTCTGCATCATTTTCAATACAGTTTTAAGTTTTTTACACCAACACCACCATTCTGTGATTATCACAACTCTCTCCATAATAAAGTTATTTTGGACAAAGGCTGCATATAAAAATGCACTGACGTGGAAATGAAACAACAACTGGTACAATGAAACTGTAGATATTACACACCATTCAAATCCTCTGCTCCTTCACACACGAAGACACACCTTCCAGACACCGCTCAACATCTTTTCAACTACAGAATGCTGATTGAGGATGCTCTAAGTATTGCCTTTCAACATCACATTTCTGGGTTCAAATACCACTTAAAGGTACGGCTCCAGGTGCCATTTTCAGGTGAAATTTACAGCGAATACCTCACTACCCCTGCAGCAGATGGGTTTTTTTTTCTTTGCATTTCACCTGCCAAAATGCCCTGCTAAAAATGTGAGTAAGTGCAAAAGAGTCGAGATATTTTGGCGGCTCTAACATTGTGATCTTAGGAGCTGATGGGGATGAAGTGTGGTGAGGTTGGAGCAGTATAGGCTATTCACGGTAAAAATGAGCACTTTTGGAAGCCCTGCTTAATATCTACTTGTATGTACATTATGTATTCTTCCGCCATATATAAAATTAACATTGCTATGAGCCTCATCACTTTATTCATGCGTCGGTCAAGTGAAACTGTGACGTTATTAGAAAAGTACAAATTGTAAAAATTTGGTCTTTTTACACTTTGATGCATTAAAAAAAATACAGAAGCGAGAGAAATAATTTAAGTGATCACAAATGGTTACCTCACACATTTTGTTGGACGTTAACATATGGAACTACTTTCCATCCATCGTTACCAACTTAACTCGGCACACGTCACATAGAGCGCCTGTTAAAATATATGCAAGCAGGAGCATTGACTTTTTTATAAAGCTGATTTCAAAAGTGCTCACTTTATCGTGAACAGCCTTTACCAGAATAAAATGCAAGGGTGGGGGAAACAGGACAATCCCGAGAAAACCCACCGACCATAGGCATCGCCCGGCATGATTCCCACATGCAAAAGTCCGGGAGCGGTCCTGCTGGGTCTAGAGCCCGGTTCAACTTAGTGGGAGGTGAGTAGACTAACCACTACAGCCCCCAGGTACAAGAGAGAAAGATCTGTTAATATACTGAGCACAACCCATAATATCCCAACTGAAAACACCACTAGTGCCCAGTCGTACCAACATCTTCCTCAATCCGAGATCGAATGATCCTAGCTACGAACCATGATTCAGTTTGATCTCGGTTCCACTGTAAAAGTGTTGCACTAACGAAATTGCACTGTACATCACTGGTAGCCTAGCTGCCTACTTGTCGCCATTATTTTAAATTGCAAGACGTCTCCTCCCCCTTCCCAAAACCCTTAGCCATCTTGCACCCACACAAAAACCTTAACAGGCCCGAAAAATGGTCAGGTCTCAACTATCTGATCTCTATCAGGGCTAGTGATGACCCAGGACACTCACTAGTGCTGCGAAGTACTCCGTTGTGGTCTCCTTTCCGCCATTCTCCTTTATGACCTCTGTGATAGCGGCGAGGACCGCCAGCATCTCCTTGTGAAGGGCCGAGTCCGACCGGAACCCCTTCAGCAGCCTGTCGGCAATATCAAGACATCACCCTGATGCTTTCCTATAGCTTCGGAAACACACTTACTCCTGTTCATTACGGTTATGTGGATGCAACTTTATGTTTAACAAAACAAAAATCAGAAATATGTTATCGAATGTCATGAAACTGAAAAATAATTGTAAAAGAAATTCACCTTAATAAAATTTGAACAAAAATCTTTAAAAATTCTAACAGCTTTATTTTTATAGCAAATGTATCATCAAACATACTGCAGCTAATTATTGAATAAACTTGGTTTCAAACATGAATCAAAATTGTGTGACATTGGTAATTGAACAGTACAGCTATCTGTTAAGACATGTATTTCGTGTGGTGTGCATTGTAGAGAAACTTTTAAATTTGTTCTTCCTACCCACTCTTTGTGAATGCCATCTTGTCTGCCATATTGACTAAACAGACTAATAAACAACGAAGACTTAGTCGTTGTTTTGTTGTGCATAATCATTTAAACATCATCGTAATAAACTATACGTCATATACAGTCCATTCTCGTCCTCCCGTACCCAGACAATAACAAAATTGTTATGTTCTGGAAAAATACCTAAACACATCTCGTAATACACAAACTTTTTTATTCAAAACACACTCCAAGCTATCAACACCGCCATCTTGGCCACACAACCTCGCACTCCAGGGTGACAACACAACACAACACTACTTTCCCCTCTTCTCTAGACCTAACAGTGGTTCCTGCACATAACTACATTGGCTTACAAGATCTCTTTATGCAACACACAAAATACATTTCCTTCCACAGCAGTTAACTAATACAACTCAAAAAAGCAACAATATTTATTTTTTAATAACACTTTGTTAGTTACCTAGGAAAAACCACATAGGCCATCAACCAACAGATAAATTACATCATGGTAGAGATTACACGAAGAGATACAACACACTAACAATGCTACTTTTCGTTAGCTACCTAGGAACAGATCAAGGTGAATTCGCTCCCATGGCTCCTGCGGTGAAGGCCAATTTAGTCGAAAACCATTGTTACGTACATTCAGCGTTTGCTGACAAGCTGGGCAACACTCAATTGTTCTACAAATATCCTCATCCATGCCTTTCCACCACACATAGGAATGAGCTAGCATACGAGTACGTACTACACCAGCATGACCATGGTGTAAAATGGTCAACACCTTTATCTGGAGAGATTGAGGAATGATTATCCTGTTGCCGTGCAATAGAACCCCATCTCTGATGGACAGCTGATGCCGTACGGTGAAAAAAGGTTTGAGTATTTTGTTGGAGCAATGACGTGGCCAGCCGTTTTCACATACTTTGATGACTTCGCTGCTCATCACCTGGTCCTTTTTTGTTTCTTGCGCCACCGTGTCCGGAGAGACCAAAGGCGTAGCGAGGTAGAGGAAGTAGCACTCTTTAACTCCAACTGGAGCAGTACTGCGCAAACGTGACATTGCATCTGCCTGGGGAATATGCTGGCCCTTTTTTGTAAACAATTGAATAATTGTATGCGGATAAGATCACAGCCCAACGTAGTATGCGTGAGGAAGCTATGTGGGGAAGTTCTTTTGCTTCAGAAAACAAGAACATCAGAGGCTGGTGATCATTGACAATAGTGAAAGGGTGACCAGACTAATATTTGTTGAACTTTTTTACACCAAATATTACAACTAATGCCTCTTTATCCAGCTGACTATAATTTCTCTGGGCTGTGGTCAGTGTTGCAGATTCAAATGCTATTGGACACACTATTCCATCAATAACGTGGCTTAACACTGCTCCTACTATCTACACGCAGCACAATCTCCTAAGTTGGGTCAAAAACAACCAGCAATGCTTTTTCGGAAAGAACTGTTTTGCTATCGTTGAAGGCTAACTCACACTCAAGACGTCCAGACCCATGGAACATCTTTGCGTAACAGGTTGTGGAGGGGTTCGAGCAGATCGGGACAAACAGGAATAAATTGTCTATAGTATATCAACAAGGACAGATATGATTTCAACTGAGTGGTATCTGTAGGTGCAGGAGTAACCATGATTTTCTCGATCTTTGATTTTGTGGGCAATTTTCCCTGCCCAGACAATTGGAACCTTAAGAATTCCAGAGAACTTACAAAAAAAAACTCAGACTTATCTGTGATGATCTTTACATTGTAAGCATCCAACTTTGCAAGGAATAAATTTTAAATTCTTTGCACATTCTTGTCTAGCTTTTCCTCCAATCAGTATGTCATCCAAATAGGCTGCTACATTTCCTATTTCGATCCGGATAGACTCAATAACTGATTGGAAAACAGCTGGGGTAGAAGCTAGGCCAAACACTAGTCTGTTAAACCGATACAACTCGTTTATGATGTTGATAGTCGAGAGCTCCCTACAAGGCTCCTCAACTTCCAGGTGTAAGTATGCCTGGGTGAGATCCAGACGGCAGAACACCTGACACCCTACTACAAATTTGTTGGAAATATCATCTGCTCTAGGGAAAGGATATTGGCCAACTCGTAAGAGAGGATTTACAGTTGTTTTAAGATCCACACACAGCCGAATCTGGCCTGACTACTTTGGCACCACTAAGATGGGACTTGCCCATGGGCTAGACTTTACACGTGAAATAATTCCAGCCTGTTCCAGTTTGTACAACTCCTCTTTCACATTTTTGAACAAGGGTATATGGAACATTATAAGCTCTATGAAATTCTGGAATGGCACTACCTTATATATTTATATTAACCTTAGAGCCAGAAATGGGTCTGTCATTGTTAACTACAGAGAATGCCTTTGTGTATTTATCAACTAACACTTCAGCTCGGTTGGCCACCCCACTGGGACTAACGACGTGCACGGACAACACTTGTGAATTAGCCAGTAAGTGGTCCTGCCAACCTGGCCGCAATGCTGATAGCCAGTCTCTGGCCAAAAGTGTAGGTGATGATAAATCCCTTGCTACTAACAGTGAAAGCTTGTGCAAGGATCCCGACACCTCATCTGTGACTGATACCAGCACTACTCTGCTTACCTGCAACCCCATGCCATTTGCAGCCCTTGGGGTAAGGCATTTGCCGCTAGTTTTTTTTGTAGATTTCCTGACTGTAAAGAGTAACAGCACTTCCAGTATCCACCACAAAAAGTATTTCAACACCATTTACCTTTATTGGTACTGAAGCTGGTTTTCACCGGTACGCCCGAGGCGTACGCACAAACAAGACTTAAAACTGACGAGTCGTTTACCTCGCTATTGCGGCATACCTTAGCAACATGTCCCAAACTGCCACAGTTGTAACAAATCCACCTCCGTTCTGGACAGCTGTCCGACTGATGGACCCCACAGCTGCAGGCATTCTGGGGCTCTTGTTTGTTCGACGTTAGTGACCCATTCTGACTCGCCGTCTCCCCATACGGCTGACGGGTGAAAACAGCCTGCTGATGTGGACGCTGGCGACGTCCTCTACTAGCACCGACGTACTGCACATCCTCTATTGTCAGTTGCCCGAAACATGTAGGCTCGGAAATCACATTCACTTCTCTACTCTTCGCTTCGCTCATCAGGGCTGCCGACTTCGCCACTTCATCCATATACATTACTATCTTGACTGCCTCTGCAAATTTAAGCTCTTCGGATTCAGCCAGCAGCCACGCCTAACCCATCTGCTCCGATAACACACCGGAAACCAATCTCTCTCTCTCAATGCTTCGTCCAAAAAATCCCTGTATTTACACGTGGTAGCAATGAGTTTGATTGCTGCAATGTACTCGGTAACAGATGCAGTTGTTCGTTGCTGGTGTTGCCATAACTTGAAGCGCTTGGAAAATAACTATATTCTTAGGAGATAGGACTTTAATAAGACTGTCTATACACTCATCCAGTGACTTTGGACTTATTTGAGTCAACACTGCATATGTCTCCGGAGGTAAGGAAGGTTATGCCCAATACTGCAAACTTATCAACTTCTTAAGTATCCGCCACCTTAAAATATAAATTTAGTCGTTCAACGTAATTCTCAAACGGTTCTGTGCCTTGCACAAACGTAGGTATTGCTGGGCCGTTTGCCGGCATGACGAAATTATCTCTTTAGCCCGGAACTTTTGACAAAACAATGTCAGCCGACCACGAGACTGTATGTAAACAAAGTTGCCGCAAAAACTGTCACTAATATCCCCAAACAAGTCTTCGAGGATCCCATCCTCGTCGCCACATATTATGTTCGGGAATAATAACTAAACACATCTCGTGATACACTAACGTTTTTATTCAAAACACATCCCAAGCTATCAACACCACCATCTTAACCACACAACCTCGCACTCCAGGGTGCCAACTCAACAAAAACTTCAAAAATATTTCTGTAATAAAATAATTGAAAAACTTTCTAATTGGGGTGGGGTGGGGATTTAGGTATAGTTTTTTATAGTTATGTTAGAAACAGTCCAATAAAAATTAACATGTGAGAAACTACATATGTAGGAAAAATTTATTTCTACTGTGAAATCACCCATATTCTGGAGCAACTATATTTGCAGGAATTGAAAGGTGGGTGTATAAAATAACATGTTCAGTATTCACCTGCTGAAAGAGAGATTTGTGCAGGCACTCCAGTCCGAGGCAAAAGTCTGGAAAGTTCTGAAGGTTCCACCAAGAGATCCTTCATCATCAGCCATATTCTCCGCTTCATTCTCCTTCGTTCCTTGGAACACATTGTGCTGCTTCACGGCAGTCACTGTCAAACCACTTTGGCCTGGAATTTAAATACTTTCCCATCAGGAGCTTATAGAGATATTGAACTTAGTTAACTACACTCACAAAATGTGGGCTGTCTCTCGACTGGCCCAGAGAGCACTCTCTCCTGGTCTCGCGTTCATGGATGACCTCACAGGGAACAATCTCTCGTTTCAGTTCGTCCGAGAGGTAGCGAAAGAGCAAGAAGAAGTTGTATACTCACTTTGCTCTCTCGTGCCCTTTAGTACCTGCCAGATTCATTAAACCTAAGTTGAGGTTGCATCAGATGGAGCATAGGTTAACACACCACATCACTCCAGTTAAAGTAAACCCTACTTACTTACTCAAACTGCACTTTATTTTACTTTGAGAAAATATGTAACAGTTTTATCTATAAAAAGTGCATGTTGCACTCACGAGCAATTGGCAATAAATTTATTTCAGGGTTAAAATATATTAAGCCACTGGGTAGTTTATAACTATTAAGTTTCATCACACAAGTTCACACTTAATCGACATGCCGCTGAAAACTTTCACCACTTTTCAGACAGCCTTTTGTTTTTTTTCACCAAAAAGAGCAACATTCCAAAACTGAAAGGGTAGGCACATGTCATAAAGCCCTCTCACCCCGTAATGTGAAAGTAAGTTCTCTGCCAACAGTGCTCTTTGAACTGAGACACTGCTTTGTTATTACATGCACTACATACATGACATTTTAGCAACCACATGTTTTATAGCCACTCCAAGTTCCAAACATTGAAGAAAAAAAAAAAAGCATAATTAATGCCAATGTAAATTTCAGGCAGAACACACCATGCTTGGGCTGTGTCCCAATTTGAAAGAGTGCTCACACACACTCTTGCACTCTCTGGCACACTCGAGCAAACTAACACTTCACATCATTTTGCTGATGAGTAAGGTAATAAATAATGAAAAAGAAAACATTGTTTTGATTTCTTGAGCCACAAATAAATTAACACTGTTTTTTTTTTTAATATAAAACTTATTTTAATTTTAAATATTTCACTATTATGTGCAAAGCAGAGTATTTAATAATATATACACAATTACCATAATCAAAACCTGAACATAACCACATCATGAATTACATTCAATATCATATGAAATTGTATATGTATTGTTAACATTGCACTAACAATCGTTGTGATTAAGTTAAGTCAATAAAATATTTCGAACACAGCTATAGAAACCAAAAATATATGTCCAAATTTTCAATGCTAGATTTGAAAAAAAATATGGCTGCCATAGAGTGTGTGAAAGTGAGCAGCGAGTGAACACTGCCATTCACTCTCATGCTTTCTTGTCCCAGTTGGGACAACAGAGAGGACACTCTGTGAACTCTCTCGACAAATTAAAACACAGCCTCAGTGAATTATCTTCACCATTAGACTGTTTATAAAGAAATGGCACACAGCAATCAAACCTGTAGCAATGTTAGAGTTAACTACGTCGTTATTTAGGAATTTGCGACTTGTTAGATATCATTTTGGATGCTGTCGACAGTCAATTGTTTAGCAATAAAAACACCACCTCAAAACTTTGGCAAGAAAATAACATATTTTAACAAACTGTAGGCCTACCTACTTTTTATAATGATTGTGTTTCATTATTAATACTCCAGTAAAGTTCAGATTCGTACCGCAGATGCATTTCCCAAGTACAATACCTTGAATATCAGATTCATTTCCCCAAGTCCACTTGAAAACGTAACAAGTACACTTCAAAACCAAGTGTATACTACCTCGACTAATTAAATGTACTTGGGAAATGAATGCGAGATTCGAATCTAACTTTACTGGAGTCTGTAACAAAGCTGCAAAACAGTCCTATTGTACAAAAGCAGAAATTATGACAGCAAAGAATGATCTCTTAATTAAGTTACATGTTAATTATACTTTTTCACTTATATTTTATAGGTTAAACTAATATGGGGCCTGCGGATGAAAAATAAGGTAGCGTTTTTGTAATTTTGCTACATTTCAAAATTCTAAATAAGAATAAATTTAAAAACTCATAATCATTTTCGTATGGTACAAAATTAGGGCCTTTAAAATAGCTGTTGTACCATTTAACCACCACTTTCTTTAGTTCACACGCCATTTACAAATCGTATTCAACTCACCAAGATTTTCCTGAAAAAACCTGGATTTCGCTGCATCTCTGTATGTCTTCGTTTGTGGATTGCTACTAGAACTTTGTCCTTTAGCCCACCTTAGACCTTTTCCTTTTAATCTTGGCCGAAGCTTTCCCATTTTTACTTACAATACCTAAACATAACCTTTAAATATTTACACGCGCTTTAATTGTTTTCTGGCAGAGGAAAAAAAAAAACCTATTTTATAAGCCAATAGTAGTAAACTCATGGCAAAGAAAAATATTTTTATACACGTATAAAAAATTAGAAATAGTTATTAAATTTATTTGGGAAATTACATTTAATTATGTAAAGGAAAGTATAATTTGTTTTTCACATGTTTACGGTGTATATAATTTTCAAATTACTTTTACTACAACCAAGAATGTATATGTATTCAATTTTTAGACACTAAACAACGATACAAGAAGAAAAAACTTTTTTTTTTTTTTTTAAGACCCATTAAGGCTTAGGGGTTGGCAAATAGTAATTTTTCCTTTATAATATAACTGCATTATTTCTGAAGTCGATATTTCACTTGAAATAGAAAGGTATATCATATCAATTAAAAATCAAATATCTAGTGGCCAGAGTGTATGAAATTTCAGTATGAAAAAATGTGAATGAAACCAGTATATTTCAGAACTCATTTTGAATGTCAAATTGTCTGTAGCTTTGGGCATTATGGTTAACAACCCCTCTAAAAGTATGAGCTACGTACTTAATTTAAGGTAAAAAAAAATTTGAACTCGAAAGTGTTGAATAACCATAATCTACTGTCAGTGAAATTTACACCTAAAAGTGTGACTCATTTGGGCAACTAAAGGATAGTGCCTTAATGAAACACACAGATCCTTATGCACATTTTAAAATTTCCGTATTGATATTTTTGTTTACTATCTAGTATAATAACATAATGTTCTGTGATACGCATCTATCGATAGTTGTGGTAGTAACTACTGCACATTTACATGACATGTAAACGACTGTTAAGCCCTTGTCGACCGGTGCACATTAGTTAGCAGTCCAGTAAGAACATCCTGCAGTAGAGGGCTGGCCATGCAGCTCACAATCGGAGGCCACCACCAGCCCTACCTTTAAGTGATTCAGTGCAACGACTTAATGCCACAAGGCGTAACTTCTCTTAACGAGTGTTGATTGTAGTGCTGCATTTATTAAAATTAGCCTCACAATAAAATAGTACAGTAAATTAATGAGATGAAATTCCTATTAAATCTTTCTTCTTCTTCTTCTCTTCATAGTAGGCTTACAGACGGTTCCATTCAGAAATTAAGAGTCATTCCGTCTCTTTTTCGATTTTCCAGGCGATCTCTTTCCATCCACTGGTAAATTATCTCTTGCAATGCATATATGCAGGATACACATGCAGGATACGTGTTGATTCCATTCCATTCTTCGTCTTTCTACCCAATCCCCTATTGCTTGGATTTTCAGCTGTCTTCTAATCTCTTCACTTCTGATCTTGTCTCTGCTGGATTTATGTACAATTTTCCCCAAAATATTAATTTCATTTGTCTCTAAGATTCGTTTAGTTTTTGAGGTAAGATATGAAGAGAGCCTTTTAAACCCACATAGCAGTAATAGTAATAGTGCAAAGTATCGACCACGTGGGCACGTGGATCTCAACAATCTCGTATATAACTTTGAAAAAGTGATAAGTGTATCAGAGTCACAAAAATAAGGGAACTTAAGGACAAGAAGTGGGCCCTTTTATTGCAACAAAGTAAAATATGGCTAAAATTGTCGTGTTGATTTTACTAGTGTGACGTGCAGCCTTCAAACTGCGCAAAACAAAATTACTTAAATATTTTTATAAAATGTGTACTTTAATTTGTAAGCTGCCAAATTCAAGCAGAATCTCTAATTTCAAATTGCAAGGGTGGGCCTATTTATGTATATTTTTCTCATCCAGCTGGAAGAAAGACTTAGATTACGAAAATAATGTCAACTATAAAAATCAGTGAAACATAATTTTTATATTAATCGGTCATTTGAGAAACCCCACATGTCCACTTTTTGGAAAAATTGAGTTATCCACAGGGTTGCATATAAAAAAGCAAGCTGCATCAGGTCATGTTAAAACCACACATGTTCATATACAAATAACACAGGAACTGAAGGCTACAAGATTCCAGTGCATTGAGAAACCCTTCATGTCCAGGGCATGAGGGTTTTATCAAAGAACTGCCACTGCAGCCTATAGAGTGCAGCACTTTGTGGGGCATATGGTGTTGCAAACTGTACGAGCAGTTATCTCAACTCCATTGTAACCATCTTATGCATGTACTATGGATCTATATTGTTGTTGTTGTTGTTGTTGGTAAAATGTCTTCAAGTAGTGAAAGTGATATAAAAGATCGAAATAAGAGGAAAAAGGGTATTAAACAAGTAGAGTACAAAAGTGAGAAGATAAAAAAGGCAAGAGTTAAAAATGAGCAGTATGTGAATTGGAAAGGAAAAGTTGTGCAACCCAAGGACCATGGAAATGACTGCAAGTAAGTAACATAACTTTGTTTTAATAGTACATATCCATACAAGGTTCTATAGAGTTTGAAATTTTAATATTATTAGGAACTATTTTTCTAATCAAAATTTGGCCAATTTACACTCATCCGATCGACTTAAAATGCTGCATTAGTCCTGGTGACAACATAATATTGTCATGTTGTCAATATTGGCAGCCATCTTGGTTTAATAGGAAAGAAATAATTAAAATTCTAATTTTTAAACATTAAAAACAGCAGAACGAGTGTCAAAAAATTAATATTGAACTATATCCACATAGTGTATTTTTGTGTACAGTGTAAAGGAAGAACATATGAAATAAATTAATAATAAAAAACATTTAAAATTAAGAATAGCAAACTTAAACTTTTGTTTCAGGTGTAAGTGGAAGTGCATGCCATTATGAGTGTCTGATGATGATTTACTAGAGATCTACACAAAGTTCATTGACTTTGATTCAAAAACCGAACAGGACGCATATCTACAAAGTCTTATTGAGTACCAATCAATCAAGCGGAAATGGCCATGATGTCCTGTTGTTGCATCTGATGGCCCAAGAGAAAAACCAAAATCCCACACATTCGAATACATCCTGTCGACTTCCAAAAGTTGAGTGCAAGTGTGTAAAACCACTTTCCTCTCTGGCCATGGAATTTCCAGTGATAGTGTTAGACGACTGTGCAACTTGTTGTCTGATGGTAAATCACCAAAGGATGCAAAAGGTAAAAACACCCCTGGAAATGTAAAACCAGGAAGTGTAGTTAAATGCATTGAAGATCATATTGCTTCTTTCCCTACAAAAGAAGCCCATTACACAAGAAAAACACTTCGTTACCTGAGTGCTTCGCTCAGTGTAAAGAAGATATGGCAGTTATTTAAAGAAACAAACACTGGCATTTCCGTGACCTACAATTCTCTCTTGAAAGTGTTTCAAGATAATTTCAGCCTTACGGTTGGAAGACCGCAAGTGGACACCTGTTGTCAGTGTGAAGAGTTATCATTGAAAGTTATAAGTCCTACGATTAATGTCGTACGCTAAACGTGTTCATGTAGATGATTTATTAGAGCACAAAAGAAGAGCCAAAACATTTTATGAAACTATTGAGAGAGTTAGTGTGTGTGTGTTTACAATCCCTAGTAAGTAATAGTTCTCATGCGAAATATTATTACAGTGAGTGCGCAAGAATGTGGGTGTGTGGTCAGAAGACCACGCACCACAGTGTTTAGAAGTGTTTGGAAGATAATGAAGTGGCTGGTATATGTATGGACTACATGATGAACTTGCAGTTGCCAGAAATTACTGTGCAGGAGACATTTTACATGCGGCAGCTCACCATGAACGTGTTCTATATACATGATGTCTAAACACAGCATGGTAAACTCTATGTATACCATGAAGGTATTGCGAAGAAAGGCCCAAACGAGGTATGTTCATTTCTGTTAGATTACATGAATAATGAAATTAGCCCAAATGTTAAACATCTGCATCTTGTTTTCTGATGGATCTGGGGGTCGAAATAAGAACAACACTGTAGTGAGGTTTTTGTTGGCAGTTGTGGAGACTGGGCGATTTCAGACAATCCACAATTACTTCTCAATCAGAGGGCACTCATTTTTACCTTGCGATAGAGATTTTGGTGTAATTAAAATGAAAATTAAAATAAATGATGGGATAAATACACCGAAAGTATATATGTAGAGCTCACTGCACAGTCTAAAGTCACTCCTGGCAAATTTACAGTGCAAATGGTGGAGTCCAAAGACATACTCAATTTCAAAGACTGGTGGCCTAAATTTTACAAACGAAATGTGGTATCATCAGAGTCTTATGCAAGGAGTGTGCCACGAGATCAGAAACAGCTTATGGTCTTAAAAGTTCATGGTGTGTAAATATTATTAGTTTCATTTACATTATAACATATTATTCGCATCCAAACCAACAGAGTGCTCCATTTCTTGGTTTGTCTTTTGAAAAACCCCACATGTCCACAGGATTAATTATGCCACTGTGGCCACAATTTTAAATATGTCTGTCTCTTATTTGGGAACATAATTACATAACTGCTGCCCCAACTAAGAACAGTGATAGAATATTTATATCTGCTATCAAAGTTAATTTAAAATATTTTCTTTGAATATCTCAAAACTCACTTTTCTGGACATGTGAGATTTCTCAAATGACCAATTCATGTGTTATCCTAATGTTTTGTGCAAGTGTCTTGCATAATGTGCCAAGTAATACGTGTTTCATCCAGTGCTATATTTCAAATCATTCACATAAAATATTTTGTCAAGAGATTTTCTGTTCTGGTGTGGCATCGGTTATAGGCACCACCAGTTTTCGCCTTAACCTGGTAAGACAGGTAAGATGGGGACCCACATCAGCAACCCTGGAACTCCTCACACATCATATGACTTTCCCAACTTGTGGGGCTGTCATTCTCCATCAAAGTGCTTAACCAGCCATCTTCCTGCCATCAACGGTTTTCCCAACTTGGGGGGGGGGGGCTAGTCAGCAACAACATCAATAGTAAATGTGAAGCGAAGTGTGGAGAACCATAACAGTGCATCATTGTTGCTTCCCCGATGAACCAGTGTACTTGTTTTCCCATTCTCACATCTCATGGTGTTATAGTGTACTTTTGTTCCGTTTTTACATGTCCCAGGATGTTTCGGTTTACTTTGTTTACTATTTCAAAGCCACAAAGATCACAATTCACATATTGTGCCATGCAACATAATGTACCAATAAACAGTGCTTGTATGTGTTTATGACATTTAAGAGTACCTTTTGTCTTCATTGCAACATACTTTTTTTTGGTTTTGTTTGTGTGTGCACCACATGCAATTTTTAAGGGTAATTTGTGTATTTAGGACACGTGTTCAAAAGTTATCAGTGAGAATCTGTTAAAATTTAAATTACGGACCTCAAAACAATACATTTCCCATTTCTGGCATTCATGCCATTTTGAGACAGTGCCAGACAAAGGAGCATCCCCAAATGCCACCATTGTTGTGTTGACACAGGTCAAACCAAACAAGCAGGCACTACCCCCTCGTACATTCCAGTACGCGTGGGTGATCTGACGGATCACCACCTAGGCGTGTGCGAGCATGGACAACACCGCCCCAGGCTGTAATGGAATTCCCCCCTCTCCCACACATGCATGAAGGGAGGCAGGTCAAAAGCCATAGCGAAAACAGATGTCACCATGACATCTCATGCCCCTGAACAACGTGGCCAAGCTGGACTTCGAGCGATGCAACCTGAACTGGTTCACCGGTAATGGAAAAAGTAGATCATTATGCTTAAAGTGTGTGCAACCCTTGCTCGTGTCCAACCCATTCTAGGACACAAGGTGGGGCCCTGTCATGAGCCAGATAACGCGAAACATCTCGAGAATGACATTCGCCGCGCCAACCACAAATGTGTCGGACGGGCGTATAGCTGCACCTCTGATGACAAGAGAGTGCAATTGTTCGCGGACTGTACCAGGCCACGAGTGGTCCAGGGGGGCAACGTTGGCCCTGCCAAGAGTCGCATATACAAGTGTGCACCCCCTCCATGAACATAACTTTTTTTGGACACAACATTGCCAAATTTTCACAATCGACAATGTGCCAAAGAAATCATGTGCGTAGGCATCAGCAATGGGACAATTCTATGTGTAAACTGCACCAAAGATTACTACACCGAGTACCTTACCAGAAGTGAACACACAATCACTCACTGGCAATGCACGACCAAGCAGGATATGGTGAATGTAGTAACTGACAAATTTTGATGAATGCAGTGCACCCCAGCATCACATTCTACAGTGACATGCCTACCAGCTGCGTGTGCGAGTACAGCCAGTAACTACAGCAGTCCGTTGGCACATTCCACAAGCCTGCCAACAGCTGCAGCACCTTAGGTAGTGCAACCAGCACCAACTACACCAAATGGCTTCATGTGGCCACAGCTGCAACTGCACTACCGACAGCAGCAGCACAGACAACAGTAACAGAAACAGGCAATATGCACATTTTTAATCAACCATTAGTTTGCTGAAAACTTGATATATGAATAGATGTCGTAAACAGGAATGCGAACACACAGATATTTTTCGGACAATGTCACATATACACTTTTACTCCACGAACACTCTTATCTTAAGACAATGTTTTCTTGACCAAAGTTACCAAGTATTAGAAGAAATATGACAAATATTTCTGGAGTGATACATTTTTTAATGCAGTTTGTCAGAAAGAGTTTAGGGGAGAGAATGTAATGTGATTACCACGTACTGTTGTGTGTATTCAACTCCTCCTTCAGTCAGGCATATAGATGGATGTTGGGATGTTTGCATGCTCGACAATGCAATTGTTAACTGACCTCCATTCTAACCATCCTTTGAAAGAGGAGAGAGTATGGGGGGGGGGAGGGGGACTAGCCACTTCACCCACCCGGAAAGCGATCGATTTCCATAGGTTATGTGCATATCTTCCGCTATCCTTATAAGAGTGATACTCTCTCATGCGAGGGTGAAGGCAGACTGGTGTGTGTCTGTCACACAGCACTTCTAGCGGGAAAAAAATCAAACACTCTTGGTTGACAGTAAGGAAGCTCCGCTAGGTGTTCGTGGACTCTGCGAGATTTGTGCTTGGTTTAAGTATTCCAACATGATAATAGCATGATTTTGTGGCTATTATTATTTAAACAACATATTAAATTAATGGCGTTTTTTACAGCAAGGATTAAAATCACATCTCCTTAACACAACATTTAGCAAAGACTACATTAATTAAAAATAATATTTCTCCTTATATATAAATTGTGTCATACATGACAAGGGGGGAGGGGAAATATATGTGTTTAAACTTAGTCTGCATCCAGCTTCCAAGCTGAGCGACTGTATACTTGCTCCCGACATATTTTCTCTCTGTGTAATTACTATCGATATGCAATTACTCCGATTTATAATAATAATTCTATTATTATTATTTGAGGTTGTGCTCTGTGTTAGAGTTCAGAGTGCTGCTGACTCTTGTAGATGTTGTATGTGTAATTACAGGTGCTTGCTCAGATGTAATTATAAATCAGTTAACATATGTAATTATACATTTATTATTCTCGACGGACTTGAACCAAAGATTAGATTACCTACCTGGTCAATTGTGTTTCGGCAGCCCATGGATAAACTTGCGTACTTAGTGTATAATTACACTCTTGTTACATGTACTTAGTCTCTCTCAATACTGTAGTGATTGTTAATCATGTAATTACACCTAATAACATATAATTACCTTAGATGGGTCTCGAACTAAGGACTATGCCAGTACAAACATAATTAAGCTTTAATTACCCTCGACGGGATTCGAACCAAGGAGGAACAGACTATACATCGAACTCCACAATGCTTCCCCCCTCTCACCTCCTCACCCATCATCCTAACCTCAAAAAATTTCACAGTATCTTAAATGTCGCTTGGGCGCTTTGTACGCCGAAAGGGTGTCCCCCAATTAGTCGGCCGATCACAGAACAGCTCCTGAGAGGTAGGGGAAGACGACAGCTAACCACATCACACCTCCCAGGGGGGAGGAGGGAGGGAGAAATATCAATTAACAAGGTTAAAGAATGTCATCACTTAGGGATACAACCCTCCCCGACGACAATTTACAGGCTAATTGAATGTCCCTGATGCCACTAATGACTCCCTAGTGTCGTAAAACACCCCCGCTCCTACTACTAAAGGAAACTACGTGTCCCCACAAAATACTAATTTTAAATGCATTTTCGTGTATTTGTGTGTTACCTACCTGTCAGGTATAGGCTATTCACGGTAAAATTAGCACTTTTGAAAGTCCTGCTTAAGATCTACTCTTATTCAGGTTGTACTCTTCCGCCTTATGTAAAGTTAATATTGCCATTCAAGCGTCTGCCGAGTCAAAGTATGGAATTATTAGCAAAGGAAATACTCTGCAAATCTGCTCATTGTTGTTCTTCGATGCATTAAAACAAAAACGGGAAGAGAAAGAAATAATCTAAGTTATCGCAAATGTTTACCTAACACTTTTTATTCGACGTTAAAATATGGAACTACTTCCCCTCCAGCGTTACCAACTTTACTGGGCGCAGGTCACTCAGTGCGCCCGTTAAAATATGTGCAGGTAAGAGCAGTGACTTTTTTCTAAGGTTGATTTCGAAAGTGCTCACTCTGTCTGTTCCGTTTTGAGAGTTACGGAGCGTGACCACATACATTTGGGGAAATACGATCGTCTCGCCATACACCAAACAGGTTTCAACGAAAATTCCACCAACATAACTTGTTAGGTACAGCACTGCTTTGAGAGAAAAAAAAAATCCATAATTTTAGGCGACTCTTCGTTAAGCCACCATCGCCATGCAAAACGCGCACCGCGGCGACCAGATGAAAAGAAAATAAAAATAAAAATATGAGCCCTGACGGACGGGCGAGTCATTAACCGAGTTGGCAGGATACGTGGCGAGACTAGCCAATCAGGATGTGGAACAGTGCCCAAGCGCATGAAGTCACTGCCTTAGACACTTTCTACCGAGGACCTCGATGTGCGTATAATCCATTCACGGTTACTGCCTGCGGCTTATCTGAAGTCCTGCTGAGGTTCTACTGCCAAGATATTCCTCCGCTCCTGCAAACAAAGCTTAACCAAGTCTAGAAAATCACACCAAAGGGAAAAAAGCACCGCATTCGTGCGCTCTCGCCTTAGTAATATTTTGCATGAGAATAATTTACTAAAGGCCGTTCACGATAAAGTGAGCACTTTTGAAATCAACCTTAGAAAAAAGACTCTGCCCCTAACTGCATGTATTTTAACGGTCGTCATGGGTGACATGCACACAGTTAAGTTGGTAACGATGGATGGGAAAGTAGTTCGGATAAAAAGTGTCCGGTAACCATAGGTGATGACTTAAATTATTTCTTTAGCTTTCTTTTTTTTTTTTTTTTATGTACCGAAGTGTAAAAATGAGCAGTTTTGTAAAATATTTACTTTTCTAATTAGTTCAAATTTAACTTGACCGACGCATGAATAAAGTGATGACGCCAATTAAAATGTTAATCGTGCATAAGGCGGGAGAGAATACACATGTATACAAGTAGATCTTAAGCAGGGCTTTCAAAATTGCTCATTTTATCGTGAATAGCCTATATTAGGCATTACCAACACACATATATTTTCCCTCTTTTATTTTATACATGTTAATTACAAATTAAATGCTGCTATTTATACATAAAATGTAAGTAAAAGTTCAATTTAACCAAAAAAATAATATACTTTAATGTAAATAGAAGTATAAGATGCTTGCGATACATGATATATCTAGGGAAAAAACCAAACACTATATACATGGGGTGATTTTTCTTTCGAAAGTTTTGTTCAAAAAGTGTGAATAAACCGCAAATAGACTACATCAACTCGGTCCGGTGGTAATACGGAGAGGTGTCCGAACTGCTGGGAATATGCGCGCGCAATAAAGTTCTCAACTATAGTTGGAACAAGGGAATTTTTATAAGCTGTTCACTTTTAATTGAGTACCTACATTTGGAAGCCTTGCTTCAGATCTGCTTTTCTCCTCATTCCGTCTAGCGACGGCGATTGGGTGGCAACATTTTGATGTGGGAGAAGGGCAAAGATTTTTTTAAGTGAATACGTCTATAAAATTTGCAACCATAGTGGGAGGCAATCCAGAAAATCCGATGATAAAATCGGAGGATAGCGTTTGGCATTGCAGCTCCGAATCTATCGTCTACATTCAAAATTATATTACACCACTCGATTGCCAAAGGATCAAAGAATATGTTACGTCGAGTGAGGACTGCGAAGCGCTGCGTTCGGAGGGTAGAGGGGTTGGGGGGGGGACAATTTTGAGTTCGTTTCGCCGCGTCTCATAACTTCCGCGTAGTATAACTTTTGACTAGGAGAAGCTACGACGCTCGTTTAGGTTTCATTCAACAGCTCTCGTCAAGATCGATCAATTACGTACACAAAAACATTTGTGTGACGTGTTTATGATGAAATTGTTATGAGTTTAATGTAAAGTATTAAGAAAAGTTAACACAGTTTCGACCTATACTCGTCGAAAAGCTGAGTCGAAATACAGAAATCGTATACGGTTGGAAAGAGTATCTCAAAAGCAATCCAGTGATATCCATAAAACCCCATATGATCGAGTGAAGCGGTGCCGTTAACGTAAAATAAACATCAAGGCGTCCGAGCGCGTCAACGTAGACGTATTCACGCAAAACAAACGGCCGTGTCCCCAACACAGCCACACCCCATTTTTTTTTTTGCACTTTTCTTCGTTCTCCTTACTCGTGACACTGGCAACTGAACGAGCGGTCCGAAACACTGACACATCCACAACTGCATAGACACTAATAACGAGGGATGGAAAAATTCCTCTGTATTTCATAGAAAAATATGACAATTATGTATCAGCAAAAAATTGCAATATAACCGAAAAACCGTTAAATTACTGGAAACGTCAAACAAAAACTAAACAAGTTCGTCTTATATTTATAGCGGTAGCAAAATTAATGCATAGACAAATTCGAATCACAGAAAATTTATTGTCTGTAAAATTTTTAGTTTCTGCTGTAATTTTACGTTCTTAGGTTGGTAGTGTATTTGCAATTTTGTGACAAGTTTTTCGTCTTATTGCTTGAAACAACTCAAATATTACTACTATAAACTGAAAAAAAAAAAAGTATGTCACTGTTCTAGAAATAAAAAAGAGAATCATAACTGGCATGAGACACAAAAATCGAAAACTTTTTATTCGTGTTCAAATCTCACTCCACAGTAAAATAGTCGAACTACCTTAAATTTATTTTTATACGTACGTACAAGCATAAAGAAAATGAAAACTTCTTTCTTAAACTTAAACTTTTTCTTTTAATGCAGAAGTACACCAAAACTAAGGAGGAAATTTACGGAGAGTTTCTGTTAATTCCCACAAAGTTGAGGGAAATTAACGAAAAGTCCGTTTTAAAAATTTCAATAAACAAAATTTTAATGATGTTTCTTCCGAATTTTTACAATCACTTTTCAGTAAAGTGAGTGAGTGGAGAGATTTTGGCGGCTCTTAACATCGGGGTCTTGAGAGGCGATGAGGGTGATTGACGTAAGTATGGAGCAGAGCCGGAATGAAAGTTCGGGGGGAAACGGAAGATCCCCGAGAAAACCCGCCGACGGTCAAGTGAAACTGTGAACTCATCAGAAAAGTGCGAACATTTTTAACATTTGCTCTCTCTTACATTTATGTCCATTTAAAAAACCCTGAAAACAAAAAAAAAAAATCATTTCAGTATTTGCAAGTGTGAACCGGAAAAATTTAATACGACGTTACGACATGGAACTACTTTTCTTTCCATCGTTACCAACTTTACTTAGAGCACTGTAGTCAGTGTGGCAATTAAAACACATGCAGGCATGGGCAGTGGCGTTTTACGAAGGCTGATTTCAAAAGTGCTCAATCAAAGGTGAACAGCAAATATCTGTTTTCCTTTCATGGCTGCCAACATGACTGAGAGCATGGTAATTATTGTGTGTGCATAAGGCAGGGAATTGTTTTTTTTTTCGAGGGTTGATTTCAAAAGTACTCCACTATTAACAACCGCGTATCAGCTCTAAGGGTGGGTTTACGATTGACTAACAGAATAAGTGTGCCGTGTACTTAAGATATGAATCAATGTGTTGAGGGGTATTGGTTTATGACTGTCGTGTGCGGGTCATGACGGGTTATGTACGTTCTTTGCTTGACTTAAGGTGTCGTAGTTTATATCTTACGTGGAAGTCAAGACGAAGTAACCAATCAGAGCCACAGTGACATTTGATGTTGGCGGGAAACTCTAGTTACATCTTGGATTTAGGTTATGTCGTATTGTGAAATCGCATGCAATGTATTATATATTTCTTTACTTAAATAAGCGTTCGAGGTATTGTTTTATTTCTTGGAAGAGGTTATTGAATTCGCTATGTTTAACCTTCTGCATATTAACTGACCTAAATGCCCAATGTTGGCGTTGGCATTCTCTTCTATAAGATACCAAAAAAATTTCAAAATGATTACCCAAGCAGTAATCTTCCCTCTTGCCCATTTTTCCAGGTTATGTCGGCTGCTTCGGTATCCGACAATTCCGTTCGGCTAGACTTTATCAGTTGCTAAGCCAATCATAAACTGCAGAACTTATATTCCGTGTGATTAAAGAGTCATAAGTAAAATTCTTAATTCTTCAGTATTTAGTCGTAAACCCACCCTAATTCGTTGCCATTTTAACTGTTATAGGCTGTTCACGGTAAAATGAGCACTTTTGAAAGTCCTGCTTAAGATCTACTTGCATACACGTTGTGTGTTCTTCCGCATTATGTAAAATTAACATAGCCGTGGGCCTCATCACTTTATTCATGCGTCGGTCAAGTGAAACTGTGAAATTATTAGTAAAGTAAATATTGTACGAATTCGCTATCTTTTGCACTTCGGTGCATAAAAAAAAAAAGAAAAAAAAAAGAAACAGACAGAAAGCGAGAGAAATAACTATGTTATCACAAATGGTTACCTAACACTTTTTACTCTACGGTGAAATATGGAACTACTTTTCCATACACCGATACCAACTTTACTGGGCACATGTCACTCATTGCACCCGTTAAAATATATGTAAGTAGAGGCAGCGACATTTTTTCTAAGGTTGATTTTAAAAGTGCCCTCTTTATCGTGATCAGCCTTTTAAGTAATCGAGCCAGTTTATGCGGTTGTGGGCAGAAGTTCAATTACCTATCAGCAAGCCGTGGCGGATTTTTGTAACACAAGCCGCTTAGGGTAGTTTCACGTTGAAAAAGTGCAGTGGGTTTAATATGATGGCGATGCTGATTTTTTTTTTCTCTTATCAATGTCCGGGGCGAAATTCTTCCGGGTCGTTTAGTCATAAAAATAAGGGGGAGGGGGGGGGGAATGGAGGAAGTGGCTGGGGCAGAAAAACAAGCCACTGGCTTGTAAAAGTCGTCGGGGCTTCCTGTCAAATCGACTATGAATAGGCGCAGCGATGAGAGGTCCATAGAAATGACCGTGTTATACGGTCATTTCTATGGACCGGCGCGTGTTACACGGTCCTCTCACAGGGCCAGTTTTGGCTGGAGTGGCGCCCTGTGCAATACTGGCCACGGACATCCGTCCACCTTCTTAAAACTGTAAAAGGTGGTCTAGGGTGACGTCAAATATTACCAAGGAAAGAACGCTATTCCGGCTATTTATTAAAATGTTAATTCATGATATTTTAAGTTCATCTTTTACTCCAGGATATAACTAGTAATATGAATAAAATGGAAAATGTACCTGATTGACTGATTTTGTCTTTTTTTTTTCCTAATACTAATTTTCAACTTTCTAATATTGGTTTTCATTTTATTTATTGTTGATAACCGAGGATTTATTTCTCTTATTAAACCACAAAAAAAAAAAAAAAACTTTTCCGAAATCATATTCATTTCGTTTTTTTAACATTTTTTTTTTAAATTCTAGTTACAAAATCAATATTAACAGATGTGCCAAGCCATGGATGAGCTCCTTCTGACCATGTATCTCACCCAGCTGTTAGCCGCTGTGGTTTTATAACTTTACTCGACCGTGACGATATAGTCTGTTTCACGAGGTTTCTTAGGACGTTTCTGATTTCTCAGTGTATACTTGATAAGCATATAAACTTGCGTACTAGCAGTGATGTGTACTAGTCGTGTGCTTGTTGACACTATTCGGACAGGTAATCGCCTCGTCATGTTAGACTGGTCGCGCATTCTGGCGGAAATACTAGACACTATGTGAAAACAGAACATTTTATGCATGGTGTTAAGAAAACATTACGATTTTTTTTTTTTTTTTTTTTTTTTTTAACTACAAGGTTTGTATTAAATTGGAAATGTGGAATGCAATTTTAATGTTATTTGTATGCAAACACGTCGGAAATATGCTGCAGACATCTATAAAATGCTCAGTATGTTATCTACATTTCTATGCACATTTATTAACCTGACAATTATTTACACATCCTATTCAAATGACTATAGGCTGTTCACGGTAAAGTGAGAACTTTTTAAGGCCCTTCTAAATTTTTCCTTTCGTCATATTTCCATCTTCCTGCTGCTTTTTAGTATAAACATTGCAATGTGGCCAATAAACACAGTGTATGCATTTCTCCACCCTCAAAAACTTAATGTCTGAGGCTGCAATAATATATATTTATTAGTGGTTAATGACTGTTGGGTGGGCCTTGAAAAGTGCTCACTTTACCGTGAACAGCCTACAGGTAGGCTAATCTACAACTGTTTACTTACAACAGAATGACATTATAAATCACTAAGTGATCCGCCTTAAATAAAAAATGACGACTGTCGTAAGTACGCAAGTCTGCCCAGCAAGTATACAATTTCAAATACTTACCAAGTATACTTCCTGTGTGTACTATACTGGGAATTTTAACAGCGCTAGTATACACGTGGTGATGTCACTTCCGGCGACAAGTACGGACAAGTATGCCATTTTTGAGAATTGAGAAACGTTCTTAGTTTCTGAAAATACCACCATTAGATCTGCTACACATTTGCCATTCGGTACAACTACATGTGTTATGTTCATTAAAATAATAGTATTGTAATTTGAACACACATTTCAGCGCCTCTTTTTATTCGGCGGCCTGTGTAGTGGCGCCTGTCGCACAGCCCAAAGGCCGCACCTGGTCCTCTAGACCAGCGAAACCGATAGGATGCTAATTACTAGAGACACACAAACTTCGCGTTATTATTTGGCATCAGGCGAAACTGCACAGTGCTGTTTATACTCGAGCCGCCGTCGTTTCTTCATTGGCTGCTGACTAAACGTGATGCCACTCCCCTCCTGACAGAACTGCACGTGATTCGTGCACACACTTGGCAGGTGTTCATTTATTGGCGCGGAACTACCCAGGGCGTGTCAAGTCAAGTATGGTCCAATGGCAAACCAGCTGCAAAGGTACACGTGCTTTAAGTTTAAGGTGTCCCGAAATAATGAGGTCTCTACTAATTACGAATATTCAGAGGAGATAGCGCGTCGATTCTGGGAGGAGGATACTATCGTCAGGCCCGTGTAGTAGACCTGCAATGGCTAAACTTGGGATATGTTAAATAAAAAAAAACAACAGGTTTTAGCTCAAATTAGCCTACTTTTTGTTGGTGGATGATTCCTTTAAGGTGGATTTACAATTGACTTAAAGTCTTGTCTATAACAAACTTAACGCAAAACTGGCATGTCTACAATCTACGTTAACATTATATAAAAATAGAAACAATGTACGCGTATGTATACAAATATTTTATTTTGTGTTTGTAACTTTAAAAAATATCTATGTTTAATTATTTCTAATGCGTTTTGCATTATTTGTTAATTTCTCTCGTATAACATTAACAGAATAAAAAATTCACAGCGATGGTAGTGACATCTAATGCCAAAAGTCTGTACCATTTGTTTTCACTTGTTTGTGACGTCTTGAATTTTGATTGGCTGGCGTTAAACGTTAAATGCAAAGATTTGAATGTTGGCCAACTTAAGACGCCGTTACGTTTGACGTTTAGCGTCGCGGCAACGTTTAACGTCGATTGTAGCCAGAGCCATTACTCTCCATTAATTCATGATTTTTGCAACGCGTTATCGTAGCGTCAACGGGATTGTAGCCAAGCCTTCAGAAATCACTTGGAAAATGAATTAACGTTTTCCAGGGTACTGGTTTGCAACTGCATTGTGCGGGTCGTGTATGGGCCGTGTGCGTTCTTGGCTTGACTTGACTTGAGATGTGGCTATATTTTATATCTTACATACACGTCAAGACGAAGTAGCCAATCAGAGCACAGCGACAGTGGTTGGCGGGAAACTGTATTTACATCTTGGATTTAGATTATGTCGTACCGTAAAATCGTATGCAATTAATTATTTCAATCGAGACAAAAAAATACATATTTTTTGCAGAACTGTGCATAGTTATGTTTCGTATCTTGGAAGAGGTTATTGGATTCACTTTATTTTACGTTTTCAAGATTTGCCCAATGATGGCATCGGCACCCCCTTCTACATATATCACGAATTATTCGAATCGATTACAAAAGCAGTAACCACGAATAATTTAATATATCCAAATAATCTTCACACTTGTCGATTTTTCCAGGTTGCGTAGACCGCTTTGGCGTCCTGCGACGCAGATCTGTTAAACCTTCAAAAGTTGCCAATATCGATCGTAACCCGCAAAACTTATTTTCCTTCAGCCCATTCAGCCACTGTGTCCACGATCGCGGACACGTGTTGCACGTGAATTATATTTATAGCCAGTGCTGTACATACCGAGGATTCGGTGCTCCAATACTTCATGGGTGTCTTCCCGACTGGCGATCTGATTTAAAACTTTGCTGCACTTCTCGTTTACGAGTGCTGGCGGTAACGCCTTTGAACATACAGCGTTTTGTTACTGATTGCAAAAAAAAAAAAAAAAGATGCACCAGACGCAATTGCAGTGGACAGTAAAATCTTTAGGGGCCGCGATGGCCGAGCGCAGGGACAGGCATCAAAATTGAACTGGGTACGAAAATTATACATCCGGAATTAAATTTCATTCCGAAGTTGCTGAAGTGAGAAGGGCAAAATTCGTTCGTGTGAAAATTGATTCAGGAAAATATTTCAGTCCGGATCCGTTCGGACTTGAAGAGCAACTGGAGCCACAGCTATACCCGGACACGTAATTGAACTGGTGTATACGAAAGACGTTCCGCAGGACCGAAGTTCCTAAAGTAATTTAATCTCGTTGCAAGTACTGATTGAAGCTATGCAATGTTCCCCCAATAGTCCGAACTGAAATTAAATATTTCGTCTGGCTATAATAAATGCGAAGGTTAAAATTGAACTGATCTGATCGATGATCCCACTTTCCGGAATGCAATTCACAAGGCGGTTTCATTTCGGAATAAGTCCGAAGTGAAATTACACAATGAGTTTGAAATCATCGGAACTGGAAATAAATATTCTATGTGGAAATACTTAATATTAGTACTGTATCAGAATTGATTTTACTGAAAATACAGTTCTACCAACTGTAATTCACAAGGTGGCTTCAAATAGGTTCTAGCCTGAGCTAAAAATAGACAGCAAATTCCTAACCATCCTAACTGAAAATAAATCTTTTATGATAAAGTAATTTATACAAAAACGAAAATTGAACTTATTTAATTTAAAATCCGTCTTTCCGGGCTGTAATTCACAATATGGCTTCATTTTCGCTCGAGCACATGCTGAAACTAGACAATGACTTCCTAATATCCGGAACTAAAATAAATTTTCTATGTGAAAGTAGTTAAGACAAGAATGAAAAAGGAGTTGATTTTACTTAAAAGCCAGCTCTCTGGGCTGTAATTCACAAGTTGGCTTAATATAAGTTCAGGACCAATCTTAAATTAGACAGTGATCTCCTAACTTTAAACTACTGTTAAATACAGCAGCACCATTAATCTTTCGAAGTATATTGTTTACGACCGAAAATAAATTTCTCATATAAAAAGATAAACAAACTTTATAAAATAATGTAAGCTGAGTGAAAAGTTTTATTTATTCTTTGCGAATGTTAAAATGTATTCATAAAGTGTTTCTTACAACTAGTGGCGTGCCTCGTTAGGTTTTCTCGCAATTCTTGGTTTCACAGAATTATTTGTGGATGTAAGAATTTCCGTTTTTCTCTAAAGAATATAGCTTAATGATATGTAGGCCTACTTCGGATTTTGTTGGTTCAGCGATGAAATGAGATACCGTCTGAACTAACATGTTCAGTGTCACTCCATGCTACATAACTAACGCAGAAGAAAACAATGCTTTTAATACGTCTGGCGGAAGAAAGTTTGCTTCCACTTGAGATATAATTTGGGTAACACCAGACCCAAAAATCTCTACTGGAATCACTCTCCAAATTTTTTTTTTTTTTTTTTTTTTTTGCCTTCTCTAATTCATCGTCTTGCTTCGCAGCCATTACAACAAATATTTGCTGAACTCTGGCGTGGTGATAATTTATTATGTAATCCTGTTCAGATTGTATTTTTTGCATACATTCACGTTGAATTTACACGTCTCTCTTTATAAATGTTTAGATTTGTGTGGAGCGTACGGATTCAGGAATGCGATTGCCTAACGCACAATATACTCTCTACGTAAAGAAACATTCAGTATGTGCTGTCATGATTACGGGCGGTACACGCAGAGACGTGTGGAGAGCTCAAGGCAGGTGCCAGTGCATACACAGTAGTTGGATGGCGGAGGCCAAGTTAGCCAGGCTGTTGTAGCAGCCTGCCTGTCTACGTGGGTCCCTCGCAGATCTAAGTGTTACACTGCAGTTTTGATGGCGTGGAGTACAGTGATGTTTGCTGTTCGCTACTCTCTCAGACCCAAACACAGTGATTAATAGTTGATATTGCAGTTTCGAATATGTACTGTGTATAAAATAGATATTACAGTTCGCTGCATTTCTCAGAGCTACAAGTTTACTCACAGTTACCACTTCCGCAAGATGGCAATTAGGTTAACATGCAGCAAGCAAATTCTTCTCAAGTCTTAAAAATTACGTCTTCGAATCACAAAGACGATATTTGGAGATCACAGTTACATACATTTTAATGAATAAGTGTATAATATACAAATAACTAATCATCAGTTAAGCTTTTGCCATGCAAGGTTCTGGATTTGTTGAATTTTTCGTTGACTGCGCAGTAAACAACTAATTCCAAGATTATGTCTATTGAACCATAATTGTAAAGCGAGGGAAAGCTTTTTTTTGATATTTTTATTGATTTGCTTTGAAACGAACGTAGAATTGTCTGTTTCTTTAGTGTTTCCTGTAGAATTTTCACGGTGAAAATGTAACAAATCCAAGGTCACAAAAGCCAGTAGATATGCCGGCTACAGAACCAAAATGACAGATTATCAGTAATCTATAATTATTAACTTAAAGCCACGTTCGTGATTCCTGTATTAAAATTGTCAAAACAAATAAAATTAAACAGGTAAATTAAATATTTGTCATGCGTTGTGTAACTGAAAACAACATAATATTGACAGAACTCTGACTGGATGCACTTTTTAGGATGATATATGTACTTATAGTTGGACCGGAAACGAAGATAAAAGAAAGTTTCTGTCCATGATACAGTTTTATGTTATCCCTCCTTCCATTGTGTCGTGTAATTATTGGAACTACTGTCTTTATTGTATGTATAATACGACAGTTGAAACTTATATTTTTTTAAATAGCATATGTAGGATTTGAGACTGCTGCCTGATATTGGCAATTTGTTGATGTAAATGTGATTGGATAAGCCATGTTCTGCTTTGGCAAAATTTGACCATTATATAGAACAATTTACTGTACAATCGAATTAAAACGATAACAAGAAATTTATTTTCAATTCGTGAATTAAAATATCTGTGTACAAAATGAAGCTACAGACTGACTGACTCATTCACCAACGTACAGATAAAACGGTTAGATGCAAAAGTTTGAAAATTTAGTGTTGGCTTTCCTTTTGGGTGCAGGCACCAACTCAAAAAGTATTTTTCGTCATTTAGTCTCTAAGATGGTGAAAAGCTGTAAAGTATATGTTCGAGGAGCCTTCAAAATCTTCTTATCTCTGTACTCTTAAACGATAACCTATACAAATCTTTTTTTAAATTTAACCTTTAAGTGGGTGGAAAGTGTTAAAATATGTTATCGAGGGCTCTTTAATCGCGCATTAATGCGATAAGATATTGTTTTCCTCTATGTTTCAAAAGACTACCTATATAAATACCTAAAAATTAATTCTAGGTTATTTTATGAAAGTCATTACCTTAGGAGACGAAAAGTAGTCAAATATGTTTTCGAAGACTCCTCAATAGCGCATTAACCCTATAAGCTGTCGCTATGATCTTTGCTTTAAACGGTTGGTTGTATAAATACCTAAAACCAGATTTAGTGGATGGCCTAATATTGGACGGTTTATTGAAGCCTTCGATTCTTTAAATCATTGGATTATACGACTCTGCACACAGCCAGGCTCGTAAATTATAACACATATTAAGTTAATTACAATGAATATGTTACTTTGAGAAGCAACACCTAAATTAGGTGAACATATTTTTTTTAACAGTACCCATGCTTTTTTTTGGGGGACGTGCAGCTCTGTAGGCAGAAGTATTTGGAATATATATATATATTTATTTATTTATTTACTTCAGTGTAAACATACTCTTTCAGAAAGGGGACTGTTTAATGTGGATGGCAATAAATTGTAGTTTTGTGCACATTTTTATAAAGGATTCCATTATATTGCTTCATAATTTCTTTGATCTTTGCAGCTATTCTCACAGTGTAGAATTATTCGTCAATTCAAAAATTGAATTTTGGGGCATGACTGGCCAATTGCTGTACTTCTAGAATATGCGATTTTTAATATTTTATCGTAATATAGTTATACTAATGGTTAACAAATTTTTGACTCGGATTTCAAGTACATTCTTTGGAGACAACGTTTGCAATTTCAGAATATTATTTGTTTTTACGACGCAATGAAATAATGATTTGCCTCGCTTCTCCAGTGGTATATTTTCCTTTGCGACGTTTTATCGTTGTGTAGCCAACGGATAACACCACACAACACGTTTGCAGTGCATTATGTAGCTGTAGGCGACAGAATATACCAGAGAGTTATCCTGGCCGTTTGTTTCTCTATTCAAAACAATACAAAATTAATTTAAGTTATAATTCAATAGGCATAGTTAGTATAACGCTCGCATCGCCTTTATTTTGCACGTAAGCGCACTTTTGAATGAAAACAAATTAGTTCCATCTATACCAAAATACTTCCAATGATAAATCCAATCAGTAAGAATATATAGCACGTCTGCATCATGTATGTTCTACATGTAAGTACGCTGTTGCATATTTAGGAGCGAATACATCGGCTTGTAAACACAGTTTTTCGTTTTTAGTTTTTCGTTTTTGTAAACCTCGTGCGCAATGGCGTAGCGTGGGTGTCAGCCGCCCGGGGCGGAAGAAAATTTTGCCGCCCTCTTACTTAGGTATTTCAATTTAAAAGACTATAATATACAGTAATTCTGAAGAAATTTTCGGCAAGAACAGTCATCATTATTGTGTATTGTACAGGTTACAAATAAAAAAGTCACATATATATATATATATATATATATATATAAAACAATATAATAATAACATTTATTACAAAAATTATTACACGTATGCCACTTACATTGATATAACAGGTATAGAACACTTATGATTATACTTTGACGATCGACAAGATTAAGTTATTAGCGAATTGAATATAAAATGCAAATCGACTTCCAATTAGAACTAGAACGATACTGTTAATATTTTTATTTTTATTGAAAAATAATATACTTGTTGGAATTAAAAACAAAACTTCTGTCTTTAACTAAAACTTTATTCGTCTACTTTTTTTAAGAGCAAAGTCTTCTATTGCACTATCAATGTCTATAGCATCACACACCTCTTGCTCACTAGACAAGATAGCCAGATTGGTTAGCCTTAAAGTACTCATTGTGGATCTTAAATAATTTTTGATCAATTTCAATTTTGAAAAACTTCTCTCACAGCTGGCATTGCTTATGGCAATTGTGAAGAATATTCGGAGCATTGTTATAATATTGGGCAGAGTATATATTAATTTAATAATTTAATATAATAATTTAACAATCACAACATGTACTTATGAGCACTGAAATCACAGTTTGGAAAGCGAATACATATATACGATACGATTAAGTTAATGTGAATTGGACAACTGACGATCCATCAATCAAACTTTCTTTGAATTGTCAAAGCATCACTCATGTACTTCCCTGAAGGGACTTACCCATACTGTAACATAATTTGCACGTGTTATTGTACAATATTGAACACCATTCTTTATATGATAGAAATCATTCTCGCTGAATATTAGTCATAAACAATCCAAGCACAAGATAAAATACGGGGAATCCCTGCGAGTCAGTACAGACGGTGTTGCCAATCGCTACAAAGAGCAAGATGTCATTATTATACATTCATTTAAAGAAAGGGGATACCCCGATTTCGTTACAGAATAAGTAATGAAAAATTCCGTGCTCATTTCAATCGGTCCGAATCGTAGGTGCGACAAAAATATGAAATGGTTCAAATATTTTCCAGATATTATTATTATTTATTGTGAAATTTTGCCGCCCCCTTAAAGTGCCGCCCGGGGCGGGCCGCCCCCACTACGCTACGCCACTGCTCGTGCGTATAAAACAAATATGGCCGCCGGTTTGCCGAAATAGTCTGCGGGTCACGACCATGGCTACCTTCCAAGGTTAAGCATATTCTAAACGGCCGTTGTAGTTGAGTTGAGAGATTTAGGCGGCTCTTAACATTGAAGTCTTGAGAGCCGATGAGGGTGAAATGAGGTGAGAATGGAGCAGCATCGGAACGCAAGGGCGGGGGAAACGTGAGATCCCTGAGGGAACCCGCCGGCACGATTCCCACATGAGAAAATACGAAGTGACCCGGCCGGGTATTGAACCCGGTTCGCCTGGGTGGGAGGTGGGCAGTCTAACCGCTCAGCTACCGCGACCCCCACGGCCATTGTATAGAGGAACTGAGCGAATATTAGCCGGGGTTAATTATCTCTACAATAAAAATCCTGAATCTTGCACCAGAACTTACTGTATATTTTTTAAGATTCTGTGAATATTAACTGGACGATTTAAAAAGTATGAATGGAACAAATTAAAGAAGTACGAGATACAATTTGAGGTACAATTATTTAGTGTTTCCTCTTTACTGAACTGTAAATAAAAGATGAAACACTATTTCAATTCAGGGCAGGTAGTAAACATATATTAGAATTTTCCACAGCGAATTATAAGTGTCGGACTAAAACGACATAAGGAAGTACGAGATATAGTTAGAGATACAGTTATTTCATTTTTACGCTTCAACGAACTAGAAATGCAACCAGGAACTTAATTTTAGTTCATGGTATGCGGCGAACATTTATTGGAATTTTTTAATTTCGAATTATAAATGTCGGACTATAATGACATAAGGACGTGCCAGATATAGTTCGATACAGTTTTTCCATATTTCCTCTTCAATAAACTGAAAATGAAATATTACACTTGATTTATGTTCAAGTCAGTTAATGACCATATATTGTAATTAAAAATGTCTGACTAGAATGAAATGAGGATGCTCGGGATATAGTTCGAGATACAGTTCTTTCATATGTCCTCTGCGATGAACTGGAAATGAAATCGGACATTTCCCTTCAGTTAAAGGCAATTCGTGGACTTGAATTAGAAATTCATTCGTAGGACTGAACATACCGGACTGATTGAAATGGGACAGTAAAGAATCAGTGTTATTTCCACTCACCTGGAATTAAATATAGAATTGGACAAACGAATATCAGTTCGGACCGGACTTGAATTTGAACCGGAATATTATATTGTCAGTCCCTGGCTGAGCGTTTATACACCTACTGCTCGCCTCCCCGGGTCATTCCCGGATTTTCGCAAGTGGTGATCGTGCCGGACGATGCCGCTGGTCGGCGGGTTTTCTCAGAGTTCTCCCCGTTTCCCCAGTCCTTGCACAGCGTCGCTGCTCCATCCTCACCCACATCGGCTCTCGAGACCTCGCTGTTAAGAGCCGCCCAAATCTCTCAACGGGTGTAAAATGTTCGCCGATGATCCCCCTGGTAATCCTACTCGCCAACTGACAGCCTAGTCAATAGGAACATTTTCACAGTACGCAGTAACCAGTCAAATAAACGATGGTCGTGTACAGGCATATTGAGAGAAGATCGTGAAAAGTGGCACGAAAGCAGGGATAGAGCCATATACTAAAGATCATGTAGACCGCTTATTCGTCTTCTGCGCATGCACCCAACATTGACCTATCCCAAAGGAACACAGCTATCCAAATCACATGGTCAACACTGATGAACGTGTTTGTTTATATCTTAATTTTCTAATGACAAGCACTATTATACTAATAACATACTTTTACCAGATAAAATTTAATCAAAACGCGTTACAAATTGGTTGGAGGAAGTATAAAAACGTCTAAAAAGCACTTAACCTCACTTAACCTCGAACCCAATCCATGCCATTTTTACTTAACGTATTGTCAGAAAATCAGTTCACTGAAGGGACACGGAGATAAGTTGTGCGCAGCCAGCGAGATCGGTCTACCCCATCTTTAGTCTATGGACGGAGCCTGCGAACGAATTGAAGAAGGAAACGCGGTCACTGATCGCCAGCTCCGCAGTTGACGTCACCGCTGGGACATCATCTCGGTCAACTGGGCCGACCATTTATTCCCTGGGCACTTGGGCAGATCTCGTTAAGCGGCGATGGCTGCACCCAGCCCTCTCTGTTAGCCGCAGCTGTGTCCCGGGTGATCATATCTGACGGGCGGCTGTAGCCGTGGCGGCGCGAGGCGCAAGGAAAACAAATTAACGCTGATGAGCCATGATTGCGAGTGTGTGGATACCAGCGCAGCGGCGCGGCGCGTGCCTTGAAACAGTCAACTAGCGAGACCTGGATCCTGCCGGCCGTGGCGCGCCAGCCGAGGGACGGGATCTAGTGGCACGGTTTATTCAAAACTTACGCATGTGGCATTTCATTATTGTGTTTCCTTCCCTTTTACCGCTGTGGCTTAACAACTATGAAAGTTACGGGGACAAGGTATGCATTGCTTCTTAATACTTTTTGTAAAATGTGTTAAAGGCTGTTCACGATAAAGTGAGCACTTTTGAAATCAACCTTTGAAAAAAGCCACTGCCCCCACCTGCATATATTTTAACGGGCGCCCTGAGTGACATGCGCCTAGTAAAGTTGGTAACGATGTATGGGAAGTAGTTCCGTATTTTAACGTAAAAATTTTTTTTAGGTGACCATTTGTGATAATTTAAATTACTTCTTTAACTGTTTTCTCCCCCCCCCCCCCTTCAAAGCACCGAAATGTAAAAATAAGCAGATTTTTCATATTCCCTTTTCTAACAATTTCACAGTTTCACTTGGCCGACTCATGAATAAAGTGATGAGGCCAATGGCAATGTTAATTTATCATAAGGCGGAAGAATACACAACGTAAATACAAGTAGATCTTAATCAGTACTTTCAAATGTGCTTATTGTACCGTGAATAGCCTATAGAATGAGCGTAACTGGACGCCCAGACCGTTTTGTCCTCAGAGATGAGTTGATAGAGACTGTTCACGATAAAGTGATCACTTTTGGAATCAACCTTCGAAAAATTTTACAGTGGACCTCAGTGTTTCCCACTTTAGTGTAATAGCTCCAGCGCAGCCGCGCGCCTTTTCTGGATCCACAAACACAGTGTAGTTACAAATGATCTTTCCTATAACAAAAATTAATAACTCACGTTTAATTACACTCAGATACATGAAAGTTGCCTCCATGGAAAGAAAAACTCAAAAAATTTTAGTGGTTGGTACAGCAGTCGCTTAGTTATTGATTTCGCAGCTAGGGCGACAGGAGAGAAAATGGCTGCCAACGAAGACAGGAAGGCTTTCTGCGTGCTGGATTTTCACGTCTACAAGTCTGTTATCACTGTGAAATGTAACTTTAGAAGGAAGTTTGGCGAAGATGCACCCAGTGAGCCCAGTATCCGTAAGTGGTACACTGGCTTCAAAGCAAGAGGATGCATCTGTAAGCGAAAGTCAGCCGGCCATCCACCAGCAAGCTTGGCAACTGTGGAGCGTGCGTGTGTGTGTGTGTGTGTGTGTGTGTGTGTGAGAGAGAGAGAGAGAGAGAGAGAGAGAGAGAGAGAGAGAGAGAGAGAGAGAGAGAGAGAGAGAGAGAGAGTTTCGTGCGAAGTCCTGATTGGACTACAGACTCGATGTGTGTCGCGTGACAAAGGGTGCGAACATTGAGCACAGGTGATGTGAACCAAATAAAAAAAAAAATACTTTTCAGTTTCCCTTTCCATGGAGACAACTTTCATGTATCTGAGTGTAATTAAACGTGATTTATTAATTTTTGTAACCGGAAAGATAATTTGTAATGACACTATGAGATCGATTTCCCCAAAACACTTGGCGTTTTTTTTTTTTTTTTTTTTTTTTTTTTTTTTTTATACTGAGACCGTGTTCCAATTCGTTTTGAGTTTCGTTTTTCGTAATTTGTAAACAGAGCTTTGTAAGTTTTAGTCGTAACACCACGACATTCAACTGTCTATCACGCCATGCTGCTATTATTTTGATGGTATCATGATTGCAAAATTAAAAGTTCCCGAAGTCTTAGAATCAACAGTAATTATTCCCGAAAGTTTTTCGATATCCGTTTAAAATTTAAATTAACAAATTAAAACCAATATGATGTGAAATTGTTGCTTTAAAAAAAAAATTGTCATGAGGAAATGTCCGTAGTGAGGCGTAGGTGCTAGGCGCCGACCAGCCGCCATCTTGAATTTCCCTTTTTCCCTAAAGTTTTCCCTTTTTCATTCAAAATTGATTAAATTTCCCTAAGAATTTCCTTTTCCCAGTAAAAATTTCCCCTTTTTCTCTCAGAACGCACCGAGCCTCTTCTTTACAAAAAAATTAGCTGTTGGGAGCATTTGAGAGGCCCGTCAGGACTCTTGACTCAGGACTCAGATCCTTGACCTTCACCCCAGAGACCTTGAATAACGCTGAAATAAATATTTGAAAAAAATTGAATAAATTCTTAAGTCAGTGAGCAAACTACGTTACTGACTACTACCGCCATATTGGATCCAGGTGACCTTGATCCTGACCCCGGTGACCTTGAACCCAAAAAAAATACTAAAAACGTACATAAAATCCAAAATAATATAAAAAATAATGAAAACCTGGTTTCGATCAATCTCGCAATATTCCATCAATCTTCTGCAATCAACACCACAATCAGAACCGCGTGAATAGGCGAGTGCCTAAAGTACCACTTTAGAGTTGTGAGGGTTAGAAAGATACGACACACAAAAAATAAAGAAAATATTTTAAAATAATTTATTATTTTGTCATTTCAGAAGAAAGCAATTCATCACATCATGCGATATATCCCCGTTCCTTCAGTTTACTAATGTTTGATGATATCTCAACAATGCGCGAGAAATACCCACATTTTTTAAGGTCAATCAAATATCTAAGTCTATCACAATTTCATTCGGGTCTTCGGGAAATTGGTAGCAGGTATTCTCGGCGTCTTATGACTTCTTCGTGTTGGTCATTGCAGCAAATGTGTTTGAGGTGTGTGTCAGTGCATCGAGAAAATCGTCATCGACGTCTTCAACATTATCACTGTCTTCATGATCGCCGTCAGCTCCTGCTTCATCCTCGGTATCAAGTTTACATTTACTTGTAGCGGGAGTTGCTTGCTCATCAGTATTCAGGGAAGAAAACGGTTTATTTCGAAATTCGTCGACTTCGTGCGAACGGTTTGCAAGTGTACATCCTGCGCAAATCGACTCTACAGCACTCATTCCATCTTTAGCATTAAACTGTCTCATCATAATCAGCTGTCGAATCGGTACCCATCGATGCAGCAAGAGGTATTGCCGGAAACACTTGTCGACTCCCAGTAGACGAATTATTGCAGATCTCTGTACGTTATTTCAATGTATCGCCTTGCACAAATTGAAACTGTCACCACTAAGTCCAAGCAGTAAAATTTCTAATTTTAGTTTTAAACTAGTTTTTTATACTTGTTATAGATATTTCGGATTTTTTTTTTTAAAGATTTATGGACATTTTTTGCAATATTTTTGGGTTTGAGGTCATTCAAGGTCACAGGTTCAAAGTCAAGGTCACCTGTATCCAATATAGTGGTAGTAGTCAGTAACGTAGTATGCTTGCTCACTTTTATGAATTTATTCAAATTTTTTTTCTCGAGTTCTTGTTTTCGAACTTGCAAGGTCATGATTATAGGGTCAAGGTCATCTTCATCCTATGGTGATAGTAGTCAGTAACATAGTATGCTCGCTGACTTTTATTAATTTATTAAATATTTTCTCGAGTTTTTTAAGGTCATTCAAGGTCACGCAGTCAAAGTCAAGGTCCTCTGTATCCAATATGGTGGTAGTAGTCAGTAATGTAATATGCTAATTGACTTTTATAAATTTATTCAATTCTTTTGAGTTTTTGTTTTCGAGGTCATTCAAGGTTCACTGGGTTCAAGGTCAAGGTTATAGGGTTAGAGTCCCGAGTCTCGGTGCCTTTGGAGGAAAAAATAGGAAATTTTTAAGGGAAAAATTGAAATTTTTAAGGAAAAAGGGTAATTTTCGGAGAAAACGAAAATCTTTAGAAAAATTTAGTAAATTTTAATTGAAAAATGGCAATTTTTAAAGAAACAGGGATGATGGGGCCGGTCGGCGCCTAGCTTCTATGCCCCAAAATATTGCCTCAAAAGGAACATAACCCTACTACTAATGCTTATATCAAGAATATCTCAGCAACTAGCTTTGTGAAATAAACATTGTGAGTACAATACACATGTGATTATTCCAATAACCTTTTCTGCATGTGTATTGAAAAGTCTCAAACAGGCAAAACTAATATGGCGGTGGTTTGATGATTTGTATTTTGTAATTTGCCATCTTCGAAGCTGACAAAACGGAAATTACAAAAATAAGTAATAAATTTTGTAGACAGAACGGCTCACGTGGCCATTTTGTTAGCAAAAAGTGCCAATCGGAACACGACCCTAAACTACGGTCACATGAGTGGTCAAAACGTGTTTATCATAAAGTCGTTCAGCAGCCATGTTTGAACATATTTGCGAATGGAACTAATTTCAGCGCTTACACCTCTCCATGACTTAAACACCCGGATTTATTGTCTCGCTGGTAGAGAAATATTTTATCCACAAGCTCAGCTGTGAAAGTCGCGGAGTGAGTAAACTATGCCCTGTGTGCAGATTTGCCCAGGTTAAGGCCCTTTGACAGTTGAAAACTTTAACATTTGACTTTCCGTTTGCTTTCCGACATGTTGTTTCTTATGCAGCTTGACACAATGGAACTGTCAAAGGTAAAGTCAAGCACTCTTAACCTTACGGTTTCGAAAAGTTGAAATTTAATGTCAAATTCAAGCAGACATTTTGCCGAGAATCTAATAGAGGTTATGTGGAAAGTGCGATATTTTATTGTAGGGCGATTTTAATGTCGGTATATTAAACAAAGCTAATCTTAAATTAAATAAATTGCTAACGAATATAATGCCAAGAGGGAATATATGAATTTATATATATTAATAGAGTAAACAATTGAGTTTTTTGTTTTTAAATCAACTTTAAATATAAATTTAAAGCCTATATTTAAAAAAAAAAAAAAAAAAAAAAAAAGGTATGTAAAATACATTCCTGGATAATATCATAATTTTTTCGTTACAAGATACACATTTTTACGAAGCTCGCAGAACCGATTTTCAATCGTCTGAACTCTGACTTTACAATTGTATTGTGTATTGGTGGTTTAGTCAGAGGAAAAGAAACGGTGAAGTCAAATGCTAAAGTTTCCTATCCTGACATCGAAGGAAAAAAATAGATGTTCGATTGTTTTCTGTATCGACTGTTTAAACATCGACGTCGCCCGATGTATCAATATCGAAACATTGATGTTCTCGTGTTCGGCAATGAAAAAAATAACTGATTTACAAAGTTTCCATGTTAATTTTAAAATGCACAAAGATGTTGTTTTGAGTAATAACATTGGTCTTTCAAAAGAAACTGAAATTCGACAAAACAAGTATGGGAATCCACGCACTAGTATCGCATGTCGCTACAGCTGTCACTTTGCTCTTCGCTCCGCTTTCATGTCAATCGCACTGACCTTGGGGCAAGCTGTTCAGCTGAATGTTTGTGAAAAAATTCCTGTAAAACTTTTAAGTCGGTACACGAATAGGCTACTGGTAAAATTGCTAAGAAATTTCAACACAAAACATCTGAAATATAAAATAAATTAATCATTTTGGCAAGAAAACCTTAGCTGTGTCAAATAGTTAGCACTAAAATTGTTACATACGCTAATTATTTTTTCTTCTTTTTTTTTTTAATTCAGTCAGAAACCATACACATTAATTATTCTTAATTTTCTTGCCTAACAATTATGCTCATCTGCAGCCATTTCTTAGGCTCCTTATTAACTAACTAACTAACTTAAAAATTAAAATCCTACCAGAAAATAAAATTGACCATACAATACTCATTATGGGGAAAAGGTTGAAAAAACCTATAGTACGATGACAGCCTAGGGGATCATGAATTGCAAATAAATATGTGATACAATTTTAACAATTAGAACTGCAAATTGAATTAACGTTTAATAGGACTTAAGTTTTAGTATTTACACTAAACATCAACAAAAACATATAATGAACAATAACTTGTCCTTAAGGCTCTTTCTAGTGCCCATAGGGGTCTTTTTACTAAAGAACTATTTCCAGCTATATAAATATATACATACATGGAAGGACTAAACACCTCTCTTAGTTATTTGAGGGTATGAACCTCCACTGGACCATAGAACACGAAACTACTGACAATAAGTTAACACAAAACTACTTACAATAAGTTAACCATGAATTGAATGAGTAGAGTGAAGGACAAAATTGTTACAACTGGGTGGTGTGATTAAGGATGGCACAATAGTAAAAATGAAATGTTGATGTACATCTCGTAGAGCTGATGTAATGGAGTGCGATACGAGCAGCCGAGGATGCTTCGGAGTCCTTTGTTGTATGTTGATGTACATCTCGTAGAGCTGATGTAATGGAGTGCGATACGAGCAGCCGAGGATGCTTCGGAGTCCTTTGTTGTATGTTGATGTACATCTCGTAGAGCTGATGTAATGGAGTGCGATACGAGCAGCCGAGGATGCTTCGGAGTCCTTTGTTGTATGTTGATGTACATATCGTAGAGCTGATGTAATGGAGTGCGATACGAGCAGCCGAGGATGCTTCGGAGTCCTTTGTTGTATGTTGATGTACATATCGTAGAGCTGATGTAATGGAGTGCGATACGAGCAGCCGAGGATGCTTCGGAGTCCTTTGTTGTATGTTGATGTACATATCGTAGAGCTGATGTAATGGAGTGCGATACGAGCAGCCGAGGATGCTTCGGAGTCCTTTGTTGTATGTTGATGTACATATCGTAGAGCTGATGTAATGGAGTGCGATACGAGCAGCCGAGGATGCTTCGGAGTCCTTTGTTGTATGTTGATGTACATATCGTAGAGCTGATGTAATAGAGTGCGATACGAGCAGCCGAGGATGCTTCGGAGTCCTTTGTTGTATGTTGATGTACATCTCGTAGAGCTGATGTAATGGAGTGCGATACGAGCAGCCGAGGATGCTTCGGAGTCCTTTGTTGTATGTTGATGTACATCTCGTAGAGCTGATGTAATGGAGTGCGATACGAGCAGCCGAGGATGCTTCGGAGTCCTTTGTTGTATGTTGATGTACATATCGTAGAGCTGATGTAATGGAGTGCGATACGAGCAGCCGAGGATGCTTCGGAGTCCTTTGTTGTATGTTGATGTACATATCGTAGAGCTGATGTAATGGAGTGCGATACGAGCAGCCGAGGATGCTACGGAGTCCTTTATTGTATGTGCTGATGATTGGCCGTATCGTTGAAGGGGACACAACGTGACCAGACAACGCTGCCGTTCAGGAGTATTGGGGTAATGTATGCCTGCCGTTGGCGTAGCCGGGTGATTTGTGGTAAAGGCTGTTCACGATAAAGTGAGCACTTTTTAAATCAACCTTGGAAAAAAGTCACTGCATATATTTTAAAGGGGCGAACTGAGTGACATGCGCCCAGTAAAGTTGGTAACGAAGGATGGAAAGTAGTTGCATATCTTAACGTCGAATATAAATTGATAGGTAACTATTTGTGATAAATTTGTGATAAATCCACGCATAGAAGTGTAAAAATTAAGCAGATTTTTTAAATATTTTCTTTCCTAATAATTTAACAGCATGAATTTACCGACGTATGAATAAAGTGACGAGGTCCGTGGCAGAGTGAATTTTACATAAGGCGGAAGAATACGCAACGTGCATATGAGTATATCTTAAGCAGGGCTTTCAAAAGTGCTCATTTGACCGTGAACAGCCTATGATGTACAAGAGTGCTTCTTGAACCCCAGCTTCCTTCTGGAGACTTATATTGCCTCCCCAGCCTCCAGCGCGCATGTACCCTCTCATCCTAATCTAATTATCGGTCACCAGAACCTCTTGCTTCTCAGTGATGAAACGAGTGGATATCGAAGCTGGAGTCACAATATCCCGACGAACACGACACGACAGACAGATATGACATCGGAGCTCGACGGAATTTCGTATTAAATTTTATTCAGTGATCACAATACCCAAAGAAATCTATCCCATAAGTATATCAACTGGCTGTTGGAAAATTCTAAAACGGCAAGTTATCCTCATAATATCCGATATTTACTTTTTAAAACCCGCAATAAAGTGAATGATTATTTCGCTTTTGAAAATATTTGAATTTATACGAGAGATGAAAATATTTATAAACAAACCGGAAAGTTTATTATTTACCACATTAGGGAAATACGCAAGAAAATTCGTTTTCTAATGTTGTATTTACAAATTTTTGATCGCACCTACGAGTCCGGCACAATGGAAAGTAGAAATAGAATCTACTTTTGTCGGGCTGTCGGCGCTGCAATTTTCTCGAACTGACGTCACAGGGACCTTGCTTTTAATTGGCGGCTACTCAGACTTCGTCGTGTCGGGGTTGTCGTGTCGGATTCATCGGGATATTGTGACTCCAGCTTTACAGTATACAGGATGTATCTAAATTAGACCGACAGATTTCGGCTGCCGGTTATTTAAGGAAAAAAAATTAAGGTGAAAACATATAAACGACTAACGGCCCTAAGTTGAATCCTTTGAAGTTGGACCAGAAACACCAGTTTAATACAAATATTGGAGAAACATTTTAAGATGGAACGTCGAGTGTTTAGGTAGTGTGTAACGGAACAAAGATCTGTAAACACCACATGTGTCTGCCGCTGTTATCAATATTAGAAAACTAATTTACGTACCGAAATGAGATAATTCACAAGATGCCAAGAAATACTTCAAGACACCTATAAAGTCATACAAGGAAATTATTTTGCAATTTAAAAAGATTAATACTAGAAATAAGAAAAATTCTTGCATATTTTTAATTAGTGTCTACCCGTAGTTTTTTAAAGTATAATTTTTGCTAAGCAGGCTTTAAAATGAACTCAAACAAGACTTCCCAGTTGCTCTTGTTAAATTTCCTGCTAATAGTTCTGTTTACTTTATTTGTAGATCGCAAAAATAAAATTTGACTTTGACTTATCATTTTGTATAGGCTGTTCACGTTAAAGTGAGCACTTTTGAAAGTCCTGCTGAAGATCTACTTGTATGCACATAGTGTATTCTTCCGCCTTATGCAAAATTAGCATTGAAATGGGCCTCGTCACTTTATTTATGCGTCGGTCTAGTGCAACTGTGAAATTATTACAAAAGAAAATGTTTTGCAAATATGCCCATTTTTAACACGTCAATGCATTAAAAAATCAGAAAGTGAAAGAAATAATTTAAATTATCACAAATGGTTACCTGACACTATTTATGCGACGTTAAGATATGGAACTATTTTCCATTCATCGTTACCAACTTCGCTGGGCGCATGTCACTCAGTTTGCCCGTTAAAATATATGCAGATAGGGATAGCGATTTTTTTCTGAGGTTGATTTCAAAAGTGCTCACGTTATTGTGAATAACCTTTTAAAAACCATGCTATCTAAAAAAAAATGTATGTGAGGAAAAAATATTATATAATATTATCATTTGAACAGCCTGCGGTACAAATATAAAATAGTTTTTTTTTTTTTTTTTTTTTTTTTTTTTTTTTTTTTTTTTTTCGTACAGTTTTTCATTACTTTTATGCATGCTGAACGCGCCCGGCGTGTATCTATGAGGAGGACCTGGATCCAAGCTCAGCGCTGCGGGCGGCGAGAGGCAGGATCTAGGGCGCGGTGGCTGGCCTCCACGCGCAGCTGTCCGGCTCTAGTCTTGTTTCGCTCGCCCGTGGCGGTCAGTTCGAGTCGTGGTCTCGCAGCGGTTGGTGGTTGCAGAGCAGAGAGCAGCGCGACAGGACTCTTCTCGACTTGCCGGCCACCGAGCCTGTTTTCGCAGACCCGAGGTAGGTGAGCCAGCGTCTTTGCGCAACGACACGACTTACTGTCACGACCAGGGCGGAACTTATTTAGAGGGGGGAAAAAACTAGCAGGAGGCAATCCTGGCGAACAGCTTCACTTACATTTCCGCCGAACAATTCCTTGTCCGAGCACGGTCTTTTAAAGGCTGTTCACGACGATAAAGTGAGCATTTTAAAAATAAACCTGGGAAAAAAGTCACTTCCCTCTCCTGCATATATTTTAACGAGTGCACCGAGTGACATTCGCCCAGCAAAGTTGGTAACGATGGGTGGAAATTAGTTCCATATCTTAACGTCGAATAAAAAGTGTTAGGTAGCCATTCGTGTTAACTGAAAATGATTTCTTTCACTTTCTGTTTTTTTTTAATGCATCGAAGTATAAAAATGAGTAGATTAGTAAAGCATTTACTTTCTTATTAATTTCACAGTTTTATTTGACCTACGCATGAATAAAGAGATGAGGCCCATATCAATGTTAATTTCACGTAAGGCGGAAGGATACACAACGTGTATACAAGTAGATCTTAAGCAGGGCTTTCAAAAGTGCTCATTTTACCGTGAACAGCCTGTAGAACAATTTCCTTCTCCCTGGCGCATCAAAAACCATTATATAGCATCATTAATGCTCTTCTGTTAAATTATTACGTGTAAAACTTGCAGTCTTCTGCAGGATTGATGTCTCTTAGTTTCTCCACAATTTAGATTTCAAATTCATGTATAATGCAAGGTATGGATTAATGTAACTAACTTGTTATAAAGGATGTTATTTTTTACAAAAGCCGTGTTTGGGTACCAAATTGCTATCAAATTCCTACTTACATTTAAATATTTAATTGATCTAAACAAAACTTTCCTTCTTTAAGGAGTCATATATATATATATATATATATATATATATATATATATATATATATATATATATATATATATACTCTCCTTTTGACATTAAAACTATGTACCCAAACATTCGAAATGTTACTTATTTTTTGTAGTTTTAGTAAATTTTTATTTAAAGACCTGCAACACTTATTTTAAAAGAAATGTTTTGATAAACGATATTTTCCATGACTGTTTGTTTAGATAAATGTATTTCGCACTTGAATGGCCTCATTATAAACAGCAATGTCTAACGTCTTGTCTTCAAATTTAAATTTAGTTAAATTTATAACCAAAGAAATTCGAATGGCTGAAGAGTATAGTTTTTTTTTTTTTTTTTTTTTAGGTATGGTTCATTTGGACTGCAGGATCTGTAGCAGCACTTTAATTATTTAATGTTTGTCAGGCGAGAATCGTAATTTCGCGGGAGTCAAGAGTGCATTATTTATCAACCGTTTTACGTAACCGACTGCAACTTGCCTTTCTCCGCGCTGCTTCGACAAACCAGTCGCAGAAACAATGGAAGATCAGGCAGTCTGCCTTGTGATCCTTAAAGCCATTAAAAATTTCCGTTAAGCTGTCGACTAGAAACGCGATTAATAACCGCAAACTGCCCCAAACAAGATGTTCCCTATATCGTTGCTAGCAATGCATTTTCCAGCGAATTGATATTTTAACATCTGTCGGTTGGAAGTTTCATGTCAAGACGACGACAGCACGACAGCTGCGACGCGACGACAAAAAATATTCACGTCGTGTTTGTAAACGAACTCACGACGCTACGACGAACGCAAACAATATTTAAAATGTTGCAATATAAAATACAGTTAGGAACAATGCAGAGTAAATGTCTGTGGCCTATATAGAACCGTCCTAGCATTCGCATAAAATGATTTCGAAAAATCAAACCAGGTGTAACACCACTGATATGTGTTACAATATTACGGATGTATAATATTACTTCTGTGATACATAATATGAGATATATGAGTGTGTAATGTAATGATAAAATATAGTTGTATATGTGAGTGATTCTGATAGGTTATATTAATGATATGCCTCGGCTGAAATATATGCTGCCGCGTAAAAAATCAGTATATTCATCCAGATTTGAATTAGCTCTGTAGGTTAAAACAGTTGGACCATTAATTCTAATAAACAACCAGAGAAGTCTTAGTTCGAGTAAATCAATATAAACGGATAAAATTACTTTGATTGTAATGCTGTTAAGTGAATTTAACAAGAACTAACAAAATTAAACCGATTTCAAATTATATACTACTTTTTCATAACTGTAGTTACGAAATATTAAGCTGTTCTAAATCTAAAAAATAACATGCAACACCAGCCTGCGCGTTGCACATCAACGGAATCGCCAACACTTGCATTTACAGTGCTGGTGTCATAAATAGGTTCAAATTTGCCTGGGCATAAAAAATACGACTTAGCTGTGTCGATAGCGGGAGATAACCGCAACTCTGCCGACGTCGTGGAGTCGTCCTTCGCTGGTGTAGAACCCAGGAGCAGCTCTCCCGCTCACCACGGACAGCGCATCTCCCGGGTGGTGCTCAGCGAACTCTTGTCCTCTTGCGGGTCGGAACAGCGGAGGTGGGTGCAGAATAGGAACCTCAGCCAGTAGCACTCCTCTCGAAGAATTGGCTCTCCGAACACCAGACACCGCGTCGTCCTTGGTGCGAAGTCGAATCCGAGAAGTCCTTCACTGGGCCGTCCTTCCGTCTGGTGGGCTCACCGTACAGCTTATGTCGACGTACTTCTTTATATATATATATATATATATATGCTCAGCATTTCAGTAGTGCGTGAATAAATCTGGATCGCCGCCGTAACTATACAACTTTTAATAATTAAATGCCATAAATGAATTCCCATACCCAGGACTGTCTTCTTTTCCGCGCTGGCCTCCAGCTGATTCCCAATTAGAATGGATAAGATTTTGTTCTAAACGACTATTGTTCGAAAATCAATAAATTATGACAGGCCGTCTGGTGTGGACTGATTCATTTGAGAAATGACGAATGTAGTGCTAGTTACATAGACATGCATATTCATGCGAAGAATCCACAGATAATCATTAAACTTGCATAGTATACACAACACAACTTCATAATAAATAATTATACACATATCACATTGAACGTACGTTAAGCATCTTATACGTTACATTAAAGTTTGGCATTTCAATCAAATTTAGAGACATGGAGTAATCATCATAAAGTAATAAATATTGAATTGTTACACGGGATAGCCGGACCTGTAATCGAACCCCCCCCCCCCCCTACTCCAATCTCCCTGGACCCCGCGAAAACGAGTTTAGTATGGTACTATTGCGACATATCGCTCGGCATTTATTTATTCAAGTCCAGTGTCAACACGAAGAGAATTATTAACACCGATATAAAAAAATAATGTACCTGTGTAAACGTTATATTTTAATTTGTGTGGGTGTGTACGGCCTCAAGTGTTGGCATGCGAAATGAATAAAGGTTTTTCTTTCCCTTCGGTTGTATTCCAGATTTTGTTTTGCGAAAGTGTTTCGATGAAGTAGGCGATTTGTACAAGTATTTACTTCAGATATATGAAGTTTGTGTAAAAGGAGACTTCCCGCCGTAATAAACTCAAAATATCTTTGTGTACGATTCTCGCAGTTTTCTTGCTTTGTAGCTTGCATGTTAACTTACTTGTTCATCCGCGCGCCCGAAAAAAAGATTCTCTGGCTGGGTTTTAATGCGCCTGGGACATAGACAAGTTACATACTTTTTTTTTTTTTAAACACTGTTCGCGGTAAAATGGGCATGTTTATAATTAAGCTTTGAAAAACGTAAGTGCTATTGTCTGCATATATTTTACCGAGCACAATGTCTGGCAGGCGTCCAGTCAAGTTGGTATCGACGAGTCGAAAGAAGTTCCATGTCTCAACGTCGAATAAGAAGTGAGGTTAACATTTGTTGATACTGAAATTAGTTCATTTTTATTCTCTTTTTTGACGTGAAAACATCTTTAAATTTGCAACCATAGTAGGAGGCAGTCCAGAAAATCCGATTATAACAAAATCGGGGGATACAATTTGGCATTGCAGCTCCGAATCTATCGTCTACATTCAAAATTCAATTACACCACTCGATTGCCAAAGGATCAAAGAATATGTTACGTTGAGTGAGGACTGCGAAGCGCTGCGGAAGGAGGGGAGTTGGGGGGGGGGGGGCAATTTTGAGTTCGTTTCGCCGCGTCTCATAACTTCCGCGTGTAGTATAACTTTTGACTAGGAGAAGCTACGACACTCTTTTAGGTTTTAATCGACGGATCTCATCAAGAGCAATCGATCGCGTGTATAAAAATATTTGTGTGGTGTGGTTATGGTGAAACTGTATGAGTTTAATGTAAATAACTAAGAAAACGTAACACAATTCCGGCCTATACGCGTCAAAAAGCCAGGTCTAAGTACAGAAATCGTATACGGGTGGAAAGAGCATCTCAAAAACAATCCAGTGATACCCATAAAACCCCATATGATCGAGTGAAGCGGTGCCGGGAACGTAAAATAAACATCAAGGCGTCCGAGCGCGTCAACGTAGACGTATTCACGCAAAACAAACGGCCGTGTCCCCAACAGAGCCAAACCCCATTTTTTTAAAATGATTTTAATTGTAAGAATGAGCGAAACTTTTAAAACGTTTACATTGCTAATAATTTCTCAGTTTTACATGACCGACGCATGAATAAAGTGACGAGGCCCTTGGCAAGGATATGCTGGAAGGATGCAATGTTTTCCGAAAAGAAGTTCGTAAGCAGGTCTTTCAAAAGAGCTCAGTTTACCGTGAACAGCCGATGATAATCTACACTGTACATGGCAGAAAACATCGTCTAGTACGAAAGTCCCTTACGTGGTGGATACATCGTTCTTTATTGAGGCTAAAGGCCGTTTACGATAGAGTAGCACTTTTTAAGACAGCGCTTAAAAATTCTTTTCGGAGTTTATGTGACCTTTCGCCAAAATTTTAATTTAAAAATTGCAATGTGATTAATAAATACAGTGTATATGTTTTATGTGCCTCAAAAATTAACTTCTAAGACCACACTGTAATGAAGGACCTTAAAGGTCCTCACTGCACTGTGGATATCTTATACATTCTGCAGTCTCATAAACACCAGTTTCCAATAGCATCGAACATAAACATTTCTATTCCTGGCGGAGTCGCTCCCGGATCTTCACATGTGGGAATCGTGCCGGACGATGCCGCTGGTCAGCGGGTTTTCTCGGGGATCTCCCGGTTCCCCGCCCTTGAATTCCGGCCCTGCTCCATACTCACCTCGCTTCGCCCTCATTGGCTCTCAAGATCTTGATGCTGAGAGCCACTCAAATCTCTCCATTCTTTTCCTAGAGCACTTTTGTATGCTATCTTACACAAATATTTTGAGATACAGCACTCTGAAAAATACGCATTTTGTTATTTTGGAGTGTTCAAAAATAGTGTTTCTAATGTGCGTGATGTCTTGAAAGTAACAGAGAAACACTGTCTGGAAAAAAAAGGGGGGGGGGGTGTTTCGTGTGTTTCGTTGACTAGCACCTTAGGAGCTCGTTTAATAGTTTTGTAAAAAAATATACGTGTATTTCAAACACACTGCAACGGGCTTCGAGCGCCTGGCAGGTTAGTCCCTTAAGCCAGTGTTTTTGACGTGAGTAAATGCTGTTCACGATAAAGTGAGCACTTTAGAAATGAACCTTAGAAAAAGTCACTGCCCCGGCATACATATATTTTAATGGGTGCACTGAGTAACATTCGCACAGTAACGTTGGTAACGATGGATGGAAAATAGTTCCATATCGTAACGTCGAATAAAAAGTGTTAAGTAACCATTTGTGATAACTTAAAATTAATTCTTTGAATATTTATGTTTTTTAGTGCATCGAAGTGTAGAAATGAGCAGATTTGTAAGACTTCTTAATAATTTCACAGTTTCAATTGACCGACGCATAAATTAAGCGATGATGGCCATTGCAATGTTAATTTTACTTAAGGCGTAGGAATACACAACGTGTATACAAGTAGATCTTTAGCAGGGCTTTCAAAAGTGTTCACTTTGCCACGAACAGCCTACAGTACCTAAACGGAAACATCAGTCCCCTCGCCCGCTAAATCTTTGAAATCAACTGCAGAATCCAGTCGCCATGATTTCAGTGTTTTGTGGCAAGCTTAATCTGTTTGAACTCTTAGAGCGCTACTTGTAGCGAGCGCTTTCTCTCTCTCTCTCTCTATCTATCTCTCTATCTCTCCTGTTCTATGCCTTTATTTTCTTTCTCCTCTCGTCGTTCCCACGACGAGATCTGGTGGGAAAGAGGCGAGGTTTTTGCACGGCTGGCCGGACACAGCCTCGCTGGGCTACGGGAACTGCCCTCGATTCTCTACACGATCGCCTGCGTAATTAACATACAGTCCATTCGCTGTTACTTCGGACTTTTCTGAAGCCCTGCCTGGCCGTGCTACGTCCTAAGCCAATGGCGTGGCAAGGCGGGATATGCATAAAGACCTAGCAAAATCCACAGAACACCAAATGGAAAAACGCCATGCAAAGAACCATTTATTTTTGTGCAATGTAAGGGTGAGTTTATTCGAGGTAAACAACTTATAACAGAAACAAAGAAGTGTGATAGTTCTCTTTTATTTTTGTTAAGTTTTTCAATTCTTTTCATTGGTTGTCCGTATTACATGTGGAATAGCAAACACAAAATTCCTTACCCCTAGATTCCCAATTGATTAAAATATGCATAAAACACCAAGTTACCATAAAAAGGAGTAAAATGTAAAATATACGTTTCAGGTACATAACTTTGCTGTTACCCAGCTATTACTTTGATTTTCCACAATAAGATGTGGGTAATATTTACGCAGAATCCTGGCCATTTAGCAAGACAGAAGACCATCACAATTTACACTGGGCGAATTACACCAAAAATACAATCATACAAAATGGCGATTAAATTCTGTCGTGCCAACATTTTACTTTGAACTTTTAGAAAAGTAATTTTATTCCTACACAGGAAATCCCAATATGGTAACACATATTACTTTACTCTCTCATCGCCTCTACCCGCAAAGCACTGAACTGGCGTGCAGTCTTGCCGTCGATAAAGCGCCTCTATGAGACTTTCAGCGGAGACACTGCAATTTTATGACGTAATGATTAAAAATAAACGTTTGGTGAACTTTCCTGTTCCTTTTTTTAACACTTTGTACACTATGCTCGAGTGGAGCTCGAGCAAAGCTAATTGGAAAATTTCTTTGTTGTTCGGAACAGAACTCGCATTGACGTGCAGTTGATTGATTATAAGTCCTTTTATACGGTAATGGACATTTGATTGGGTCAATATCAGCTCGGCTCTCCATTGGTTGATGACCGGCCAATAATGAACGGTGTAAAGTACAGGGTAGTGTCCGGTGTGGTATGGACCAATAGGACGATGGTGAGTTCTAACACAGACACCAGCAGAACCGGTGTTCTTGCAGTAGTGGATATAGGTGACTTACTTCTAATTTGTCTCAAGAGTCAGCAAATGTGTGCAGACCTCAATGTGTTACTGTTTTGTACCGCAATGTTGATATCCAAAAATGACCGTGAAAACGCCCGTTTGAGCCATTTTTCACTATCGCGAAAACATGTTTTAGAGAGAAATGGAGGATCTGAGAAACGTATACGGACGTGTAACGTTCCTTACATGCTCTTCGTAAGCAGGTTTTACTCAGGCACGTTGGGCGGTTATTTAATGAAACGTTTTCTGCTGGAACTGTGCACACTGTTAGACGGCCTGCACAGGCGGTCATCTTAACAGTGGGGTAGACGCTCGTGGGAACCCGCGCGTCTACCCCACTGAAGCGAGAGAGCGATACGGACGACAGTTACACGCACGCCTAGCGCATCATCGCTCCTACGCGCAGGGCGTGCAGTGTTTCCGGTCGTGACGCTGTACTGTGCAAATTAGATCTGTAACAGTGCGGTTTTATTACACGCGATGAATATCCACAGGTTAAACTACGCCCGTATCTTTGTACTTTTCTCTTGCCGCTTAAGGAAACTGTATAGGTAAGCTTTAAAAATGCGATATTTGACTATTTTCACGATTTTTTCTCTCCAAGAATTCACTTAATATGACAAAAGTAAAAGAAAGGTGCCCGGATATATATATATATATATATATATATATATATATATATATATATATATATATATATATATAAACACACACACCTCCCGTTTCTTTTATTTTACTTTTGTCATATATTTATTTATTTATTTATCTCTTTATTTGTTTATCTTTTCTGACAAAAAGTCGTATTTGCAGAACATTTATTTACCGAGATACGCGCATTAGCGCAAACAACTATTTAACTATTTCACAAAATATGTGGGGGGGGGGGGTCCATCCCACTCTCAACCCACCGTCTAGACTCGACACTTAGCGGCTGTTATGGCATAGGAATCCTTCTGCTAGCGGCTGTTATGGCATAGGAATCCCTCCGCTAGCGGCTGTTATGGCATAGGAATCCCTCTGCTAGCGGCTGTTATGGCATAGGAATCCCTCCGCTAGCGGCTGTTATGGCATAGGAATTCCTCTGCTAGCGGCTGTTATGGCATAGGAATCCCTCCGCTAGCGGCTGTTATGGCATAGGAATCCCTCCGCTAGCGGCTGTTATGGCATAGGAATCCCTCCGCTAGCGGCTGTTATGGCATAGGAATCCCTCCGCTAGCGGCTGTTATGGCATAGGAATCCCTCCGCTAGCGGCTGTTATGGCATAGGAATTCCTCTGCTAGCGGCTGTTATGGCATAGGAATCCCTCCGCTAGCGGCTGTTATGGCATAGGAATCCCTCCGCTAGCGGCTGTTATGGCATAGGAATCCCTCCGCTAGCGGCTGTTATGGCATAGGAATTCCTCCGCTAGCGGCTGTTATGGCATAGGAATCCCTCCGCTAGCGGCTGTTATGGCATAGGAATCCCTCCGCTAGCGGCTGTTATGGCATAGGAATTCCTCTGCTAGCGGCTGTTATGGCATAGGAATCCCTCCGCTAGCGGCTGTTATGGCATAGGAATCCCTCCGCTAGCGGCTGTTATGGCATAGGAATTCCTCTGCTAGCGGCTGTTATGGCATAGGAATCCCTCCGCTAGCGGCTGTTATGGCATAGGAATCCCTCCGCTAGCGGCTGTTATGGCATAGGAATCCCTCCGCTAGCGGCTGTTATGGCATAGGAATCCCTCCGCTAGCGGCTGTTATGGCATAGGAATCCCTCCGCTAGCGGCTGATATGACATAGGAATCCCTCCGCTAGCGGCTGTTATGACATAGGAATCCCTCCGCTGCAGATGGCGCGTGTAGTCACATTCACAGTCGCAGATGTGTCGCGAGCCAAGCAGATGTCACTTTTCGCGTCGTTCAACGATGCGGCGCAAAAAAAATTTCTTCCCAGATGATTTGCGGATGCAGAGTTTCTAGATACATCGGGCGACACCCCATTACTATTTGGACATTTTTTTTTTTACGGCATAGGCGACGTGAAATACCGTTCGGCGGCAAGCGGTTACTTTCTGCCGAATATGGAAATCAAATACACACCCGTAAGAAGTTATTCGCAAATTTACAATATGTGTATGTACGTAGAGTGGAAAAGCCCGAATGGTGAAATATTTCCCCTACATCACTGTGGAGTTCCTACATTCGCTCAGGAAACAGTCCAATGCGTAGGAAACTTACCAACTTTGTATAATATAGGCGTTAAACATTCCATTTTTGTAACCAGATATGCGATATAAAGTTACAAAACTTCCAATTCAGTTTAAGAAGTTTAACCAGGCATTTTTTTTAAGCCTGTTACACACGGTTCACTTTTTTTTTATATCACAAGAAGGTGTACACCTTTCTAGTTCAAGCCAACTTGCATCGTGAGACTGGTTAGCAAGTTTGTAAGTTGCTTGCATGCAAGGGCTTGCGAGCATCCCCCATTGGAAGCAACTTTCTCGGAGCCCTGCTAAATATCTACTTGCGGGCCCGTTTCGTGTCCTTCCGCCAAATGTAAACAAACATTGCCACGTGACTGCCATGTAGCGTCTGTCAAAATCAATTTTTACATGCCGTTGTGTGTGTACATGTGTTCGTATACTTTCGATTCACCTAAAAATAAACATTGAAATGTGACTTCTAATTTTATACCTGTCAAATGTGTTGTTTACGGTTTACAGCTTTTCAAAAAATTCTGTCTTAGGTCTATTTAAAAAACCATTTCGTACGAATATTCACAGTTTAGGCCTATAACATTATTTAGGTCAGCTTTATGATGTTTTAAAAATGCCTGAATTAACGATAGTTCTTACGGTTACGTTAGAGTAACATACTTGTTTTCCACGACATAGCACATTAGATGTAATGCACGTTAATATTTTGCAGCGACTGTGTTAAACACTGCTACAACTGCCGGTTATGAACTGTATTATTTAACTTTTTCCTATTGATATGTGTTGGGATATTTCTTTAGAAGGACGGCCTCAGTTCCAATAACAAAGGAATAGACAGTCCAACGAAAAAGCGACATTAAAATCAAGCACGCAACTCGTGTCGCTCATTTTTTATCATAGTAACTTAAAATATAGCGGTGAACATGCACACAAATAAGGCTACCGAACCTTCTATTCCACTCATATTTATATGTATTGCTACTTACTGTGTATTAGGTTTATTGAAATTTATTGGGGCTGGGCTTGGTTACATGACTGTGTTTCAAACACCCACCAGGGCAAAGGTACAACGTTGTGATAAATAAACATACGGGGATGTAAATAAATAACTTCGTCATAAAAACAGTTCACATCTACAACGTATAAAGAGACCACATCAAATATTTGAAATCACGCACACACAGATCCCAAACAGCCACGCCACGCTATTTCACACGCAGCGGTTGAAACACACCGTGACAGTATATTTATTACTGCCGCGGAAACGCAGATTTATCACAACATCGTAACTTGCTTAAGTAGGTTTAAAAAACACAACCTCTACAAACGTGATGTGGTAATTTGAAGTATTTGTCTGAGTAAGTATAATTTACTCTTCGTTTGGTAAAACAGCAACACGCCATGTCATGGCTCGCCACGTCTGCCAACTTCACTTTGTTTCTGCCCCGCCATCATATCTAAATATATTAAAATAACTATTCAAACATTAAAATCTCTTTTCAGTTGTAAATTACAAATTCAAATATCATTATTTTTAACTGTAATAAGTATGAAATACGCTAAAATTGAAAACATGTACACTTTTATCCCGTACTAGCGAAGTGAAACTCCCCGAGTGTGAAACAGACAAATACAAGAGAGAGAGAGAGAGAGAGAGAGAGAGAGAGAGAGAGAGAGAGAGAGAGAGAGAGAGAGAGAGAGAGAGAGAGAGAGAGCTTCAAAGCTCGCTCAACAGACAGTTGCTTCAAAAATTACTCTCACTCGATAAAACACCGTACCATTACGGTCTACTCGCGATTTTTTCCGCTGTTATTTTAAACTGTAAAAATGAGATATGTTGCCATCGGGGCTACCTAAATATTTAAATATTTTAATAGGCACCGTTTAATTTACAAATAGTATACTAAAATACTAGGTTAAAATAATATTATAACTGTGAACTATTTCTTACCGGCCGTTACCAACACGTCGCTGCTCTCACTGTTATTAATTCATATTTAAAAAGAAATAAATATTACAAGTTATATAAGATATTAAGGTAAAGTTTCATGTATTTAATAATACAGTACTCTAAAGTTAACCGCAGTGTTATATACATGTGGAATACATGTTATTAAAAAAACAGGTTGACATGTTATGCCTAGAGTGTTTTTTCAAAGGTTGATTTTCATAAGTCGCTTCCAATCGGGAATGGACTATAACTAGAATCATTTAGAGACTGTTTTATTTTTCGTCCACTTTCTTGTGCAAACAGTTTGTTTACATTCTCGTTTTATACGTTTGTATAGTTCCCGTGCATTTATTCATGACGACATTGTTAATTTGAGACTAGAAAACATATTTTAATTCAGTATTAGTGATTTGTTAGGTATGTAAAATCTTCGTGTGTGTTGTTGTGGCAGCAATGAGTGACCGGCATGCTGCAGCGTTCAAGTACTACCGTTGTGAGTACAGTATGTACACGGGACTTGAATACGATCAGCCTTCTTGTTCACAAAAATGTCCGTCTGTATATCAGGCTTTAGACTGTATATTTGCTTACACTCTCGAACATTTTTGTTGCCGTACACACAAAAAAAAAGTTTTGATCTGCGTGACCAACTTTATAAAAAAATAAAATAAAAAATAACGCCGTCACTGTCTTTATTTTTGTGAAGAAATGAGCGGGCGGCGTATAATACATTTATTTCATCTACGAATTTACCTTGACTCGTTTCGTTCAAGGTTTTCTGGTTTCTCTCATCAAACCAGACTCCCGTAAGAACAGTGATGTGGTGCTGGAACTTTGAATGGAAACGTACCCGTTATAATTTGAGCAGTTTGCCATAAAGGTTAGAGAATTTGAAGAGAAACGCTTAACAGCGCCAGCCATCATGAACACGTTGATTTCTTACTGATTGAACGGGCCTGCCTACCAAGCCGTTGGCCGCGATCTTCAAATGGGGAATCAATTTTAAACGAACCTCCTTCACATTGCGTCAATTTTAAAGATAACTATTTCAAACAATAAGTATTTTATAGTCTATTCACGGTTTTCTTCGCCCTTTTTTTGAATCAAACGTTCGAAAAACCACCCCATATATGCCGTGTTTAGTAACACTCTAAAATATTCCATGCATCGCAAGCGTTTTGTGCCTCTGTTAAGATAAGATTATTTTATTTTCATTCAATTGTATTTTGGCCAATATTTTATTGATCAATTATAATGTTTCATTTTAAATAAATATGTATAAAAAATGAGGAATATATGTGTTGGTAGAGCCTAGTAAGAAATAGTTCTCATGCAAAATATTATTACAACTGAGTGCGCACGAATTCGGTGCGTTGTCCTCTGGTTTAATTTTCTATACTAATTTAAGCTTAGTTTGTACGATGCGGAGGAATATCCTGGAAGTAGAACTTTAGCAGAGCTTCAGAAAAGTGTGGAGTAGCCGTGAATGGATTATACGTGACATTTCTTAAGGAATGTGGCTATGTTATAACGTATTGATCATTGTTTTGTTCAGTATATATATATTTTTAATGTAATACTGAAATTTAAGTATAACAAAAAACAGATTAATTATTAATTAAAAAGAATAATTTTATATAGCAATATTTCCTGAGAAAGTCCTGTTGGAAATAATTATCTTTAAAATTGACGCAATGAAATAACCTCGACAGTACACATCGGTGATATATCTTTAAATTTTCTTTATTTGCTGTTGGTCTGAGTTGCCACAGCTTGAATGAAGGAAGCCACGAAGTGAGGTGTAAAATAACAGCAGACGCTTTTGTGGAGGCACTAGGGGGATTTAACGTCTACAATCGCGTGGCACCAAACGTTAAACGCTGAACATCGCCATAAGAAAACTGGAGTGTCTACGATCGACGTTAACAGGAATAAAAATAAAAAGAATGTAGGTGCATACATACAAATATTTTTGTTTGTGTTAAAAAAAAAAAAAAAATCGCAGGCTTGATAGTTGCATTTAATTATTTTTTCATGCGTTTTGCGTTATTTGTATATTGATTTCGTATTAGCATTAACAAATTAAATACGCACGGCGATAGTGGTGCTATCTGTTGCCAATCGCCTGTAACATTTGTTTTCACTCGTTTGCGACGTCTGGCTGGCGTAAAACGCATAGACTTGAAAGTTGGCCAACTTCCACCGCGTTGCGTTTTACGTTTAGAGTCGTAGCAACGGTTAACGTTGGTTGTAGCCAGAGCGTATATGACTCACGGATTCATGACTTACTGTAACGCGTCATTGTAGCGTCAACGCGATTGTAGACGGGCCTTTGAGCTAAATCCCGAAGTACTTAGGTTCGCGGCCTGGTTACGTGGTCGATGCGGTAGCCTCGATGGCGGCTACAAGTATACAAGTAAGGTGATCGTTCCCCATCGACGGCAGGAAGAGACGCGACGCGCGCCTGTCAGAAGAACAGGCCCCTGCCACGGGACCACCTGTCCGTCTCGACTCACGCAGCTGCACCCAACGGCACTCGTCTTGTTTGACCAGCGGAACTGCTGTCGTAGACGGGCGATTAAATACGAGGGTGGGGCGGTAAGAGAGCGTCGTGTCTGCCTTCTACGCACAGAGTAGGCAAGACTACAGAGGTAGGACTGCCGCTTATAGCGCGAACTCCAGCAAAATGGCGCCACTGGCGAGCAGACTTGTCGGTACGCCGTTCGCCAATCAGCGCCTGGGGCGATTAAATACGAGAGGGAGGGGGGGAAGTGGACGGTGGGGCGGTAAGAGAGCGTCGTGTCGGCCTTCTACGCACAGAGTAGGCAAGACTACAGAGGTAGGACTGCCGCTTATAGCGCGAACTCCAGCAAAATGGCGCCACTGGCGAGCAAACTTGTCGGTACGCCAATCAGCGCCCTGGTATGCTCCTTTCGCGGTTACTTCCAACTTTTCTGAAGCCCTGCTGAAGTTCTACTTCCAGGATATTCCTCCGCCCCATTCGAACAAAGCTTAAGGTTGAAGTGGACCACCTGCCTATGGAGCACTATGCACCTGACTATACAGCGTAAAGAACTCATTTTAAAAAAGTAGCACAGACGCCATGAAAATGGCCAGAAAAGTGCGATTTATGCTGTTTATGAATGAAGAATGTATATATTTTGCAACATTATAAAATATTTTGCTAAACTATACTTTTTAAGTATAAAAATAATAATCGATCGGAAGAGTCCGCATTTTTAACTAAATTCAAGCGCATTTCCGTTTTGGATGCTTCGGAAAGCAGAATTTGCAAGAAAAGATCGTAATAATGTTTACTATGATCGTGTGTAAGAAAATTACAATAGTAATGTAGGAAGTAAATTTTATAATCGATTTTATGTGCATACATATTTTATGTGCATACATATTTTATGCGCATACATATTTTGTTACAAACATTTACGGCTGAAATCAACGTAAATAGCATGGCCATAAATATTTTCGCGAAATACACCTATCTCTTAAGTATTACGAACACACCCATTTATAAATGTTTTCATTCATATTAGTTTTAAATGAAATATTATAATTTATAGATAAAATATAAATAAAATTTCAGCTTACCGAAAAATGAGATACTTTTATGTTATTTAATTTTAACGCAAGTATAAAATGCTTGTGATAAATTAAATGTTAAGGAAACGACCGAGTACGTCATACGTGGGGTGGTTTATCAAAGGTTTTAATCAAAAAGTGTGAAGAAACCGTTTATATACTATAACTTACTTGCCAACAGGTGGTTCAGCTAGTAAAGACTGTTCACGGTAAACTGAGCACTTTTGAAAGCCCTGATTAAGATCTGCTTGTATCAACATAGTGTATTCTTCCGCCATATATAAAGTTAACTTCGTCATGGGCCTGATCACCTTATCCGTGCTTCGGTCTTTGAAATTTTGAAATTATTACAAAAGTAAATATTTTATAATTTTTTTTTTTCAAATCTTACGCTTATATGCATTAAAAAAATAGAAAAAAGAAAGTATTTTAGAATTCACTAATGTTCACTTAGCATTTTTATTCAACCACAAGACTTGGAACTACTCCCTCCCCACCCCCACCCCTACCCTCGTTAGCAGATTTACCGGGGGGGGGGGGGCGCATGTCACTCAGTGTGGCCGTTATATTATATGTAGGTAGGGGCAGTAACATTTTTCAAAGGTTGTTTTCTAAAGTGCTCATTTAACCGTTAATAGCCTATGGGGAACCTTCCGCAATACGCGATAGCCAGACACAGAAGACCCCTTCCCAGAGCTTCGCGCAGCGAATCAGATAATGGGTACGCCGACATCAAAGCAACCGCCACAGAATTTCGTCTCTGTGTGGTTATCTAGAGAAAATCGACATTCGGCAATTGCGAGGTTTCTAAATAATAACAATTTTACTCAGATAATTTGAACATTTTTACAAGATAAATGACTGGTATATTTAACTAACTTATTGAATACTATTATATGTACTGATTTGTTTGAGATTGTACTGTAGTTTTTAAGTAAATTGCTCCAGGTGTATAGTCCATCATGAAGAATTATGCGAGTATTTCGATTTGTGTGTGATATAATTGTTCATAGAGAATGTAAATTATGTCAATATTATATGCTAATTTAAATTACGTTTTGAATTTTGTTAACATGAAAGATAATTTTTTTACTATATCTAAACATAATATAATTTAGACTTTTACTTATATTATGCATTTATGTTTTTACATCTGTGTATTACAAAAAAATAATCTCTTGTAGTTTGCGAATTTTGTTGTTATCAAAGTATCAAAATTCTCTTTATTTAAGAGTAGACGTCTATTCTTATAGTATAACTAGGCCTATTGCTTGTACAAGTAGATAATCACTAATTCTATAGGCTTTCCACGGTAAAATGAGCACTTTTAAAAGACCTGCGCAAGATCTGCTTGTATGCACGTTTTGTATTCTTCCGCGTTATGTAAAATTGACATTGCCATGGGACTCGTCACTTTATCCATGCGTCGGTCAAGTTAAACTGTCAAATTATTAGTAGAGTAAATATTTTACAAATCTGCTCATTTTTACACTTCGATGTATAAAAAAAACAGAAAGCGAAAGAAATAATTTAAGTTGTCAAAAATGGTTACCAAACACTTTTTATTCGACGTTATGATATGGAACTACTTCCAATCCATCGTTACCAACTTTACTGGGCGAATGTAAGGTCGCGGTTACACGGGATGTAACGCGGTTACACGGGATGCTGGCAGAACTAGTTCACTAAAACAAGTTTCAGCTATTGAAGAGGTTACATTACCTTCGAACGAGTTCCGATCGCAGTTGTTTCTCCTTCAAAGTGAACTGTTTTCATAAGTAGTTTCGAACGACTTGTCTTTCCTGCTGCGCTCCTATTGGCTGCTTTGAAGTAAACAAGCAGTGTAATAGATATTACTAAATTTGGCGGGAATTCCACACTTGTTGAATTTAACTTAAGTTTAAGGTAGAATGTACTTATACCCACCCATTATGCCATTACAGTAAAATTGTAGGTCTCATAAGAATTAAAAAGTTCAATAGTGATAAATGTTGGAGGCTATTATAATAAAATATCATACATTTTAAGTTCCATATTTGTTGAGGTTAGAATTCCCATTGAGTTCATTCTGCTATGGGTGGGTAACCGCGAAAACACGTTCTGTTTTTAAACTTGTTCTGACATGGCTGCCGAATGTATTTAGCTGACTGTGTTTAACAGTACTCGTGTAACCGCGGCCTAACTTACTGCAACCGTCGAAATATGTGCAGGTAGGGGCAGTGACATTTTTCTAAGGTTGATTTTAAAAGTGCTCACTTTATCGTGAACAGTCTTTCATCACAGTAGCATTGCGCTTAATTGAAAGAACCCGAGGAGAATGTAACATGTACGAGTTATTTTACACGGAATCAATGACACCATCACATTACAGTCGTCTTCCCCCCCCCCTTCCCCCCAGGAAAACATTAGTTCCTACGTCGCTGTTATTACCTACTCTGTGTCCAGACCAGACCGCGACCTCGCGCCGAGGCAGCAGTCTCGTGCAGTGTTTTGCAGCGAGGCGAACGTCGGTTTCGTGTCCCCGATCGTCGGTTTTGGACCTCGAGGCACGTTGGCTAGCAAAAGAATGTCGCCTCAAAACACGGGGCGTCGCAAGGCCGTCTGGCGATGCCGCTGAGTCACAACTCGACTCCGCCCGCTACTCGCGATTATCTTCTATACAGTCTATCCAAGGTATCTTCACACTTTCTGGCGGCGTGGTTTGTTAAAGACAACTCGCCTCCCACCAAGGCGAGCCGGGTTCGATTCCCGGTGGGGTCGCCCCCCCGGATTTTCGCATGTGGGAATCGTGCTGTACGATGCCGCTGGTCGGCGGGTTTTCTCGGGGATCTCCCGTTTTTACCCACCCTTGCATTCCGGAGCTGCTCCATGCTCACCTGGCTACACTTTCTCTCTGTCTCTCTCTCACACACACATATATAATGTATATATATGTATGTATATATGCGTATATACATGTGTATGTATATATGTATGTATATAATATATATGTATGTATTATATATGTATGTATATATGTTTATATATGCATATGTAATTATGTATCTGTACATGTATATATGTATATGTGTATATGTATATAAGTATATGTGTATAATTATGTGTATATGTATATATAATATAGACACACTCGTAAAAACCCTAAGATATTCCTTAAAATAAAAAATCACTGTATTTAGAGTCGTTATCTTAGCTAATTGTTTTCTATAGTTCATTCACGGTTACCTACAACTTTTCTGAAGCCCTGCTAATGTTATACGTTCAGGCTATTATGCACACAAAGCTTAACCAAGTCTAAAAAATGACAACAATGCACTGCATTCCTGCGCTCTCATTTTAGTAATATTCTTGATAAGAACTATTTCTCACCAGGCATTGCCAACACACTACTTATGAATGAAATAATACAATTTATCTATAAATATAAGTAAAATTTCAATTTAATTAAAAATAAGATACTTTTATGTTAACAGAACTATAAAAATCTTGCGACACAAGGATATTCCGAAAACAGCCAAACAAGTCACACATAGGGTGATTTTTCAAAGGATTGATAAAAAAAAGTACCAATAAACCACGAATAGACAATATATAATAAGTTTCAAACACATGCAGTAAAATTTTCTGTACTTGCTTCAAGCAGTTCTTTGTATTGTAGCTCTACGGCTGATTTATTGTACATTTATAATATTTTATTTTTGGAAACATACAAAACTCATATGTAGTTCAATATCTATAATAAAATTAAAGTCTAAAGCATTTGAATGTGTAAATTCAACGTTAGTTTTACACATTCTACACAAATATTCTTGTGAAATTTATTGTAATTAATTTGTAGTGTTACTAAAATATATTTGGCTACTAGTTTCCGAGGAATTCCTTGTACAAACAAAGAAATATTTTACAGTTTATACACTTAGGAAAAAAAATTTAAGGTAATTGAATAAAACTGGATTATTTTTTTTAAAATGAGCTCTTATCTGGGACATTATATAGGCTCAGGAAGGTTATGTTAATATTTTTCTCACTGAATATTTCACTCTAACATGATTTCAGTTGTCCATGCGCAACAAATTTGTGAAACAGTCTTCACAAAAATCCCTTCCTTGGTAGTATTTTGAACTTCAAAAAAATATCTCATATCGTTTTAGTTCAAAAATGCTTTCACTTGGTGATCTATCCTTAAGCTTGGCAAATATCCGGTCTTCCATAATTGACGATTATAAAAAATAAATATTATGATTATATGCGGTTAGAATCAGTGCATGTTTCCTTACACAGCACATATCGCTGTCAATTAAGTTTTGTCCTTCGAACAAGAAGTTCGTCTACAGCGGATGTATACATTCCAAGTGGTTCACGGTGTAATTTCTCCCAGCCAGACAAACATTTTACTGTCTGAAGGTTATTCGTGCCGTGGCTGCAAAACATATCGTTCCAAGTGGATTTCAATTACGCTGACAAGTATAAACAGGCAACTTTTTAATTTTTTTTTTTTTTCATTTGAACGAAGTAACACATAACGTGTCGATTGTGTACAAAAAATGTTATTAAGGTTTTTCTATACAAGAACAGAGAACACTAATTCACTACAGTACACGCTAAACACGAGGAAAGCCTAAGATTTCTTCTTTTGACGTGCGTCAAAGAATACTTCGTGTAACACCGTATTTGTATGTGATGATAGAATTTTGGCTATACTTGGGAAATGAAACAGTTCTACGTATATACTAGGCCAGGTCTGTCCAAACAATCAAACCGAGCTTGGCCGTGTGTGCCGGAATTTTCCCAGCTAAAAATATTAGTTTCTATCGCTTTCTTTCTTGGAAGAACAGTTAGTAGGACCATCGGACAAAACTGGCACACATATAAATACATGTAACATTTCTTAACTGTTATTTATAAGCTGAGAACACAAAGAACGAGACTTTCTTTTATGAAACCTTTTTTTTTCAGAATGCCTGATATGTAGCTAATAAGTTAAGCAGGTGCGCTGTACACGCTGCCTACACATCAGGCGATGTTATACTCAAATATACGTTGCTTACAACCAGTGATTATCTCGCCAGTTGATCGCCACTGAACTGCCACGGTTATTTGCACTGAAAGACATCAGCGCCGCAGAAAAATTTCTCGTTAAGCGTGGGATTGGCCCCCGCATTTTTCGTGAAACAGTTGTTCGCGCGAACACGCGTATCTCGGTAAATAAATGTTCTACAAATACGATTTTTTCTGCCAGAAAAGATAAAAACCAATCATCTACGCCCCTGTTTTCTTATTTTTGTCACAGTAACTGTACTCTTTGATAAAAAAAAGTCGTGAAAATGGTCAAATATCTAATTTTTAGAGCTTGTCTATGCAGTTTCCTTAGGCGGAAAGAGAAACGTATGGAGATGCGTGTGAAGTTTGATCTGTGGTGTTTCATCGCGTGTCATAAAACCCCCATGTTACAGATCTAATCCACACAGTACAGCGTCACGACGGAAACACTGCACGCCACGCGCGTAAGAGCGATGAGGCGCTAGGCGTGCAGGTTAGTGTCGCCCGTATCGCTCCCTCGCTCCTTGACCTTGGACACGGGGTTCCATCCCTCTTAAGCGAGGAAGCCGTACAAATCTATTGCAGCAGACTCCTAATCGTTAATTGGTTTTTCTTTTGAGCACATAAATCTTTCGCGAAAACTACCGTAATGGTATAAAGGCGCGATGAAAAGAACAATCGGTAAATATTGTTTTATGCACTTGTACTAACTCGCTTACTATTGCCCAGGGAGAAGATGTATTCGTAGCGGAATTGCCACATCCGTATGGAAACTGCGCCCAACATTTCTTTACTTTTGTACTGATACGTGTTCAATTTCCCACTTAAGGCTCGGCCTCACACGCCATGATGAATGATTGGTTCTAGCTTATTCCAGTTGTATACCGGCACTTATTACGAAACTGATACTATACAATCATGACAATATACGTTACGCTGAAGTACAATCATAAATTCTGAAAATTCGTTAAGCAGTCATGCCGTAATTTTTCGAGAATTATGTACAGATTAATGCCATTTTACAATCACCATATCACATGTGGATGAAGTTTGATAGCTAAATTTGAATGGGATTGTCAGTTGTGATAATGATATAGTAACAAATATTTGATTATTTCATTTAAAAGGAAGTTATGACATAAATGGAAAATTCAACATGGCGGGTGAGGCCTAACCTTAAGGGCGTCGCCTTGTTCTCCGTGTCAGGCCGAGAAACGCGGGAGTGATAAGGGCGATACCGTTACGTGTATCATGTGCGCCATCGTCGTTATGCGCAAGGCTTTGAACTGACGCGCAGTGGTGGGCGTGAGGGGCGTTTACACATGTGCAACTTTCTGTGGGCATTGGAGGCATGCGATAGTTGCAAGTAGGCGCATGCGGCGGCGCAAGGAGAGGCATGCCTCTAACCTGTGCGCACAGGCCGCAGCGCGCAGGCGCAAGTAGCTCGCCCACCCCCAGACAGTGAGCTATGTGCAACTTTCTGTGGGCATTGGAGGCATGCGATAGTTGCAAGTAGGCGCATGCGGCAGCGCAAGGAGAGGCATGCCTCTAACCTGTGCGCACAGGCCGCAGCGCGCAGGCGCAAGTAGCTCGCCCACCCCCAGACAGTGAGCTATGTGCAACACCCGTGCGCCTTCCCCCTGATCCGGCAGCTTCAGCTACGTTCTCTGAACCGATTCGTTCATTCATTGTGTTGTTGGTATGACTGACTGGACAAATGAAAAAAAAAAAAAATAGAGAAATTGTTGAAGACTACAACACACTCCCCTATTTGTGTATGTCTAACTCGGCAGATTATAAAGACAGAAATAAACTCAGTATCTCTCTACAGTTCCTCAAAAACAAATCCGACATGGTGAGACCAAAATCTGTCCTTAACAAAATAAAATGTCTCCTCTGTTACTTCCGACGTGTCAAAAAAGAAGAGTGGGTCAGCAGCTGATGAAGTTCCAAAGCCATCCTGGTTTTTATACGAGCCGCTTCTCTTCATTATGGACGGGGAAGACACACGGACAGGGAGAGAAGCATTTAAGTTGGTAGATACAGTGGCCAATGTTGAATTGCTGCTTTCATGCCGAAACAAGGAAACTAGGTTACAGTCTACATGTTCGAATGTAACTGGTGACTAAGCTATCGCCCTACTGAGGTCAGTTAGTCGAAACCTACATTCACGAGATCATACTTAATATTTTGGGAAATACGTCGCAGATAAAATCAGAAACCTTGGCATCAAGCACTTGCAGTCATTACCGCAAATGCATTTTCAACGTATCCATTTCGATCTAGAAATGTCATCAGAAAACCAAGTTCTGCCATCTGCTCCGCACTTATCTACAACTTGTATTTCCCCATCCAGCACATACTCGTGTTCTTCGGAGTCACATTCAAGTGTTCCACCTTGAAATACCGGGACATATACTCCTCCAAACCCCAGTTTCAGTAAACCAAACCCATTGGGCAGTGGACATTTCATCTGACGTCGCATCAGGAAGTATTAACCTTTCACTGCAAGATTTCGTTATACATCAGAAGCACGATATTGTGCACTTTAATGTTAATAATTTTGCTAATATTGGTGACCGGAACTAAACTTGATTGTTCCGGCAAATTGTACTCAATCCTAAAGGTCCTAACTCTTCAAAGTTTGATAGTTTGTTGTAATAATTGTTTTGAAAATTTTTGTATAAAATTAATTTGACTGCAGTTTTCTAAAAGTTAAGTACGTGTAATCAATTAACATTAAACATTTATTTTAAATGACTTCGGTTCATTTTCAACGCGTCGACTTATGAATTTACATTAACATAGTGTTCCAGAGCTTTCACCAGATATTCTCGAACTCCGCGTACGATGACGCAAATAGAAGCTTCAGATACGTTAAACGGGAACATCAGGCTGGCGTAGCTTCGACCGATGGCAAGAAACCGCAATGCCAAATATAATCTTGTAGTCTCAGGCATCGCTTCTCTGTATTTGGTGTTAGATTTAGTAACAGATTGTCCAACCAGAGGCTAGAATGTTTCGAAATCCGCTGGAGACATGCGCATAAAGTTTTTAAATAGTTCACTGCTCGCCAGCCATATCTCGTCCACTACACCCAAACTTAACTTCCTGCTCGCAAGATATTTATCAACCCAGCACTTAATGCTTTTTTATATCAGCTTCGTAGCAAAACAATCCCAGAGATGGCTGCAGCAGCTACGCCATTCGCAGCTGACATCTCGACTGAAAGTGACGCATGCGTCTTCCGCAGTAGGTGTGAGCGAAAGGCGGCATGCGCACAATATTCCTCAGGGGCATGCGGCTAGACGTATGCGTGATCTTGCGTCTTGCACGCGCAGTCATGCCACACGCACGGCAACTATGCGCAGGACGCGCACAGCTGTGAACGCGCCTGTAGTGTTTCGTGTAAAGGCTGTTCACGATAAAGTGAGCACTTTTGAAATCAACCTTAGATAAAAACACTGCCCAGGCCTGCATATACTTCAACGGGCGAATTGAGTGACATGCGACCGGTCAAGTTGGTAACGATGGATGGAAAGTAGTTCCATATCTTAACGTCGAATAAAAAGTGTTCGGTAACCATTTGTGATAATTTAAATTATTTGTTTCGCTTTCTATTTTTTTATGCATCAGTGTGTAAAAAATTAGCCGATTTATAAACTGTTTACTTTTCTAACAATTTCACAGTTTCACTTCACCGACGCATGAATAAAGTGAAGAGGCCTATGACAATGTTAATTTTACATAAGGCCGAAGAATACACAATGTGCATACAAGTAGATACTAAGCAGGGCTTTCAAAAGTGGCCATTTTACGGTGAACAGCTTATACCTACGCGACTTTGAACGTCAACCCTATAATTTTACTGGTAACACAAAAAATTTTGTAGCTGCCACAAAATATTTTTTTCTGTGTCGTTTCTGATCACTCAAAACACAGTTAAAAACGGCTGTTTCAAAGCGCTGCATTTTTTTTTTGCGCTGATAAAGGCAGAGGGGTGTGGTAGGGAAACATATGTATTGCAGTTGTTTGGAAAGCCAGCTGGCAGTACAAGGGGCTGCGATTTCAAATCTCGTGCGATCAACGAATGTTTGCGTGAGGTTTTCATGTGCAGATTGAAGTTATACTCCATTCACGGTTACTCCCAACTTTTCTGTAGCACTGCTAAAGTTCCACCTCCAGGATATTCCTCCGCCTCATTAACAACACAGCTTAGAGAGAATTTCACCACAGGGCCAACGCACGCATACGTGCGAACTCGCTGTAACATTATTTTGCATAAGAACTATTTCTTACTTCGCGGATAACATATCACTATACTCACCATAATGCAATAGTTATATTTCACGTATGCATCCACGGGATATAAGAGTACACTAAACGCTTTCGGGTTGTGCGCGTCTGGACTCACATGGCCTGGCTCGTACGCATTTTCACCCAGTATTATTATTTTTCTTTCGTCGCCGAATTAATCAACAACAGAGAGCAGTTTTAAGACGTTTTTACCCCAAATTCACATTTCACAAATGCAAGAATAACCAAAATATAGGGAAAATTCAGAACAACTGCAGCTGCTTCATGTGGTAATCGCAAGGCTATTCGCCGTAGACAAACAGTTGTTAGGAACAAGCGGCTTGGCGTGACGTCACAACTAATGGTGTCCATTACAATATAAAAAATATAATATAACAGCTGGCACCAACATTTCAAAGTGGTAGTACCGCAGAACCTACTTTGATTTGCTGCGGCAAACAAATGAATCGGATAAGGATCTCTCGTTATAACCTTGAGTTACAACTCTCTATAGGCTGTTCACGGTCAAATGAGCACTTTTGAAAGCCCTGCTTTAGACCTGCTTTTAAGCACGTTGTGTATTCTTCCGCCTTGTGTAAAATGTACATTGCCATGGGCCGCATCACTTTATTCATGCGTCGGTCAGGTGAGACTGTAAAAATATTACAAAGGAAATATTTTACAAATCTGCTTTTTGCACTTAGATAGATTTAAAAAAATAAAAATAAAAAAAAATTTAAAAAAAATCACAAATTGTTGTTACCTAACACTTTGTGTTCGACGTTAAGATATGGAACTACTTTCCATCAATCGTTACCAACTTACCGGCTGCATGTCACTCAGTGCACTTGTTAAAGTATATGCAGGTACAGGCTGTTCACGGTAAAATAGCACTTTTGAAAGCCCTGCTCGATATCTACTTGTATACACGTTGTGTGTTCTTCCGCCTTATGTAAAATTAACACTGCCATGGGCCTCATCACTTTATTGATGCTTCGGTCAAGCGAAACTGTGAAATTATTAAAAAAGTAAATATTGTACACATTTGCTCATTTTTACACTTCGATGCATTAAAAAAAACATAAAGCATCTAAGTTATCAAAAATGGTTACCTAACATTTTTTATTCGACGTTAATACATGGAACTACAGTACTTTCCCCTCCATCGTTACCAACTTTACTGGGCACACATCACAAATTACGCCCGTTAAAATGTCTGCAGGTAGCGGCAGTGACTTTTTGCTAAGGTTGATCTCAAAAGTGCTCACTTTGTCGCGAACAGCCTTTAGTATGCTTTCTGTGCGCGGCCGCTATACTCGCTGCCCGCTGGAATGCGCTTGCCCGGGAAGTGGTGGTAATTGTCGACGGCGAACCCCTCCTCCCTCTCTAGCACCACTACATCGAGCGTGTGTGTAGTGTGGGAACTGCACGCCTTCTGACCACGCAGCTCGCTTCCTGGGAACCGCGACCCCCTGCCCCACGTCAGGTCTTTGTAACGCCGGCAGGCTTGCACAAAGACTCCTTCCCCACCACCGCTCCGCCGACACAGGTGCAGAACTCTCCGTCACCTGCTTCGCGACTGCCTCGAGCTGAACTGCGTTGCCGAGCGCCCGAAATCATGTACGCTATCTACCAAGAAGTAATTGGGCACCCGTGAAGATAGGTAATTCAGTACGTCAGTTGACTTGTGTTTCACGGCCTTCGGCGTAGGACCGCTGGTGTTTGTCCGTGGTAGCATGAACACAGAGGCCTATTGTAACATTCTGGATAGTGAAATGCTCCCAACATTGTGGAGTTTTTACGGAATGGACCCGTGTTACTTCCAGGATGACAATGCAAGGTGCCATGTTTCAAGGGCTACTATGCAGTGGTACGCCGACAACAATGTTCGCCAATAGGACTGGCCCGCCCAGAGCCCCCGACCTCAACCCTATAGAACATCTTTGGGGCGAATTGGATCGCCGGGTGAGGGATCGTCAGGTGCGGCCAAAATCCATTGCTCAACTCATGGAATGGCTGCAAGAGGAATGGCGACGAATCCCCGTGGATGTCCTGCAAACACTCGTAGAGAGCATGCCAGACAGGGTGACTGCTGTTATAGCCGCAAGAGGTGGCCCTACGAGATTCTAACGGAGTGACAACCACCGAGCATACATCGTGGACAGGTGCCCAATTATTTTTGGTAGATATGTATTAACACTTCGTAGACTACGCTCGAGTGTAGCTCGAGCAAAGCTAATTGGAATATTTCTTTGTTGTTCAGAACAAAACTCGCATAGATGTGCAGTCTTTGTTCGGCTAGTGTTTAACATTACTTCACAAGATAACTACAACGCAGTATCAATTATATTGCTAACAATAGACTTTATTTTTTGGACAGCCACACAAAGTGACATGATTGATTGTAAATCCTTTTATACGATAAAGGACATTTTATTGGGTCAATATCAGCTCGGTTTTCCATTGGTTGATGAACGACCAATAATGAACTCTGTAAAGTACAGGGCAGTGTCTAGTGTGGTATGGACCAATAGGACGATGGTGAGTTCTAACACAGACACCAACAGAACCGGTGTTCTTGCAGTAGTGGATATAGGTGACTCACTTCTAATTTGTCTTAAGTGCCAGTAAATGTGTGCAGACCTCAATGTGTTAAACATGCCCCGAGTATGTTTAATCACGAAAAGAAACCATGCCCCAGACGAGGACGTAATGTTACTGTTACCACGCATGCTGTAAATATTATCTTGGGCGCCTTCAAATTAGCTAAAAACAGTTTCTTCGGACTCCCGTATCTCATAACACACCAGCCCGACACGATACAAACTACGACAGGAGCCTGTGTTGAACTTTGCTATAGGCTGTTCACGATAAACTGAGCACTTTCGAAAACCCTGCATAATATCTACTTGCATGTACGTTGTGTATTCTTCCTCCTTATGTAGAATTAACATTACCTTGAGCCTCATCACTTTAATAGTTCGTCTTTCAAGCGAAACTATAAAATTATTATAAAATTAAATATTTTACAAATTTACTAATTTTTACATTTTGATGCATTAAACAAACAGGAAGCGAAAGAAATAATTTTAAGTTATCGCAAATGGTTACCTAACACTTTTTATTCGGCGTTAAGATATGGAACTACTTTTCCCTCCATCGTTACCAACTTTACTGGGTGCATGCCACTCAGTATACCTGTTAAAATATCTGCAGGCGGGAGCAGTTTTTTTCTTCTAAGGTTGATTTCAAAGTCCTCACTTAATCGTGAACAGCCTTTACGGACTTTCCATCAATAAAATGATAGGGTTGCCGCTGAAAGTCTCGTGAGTGCACTCAGTTGTACGTGCCATATGTTATGGCGTGGGCAGGCTCTAGCTGAATTCCTAGCATGAACGCGCCATCCCAGGTGCAACGAGAGCGAGGTCTCGAAAACGTTGCAGTGCCGTCGTGGCAATTAGGAAACAAGCCGCCGGGGGGGGGGGGCAGTTCGAAAATAAATCAAGGATTGTAAACGGCCGCCATATTTAAGGCCGCCGAAGTGTCGAGCTCGGGGTCGCGCTGCATCCAGCCGACAACGGGGCAACATGGACCAGCAGATGGAGTTTCGTCCGCCGTAGCTGTAATAATAGCAATCAGCATTTAGCAACACAGAGGTGAAGCCGTTCCAGCAGTTGACAGAAGGACACTTAGTTCGATGCGTGGCAATAGCTTAGATGATAAATACTTGCAGGTAAAGAGTAACTTTACGTAACACGTTCCTCCAGTGCAGTTTAAGGTATTCACTCTCGACGGGGTGACACGAACGAATAACAGCAGTAAATTAACGTCAAAAATAAATAAATGAAATTTTATTTTTAAAATGTTGATAACCATTTTTGCCTGTGTGAAATTGACGTATGTTTAAAATTTTGACCACTCGAGATAATTTACTTCCGAGAATAAACGTGTTTTAGTTATTTTTACTTCCCCTCTGCAGTTATTACAGGATACACAAATTGCTATTTTCAATCGTCTCTTTCGACGTCTACTTCGACGTTTGTGATTTTATTTTGGCGTCAACTTTTTTTTTCTACCTTGCTCGTTTTGATATTTCTACTGCACCTCGGCGAGCAAGAGCAGAAATAGTGGCTTTTTATAGCACAAATAGCAATCGCTACCGCCACCCGAACAGCGTACAAAAAAGTGCCTCCGGTAACAAGTAGAAATAGCAATAAACTAGCAGAACGCAATGTATAATATTGTGTTCTCCATCAGAGCTACGTTTCCCCAACATACTTTGTATGGCCGCCATATGGGACAGCAACACAATGTAACCCTTAAAGATTCTTACACAATAGAAAACTTTAGCATCTAACTTTACGTTTCCTTTCCTCTGAAGAAACCACCAATATACAATACGATATTGTCAAGTCAGAGTTCAGACAATTGAAATTCGGTTCGGCGAGCTTCGTAAAAATGTGTATCTTATTATGTAAATAATTATTATATTATCCAGGAGTGCATTTTACGTACCTTTTTTTTTTTTTTTTAATAGGGTTAAAATTTATATTATAATTTTATATAAAAACAAAAAACTAATTTGTTTAATTTATTTAAATGTGTCAATTCATACATTTCTGCTTCACATTATATTAGTTTTTCATTTATTTAATTCAAAATGAGCTTTGTATAATATACCGAGATTAAAATCGCCCTATAATAAAATAACGCACTTTCCACATAACCTCTGTTACATTCTCGGCAAAATGGCTGCTTGACTTTACCTTTGACAGTTCCATTGTGTAAAGACCCATAAGACACAACACGTTGGAGAGCAAACGTAAAGTCTAATGCTAAAGTTTGTTTTCAATTGTGCAAGGTCCTTAAAACTCCCGTGCTTCTCGACAAAAAATAAATAAAGAGGAGAGAACAATGCGGGCGCCCGCCTACCTGGCACTGTCTTCCGCGTTTGTGACCGAGGACTATGGGAGCTATAAGGGCGACATTGTCACGCACATCGAGAGCGTCATCTGAACTGGCGTGCAGTGCGTATACCTATGGGACGGACTTTCACTGGCGACTCTATAGTATATTCATTGTTTCTACACAATTTTTGGCGTGAATACGTCTTTAAATTTGCGGCCATAGTGGGAGGCACTCCAGAAAATCCGATGATAACAAAATCGTGGGATACAGTTTGGCATTGCTGCCCCGAATCTATCGTCTACGTTCAAAATTCAATTACTCGATTTCCAAAGGATCAAAGAATATGTTACGTTAGTGAGGACTGCTAAGCTTCGCGCACGTTTGAGGGGGGGGGGGAGGGGGAGCACCGCAATTTTGAGTTCGTTTCGCCACGTCTCATTAACTTCCACGTAGTATAACTTTTGACTAGGAGAAGCTACGGCGCTCGTTTAAGTTTCAATCGACAGCTCTCGTCAAGGTCAATCGATTGCGCCTGTAAAAAAAATTTGTGAGACGTGGTTACGGTGAAATTGTATGAGTTTAATGTAAAGCATTGAGAAAACTTAACACAGTTTCGGCCTATACTCGTCAAAAAGCCAAGTCCAAATACAGAAATCGTATACGGTTGGAAAGAGCATCTCAAAAGCAATCCAGTGATACCCATAAACCCCCATATGATCGAGTGAAGCGGTGCCGGGAACGTAAAATAAACATCAAGGCGTCCGAGCGCGTCAACGTAGACGTATTCACGCAAAACAAACGGCCGTGTCCCCAACACAGCCACACCCCATTTTTGAATCAAACCTTTGAAAAATAACCCAGTATACGACACGTGTGGTTGTTTCTTAAATATGCCATATATCACAAGTGTTTTATACTTGCGTTAACACAAATATACGTTATTTGTGATTAAATAGAACTTTTACTTATATTTTATCTATAAATGATAATATTGAATTTAAACATATATAAATAAATATAGTTAAAAAATAGGTGTTTTTGTAATAGCTAATAAGAAATAGTTCTTAAGCAAAATATTATTGAAGTGAGTGCGCACGAATGCGGTGCATTGTCCTTTTGGTGTAATTTGCTAGACTCTGTCAATCTTTGTTTGCATGAAGCGGCGTAATATCCCGGAAGTAGAACTATACCAGGGCTTCGGAAAAGTTCGAAGTACCCGATAACGGATTATATCATTTTATTGACGGAAAATCTTAAGCAAGATTCTGTCCAGGGCCCTTAAGTATTTCTGGACGTATCTGATGCGAGTATTTTAAGATACAGTGCTATAAAAAAAATTAGTTTCTAGCTATGCCGGAACGGTCCGAAACGGCGTTAGCGTACGTGACGTCTTGAAAGCACTCCATAGTTCTTGTCTGAAGTTTCGCGGGAAAACGTGAATTTCAAACACACTGCCACGTGGTTGAAGCACCGGGCAGGCCGGCTGAGGGTATTCTTCGTGTCTGAGTCGTAAGACCGCGGAATCACTAAGGGCGACCCGGGCACGCGCATCAACTGTCTCCTCGCCTCTAACCCCAAGACACTGAACTAGGGCGCTGTCTTCCCGTTGTCGGCGGCTTCAACATGGCGGTGCCTCTCCACATTCCACAAGCGCTGCACGTGATCACTTCGACAAGGAATTTCCAGCACTGCGGATTGGAAAAGAGGTGGGCTTGTTGCGTGGCCAGCACGTTCTCCTGGCCTTAATCCGCTGGGCTTCTTCCTGTGGGAGTTCGTCAAGGCTCTGGTGTACGACACACACACACACACATCGAGATGGAGGAAGATATGTTAGCCAGGGTAATGGCTGACTGTGACGAGGTTCAAGATGTTCCAGGTGTTTTCGGGAAGGGTGCGCCTGTCTTTCATACGCCGACGCAATTGTTGCAATGAGGTTAGCGGCCGCCATTTCGGACACTTGTTGTTAATCTGCTTATGATGATACGACATTAAACTAGTAGTGCAAGAACTTGAATTTCTTTTCTGATTTATTTACTCCTAACAGTGAGAAAATCCCGTCGAACAGTGTGCAGCTCACTAATGTATGACCACACGGAAACTCATTTCTCTACGGTGCGACGCGCAGACACGGCCTTACTGGTTGCCTACTTAGCAGGCAGTAACTCCTCCCTGTGAAGTCAAACACATAATATGTACTCGGAGAGGGCGCGAATTAAACAAAAAGACATTTATGTCGCTAATTTGGCAGGCATTTAATAATGTCAGTGTCAGGTCAAAAATAGGGGGTTGTTCCTATAATATACTGTTTTTTCGCAGGAATAAGTGTGCAATACCTCATTTAAACATGATAGGGGCGAGTTACATGTACACGACATTCACTTTATGATTATTACTGTTTAAATAAATAGTAACTATTGCTTTGTTTCTGTCACGAAAGCAGTTTCCTACACGTGACAATGGATGATACCTTGTTTATCCCCTCAAACTTTGGAAGCGTCTACCGCTCTTGCTGTTTGACCAGGACCATGTGTCACATGTCTCAATCTTTCTATTTGACCAGGACCATGTGTCACATGTCTCAATCTTTCTGTTTGACCAGGACCATGTGTCACATGTCTCAATCTTTCTGTTTGACCAGGACCATGTGTCACATGTCTCAATCTTTCTGTTTGACCAGGACCATGTGTCACATGTCTCAATCTTTCTGTTTGACCAGGACCATGTGTCACATGTCTCAATCTTTCTATTTGCACTCAAGCAATTACGTATGAAGATTTGTCAGTATGTTTGAGATACACGTTGTATAGGCCGTATGTCGTATTACAAGACTCGCGGGCTCAAATTTCGCTTGTTTTCCCGCTTCACAAAGTTCTCTCGTGCCACATTCACAGTCCTTCAGAATACTTACAAAATCTAAACATATACAACAAATAACTGAAACTGACAAACTTTAGAATGGCTTACAGTGCTAGAGATTTTATCGACTCATGACGGGATAGTTATTTCAATCTCCACATAGCAGACACGTAGAAGTGTGCAATTTTCAACAGAAGAACCCATTGGTCGCTACATTTCATATTATTTCCCACGATTATTCTGAAGTTAAGGAAATATGGCGGGGTGTTCTGTGGCAACAACTCTAAACGGAGGCTAAACGTTTTTCGAATACGCAGTAGATCCTTTAATACACTATGCGGCCATGCTTAAGTCTGATATTTTTGTTCAAAACTCAGAAACGTCATGAAGCACAAATTACTGCTAATTGTGTATTTATATCATGTTTTCTTTAGGCTATTACAAGTAATCTCTAACGCCTACAGTTTTTCGCGAGAAGATTTTCGCGAAGGCTAGGCTCCAATGCTTTTCTTTGGTCATTGGCCACGTGTCTTTGTTGGGAGACAGATCCTTACTTGACTGGGCCAATCAGGATTAGGTAACTCTGACACTGAGTGTCTGTGTTTCGCGGGCAAACACCTGCAATGAGTGACAGTTAAAATAATTCAATTATGAAAATGGATCTGAGCTCTAGAGTTTTGTAATACAAGTAGTCTTGAGAAATATTTTCGCAAAATACATGTGGCCCTGGTAATCGCCGATAAGAAAGAAGTAAAACAGGCATACAATGTATTGAAATTTTCTTCCGTATGTAGGTAATATTAAATAATAATTTTAAAATAAGATTCAAAGTGTATTTTTAATTTAACATGGCGTGAGTGAGTGAAAGTATACGCCAATTTTCAGTTCCCTCGTATCATTAAGTACTGGATAAAAGCTTAAAAAAATGATGGCTAGTAGTTTTGAACATTTTCCACTTTCAGAGTTGCTAATTGTCGTTAGCATTCATTGACCTTGTAACTCACAAATGTTTTAATTTGATCATATGGCAGAGGTTACTATTCTGCCGCGCGTTGAAGTCTCCGACAATTCCTGAACTGCCTGTACTATCAGAGCCTCTAGCTCGGCTAGCGTCGTAGGGATTCAGCGTCGCTGACCGCACGATAATTCCCACACGTTCGCGAGTATTTAGGGTTCGTGTACACTGCACGATAAAACATCGGTTACCCTATACTTTTGTACGAGAACATTTGTAACTGAGCAGAGTAATGCAACTCCTCTCCGCGAACGAAGTTTCTTGTTCGAATCTGAACGTGAATCATTGCGTCCCTATGGTTGTGCGAGCAACTGTAATGAGACGAGCGTCTGTGGACAGTGTTGTGATCTCGGCCACGGCGCATGCGTGTGGAAAACCAGTCCACTTGTTTACAAGCTGACCTAATTTAGTTAATGCGGTCGCATACATGTCGCTTCACCTGTGTTGTAGCATGTTTGAAATACGGGAATTTTTAAATATGGAACTATTAACCGTTACCCCGAATTTTTAACCTATTAAAAGAAAACACAACCCAGACGAGGACCGAATGGTACTTTCAAAACATCACGCATGCTGTATAGTGCATTCGAGGTTTCTACACAGTTACAGTTTTTTTTAAATCAAACCTGTGAATAATCACCCCATGTACGATATATATATATGTGTGTGTGTGTGTGTGTGTGTATGTGTATCGTGTTTCATAAAACGTTTTATACTAGTGTCGACATAAAAGTAACTTATTTTTGTTTGGATTTTAGATTGGCCTTTTACTTACATTTTGTATATAATTTAATTAACAGTTAAAATTAATAGTAACAGGTAGAAAATAGGTGTGTTGGTAATGCCTACTAAGATATAGTTCTTATGCCAAATTGTATTACACTGAGTGCGCACGAATTCGGTGCGCTGTCCCTTCGGTTTAATCTTCTAGGCCCTGTTCATCTTAGTTAGCATGAGGTGGAGGAATATCTAGAAAGTAGAACTTTAGCAGGGCTTCAGAAAAGTGTGGAGTCACTCTTAATGGCCTATAAATATTGTTTTCGAGCTCTCCTCTCCAACATTGTAATGGTATCTTAAAACAAACTACCCGAGCACAAGCAAACTCTGATAAAGGCTGTTCACGATAAAGCGAGCACTTTTGAAATCAACCTTAGATGAAAGTCACTGGCCCGGCCTGCATACACTTTAACGTGTGCACCGAGTGACGTGCGCCCAGCAAAGTTGGTAACGATGGAGGGAAAGAAGTTTCATATCTTAACGTCGAATAAAAACTATTAGGTTACCATTTATGATAACTTAATTTCTTTTGCTTCCTTTTTTTTTTTTTGTTCGTGCATCGAAGTGTATTTCTAGTATTGTTTCTCGTAACTTGTATTTAGCGTCTTGTAAGGTCTATTCGGAACACCATACGAGATCCAACTGTCTAGCGCGCCATGCTGCTATTATTTTGGTGTTATCACGATTCCAAAATCAAAAGTTCACGAAGCCTTAAAATAAAAAGTCATAATTCCCTGAAGTTGTTCGCGGCGTTTAAAATTAACAAAATAAAACAAACATGATGTAAAATTGTTACTTAGCGAAAATATGTTTTAATGAGTAATTTTACCTATGTCAAGAATATTTGAGCAACTTTCTTTGTAAAATAAATATTGTGAGTTCAATGCACATTTGTATATTCAAGTAACCTCTCCTGCATGTGTATTTAAACGTTTCAAACAGGGAGAACTATTACTGCGGCGGTTTGGTAATTTGTATTTTGCAATCTGTCAGCTTCGAATCTGACAAAACGCGAAACGAAAATTACAAACATGCTTCATAGATTTTATCACGTTAGTACTTTGTAAAAGGTTGTGAGCATTATTAAAATCAACTTTTGAAAAAAAAAATATGTCACTGCCGCTACCTGTATCTGTTTAACGGGTGAACTGAGTGACTTGCATCCTGTGAAGTTGGTAACAACGAAGGTAAAGTAGTTTTTATGATTTAACGATGAAATAAAAGTGCTAGGTAAAACATTTGCGAAAACTGAAGTGATTTCATTGCTTTCTGTCATTTTTAATACGTACACGTCTAGGAATTAGCAAATTTTTAAATTATTTACTTTTCTAATAATTTCACAGTTTCGTTTGACCGACACAGTAACAAGGTTTTCAGGCCCGTGTTCAGTGTTAATACTGCACATTGCGGAAGAATACATATCGCGCATGCAAGCGGATCTCAAGCAGGGCTCCCAAAAGCGCTCGGTTTGACAGTGGACAGCCTGTAACAGAAAGTACTAATCGAAACAAGAGCCTCGCTCGTAACGGCGATGACGCACTTGATACACGTGACATTGTAGTCTTTAGGGCCCTTTCTACAATGCACGGACACGTCAGAAAACGAACTTAGAAACGCGAGCGGGAGAAGCGGACGACTTGGGATGAATTTGCATTATTCTACGACACGAAGAAACGCACAGTGTTGCAACTTACGAAAAGAAAATACTCAGCGGTTGCAAATTACCGATACAGGTTTCATAATGTACACATCCCATTTTGTATATTTGTAAGCCCCACAGTGTTTAGAAATGCGTAAATACTATTGCCGAATCATGTGCACTTATTTAGTAAAACAAAAATGATAATCGTCCCGACAACTTGTTGCCGTGTATACTACAATGGCAATGAAAACTAATATCGACAAACCAAATACTCGATTTCTATTGGCTAAAGGCTGTTCACGAAAAATTGAGCATTTTTTGAAACCAACCTTAGAAAAAAGTCACTGCTCCTACCTTGGTATACTTTAACGGGCGCCCTGAGGGACATGCGCCCAGTAAAGTTGGCGACGATGGATGGGAAGTAGTACCGTAACTTAACGTCGAATAAAAAGGGTTACGTAACCATTTGTGATAACTTAATTTATTTCTTTCTCTTCCTGTTTTTTTTAATACTTCAAAATGTAAAAATTGAGCATGTTTGTTAAATGTTTACTTTTCTAATAATTTCACTGTTTCTCTTGGCCGACGCATGAATAAAGCAATGAAGCCCACGGCAATGTTAATCTTACATGAGGCGGTAGAATACACAACGTGCATACGACTAGATCTTAAGCAGGGCTTTCAAAAGTGCTCATTTCATCGCGGATAGCCTATATACGGATCCACGGACACCGAAGAGTTGGGAGATGCCTAGCTTTCTTGCGTGTATCCGTGCATTATCCGCGTACGCTTGCGTGCCATTGTAGACTGAAACGGAGCGTGTTACGAGCTCCGCTTGTGTGTTATTGTAGGACGCGCGTTATCGATGAGCGTCAGACGTGGATAACAGCTGCTGGCAGACGGGACCACGTGGCGACCCACGTGTGGAGAGGGGGGGGGGGGCGTCTACGCGACGTTTCGTGGTCCTGAGGCTGCAACCTTGACCTCCCCGGGACAGGACCGTGACTCTCCTCCCCGCCCCCTCCCCCTCCCCCCTGAAGACAGGATCCCGCACGATCTCGTTCGACGGGGCCACGGCCGTTGCTTGCAGCGGCGGTTGCGCTTGTACAGAAAAAAAAAATTTCTTGTACAAATACAAATGCTAGTGACATTAAGATGATTTGAAAAGCGCTCAGCGAACCGCGAACAGTCTATAGGAGTTTGCTTATCTGACAGCGTGTTACATTCGACTGTATACGCTGTTCGCAGCTATTTCCAACTTTTCTGAAGCACTGCTATAGTTCTGCTCCCAGGATATTCCTCCTCCTGCCCTTGAAAACAATACCAAAGGGACAAAGGACCGGATTCCGCGCCTAGTGTAGTATTATTTTGCACAAGAAGTATTTCTTACCAGACCTTACCAACACAACTTTCTTTCTCCCTGTTTTATTCACGTTAATTACGCATGCATTAATTTTAATAATTTATAGATGGAATATAATTAAAAGTTCAATTTAAGTAAACGCAAGGTACTTTAATGACACGCAGGAACACCCCAATTTCGCGAAAAGATTTCCGCGCATGCTAAATTTCGATACCCTAAGGACATATAGTCCATTTCATATAAGTCTAACAGACAATGTGACCAACCTACACACTATGTAAACAGTAAATGCTCTCGTTTGTAAAGTATTGTAACAGATGATGAATTGGTGCGGGATCCGTGCTGTTAGGTTGGCGATTTTGATGATGGCTTTGGAAGAAAATAGTACTCTGAACTAAAAGTTGTAATTTAAAATTTTAATTATACTTACAACATTTACGGTTTATATTATGTTTTTAAAACAATACTACATTTTCTTGGCTATTAGTGACTGAACTTTAAAAGCATTTTTAGCAATTATGACAGAGTATGTCGACACGTACGAACAGTAAACGTTTCCAGCCAATGGCTAGCCATGTTTGAGTTTCCAGTTTCTCCAGCCCGATGAAGGCCGCTCGCTGTGCGTGTGTCTTTTTCTCATCGTGTTTATTAGACGAATATATTGTTGGTGTTGTTGGAATATTTAATCGGTAGTTAATAATCTTTTTATTTACTGTTTTCAAGCATAGTCGGTGTTAGATACCGCTGTAGTGCGTTTTCTTGAGTGAAATGTAATATTAGGCCTAATCGACATGTGTTTATTCGCTCCGTTGAAACTGCTCGTTCCGCCATTTTCCTTTCCGCCGCCCGTTATGAAGTGTCACGAATATAATTTACGTATATAAGTTTAAGTCTGTTTGTATCAGGAAATGTGCGCAGTGTTGATTTTAGTGAATGATTCTGCAAATAAATTATTTAATGCTAGTGATGAAGAAACGTGATTTTTAGTGAAGTAAACTGGCAAGGATTGCCATAGAAAGACACGTGTTCAAGAGGTTGCAATTATTACAAACAGTACGTTAGCGTGTTTTGTAAATGTATTTGTAAACCGGTAATATAATTATTGAAATGCACGTGGTTTTGAAAAAAAAGCCGCACTTTCCACACTTTTGTAGTGAGTGAATAATATTTGTTTATTTGTCTATATCGTAAATTCAACGAGTGTAAGATTAACTTCGGTCGAAAGATATGCGTGTATATATTGCTGCAACTGTACGTGTATATATTGCTGCATCTGTACGTGTATATATTGCTGCATCTGTACGTGTATATATTGCTGCAACTGTACGTGTATATATTGCTGCAACTGTACGTGTATATATTGCTGCATCTGTACGTGTATATATTGCTGCATCTGTACGTGTATATATTGCTGCATCTGTACGTGTATGAATACGATCAGCGACGTATGTATCGCGTTTTGTTTTTTTCATTAAAGTTAAAATTTTTGAAGTTTAATAATGAAAATTTTATTTCCATACGAGCAAAATTTTCCAGTGCTTCATCAAAACAATATGCAACTCATAATGCCACACACATGCAAGAACATCAAAATAATGCCTTCTCATGCCGGAATCACATAGCCCCGAGCCCCGACCAACACGGCACGACACGACCAAAAACGCAACCACGACACATTTCAACGTGACTACTTGAATTTACAGCACGACCGACACCACGCTCTCGGCATTTAACCTAACTATTTAGAAGGCGCTGATAGGCTACGTTAGTCTCAAAGGCGGTGAACAAGAGGGAAATTTTCGTTTACATGTTGCCTGTTGTTCTGAACACGATTTAAGCGCAATAATATTAGCAGTTGTGTTCCTAATATTGTTTTAAGTTATAATATAAGTGCTGATTTCGATACGTCTTCAGACGAAAATCGTATATTACCTTATCCTCCTGAACTTTCATAATTAGTAAATTCGTCAGATAAAGAATCGGTCGGTACGTTGGAACACATGATATTGGAGTTTGCAATTAATTCCTTTAATACTGAGACACTGCACACCAAGAAGTAAATATTATTGTGTCGCTGCGTATATTTCCCATTGTAGGGAAAGATTGTCATACAATTTCGTTTTGCAAGGTTGTACACTCTGCGCGTTGTGTCGCACGACACGACGAAGAATATAAATCGTTTCTAATTTAAAATTGCTGGTCGGACGACAAGATCGGTCGGGATTGCGACGATCGATCTTGTATTTCATTGGCTGTTGGCCGTCGTGTCGTGCGCGTCGGGGCTATGTGATTCCGGCATCACGAAAGACGTTAAACTAAAGCCCCCCCCCCCCCCCCGCTCTATTTCTGTTTCCTTTTTCCTTCGGAATAAAATTAACAGAACAGCAACAAATTTAATTCGGTAATTACAAAAATTAAAACAAGTTGGAATGCCAACCTAGCTATAATATCCTACATTAATTACTGGACGGGAGTTGGATAACGATAGTCTTTCAGTGCCAGTCATGACAGGAAACACGAAGAAATGAGGAAAATGCAAATGTACATTGGACTCGAACATTTGTTTACAAACGTCTTTTCCTCCACTGACAAAACAGCTGTGGTGGAAGGATACATTGTGGCCACGCCACTGTTCTAGAACTGTCAAAATTTACCCCACTTATATGAAATAGACTGTAACAGCAGTTTTGCTTGCTTATTGGCGGAAAGTCTTTGTGAGAAGACATTTTCTTACTAGACGGGCCAATCAGAATTGCGTGGTCCCGATACTGCACGCCTGTGATCCTCGAGTGGTGACCTAAAGACGCGTAACTCCTCGATCATCCAATCAAGAAAGGGGATCTGAGCTGAAGAGTTACGGAATAAAACTGGTTGCGAAATCTTTTCGCGAAATTCGAGTGTCCGTAACGATAGCACATGTATAAAAAGGCTTGTAATACGTGGCGGGAAAGAACCAGACACGGCATACATAGGGACAGGTGTATTTCGCGAAAATATTTACGGCCATGCTAGACTTCAATATCCTACGTCCAAAACCACAACTTCCTTTGCTTATTGGCCGGGTGTCTACGTGAGAAGACATATTTGACTGGGCCGATCGTAATAAAGTACACTCTAAACTCGAATCAGTGAGGAACCACTGACTCACAGTGAAATTCAACCACTCTAATCGGTGAAAATGGCTCCACTTAGAATCAGTGGAAAACCATTGATTTTTTTCAGTGAAAAAAATTCACTGATTGAATTAGAGATGTGAAACAATTTCACTGATTGAATTAGTGACGTGAAACAATTTCACTGATTGAATTAAGTGACGGCCGACTGCAGTGGCGAATTAAATATTGCTTTTATCGAATGTAGGCAAATAATTACGTGAAATAAACGTATTTATGATAGTTTACTATTTGTATTGTGCTATTTCCCGTAATATAAAAAAGTAAAACAAAAATCGCAGGGGACCGAACTCTCGCACCTTACGTTTGTAGTGCGTCGCCCTGCCACCTACGCCACCATGTTAAGTTGGAATTCTAAGAGAAAAATATATATTTTATAGTTTTGTTGAAGTTTAAAATTGTATACTCTTAATTTTCGTTTTTGGTTTGAGTGGAACAGTTAGGATTGTTAAAACGAACAGTATGTATGAGTACACTCTCTTCACCACATTATATGCAGTTTAAATCTTCAAACGGAGCGCTGTGACGGTTACATGGAAACGAAATGAAAGACGTAAAAACGGAATGAAATGCTGTGTGTTCACATTACCTCGTAAACTGGTGTTTCGAAAGACGAAACGCATTTCAGAAAGTATTTTGTATTGGTTTTATTCGTATATTCGTTGTTACTTCACTTGATACGCGTTGTTTAACGGCCATTTTTAAACGATGTTCGACGGCCATTTTTACACGTAGTTTCACTGGTACATCAGTCAAAAATAAACCACTGAGAAAACACTGGAAAAAATGACTGATGAATCAGTGAGAAATGTCACTGAATCAATCAGTGAACGAAATGTGGCATTATTTTCACTGGTTCATCAGTTAAATTCACTGAAGTGACTGTTGTATCAGTCAGATACGTATGACTAATTGAAACAGTGAAATTCTCACTGCTCCGTCCATGATCCACGGACAGACATTTGAGGCACGCACGAGTGAAGAGATTTCGGCGGCTCTTAACAACGAGAGTCGATGGGGATGATTGGAGTGAGTATGTAGCGGCGCCGGAATGAAGGGGCGGGGGAAACTGGAGATCCTTGAGAAAACCCGCCGACCAACGGCATCGTCCGGCACGATTCCCCACTTTCTAAAATCCAGTGACCCGGCCGGGGATTGAGCCCTGTTCGCCTTGGTGGGAGGCGACCGTGGGCCCCTTACTTTTAAAGTCATTCAACTAAAGTGAGCTAAGGTGTTATGGAGTATAACTGGTCTTGTGATATTCTCGCGGGGGAAAAAAAAAACGCCTGTTTGTAGGGACTCGTACATGGGGTGATTATTGAAACGTTTGATCACGAAAGTTGTGAAGGAACTGCGAATAGATTTAACTTCCCTGCAACGTGAGTCGTCGTCAGTGTATATGTCGATTGGCGGACGTGCGTGGAGCTGGAGCCGAGTTGCTGGAAGTTAGTGGCTGGAAGCCGTCACGCCGCTCCTTATTTGGCCAAAACAGCACCGGTACCAGCGAGCTGGCCGCATAGGTGAGGGGGAGAAGGGGGGGGTCAGTCCTGCCCCCCTGTCCAGGAGCGAAGAACCCTAGGGCCCTGCCCCACTCGCCTGATAGCCCATACAGTAAATAATGCGTATATATAGGGCATTCACGATAAAGTGAGCTCTTTCGAAGCCCTGGTTACTTTTTTTTTCTTTCAACCAATTTATATCCTTCCATCACTTGTTAATGCTAACCCTGTCACGTGAGTAAAAAAAAACACAGTGTGTTCATTCGCCATACCCAAAACCAAAAGTCCGAGGCTACTATGGAAAGTATTTATTGATTATTATGTATGATGAAAACAGCTTCGAAAAGTGCTCACTTTACCGTGGACGGCCTATATAGCCCATTCACGGTTTCTTCGGCCTTTTTGAAACAAACCTTTGAAAAATCTCCCCATGTATGACGTGTTTAGTTATTTCCTAAATACGCCCTGTATCACAAGCGTCTTATACTTGTGTTCCATAAAAGTTACTTCTTTTCCTGTTAAATTGAAACGTTATTCATATTTTGTCTATATATTATAATAATTCATTTATAAAAACTTTTAAATTAAATACAGTGAGAAAATAGGTATGTTGGTAACGCCTAGTGAGGAATGGTTCTTATACAAAATACTGTTACACCGAGTGCCCACGAATTCGGTGCTTTGTCCCTCTGGTGTAATTCTCCAGGATTAGTTGGTACGAGGCGGAGGAATAATCTGGAAGTAGCACTTTAGCAGGACTTTGGAAAAGGCTGAAGTAATCGTGAATGGACTACATACCAGAGTAGCAACAGCAATGTTATTGAGCGGTCGCTATTTTTTTTTTTTTTTTTTTTACCCTCTCCACGCATAACAACAACTTAGTCGGCACAACTACTGCATCATTTCGAACTACGAAGTTGGCGCTACCGGGTACTTACAGCGCCCCTGGAGGATATAGGCTACCTTGAACTACGAAGTTGGCGCTACCGGGTACTTACAGCGCTCCTGGCGGATATAGGCTACCTCTTGAACTACGAAGTTGGCGCTACCGGGTACTTACAGCGCTCCTGGCGGATATAGGCTACCTCTTGAACTACGAAGTTGGCGCTACCGGGTACTTACAGCGCTCCTGGCGGATATAGGCTACCTCTTGAACTACGAAGTTGGCGCTACCGGGTACTTACAGCGCTCCTGGCGGATATAGGCTACCTCTTGAACTACGAAGTTGGCGCTACCGGGTACTTACAGCGCTCCTGGCGGATACAGGCTACCTTGAACTACGAAGTTGGCGCTACCGTGTACTTACAGCGCTCCTGGCGGATATAGGCTACCTTGAACTACGAAGTTGGCGCTACCGGGTACTTACAGCGCTCCTGGCGGATATAGGCTACCTCTTGAACTACGAAGTTGGCGCTACCGGGTACTTACAGCGCTCCTGGCGGATGTAGGCTACCTCTTTTACTACGAAGTTGGCGCTACCGGGTACTTACAGCGCTCCTGGCGGATATAGGCTACCTTGAACTACGAAGTTGGCGCTACCGGGTACTTACAGCGCTCCTGGCGGATATAGGCTACCTCTTGAACTACGAAGTTGGCGCTACCGGGTACTTACAGCGCTCCTGGCGGATACAGGCTACCTTGAACTACGAAGTTGGCGCTACCGGGTACTTACAGCGCTCCTGGCGGATATAGGCTACCTTGAACTACGAAGTTGGCGCTACCGGGTACTTACAGCGCTCCTGGCGGATACAGGCTACCTCTTGAACTACGAAGTTGGCGCTACCGGGTACTTACAGCGCTCCTGGCGGATATAGGCTACCTCTTGAACTACGAAGTTGGCGCTACCGGGTACTTACAGCGCTCCTGGCGGATATAGGCTACCTCTTGAACTACGAAGTTGGCGCTACCGGGTACTTACAGCGCTCCTGGCGGATATAGGCTACCTCTTGAACTACGAAGTTGGCGCTACCGGGTACTTACAGCGCTCCTGGCGGATATAGGCTACCTCTTGAACTACGAAGTTGGCGCTACCGGGTACTTACAGCGCTCCTGGCGGATATAGGCTACCTTGAACTACGAAGTTGGCGCTACCGGGTACTTACAGCACTCCTGGCGGATATAGGCTACCTCTTGAACTACGAAGTTGGCGCTACCGGGTACTTACAGCGCTCCTGGCGGATATAGGCTACCTTGAACTACGAAGTTGGCGCTACAGGGTACTTACAGCGCTCCTGGCGGATATAGGCTACCTCTTGAACTACGAAGTTGGCGCTACCGGGTACTTACAGCGCTCCTGGCGGATACAGGCTACCTCTTGAACTACGAAGTTGGCGCTACCGGGTACTTACAGCGCTCCTGGCGGATATAGGCTACCTTGAACTACGAAGTTGGCGCTACCGGGTACTTACAGCGCTCCTGGCGGATATAGGCTACCTCTTGAACTACGAAGTTGGCGCTACCGGGTACTTACAGCGCTCCTGGCGGATATAGGCTACCTTGAACTACGAAGTTGGCGCTACCGGGTACTTACAGCGCTCCTGGCGGATATAGTCTACCTTGAACTACGAAGTTGGCGCTACCGGGTACTTACAGCGCTCCTGGCGGATATAGGCTACCTCTTGAACTACGAAGTTGGCGCTACCGGGTACTTACAGCGCTCCTGGCGGATATAGGCTACCTCTTGAACTACGAAGTTGGCGCTACCGGGTACTTACAGCGCTCCTGGCGGATATAGGCTACCTCTTGAACTACGAAGTTGGCGCTACCGGGTACTTACAGCGCTCCTGGCGGATACAGGCTACCTTGAACTACGAAGTTGGCGCTACCGGGTACTTACAGCGCTCCTGGCGGATATAGGCTACTTCTTGAACCTCGAAGTTGGCGCTACCGGGTACTTACAGCGCTCCTGGCGGATATAGGCTACCTCTTGAACTTCTTGAAACTGCGGTATAAATATTATTATAAACACACTATCTTTAGGAAATTTTAACACCTGTGGACCGCCTTCAACAGTGGAATAAAACGAATTATGGGTGTGATCAGAAGATTCCGATGTTCTGCCAAGAATTATAACGCATTTCAGAAATTCAAACGTATCCTGGCGTTACAATTTCGTCATCAACAACAATATGGTCAGGCATCATCATAAAAATTAAAAGGCAAACATTATTTTTTGCGTAAACCTGTAGGAATGCACAATTTAATAAATATATATATATATAATATTTAAGCTCCCACAGTGTAACAACTACGAACAATTTGTAATTGCTTTAATGGGTATCAAAATATTTCACTATAATGAGGGTATGCGTGGAGAGGACCTGAACAAATAAGCGACCTGTTATTCCCTATCCTGTGAACACCCCCTGGGATAGCCTCTACGGGGCGGCGGCTGCACGGGATGCAAAACTACTTCACTGAAACTAGTTTCAGCTATTGAAGAGGTTACATTACCTTCGAACGAGTTCCGATCGCAGTTGTTTCTCCTTCAAAGTGAACTGTTTTCATAAGTAGTTTCGAACGACTTCTCTTCCCTGCTGCGCTCTTATTGGTTGCTTCGAAGTAAACAAGCAGTGTAAAAAAAATATTGCTGTATTTGGCGGGAATTCCTGCACTTGTTGAATTAACTTAAGTTTAAGGTAGAATGTTCTTATGCCCACCCACTATGCCATTACAATAAAACTGTAGGTCTCATAACAATTAAAAAGTTCAATAGTGGTAAATGTTGGAGGCTATTATAATTAAGTATCATGCATTTTAGGTTCGTTGAGGTTAGAATTTCCATATATTTCATTCTGCTTTGGGCGGGTAACCGCGGAAACACGTTCTGTTTTCAAACTTGTTCAGACATGGCTGCCGAATGCATTTAGCTGAATGTGTTTAATAGCACTCGTGTAACCGCGGCCTACGAAGCCGAGATCTTGATAGTTTGGCGAAAGTAGTGCCAGTGTTTACTTATCGCGTGCGTATCCCTCCACCATCAGCTGGTTGTTCAAGTGCACTCCATTCACGGGTACTTCACACTTTTTTGAAACAAGCCTATGGGAAATCACCTCATGTTTAACATAAACAATCACACTATAGGCTCTTCACGGTAAAATTTGCCCTTTTGAAAGCTCTGCTTGAGATCTATCTGTCTGCATACTGTGTGTAATCCCGCTTAATGTAAAATTCGCATTGTCATGGGCCTCATCACTTTATTCATACGTCGGTCATGTGAAACACTGGAAATTTTAGAAAAGTAAATATTTTTCAAATCTGCTAATTTTTACACTTTGGCGCATTAAAAAAATAACAGAAAGAAATAGAAATAATTTAGTTTATTTCAAATGGTTCCTTAGCAGTGTTTATTTGACGTTAATATAGGGAACTACTTTCCTTCCATCGCTATAAGCCGTTCACGGTAAAGTGAGCACTTTTTGAAGCTGTTTCATCTGACATAATAACCAATAAATACATTTCACTGCGGCCTCTGACTTTTGGTTTTGGGTATGGTGAATGTATACACCGTGTTTATTACTCACGTGGCGCAGTTTACATTAACAAATGGTGGGGCGGATTATAAACTGGCTGAAAGAAAATAGTAACTAGGGCCTCAAAAGTGCTCACTTTATCGTGAACGGCCTATAGTAAACTTTACTGGGCGCATGTCACTCAGTGAGCCCGTTAAAATATTCGCCACGCAGGAGCAGTGACATTTATCTAAGTTTCGTTTCAAAAGTGCTCGCTTTATCGCGAACAGCCTTTAAACTAACGTTCAATACTGTTATGTACAGTAAAGTATTCTAAATCTGATTAAACGAAACTTTCACTTCTTTATCGTCTCTGAATTAAAATGAGGAGTGTAGGGTACATAGGTTATGTCCGTAATTTGTAAGATAAGTTTATTTACGTGTCGTACGTTCTGGGTCGTTTCAGTACATCGTGGAGTGGCTAGGGACCTGCTTTTCGTGGACGAGTTCATATCGAACTGTATTTCAAAACACGTTGTTTGCGAACAACTTTAGCGACTGGGTGATCCGAACTTCCACTTGTCTTGGTAACTTCCCGCGAATTGCCGACGTAATCTAATTCTAATTAGCCCAGTCAAAAAAAAAAAAAAAAAAAAACGGGTTCTCGCCAACACACGCGGCCCATAACTAGAGAAACCTGTTTTCCGCGAGAGAGAAAAAAAATTATGCTCAATTGTAGACTTCAACTTCTCGTGTGCATGCCTGCAAATTTCCTTTGGTCGAGGTAATTTTATTCTGATCGACCCCGGTCGAGTAGCAAATATCTTCTCATAGAGACACGCAGCCAATATGCAAATGAAATTTGCAAGTATGCGTGTGAGAAGTTGAAGTGCACTGTAAAAAAAATTATCTGGTAAACTTTCCAAACTGCAATGGAAGTTGTTAACCTATGCAGTGTACGGAAATAAAACCACATACTAGACTGCAAATAGCCTTTTTTTTTTTAAAGCGTTGCTACTGCGCAAAGTTATGTGATTCCCTATATACTTTCGTGAGAAAATTTATGAACACTACAATGGATGCATGGAAAAATTACTCATCGTTCTCACTATACGTATACATTGATGTCGTAAAGTTGCGAATAATTTCTTCGAGTGTATACAACTCGAGCATAGATCTTCTGACGAAAAACAGGCGGCCCTAGCTATTGTTAGATGCAAGAAAATCACGAGGAACGAAATGTGTACAATCGGAATTGTTCCGGGCGAAACGATACGCGGTGGCACGCAAAATACGCGTTATTATTTAGTAACCTGCTAAACTTCTCTCCCCTGTACCTACTTGAGGGCAGTTCGTGTTCTCATTGGTTACTGGCGATCGCAAAGACGTCATTTACCTGTACGACCGTTTTACTGGCGATTGGTTGCTCGACGTTTCAGCATTTCCCATTGGCTCAAAGTGTCCTTGGGACGAACCACACAAGTTGTCTGCCAGTGGCAACGGTCAATAGATAGAGACCTGGAACATTCGCGCGTTCAATGACCCGCAGGCTAGACTCAACAGTCTTATGTACAAATACGCCGATATCAACAGCACATTGGTTATCTGCTGGCGCAGTGGAAGGCGACAATTGGGCACCGTTATCCAGGAGGTGTCAAACACTTCGTGGACCAATTGTTACAGTTTTATAAACGCACTTGTTTTGAATTCTAGCTTGTCCCAAAATGAATCCGCGAATTTTTCAGGTCTCTATCAGTAGAACGTACAGCATCTTGGAGTTCAGTCTACCGCCAAATAATAATGCTAACTTTGCAGGTGTCTAAAATACGTCTGGCAACCTGTACCCACATAAACTGAGCCGCCAAGCTGTTTCTTTTCTGCAGCACTTGCATATTCTGCGCGGCAGGTATGCGCATAGGATACTGAAGTATAACTTGCGTGGAAAAACAAGCGTCTCTGAGAATGGCTCAAATCCAACGCGATTCGTCCGCTCGTTCGGCTTACGTATTCCGTACCAGTTCTGTTACGTGTCAGACCGCGACGACAGCTAGACAATAGGAACTGCGATTGCGACGTCCCTTCTTCGTCTCTCGTCGTACACGCCCTACCTAGGAGTTTTTCCAGCGAATGCGAACCAACCCCTAGTCATGAGCCAACTGTTAACTTGGCACTTGCGTACAGAGTTTTGAAATCTAACTTGTCCTCGACTGTAACCGCGAGCGAGTCATGATTACGGATAGGGCACCCCGTTTTCGCGAAAATATTCCCGCACGCGCTACATTTCAATGCACGTTAAATTCTAATCAGTGGGAAACCACTGACTCACAGTAAGAAATAACTACTCTAAGCAGTGAAAATGGCTCCACTTAGAATCAGTGGAAAACCGCTGATTGTTTCAGTGAAAAAAAATTTCGTCAATTGAATTAGTGATGTGAAACACACTGATTGAATTAAGTGACGGCCGACTGCAGTGGCGAATTAAATATTGCTTTTATCGAATGTAGGCAAATAATTACGTGAAATAAACATATTTTACAATGGTTTAGTATTTATATTGTCCAATTCACCGTAATTAAAGAATGTAAAAGAAGTTTCGCAGGTGACTGGGAATGAACTCACGCACCTTTCGTTTCTAGCCCGCAGCCCTGCCACCTGAGCTACCACGCCAGGTTGAAATTCTGAGAGGAAAATATGTCTGCGAAATCATCTAGTTTGAAGTTGTATGCTCGTACTTTTCGTTTTTAGTTCAAACAGAGCGCTGTGATGATAACATGAAAACGAAACGAAAAATGTAAAATAGGAATGAAAGACTGCATGTCCATATTACCTCGAAAAATAGTGTTTTAAATGACTAAACACATTTTATAAAGCAATCTGTATTGGCTTTATTATACCCTAAGGTAGAGAACTGAAAAATTCGCGGATTCATATCTGGACAAGCTAGAATTGAAACACTTGTATGTTAGCGTTAGTTGTGCACTTGGCTTACGACCTATTTGACACCTCCTCCAGCACTGTGATCCAACAGCAAACACGAATCACGACCTCTCACTGTTAAATCCGACAGCCAATGAGCAGTTGATATCTCCTTGAGCGTGCAGACAAATACGCGGAGTCTAACCCAAAAGTCATTGAACTCGCGAATTTTTCCTGTCTCTACCCTACGAGCATACCAGCAGTATCCTTTTACTTGTTGGTGGAGCGTGTCTGTGAGACGACATTTTACTACTTGCCTGGCCAATCAGAATCGCCTCACTCCTACACCATACCATCAGTGATTCGCAGGCAGACACCTATGATGTGTGCGAGTTAAAATCACCCAACTGCGAATTTTGGTTCTGAGCTAACGTACTGCGGAGTAAAACTAGTCGTGATACCTTTTCGCGAAAAACAGGCTGTCCCTAGTTAATGGTATGGGTACCTGATTGTCGTGAAAGTAAAGTTCCACGCAGATTAGACTGTACTCTATGTACACCTGAAGTTTTCCTTGGGTTAATACGAAGGACAGGGAAATTTCGTGTGTTCATATCAGGACAAGATTTCAAGGAAGTCAAATTTGCAATTGGATCACAGTTTAATAGACATGATATGGAAGAGACTCTTTCTTATCCAACAGCAAATTGCAAGGAATCAGGTAGCATATCCCGCACTGCCAGGTGTGGAGTAACACTGGCTGCTGTCTGTTCGCGGTTTTTCCACCCTTTTTGAACCAAACCTTTGAACAAACACCCAATGTAAACCGTGTTTGGTTGCTTCCTAAATATGTCCTGCATCAGAAGTGTTTTTATACTTCTGTTAAGTATTTTATTTTTGGTTACATTATAATTTTACTTGTATTTTCTATATAAATTACAATATTTCATTTGTAATTAATATAAATAAAGACATGGGAGAAATTGCGTGTGTTGGCAATGCCTAGCTAGAAATAGTTCTTATGCAAAATATTATTACGCTGAGTGCGCACGAATGCGGTGCGTTGGTCCTCTGGTGTAATTTTCTAGGCTTTATCTATATGGGGCGGAGGAATATTCTGGAAGTAGAACTTAAGCAGGGCTTCGAAAAAGTTGTAAGTAACCGAGAATGGAGTATACTCTCTGGAGCAGCAACCAATGGACAGACATGTGAAATTGCGTAGTTTAACATGCAGGTCATTGAGCTGAAGAATTGATCCTGCCCCTAGTTATTAAAGGCTGTTCACGATAAATTGAGCACTTTTGAAACCAACTTCGGAAAAAAGTCACTGCCCCTACCTGCATATATTTTAACGGCCACCCTGAGTGATATACGCCCAGTAAAGTTGGTAACGAGGAATGGGAAGTAGTTCTATATCTTAACGTCGAATAAAACATGTTGGGTAACCATTTCTGATAATCTAAATTATTTATTCCGCTTTCTGTTTTTTTAATGCATCGAAGCGTAAAAATTGGGAGATTTGTAAAATATTTACTTTTCTAATAATTTCACAATTTCACTTGACCGACGTATAAATAAAGTTAAGAGGCCCATGGAAACGAAAATTTTATATGGCGGAAGACAACGTATATACAAGTAGATCTTAAGCAGGGCTTTCAAATGTGCTCATTTTACCATGAACAGCCTATACCAAGATTATTTTAACAAATAGACAAGCAAGGTTGATTACAAGCACTTCTTTCTTGTTGCAGGGACGGACGGTGGTGTGGTGGTTAAACTACTCGCCTCCCATCTGGGCGAACCGAGTTCAATTCCCCGGTTGGGTCGCTCCCGGATTTTCGCATGTAGGAATCGTGCCGGACGATGCTGCTAGTCGGCGGGTTTCCTCGGGGATCTTCCGTATCCCCCATCCTTGCATTCTGGTGCTGCTCCATACTCGCCTCGCTTCATCCTCATAGGCTCTCAAGTCCTTGATATAAAGTGGCGCCCAAATCTGTGGCACTCCACTACACTCTCGTTGTATCATGTCAGAGTTCTGTGGACACAGTTTCTGAGAGACAATAACAGGCCTAACGTAAGAAACAATAGTGCGATGAAGTCATGAAAAACGTAGCACTAAGTAGTCGCACTGTAGCAGCAGCAAATAAACTATCGATAGTGTTTACGGTAATTTTTTTTAAAGGCTGTTCACGATAAAGTGAGCACTTTTGAAACCAACCCCTGCATGCATATATTTCAATGAGCGCACTGGCTGACATTTGCCCAGTAAAGTTGGTAACGAAGGATAGGAAGTAGTTCCATATCTTAATGCCGAATAAAAAGTGTTAGGTAACCATTTATGTTTACTTAAAATTATTTCTTTCGCTTTCTGTTTTTTTTAAATGCATCGAAGCGTAAAAATTAGCAGGTTTGTGAAGTATTTACTTTCTTAATAATTTCGCAGTTTCATTTGACCGACGCATGAATAAAGTAGAGCAGGCCATGGCAATGTTAACTTTACATACGGCGAAACAATACACAACGTGCATACAAGTAGATCTTAACCCTTTCAGACCCACTTTAATTTACTGTTTCAGGTGTTGCAAACAAAACATTTTATGATGCGCGCTGTACTTGCGTCATCACAACTCTTGTTTCGTTGTCACATCCAACGAGCTGCAGGCTTTATGTTCGGCTACAGTTATATGAACCAACTGACCTAGACTAGTAAGACGGTTTGTGAATCATTTACTCACAGGTAAGAACATCGGACACTGAGCTTCGCAGTGTGCAGTACAGACGAGAAATTACCTACACGTGCGTAATGTACACAATTGTGTACACTGGGTGTGAATAGGTTAAGCAGGGCTTTCAAAAGTGCTCGATTTACTGTGAACAGCCTTTACATAGCATTGCGAAATAGTTTATTTGGCGGTTCAGTTCAAAATGAGTGATTTATTAAAAGCCAGTCGTAACATAAACACGTGTTGCAAACGCTACGAATTAATGAAAGGCGGCACAAACCGGTACGGATTAGCAATACAGCACTGCTACAATAATGGAATATGTATGGAGTTGGAAACCACTTCCACGCGACAACACTGTACAGCTGTACCCAACCGAATTGCCTCACACCAGCTGACCAAGATCTCGTTTTCATAACGCAGTAAGCAGCGGCCAAAAAGTTGAAGTTAATACGCGCTTGGAGGCGGGGACTGGGTCAGGGGTGCATTCCGAAATAGCTCCCTCACGCGCTGTGGCTAATCTTTAGCAGGCGCTCTGGGTCGTGTGCCAAAAATGTGTTGACTAACTATAAACCCCCTCCTACTCCCTTTGTTGCCAACTCACGTAGTTGCCTTCCAGCTGTCGGTCTTGCATCACTACCATTGTCGCGGCAACAAAACTTGCTCAGGTCAGTAACATAGTATGCACACTCGGACATCTTGCGTCAGCAACTGGACGAAAACTGTCTCACGTTAATTATAACCTGCCGCGAACTCGTGTGAATGACTTTCGAATTATGCTAGGTTGCGACGCAACTTCTTCAACTTGGGATACCTTTCGGCGCCCTTCTTTGGCGAAAAAAAAAAGCGGGGTGCGGCAAGCCGTTAGGCGCTTCTCATAAGCGCGAGTGAGTGAGTGAATCAATTTGGGCTGCCTTTAGTAGTGAGGTCTTGAGAGCCGATGAGGGTGACTGCGGTGAGTTTGAAGCAGCACCTGAATGTAAGGGCGAGGGAGACGGGAGATCCCCGAGAAAACTCGCCGACTAACTATTCCCGCATGCGAATGTCCGGGAGCGACTCCGCAGGGAATAGAAACCCGGTTCGCCTTGGTGGAAGGCGATCAGATTAACCACTCAGCCACCCCGGTCCCGCTCTCTTAATAATTTCTTTTTTGCTTCTCTTATAAACGTAATTTAGGCGCGATCAGATTCTAAATTGCGTACTGCATAAAAGCATAAAATATGATGAAAATCTTATGACCCAGCAGCGAAGGTATCCGCTTGACATATTATTCCGAGTGTACTCGTCCAGATATGACGTGTTACAGGATTGGTGAAATCATGGTCTTAGCCGTACACGTCCAGAAGCTAACACCACTGGCATCTGCTATTGGTTGCTGATGATATGCCAACTATGTTATAATTGGTTGCTTCTTCTGCGATATATCTACTAACATTTCCCCACAGGTTCCAATGTGTCACTTTTCATAACAAAATCATAAGTACGTTTCTCACAAAAAAATCTCCTCTTTTATGCAACGCCTGAAACAAAAAAAATTAATGTGTAAGTTATGCGATTACATAATGTATACAATATATCAAAGCATCTAGGTGAGCAAAACCCATTCACTCTCATTCTGGTACACTTTAATCAATTAGAAAGGGCAATGTGTGCCCTCCCCCGACCCCCCTCCCTCTATCCCATCTCCAACCAACACTATAGTCCATTCACGGTTACTTCAGCCTTTTCTGAAGCCCTGCTAAAGTTCTACTTCCAGGATATTCCTCCGCCTCGCGCAAGCTAAGCTTAACTAATCGTGGAGAATTACACCAGAGGGACAACGCACCAAATTCGTGCGCACTGAGTGTAACAGTATTTTGTGTAAGGACTATTTATCAGTAGGCCAACACCAACTACCAACACACCTACTTTCTCCCTGATTTTTATTCAGATTATTTATAAATGAAGCATTATGATTTATACATCAAATAAGAATAATATTTCAATTTAACATTTAAAAAAATCCTTTATGAACACAAGTACAAAACACTTGTGATACAGGGCGTATTTAGGAAATAACTAATCATACATGGGGAGATTTTGCAAAGGTTTGATTAAAAAAAGGCTGAAGAAACTGTGAATGGACTATAGTTGTTACGGCACTGCTAGATACCAGCGTACAAGAACCGGAAAGAAGCATTCTTATTAAGGGTTGTTCACGATAAAGTGAGCACTTTTTAAATCAACCTTAGAAAATAGTCTCTGCCGCATATATTTTAACGGGCGCACTGAGTGACATGCGCCCAGCGAAGATAGTAACGATGGAGGGAAAGTAGTTCCATATCTTTTAACGTCGAATAAAAAATGTCAGGTAACTATTTATGATACTTTAAAATAATTTATTTAGCTTCCTATATTTTTAGGGCATCGACGTGTAAAAATGGGCAGATATGTAACATATTTACTTTTCTAATAATTCCACATTTTCGCTTGACCGACGCATGAATAATGTGATGGAAGCCCAAGGCAGTGTTAATTTTACATAAGGCGTAAGAATACACGACGTGCATTAAAGTAGATCTTAATCAGGGCTTTCAAAAGTGCTCATTTGACCGTGAACAGCCTTTACTAGGAACGAAGAATTTATCGCACGAAAAGTAGACTCTTCCTAGGTTTCATGTCAGAAATACTTCTTTTGTTATTAGTACGGCCATCTGCTTGCGCGAATATCTTTCTGCGGTTTGCAAATTTCCTTTGGCTACTGGTTGCGTGTCTGTGTGAGGAAACATTTTCTAAACGACCGGGCCAATCAGAAGAAAAGGTATCCTGACATTGGACGTCCGTGATTGGCTGGCAGGCACCTTAAGCTCCTGTCACACTGTCAAATTTTTCCGTCAAACTGCTTCCAATAAGTTTGGTCAAATAAAGTTGGACAATTATGACGTCATCGAAACGTCATAAACGCAGCCATTTTTGTCTGAGAAAATTGGATGACTTCAGTTTCCATCAAACATTTGAAAATTGGACCGGTTGTAATTATTTTTTTTTTTTTTTTGTGTGTTTGATGGGCTCAGCCAATCAGAATCGTGCACGACAAATATTGACGTCAAGAAGCTTAACATAACGAACAATTGCTGGAAACTAAGTAAGTTATGAAGATGATTAATTTATGTAGACGCTGTATGTGTATGAATGCTATTTTAAGTGAATATTGCACATAATATTACGAACTCAGAGGTATTTATTTCATTGTGTACTTACATTTCGTCCTGTAATGGACCGCATGGAAAAACAAAAGCAATATCTCACTATGAAAATAATTTTTAAGTAATAGTTCAAATTAGATTCTCCCAATAAAAAAATTTGACAGTGTGACACATTTTCAAATACGTTCAAGATTATTTGACAACATTTGTTGGGAGGGAAAATTTTATGGCCGTATTTTGTCCTCAAATTTTATTGTCAAATATAGCTGAAGGCAAAAATTTGACAATGTGACAGGGGCTTGAGATGCAAGCGAGTTTAAAATTATCAAACCGCGATACTGGTTCTTAACTAACGTATTTTGGAGTACAACTATTCGTGGAATCTTTTCGCGGAAAGAAACCCTATTGGCTGTCGTGTGTGTCTACGAAGCTACTTTCCTATTTATCTGTGCCAATGCGGATTTTGGCAGTTTTAAGCCAGGGCCCTTAATTATTGGCCCACAAAGTGCCAATCCGATTCACAAGTGCGTCTTCCAGCCGCAACATAATCAGGACGCTACAGTGTTTTAGAAATGTTGGCTCAAAAAAATGTTTTTGCGAATTTTTAGTGTGTCTACTGATTTCGTGATGATAATTCCGAAGTGTGTGTAAAGGAATCGGCGGGCAGAATGTAAGCTTATCTACCTCCAGATTTATTCATACTCTCCGACCGGTTTAAAGTCGCTGGCAGCATAATGAACAATTTCAAGTGGGGAAAAACCCTTTTTGGTATTCATGACAAGCTCTATAAGTGAGTCCACCGATTAACAACTTCTACGCGCGTATTAAACGTCGTGTGTAGGCATTTTTTTACGACAGGTAGTCGATATTTTTTACGACAGGTAGTCGATATTTTTTACGACAGGTCGTCGATATTTTTTTACGACAGGTAGTAGATGTTCTTTACGACACTATTCATGGTCATCGCTCACGTGTCGCCTCGGAAGCATCGTGGAAACGTGTACGAAATGGCGATACTTTATTCCTTGTATAGGCCGTTCACGGTGAAGTGAGCACTTTTTTTTAAGCCCCTGCAAAAATTTTTCCTTCTAGCCAATTTTAATTTTTCCGCCTCTTTTTAATATAAACATTGCAATGTGACTAACACACACAGTGTGTACAATTCACCACTCTCAAAACTTAACGTCTGATCCTGCAATAAAACAGAGGTTAATGCATGTTGGGAGGGCCTTAAAAATTGCTCACTTTATCGTGAACGGCCTATAGTGTAAAAAATAAAAAGCGTATATTGTATACATTTAATATTTTTAATTGGAAACAATAATTATGTTTTCACTTTTCCCTTGAACATTTTAGAAATACGTTTGAACTATATAATTTACTTAATGAATAACTATTTCACCGAAATCAGGTGTACGGTTGATTGAACATTGTTCTATGCAGCCGTATTTATGACGTACACGGAAATTGCAGTAAACCAAGTCTTATATGTGACCACGTTTGTTTGTCTCTGCGTGTAGTCCATTAGCAGTCACTTCAAACATTTTTGAAGCCCTGCTTAAGGTTGTACTTCTAGGGTTATTGCTTCGCCTCGTGCAAACTGAGCGTAACCGAGTCTAGAAAATTACGCCAAAAAGACAGCGCGCCGCATTTGTTCGCACTCAGTATAATAATATTTTTGCATAAGAACTATTTCTTACCAGGCTTTATATAGGCTGTTCACGGGGTAAAATTAGCACTTCTGAAATATCTACTTGTATGCACGTTGTGTATTCTTCCGCCTTATGCGAAATTGACATTGTCACGGGCCTCATCACTTTATTCAAGCGCCAGTCAAGTAAAACTGAAGTCTTTAAAAAAGTAAATCTTTTTACAAATCTTCTCAATTTAAACTTCGATGGATTAAAAAAACAGAAAACTAATGAAATAATTTTAAGTTATCACAGATGGTTACCTAACAATGTTTATTCAACGTTAATATATGGAACCACTATCTACCTATCGTTACCAACTTTGTTGGGTGTATGTCACTTAGTGCACCATTGAAATATATGCAGGCAGGGACAGTGACTTTTTTCTAAGGTTGATTTCAAAAGTGCTCACTTTATCGTGAATAGCCTTTACCAACACACGTATTTTCTCACTGGTTTTATTTATACTAATTATAAACTGAAGTATTATAATAATTAGTAGAAAATGTATAAATAACATTTCAATTTCACCAATAAAAAAACGGTAATATATTAATACAACTAAGAAACGTTTGTGATAAATGGGTTGAGTTTTCAAAGGTTTAATTTAAAAAAGTGTGAACATACTGCGAATACACTATAGTAAAAAATTCGGAAAATAGCCTTGTAAATATACAGACAGCACTTGTTCACTTACAAGCCTGCATTTTTGCGTGAAATGTTGGCGCAGTTGTTAACGATCTTTAGACGCTTGACTCAAAACTTGGTTTAAGAACGGCTTCATTCGCAGACTCCATTTTCGACACGACCTATATAACTGTACGCTGAAGGAAAAATACTTAATATTTGTCAGCCCCATTCCGCTGCAAGGGGAATCTCTTCAAGCCTTGGCAGCAACCGACGAACAAATAATATCGGGCAGGAATATACACAGGACTGTGATATAGGAGCGTACTGTTACATGGGACGCCTGAGGAGCGTATCTGAGTTAGGCAAGGAATGGAAGTTTTGATAAGAATAAAATAACTAAATTATATTTCTTATTTATTCACAAAGTTATTTTTACAGCGTTAAATGATCTGTATAGCCACTATTTATATTTTATTTAAGATTGTGTGCTATATTTAATGCCCATTTCAACACTAATTAACGTCCTACTTAATTTCCTCTGTTTGGTTACAGTAGGCTAAATTAACTCATACCTGTCATGAACGCGTGTTTAGAGTATTTGGTGCCACCATTTCTAATGTCTTTCACTCACGCATCTATAGTCCATTCCCCACAGGAAGCAACTTATTCGGAGCCCTGCTAATTATCTACTTGCAGGCCCGTTTCGTATCCTTCCGCCAAATGTATACAAACATTGCCATTTAGAATATGTTAAAATCAATGTTTACATGCCATTGTGTGCGTACACGTGTTCGTATACTTTCGCTACAACTAAAAATGGACATTTACATGTGACTTCTACTTTTATAACTGTAAAATGTGTTGTTTACTGTTTACAGCTTTTCAAATAATTCGGTCTTAAAACCGTTTCGTACGAATATTCACAGTTTAGGCCTATAACATTATTTAGGTCAGCTTTATGACGTTTTAAAAATGCCTGAATTAACGATAGTTCTTACGGTTACGTTATAGTAACATATTTGTTTTCCATGACATAGCACATTACACGTAATGCACGTTAATATTTTGCCGCGACTGTGTTAAACACTGTTACAACTGCGGGGTAATGAACTGTATTATTTAACTTTTTGTTATTGATATGTGTTGGGATATTTCTTTAGAAGGACGGCCTCAGTTCGAATAACAAAGGAATAGACAGTCCAACGAAAAAGCGACATTAAAATCAAGCACGCAATTCGTGTCGTTCATTTTTTATCATAGTAACTTAAAATATAGCGGTGAACATGCACTCAAATAAGCCTACCGAACCTTCTATTCCACTCATATTTGGTGGTAAATCACGTTACACGACTGTGTTTCAAACACCCAAGGCAAAGGTACAACGTTGTGATAAATAAACATACGGGGATGTAAATAAATAACTTCGCCATAAAAGCAGTTCACATTTACAACGTATAAGTAGTTCATATCACTACGCAGCCACGCCATGCTATTTCACGCGCTGCGGTTAACGAAACACACCGTAACGGCGTCCCGTCAAATAGCTGACTTGTGATGTTGTTTCGCTGGCGTCTGCGGGGGGGGGGGGGTGAGGGGGGGGGGGAGTTCGCGACGCGCAAACATCGTTTCACTTCTGTACTGTAAAACGTTCTGCGCGGCGACAGCGGCGGCTCCGGTCGCTTGCCACGACGACGCGGGGTGTTAGCTCACGACCCGCGCCGCCTGGTCCAAACTTAGCGCCCGTGGGGCGACCCACGCCGACGAGAAATGCCTCAAGGTCACCTCCGGCGGCCGTGACCAGTCCACGGCGAGCCGCGTGATCCGGGTTCGGATCCCGAGAAAACGCTTTCACCTCCTCTCCCCTCCCCCTCCACCACCTCTGCTACGTCGTGCAATCCGCCGTCCCTTCACTAAGTGTGCTATGGACAGTTCCATTAGCAGACACAAATAGCGAATCCCATACTGCCATGTATGAGGCAACACTGGCTACTCTCTGGAGCAGCAACCAATGTACAAACATCTGAGGCCCGAGTGTACACAGGACTGTGGAGTCTAGCCTGTACGCCATAGAACTCACGAAATTGTCATATCCCTAAGTATAATACATTTTAATGGTGTTTCAGAACGAGTGACATACACTGTAAGAACTTATTCGGAAATTTTCCATACCAGTGTATACGTTTATAAGCTGTTCGCGGTAAAGTGAGCACTTTTTAAGGCCCTGCTGAAATTTTCCTTTTGGCAGACTTCTATGTTCCTATCACTTTTTTAATACGAACATTGCCTCGTGACCAACAAATGCAGTGTATACTTTTCTTCGCTCACTAAAGTTAATGTCTGAAGCTGTAATAAACTATATTTATTAGTTGTTAATGCCGGTTAGAAGAGCCTTAAAAAGTGCTCACTTTATCGGGAATAGCCTACAGTAAGAAAGCAGGAATGGTAATGCATAGGGAAGTTACCAACTTTGTATACTAGCGACGCTAAACATTCCTATATCTGCAGCTCGATGTGTGGTATCATTATTAGAGACGTGAGAAATTCGCGGATTCATTTCGAGGTAAGCTAGAATTCAAAAACTCCTACGTTCATTTTACTTTTGTAACTGGTCGTTGCGTTAAGTTAACACCTCATGTTGAATTGTGAGCCAATAATAAACAAGCGACAAAACGTAGGCCCAATCATCGCCTCCCGCTGTGATAGCGGATAATCAATGGGTAGTTGATATCTGCGTGACTGTAAATAAGACTGTGGAGCCTAGCGTACAATTCAGTGAACTTGCGAATTTTTCAGGTCTCTAATTATTATCATATTATATAGGATAAAAATTTCCATTACAGTTTCGGGAGCACACCAAAAAAAAAAATTTGCAGTGTGCTTGCCAAGGTGTCAACTCGTACTCTGACCAGGGCGAACTGGGTTCAGTCCACTCCGGGTTTCCGCAAATGGCAATCGTCCCGGGCGATGCCACTGGTCGCCGAGTTTTCTCGGGGATCTCCCGTTTCCCGTGTCTATTGCATTCCGGCGCTGCTCCATTCTCACCTCATTTCACCCTATAAGGCTCTCAACGCCTCGTTATCATCAGCCGCCCAAATCTCTCAACTGAACTCATTATCTCGTAAATTGGGAATTGCGTCCATATTAAAACACACGCATTTATTTACTCTAGCAGAATTGCAGTTGCAACACGCACACACACGTGTGTGTGTATATGTATATAGACACACATATACACGTATATATATATATATATATATATATATATATATATATATATATATATATATATATATATAGACACACATACACGTACACCTATCCGAAGTTTCTTCAAGTTCATTCGAGGTTTAAAATTTATACCGACTTAAATTACATGAAGCATCACATTTTCCAGATCGCCGTATTATGTATGATTTTAAGAATTTCAGGGACAAGAAACTACGCGGAAATACAGGAGAAAGCAATAACAAATAATGCCACTTCACTTCAGAACATGCATTAATATGTTTCTATTACGTTAATAAATATACCTACTTAATTTCAGGAGTTACAGACTGGCCTTTAAAATCACAGAGGTCATGAACTGCTCTCTTGTTTACGCACACTAGCGCGGACAGTGAATTAACACATTGTAGAATATGCTCGAGTGTAGCTCGAGCAAAGCTAATTTCATTGAAAATTTCTTTGTTGTTCAGAACAAAACTAGCATGTTCGGTTAGTGTTTAACACGACCTCACGAGAACACGACGACACAGTACTAGTGATATTGCTGACGATATAATTTATATTTTTATAGCCACTCAAAGGGACATGATTGATTGTAAATCCTTCTATACGATAAAGGACATTAGATAGGGTCGATATCAGCTCGGCTCTCCATTGATTGATGACCGGCCAATAATGAACGCTGTAAAGTACAGGGTAGTGTCCGGTGTGGTATGGACCAATAGGACGATGGTGAGTTCTAACACAGACACCAACAGAACCGGTGTTTTTGCAGCAGTGTATATAGGTGACACTTCTAATTTTCTTATGTGTCAAGAAATGTGTGCGAATTCAAAGGGTTAAAAATTAAAACTAAACAATGAACCAGCTAACTTTAACGTTGCGTCAGCCAGTTGATCATTTTGAAGAGTTAGGCAATCACGCCAAATTATATACTTGTTTCCATACAACAACAAAAAAAACGGAATTGCACGGGACAAAAAATTTAATTTACAACTAGTAAGATTTTAAAACATAGAACTACTTCTTGTAGCTCACTACCACTTTAACTATGGGCATTAGAGTCATTGCTTGCATAAAAATATATGCAGTTACGAGCAGTAGTTTTTTTCAATAGGGTTACTTCAAGAATGCTCACTTTATCATGAACCACCTTTCTTAGCTGGACGTTATCGAAGATATGTTGGCTCAAAATTTTTCCGTGGACAGCATTTAGCTAGATGTAGAGCTCCGGAAATTTCGCAGATTCATTCAGCAACAAGCTAGAATCCACAACCATTTGTGCATCCGGGCATGAGTTAGTAGTTCATTGGCTGTTGCTCTAGTTTAACCGCAGACCTGATACCATGGGATTCAGTTCTCATTTTCCTTGCCGGTTCCTTATTGGTTAAAAGTCGTTGGGGCGTGTCTAACAAACTATGGTCCAATGGAAGCACTAACACGTATGCCCACGTGAATGCAGTTTAACTTGTCCTGAGATGGATCCGCGAAATTTCCGGGTCTCTAGCTAGATGCTGTCAAAGATGTGTCAGCTCGAAATGTTTTGCTATTTTCCAGTAGTTTAATGGTTCGCGCAAGCTCGGCTCGTTTCGTATTTGAATACTGACCTAAGTTAAGGTTGATTCTAAGAGTTTTCTTATGGGAAATTCTGGTATAGTTAGGGACAATTTCCGCAGCTAGGTGCACAGTGTTCCAAAGAAGCCACTTACAATAAAACATTTAAGCTATTTTATATTTGATTTACGATTATTGCAATTTTGTTTTGTTTTTTTTTTTTTTTAACGTAAGAAATGCGGTACACATGCGACACTACACTTTAAAAAAAATCCTTCATTTTACGGAAAATTACTGGTAAAAATTTATCCAGAAGTGTCCGTAAAATCTCCGTAAAATTACGGACACATTGATATTCAGAAATGGACTTTCCGTAAACTTCATGGACCCTCTCCGTTAATTTCCAAGTTAGTTTTCTGTACTTTCCGTTTAAAATAAAAAGATAACTATTCACCTACAACTCTCACTTTAAAATTGTGGTATAAATTTTATATTTATATTGGAAAGACAAAAGTAAAGATTCAGTTTCTATTAAATTTAGTGAATTTTCAGTGTTCCCGAATGTTACAGACACCTGATGCTATTTTTTTAATGTTTTAAAGAATAGGTCATAGTCGCGTGGATAACCTTAACTGCAGCAGAAACGATCATTTTCTTGTTACAGCGGCGAAGAAAGCTTCGTGTAGAATCGGCATTGTTCGTCCGCGTAACTCGAAGCCAAAGGGAATACGGAGACTTTCCGTATTCTGTATTTACGGACTTAACTCCGTTTCTCGTCATTACGGATTGCCTTTCCGTATATACACTGTACATTCCGTAAATATACGGACATTTTTAACAGTGTAGCGCTTACCTAGTGGAGAAAAATTTTAGTAGCCTAACCCATATTTACACCCAGTGTGCACAGTTGTGTACATTACGCACGTGTAGGGAATGTTTGTTGTGTACTGCACACTGTGAAGCTAACTGAGAAATAATATTATTACTCCTCCAGAAGACGACACAAATTAACAAGCACGGAAGACAAGGTTGAAGTGAGCTGCCAGTATTCTTCACTACAGCAATTTTAGTTGTGCTGGTCCCTGTATTTCCTCTTACCATCATCCTATTGGTCCTGGCTACACCTGACACGCCTACATTACTCTTCTATGTTTGTTATTGACTCGCCGCCGGCCAATGGAATCACGCGTTGACTGTGTACCAATTAATGTGCTGGGATATGTAACAGGTTTAACAATCCCATCGTTTTCATTTCAGAAATTATTAAAAAGAACGGTATTATTCTTACAAATTGAAGCTGTGGCTAGTTACAATTTTTTACTTAGATTCCAATAAAGTCAGCGAAATAGTAAAACTATAAAAGGGTGGGTTTTGTTTTCAAGGGCAAAGAAATTCCCATATAAATGTAACACCGAACATATACGTGCATACTCCTCAAAGGGTTAACATGTTGGTAAATGATTCGCAAACCATCTTACTGCTCTAAGTTATAATTGGTTCATATAACTGATGTCAAACACATAGCTTACAGTTCATTGACTGTGACAACGAAACAAGTGTTGTGTCGACTGAAGTACAGTGCTCATCATAAAAAGTTTTGTTTGTAGCACCTAAGACATTAAATTAAAGTAGGTCTGAAAGGGCTAACTGAAGGCATTGAGCTTCCCAGCCTGCTGACTAGAATAAAACTTATAAGTACAGACCTGCAAAATTCGCGTTATTTTCTTGTAGAAGAATAAAATTCACCGCCCTATACATATTCGAGTGGGTGCCAGTGGCGGCTGCTGAGGTAGTGCCGCGGGGCGCAGCCCTCCTAATAAAATCCCAGAACACGTACCTCTAACTATCTGTTACCCAGTAAATAATACTGCGTACGAATACGGAGGTTATTTCGCAGCCAATGTTTTTGAGATGGACGAGACTCTTGTCACGAGAGAAATGTTTTTGGAAATGCCTCGAAGTGGGTAGAGCTAGTAGAGAGAGAGAGAGAGAGATGACAATAACATAGGACTAGGGTTGCTACGGGAGGGAGGGAAGACTTCAGGGGCTCGGCCCTTTTCAGTCAATCGCATGCTGTAAATCGGAGAGAGCTGGGCGCACCCCTGCTAAAAAAAGAAAAAATGGTTTCCTGGAACTTGACAAAGCTACCAAAACTACATGTTTTGTAAGCACACTTTCGCGCTCCACTCTTTTGCAGTTGTTAAACACATTTCTTAACAATGTTTGTATTCATTTCGAATATTTTTTATTTATAGATATCGTTCAAACTCGCGTGAGCTTCAAATATAGTGTGTAATACTCTGAATAAGTTTGTTGTTAATTAATGATGAGCTATGAGCATCGGTCAGAAGCAGGGTTGAATTGTTGTTAATATCGTGTTGTGTAAAGTTGTAAATAATTGTTAATTCGGCGAGTAACATTTTAAACCTTATTACTTAATACAACAAAGATTTTCAATTACGAGAATAAACTAGAGCTACAGAATCTGGGACCAGCAAGGCCACAGTTAGATATAATTCAACAACAAAGCCAAGGTAGTAAATGGTTCGTATACGAGAAAATTCGACGTAAGTACATACAATTTCGCGGACTGGCTATGCGGGTGTGAAGTTGGAAATGTGTTGTGTTGTTGAATTTTTTTTTTTTTTTACTAATGAAACCTAATGATCTTGCGTGGACTGTCAATGGGGTAAAAGATTTAAAACATTTGGGAGACGAAGTTAAAAGACATAAATAATGTTCGCAACATATAAAAGATGCCATAAAATTTTCATTGCTTGGTAAGGTGAATATACATTGCCAGTTAGATAGCGCGTACAGGTTGACGAATGGATATTTTTTACAAATATATTAATTAAGATATGCCACTTTCATCGTATAATTAAAATTTGACGTGCATTTTGTATGTACTGTAGGCTATGTAAATTAGTATTTGGTTTTAGAAATATTTGTTTTAGTATATTTAAGTTATTATCATCATTAGTACGGTAGAATTGGTATTATTATGTTATCTCTCGTCGTCTCGTGTAATGTACCACGCCATGTAGGTACTGGTTGGAAGGCATATAACCTAAACAAACTTAAAACAAATACATACCTGTGGTAGTGATTAGATCTGAACCTGCGGCCACCGTATGTTGACCATTACAAATCGACCGATGATACATTTTTCTTCAAACAACCACGCTTATTTTTTTTGTATTTAGCTACATAAGCTACACTTACTTAAGCCTGTCGTATGCATTATAGTTATCACTGTGCCTATTTAAAGAATGATATTTGTAATGATATGAGTTAGGATCGCTACAGCCCTCCCAGTTTCAAAAGTCACCATCCGCCACTGGTGGCTGCCATTTGTTTATTGGCTTCTGCAAGAGTGAGGACACATACTCCTTTTACCTTGGTTGGGCGTGATTGGGCCATCCTATCGTTAATTGCTTGATATTGGTGTAAAGGTGGCCAGGGCGTGTCCGAACAAATTATAATCCAATGACAAACGCAAGGCAAAATCACAAGTCTTTTTGAGTCTAGCTTATCGTGAAAAAATATTGCGAATTTTACAGAGCTCTACTTATAGGTAGTGCTGGTGATTTTTCGCGGAAAATAATAGTACAGGGTAGACTTCAATACTATAAGCACCCAACAACAGTTTATCTATAGCCATTGGCTGCTGTCAACTTGAGAAGGCGTTTTCATATTTGACCGGGCCACTCAGAATTCGGCAACATCGGCACGGCTAATACGTGATTCGTGTGCAGACAGTTAGCACGTTTCAAAACATAATTCAGCCTGTCAATATCCATAAACGACCTTGCAGTGTTTTGAAATATAACTTGTCTTGAAATATTTTCGCGAAATTTCACTACTCCTACTTATAAGGTATTCACAGTAAAGTGAGAACATCTGAAAGCCCTCTCATTTGGTATTATGGTCAGTAAATATATTTTATTTTAGCCTTAGGCGCAAACTTTTGAGTGCGGTGGAATATATACACTGTTTGATAATTACGTGGCAATATTAAAAAAAAAAAAAAAGTTTTTAAGGATAAAAAAAGGCTGAAAGGAAAAAGTAGCTAGGGCCTGAAAAGTGCTCACTTTGCCGTGAAAAGCCTGTATCCATGTGCTCAAGCTGGGCGGAGTCGGGAGCGACATAGTGCCTTAGACAGGAATGCCTGCGCGGAACACACTCAAGGCTCGCGACCTTGAAGGCGACGCGATAAGTCGATCGGTCGATACTGCAGGGTCACTCCCGTGTGCTTTCTGTTGCCCGTCACACCTTCACGTATCCACGGCCGGCCATTAATTGCGAAATCATTCCGAGCACGCGGTATGTTGCACTACACACACTGGTAGTGCACTTTTCCTCGTCGCCGATCGCAGCCGTAGGAAAAAAATATGGCGTAGAGTGCTCGTGTGAGCTGCACAACAGGCACTCTCCGTGGATTAACACTGAATGGGGCCGCGGTGGTGTGGCGTCTAGCGCGCCAGCATCCCACCAATGCGGGGTCGCTCCCGGATTTTCGCACGCGTGAAGGAGTGCCGAACGATGCCGCTGGTCGGCGTATGTTTTCTCGGTGATCTCCCGTTTCCCCAGCCCTTGCGTTCCGGAGCTGCTCCGCACCCACCTCGTTTTACCCTCATCGGCTCTCAAGACCTCGTTATTAGGAGGCCGCCCAAATCGCTCAACTCAACTCAACCACATTGCAATGTAGTTTACGTGACAGCTAGGCGGGGAGTCTCAAATAACAACGCGAATTTTGCAGGTCTCTATCCCCACAATAGTCCAACGACTTGATTACTGTATATGTTTGCGCACAATTTTACAATTTGAGTAGGCCTAATTTAATGCTGAGACCCTCTTAGCTGTCGCCCTCCGGGTCATAGAATTATATATATATATATATAATAGATACACAATAAAATATCAAATTATTTGCATCTTTCTATTTAGGATTGTATTCACTTATGCTTGTATTCCACCGCCAAGGGGATGTTTGATTAAAGGTTGTTAAAATACGTTAATTAATTATTTTCTTTAAAAGTACAAAGTAGACCTACTAATACAACACAACAATTTTAAATAATATAAAAAATTTCGTTATATACTGAAACGTGCGTGGGAATCCCCGCAGGATGGAGAGATGGCATTAGCCAGTTTATATTAGATAAAATGTTACCACGGGGGCCACAGGTCAGCTGTCATCTAGGCCACAGGTCAGCTGTCATCTAGGCCACAGGTCAGCTGTCATCTAGGCCCTGCACCTTCCTCCTGCAAATAACAACTAATCATTCAAGCTAAACTCCATTCAAAGTGAGCACATCCAATTAAAACATAAAAATTAAAAGTATGAAATATAACATTACACCGTGATTAAATCTCATATATTAAGATCTAGACAATATTTCTTTGCCACGTTAAAATTATTAATCAAACACGTTCAAATGCCAAGATGGTTAGAACTCCAGAACTCTAAAACGTCAAAATATTAAAACTTTAAAAAGTAAAACCATAGTATCTGAGAATCATAAAATCATATTTAGCTCAGTTAAAATTCAACTGGGCAGTCAAGACCACAAAACCCTGGCACTATCTTCCCCCCCCTCCCCCCCTTGTGTACAACAACAAGGCCGGGGTAGAACGACCATTATGATTGTCTCCACTGCATGCACTGTGTTTGTTAGAAAACGAAGCTCGCAGAACAAAATTAAATTGCATCAGTGCCAGGCTATTGGCCGTTACTGATCTTAGTTATATATATATATATATGTAAATAAATATAAATAAAATTAATGGACTTCCTGTCTAACATAACTCGATTCTTCTATTAGGCAGTAGCCGAAAGGGGAATCTTTAGACATCTTTTTAATCCCTCCCCCCTCGCAACCACATTTATCACAATTAAAAGGTACGAACTCTGTTAAACAAATAAAAACAAAAAATAATAATTAAAATGATATTGCTACTTTAAGGGAGGGGGGAAGAGGTTTTAATTTAATAGCAAGTGTAATTATGATATTAAAGAATTAATTATTCTATCTACTATATTATTGCAATTTAACATATCCAGTGCTAGGGGAATTTTACTACTTAATGAAATTAGTTAAATGGATTTACAATTTTGATGAAAATTCTCTATCGTTTATTTGTGTGGGAAGGCGGCTGTTAGTCTGGACTCCGTATTTTTTGATCTGATACGATTTCTGCTCAGTCATACGTCTAACGTTTCTCTCTCGGGAGGAAGGTGTACAGAGGAGAGAAAGGAGAGGCAGAAGGGGGGAGGTGCGGAGAGCAGACAGACAGTGACCGGCTCGCGGGTCCACATCGTGCTTGTGCCACCGCCCCCACGGACGCCGCCCGCCAAGGTCATCCCCGACCACAAGGGCCTGTCAGACCAGTGTTCCAGTCGCTCCTGGACAACGTCCGCCCAGTGCAACAAGACCGGCCGTCGTCGCCCAGGGACGCGGTTTCCCCGACACCGCCATCTTGCGACTCGCTCCGCTGCGATATCACGGACCACACACGACGCAGGCAGCTCCTTCTTCTGCGCATGCACCCGACACTGGCGGGGCCGCCGTGGCTGAGCGATTAGCACGCTCGCCTCCCACCAAGGCGAACCGGGCTCAATCCCCGGCCGGGCCGCCGGACTTTCGCAAGTGGGAATCGTGCCGCCGCTCGCCGGCGGGCCTTCTCGGGGACCCCCCCCCCCCCCATCCTAGCGCCGCTCCATGTTCACCTCAATCGCTCTCATCGGCTCTCAAGACCCCTCTGTTAAGAGCAGCCCAAATCTCTTCACTCCCCCGTCATTGACCTACCCCAAAGGAACACTACTGTCAAAGTCAGCAGTGACGAATAGCGACACCCGAATTTCGCGAAAAGGTTTCACGACCAGTTGGATTTAATAACACTTTAACTCAGGACACCTTTCTTTATTGGAATATTAGAGAGATGCAACATTCGCGTTATTATTTGGGGGCGTGTTAAACTTTAAACACTTTTACCTTTGCAATACGTTTTTAATTCGACCATACTTTATTTGACATGTTCTGGGTAACTCTGCGCCAATACGCTAACACTTCATAATTGTGTGCCCCAATCACGTGCCGTTGAGTCAGAAAGGGAGTGACTTCACAACTATGCAGCAGCCAATGTATAAACGACGTCCGCTCCAGTATATAAGGTACTGCGAAGTTTAGCCTGATCACAAATAATAGCGCGAATTTTTCAGGTCCCTATGGATGATCTAGTTGTTACGCGGCTTAAATGCCTGTCCGCGGATCGCAGACGTACAGTATCGGAGTTACGTAATTCTAATTGGCCAGTCAGGTAAGAATACGTCTTCTCACAAAGACACGCCGCCAATAAGCGAAGGAAAAGTGGCGGTACTCCCGTATGGTATTGAAAGCAAGTATGTGCGGAAATCTTATCGCGAAATACGGGTGTACCTAGTGAGAAAGTGTTTGTTTATATCTTCATTTTCAAAAGTCACGTACTTCTATATGAATAGAATATTTCGCCCATTTTAAATTTAATCGAATTGCATTACAAATTGGTTAGAGGACGTATACAAACTTCTCCCAGCACTTGTTTACTAAACAATGGTCTAACTTCAAATACAACCCACGCCGTTTATGCTAGGCATAATAGCTAAAAAGCAGTACAATGTTGGGACACGGAGATTGGTTGCGCGCAGCCAGTGAGATCGGTCTGCCTCATCTTCAGTCTATATGCGGTATCCGCTCGTGGAACCTATTCAGTCACACTCTCTGTTTTTTTTTTTTTTCGATGTACTTCCTATGTTTGCGAAAAGTGGGGAGTGGGGTGGAGAGGCACAGAAAAAAAAAACTGCGTGACGTCACGACATATTTTGTTTGTATTCACCCTGCCAAATACTTTTGTGGTACACACTGTACTCGGTAAAATGAGCTCTTTTGAAAGCCCTGCTTAAGATCTACTTGTATGCACGTTGTGTATTCTCCCGCCTTACGCAGAATTAACATTGCCATGGACCTCGTCACTTTATTCATGCGTCGGTCAAGTGAAACTGTGAAATTATTACGAAAGAAATTTTTTTGCAAATCTGCTCGTTTTTACACTTCCATGCATTATAAAAAACCAGCAAATGAAAGAAATGATTTAAGCTATCATAAATTGTTGCCTGGCACTTTTTATTCGGCGTTAAGACATGGAACTACTTTCCATTAATTGTTGCCAACTTTGCTGGGCGCATGCCATTCAGTTCGCCCGTTAAAGTATATGCAAATAGGGATAGTAACTTTTTTCTAAGATTGGTTATAAAAGTGCTCACTTTATCGTGAGCAGCCTATACACACTAAATTTTGCGTAGTCAACACAAAATAAGATTTTAGAGGCCACCAAAATTTAGTGCTGACAATTTAAAAATTTTCCGTTCGACACAAAACAACTTGGCAGGGTGAATACTAACTAGCAAAGGATTTTGTAGTCGCCACAAATTAGCCCTTTTTTTCAGTGGATTTGGACGGTTCTTTGATATTTTAGACCTACTTTAATTTACGGTTCAGCGTGGTGCAACTAAAATATTTATGATGCGTGCTGTACTTAAGTCGACACAACACTTGATTCGTTGTCACAGCCGTTGAGCTGTAGGCTATACGTTCGGCTACAGTTATATGAACCAATTATTACCTAGACCAACGAGACTGAGAATAATTTAGCCACAGGTTAACATCATTGGTCAGCTTCGCAGTGTGCGATGCATAGAGACCTGAAAAATTCGCGGATTCATATTGGGACAAGCTAGAATTCAAAACACGTGCGTTTATATAACTTTTGCCATTGGTCCACTCGGTGTTTGACACCTCCTGGAGAACGGTGTCCAATTGTCGCCTTCCACAGTGACAGCAGACAACCAATGTGCTGTTGATATCGGCGTATTTGTACATAAGACTGTTGAGTCTAGCCTGCAGGTCATTTAACTCGCGAATTTTGCAGGTCTCTAGCAATACAGACCAAAAATTACCTATAAGCTGTTCACGGTAAAGTGAACACTTTTTAAGGCCCTTCCAAAATACATTATCCCCTAATAAATGTACTTTATTGCACCATCAAACGTTAAATTTTGAGAGTGATGAAATGTATACACTGTGTTTATTAGCCATATTGCAATGTTTACATTAAAAAGTGGCGGAAAGGTAGAAATCAATTGAAAGGAAAAATTTAGCAGGGCCTTCAAAAGTGCTCACTTTACCGTGAACAGCCTATACACGTGCGTAATGTTCACAATTGTGTACATTGGGTAAGACTGGATTAACATGGGGTCTTGAGAGCCAATGAGGGTGTAATGAGGCGAGTATGAAGCAGCGGCGGAATGCAAGGGCAGTGGAAACGGGAGATCCCCGAGTAAACCCGAAGACCAGCGGCGTCGTTCGGCGCGATTCCCACGGGCGAAAATCCGGGAGTGACCCAGCAGGGGAATCGAGCGTGGTTCGCTCAGGTGGGAGGCGAGTAGTCTAAATCACTACCCCTCCGCGTTGTTTGAGACTGTGAAGTATTCTGTGACTGTGCCAGACCCGCGAGGCTGAAGCCGCGCGAATTTTAAATCAGCCCCCCCACCCCCCTTTTTTTTTTCTTTCTTTCCGCTGCAGTGAAAGTCTCCTAGTTCGCATTTGCATAACACGTTTCGCTTGTGAAATCTCGCACAACGGGCTTCGGCGGTTTTACGCCTTCTGACTGTTCCTGTGGACTACCGCCAGAGGGTACATCTTCGCTCTACAGCCTCAGGACGTTGGTATTTAGGATGCTGTAACTCCTTCCAACAGTTTCCTTCTAATGCCCGCAACGTTACAAAAAAAAAAAAAAAAAAAATTCCTTCATTTTACGGAAAAGTGCCAGTAAAAAATTTATCCAGAAGTGTACGTAAACTCTCCGTAAAATCACGAACGCATTGATTTTCAGAAACGGACGTTCCGTAAATTTCACGAAACCTCTCCGTTAATTTCCAAGTTAGTTTTCTGTACTTTCCGTTAAAAATATAAAGAGATAATGACAAAGTTTATAATTTTCGTTATGTGGGTGTTCTACAGTGTATAGAAATGATATTAAAAAAGTTAAAATATTTTGTTCTTAAGCGAGGTCTGAGCCCGAGTTAAGAAATCACCAGTCCACTACTCTAACCATTTTTTTTTTATAAATAAATTTATTTTCACAAACAATATACAGAGGTATTCACCCTTAACCCACCGCAGACCACACATCCAAACACACAATAGAAACAATAATAATATACTCAATAAAATATCTACACAATTCTTACATGGGGGGCACAAAACGATATGAATATTTGGTGAACTGGTTTTACTGACAAAGTCGAAGAACTAAACTTCAGCGTTTTCTCACAGTAATGGAATATTATTGTTTTGGTATCCTCTGGTGTTGGAAACTGCCCCAGTTTTGCAGGCAGCTCACAATCCACAACACGGCACAACCGAGGACCTTGAGCATGTGAGGCGCACGTGTTAACCACTTTTTTTTTGTGTTAAATTTCTCTATTGTATGCTAACTCTCGCTTGAAAATTGTGGTATAACTATTATATTTATACTCAAAAATCAAAAGCAAAAAATCTATTTCTATTAAATCTAGTGTATTTTTAGTGTTGCCAAATGTTACAGACGCCTGATGATATTTTTTAATGTTTGAAAGAATAGATCGTAGTCGCGAGGATAACCTTAACTGCCGCAGAAACGATCATTTTCTTGTTAGAGTGGCGAAGAAAGCTTTGTGTATTTACGGACTTAACTCCGTTTTTCGTCATTACGGATTGCTTTTCCGTATATACACTGTATATTTCCGTAAAACATTCCGTAAATATACGGAAATTTTTTTAACAGTGCGGTTGCACCATCGTGGTTCGAAACTCGATCCGAGATTGGATCTAAGATCGACACAGAAAACTGTTGCACCATTCGAGTTCACAGCTGGACTAGAGATCGAGATGAAGTTCATTTCGAACCGCCGAAATTGGCGGTTCGAAATCTCCATCCGAGATCAGCAGCCATCGTCGACAAATGTAGTTTGAAAATACGCCAAAATAGATAGAACTACGTTCGATTGTTTTCTTGGGAAATTAAAACAACATTATACGCACTTGAATATTATTCAGTAAAACTCGTACAACAATAATTCACTTAAAACAAATGAAACATCGTACATCTAGTCCTATCGATAGTGAAAAATACTCCTACTTCCATGACGTCATATATTACGAACCAATAGGAAAATTTGTCTCATACTTAATCTCGATCTCTCACTTCTGGAACCAAGATCGACGAATCGGAGATCCAGAATCATGAAATTTCGTTGGTGCAACACATTTACATTGGAACCAATATCAAACTGGATCCTGGTTCGGAACTAGGTTCATTCGATCTCGGATCGAGGAAGATGGTGTTGCAACCGGGCATTAGACAGAAGGAGAATGGAACATCTACTCCTCCACGGAGTGACTGAGCCTGGGGGACCGAACAATAAATTGTCAACCTTGCCTTCTTCCTCCTCCCCACCCTCCGAGCTCGGAACTAAAAGAGGAGCTGAAGTAAGTATCGTCTGACATTGCTTGTAAACGATACTGAATGCGATAACGTAGCCCAAGGACATCATCGGACGAGTACTCGCTGTTGTTAGAAAGCCAACCCCACAGTGATCGAGACAAGAACTAAAGAGAAAGATCACAGGTCGAGTGGTCATTTACCTTAACCCTTTGAGGACCGCATAAATTTACTGGCTCTGAAGACAAGGTGGAAGTGAGTTGCCTATATTCTCCACTACATCAATATCAGTTGTGTTGGTTCCTGTATGTCCACTTACCATCGTCCTATTGGTCCTGGCTACACCGGACACACTTAACTGTACTCTGCTAAGTTTATTATTGGCTGGCCGCCGGCCAATGGAGTCGCGTGTTGACTGTGTACCAATTAATGTCACGAAGATATAACACGTTTTACAATCCACTGTGCTCATTCCAGAAATTATTAATATACAGAGTTTATGCTTACAAATTGAAATGTTGGCTCGGTGTAATGTTTACTTATATTCCGATAATGTCTAGTATGGGCTTTGTTTTCAAAAGCAAAGAAATTTCCATACAAACATAGCCACGAATATATACGTGCATACTCATCAAAGGGTTAAGGCCAATGATGCACGAAAGCAGTACATTTATCTGATTTTCGTTATAGCTTGTATTTCGGAGTGTTTATCAAAATTTTTGGCCCGACAAGACACACATACTAATTTTTAACAACTTCTCGCATTGTTAAATATTCACTACCTTTATTATTGCGTGAGCACTGATGGAAGATGAGAAATAAGATATTCTTTCTTATCTTCCATCAGTGCTCCGATAGTAGTAATGTTAGTAAATATATATCAATGTAATAAGGCGTTCGAAATTATTCTTTGTCTTGTAGTGCCAAAAGTTTTTTTTCTGAAAAACAACAAATACACAGTTTTCGTGGACCATTACCAAGTGATTACCTGGGTAAAACACACCATCTACATAATCTGAAACATACATTTTGCAGTCAAGGCAAAAGTGAGTGAAGTGAAGAAATGTGGGCGGCTCTTAACATCGAGGTCTTGAGAGCCGATGAGGGGGTGATCGAGGTGAGTATGGCGCAGCGCCGGACTGAAAGGGCGGGGGGGGGGGAACGGGAGATCCCCGAGAAAACCCGCCGACAAATGGCATCGTCCGGCACGATTCCCACATGCAAGAATCCGGAGTGACCCGGCCGGGGATTGAACCCGTATCGCCTTGGTGGGAGGCGAGCAGGCTAACCGCTCAGCCACCACGGCCCCTATCAAGGCAAAAGTATACTATTCTTTGGCTGGGTTGCCGGCACTGACAAACAGATACCTTCAACTGATTTGTCCTATAGTAACACGGACATAGGCACTTTACATCAACTTCAACACACCTTCTAGTGCGGCACATAAAACACTGTAAGGAACGATCTGGCTTTGTATTTCTGTCTGGTTTATTCTCCTTGTTTGCCCCAAATTGGACCTCGAAACAGTTGCATATGGGGAGGAAGCTGTCTCCTTCAAAGACATTTAATTCACTACTGCTCGAGACGTGCTAAATGCGCGTTATTGGGGTAGAGGAATAACATGGAAATACGATATTAGCAGGGGTTCAGAAAAGTTGGAGGTAATCGTGAATGGACTATATCGTCAATGCCAGTTGATAAGGCTAAGAGTTCAGCCTGGAGTTGCAGTTGGAAAGGGCTTATTAACGTCCCCTTGTGTTATACCTGAAGGCTAGCGACACCCAAATGTCGCGAGAAAAAAATTCCACGACCAGCTGTATTTCATAACAGTTTAGCTCAAGTACCGTATTTTGGTGTGTATAGGCCGCGCCTGAAATTATTGATGAAAAATGAGACATAATTAATATTTCAAGTATAGGCCGCACTGAATTTTCGTATTCCTGTAAATATAGTTAAATCACGATCCCGTCCTACAAACATAATAAATTTCGACTTAATTTCTCACCTACAAAACATTTGCGACAGAAAATTTTAACTGCAGAATGTGTTTTTTTAATTTTTAATTTTTTCAAGATTCCTTCCCTTCAGATTCCTTTCCTTTCTTTAAGAGTTAAAACATTAAAAGGCACCGTATATTGACAAATTTCTAAACATGTTTTGGGGAAAAAAAATTAAGTTATACTAATATCTCGCAAATAAGCCACGCCCCACTTTTTGCAGTTTTTTTTTTTTTTTTTTTTTTTAATGTGCTGCCTATACACGCCGAAACATCGTATACACTTTCGTGATTGGATTATCCAGGCGTTACGCGTCTTAGGTGTCTGCCCGCGAATCACGAACGTGCAGTGTAGGAGTTGCCTGATTCTGACTGGCCCGTCGAGTAAGAAAATGTCTTCTCACAAAGACTCGTGGCCATTAAGCAAATGAAAACTGCTGGTTCGCCCGTAAGGTATTGAAACCCAGCGTGCGTGGAAATGTTTGAGCGAAATTCAGGTGTCTCTGCTGAAGGTTTATCAGGGAACGGCTTGCAAACTTGCTTACGACTCAATGTCACGACCTAACTTTAACGCCCATGCCTTACCTGGGATTCGAACCCAAAGCCTGCCGCACTCCAGACGGGCGGCGCACCAACCGAGTGCGCCACGGGAGGTCGCTCCAGCCCGGATGTCTGTGAACGCACGCGTTAGTGGACTATGGCTAGCACTTTACGCTCGTGTGTAGCTCGAGCAAAACTAATTTGTAAATTTCTTTGTTGTTCAGAATAAAACTCGCATGTTCGGTTAGTGTTTAACACGACCTCACAAGAACACCACAGAGCAGTAACAGTGATATTGCTAACGATAGAATTTATTTTTATAGCCACTCAAAGGGACATGATTGATTGTAAATCCTTCTATAGGATAAAGGACATTTTATAGGGTTGATATCAGCTCGGCTTTCCATTGGTTGATGACCGGCCAATAATGAACGCTGCGAAGTACAGGGTAGTGTACTGTGTGGTATGGACCAATAGGACGATGGTGAGTTATAACACAGACACCAACAGAACCGGTGTTCTTGCAGTAGTGGATATAGGCGACTCACTTCTAATGTGCCAGAAAATATGTGCAGACCTCAATGTGCTAGAGACCCGAAAATTTCGCGTATTCATTCAGCAACGAGCTAGACTCCACAAGCCTTTGTTTATTCGAGTATCAGTTAGTAGTTAATTGGTTGTTATTTCAGTTTAACCCCAGATCAGGTAGTGGGGGATTCTGTTTTATTTTCCTTACAGGTTCGTTATTGGTTGAAAGTTGTTCGGGGCGTGTCTAACAAACTATGGTCCAATGGAAGCACAAAAACATACGTACACGTGAATGCAGATTAGCTTGTCCCCAGATGAATCCGCGAAATTTTCGGGTCTCTAACTAGAGATAGGAAAATTTCGCGAATTCATTTCGGGACAAGATAGACGTCAAACACATATATAGTGAAGTCACCTTCGCAATTGGATCACAGTTTATTAGACCCGACCTGCACGCCTCTTAGCCAATAGCAGACTTGCAAGGAAACACCTTGCGAATCCCAAAACAGCCGGGTGTGGGGCAACAGCCAATGAACACACAGCTGAGGCTCCAAGATGTAAGGAACTGAGGAGTCTAGCCTGCAGGTCATTGAACTCGAGAATTTTTCCTATCCCTATCTCTAACTATGGCGCAGTGTGTTCACGAGGCCGTAACAGACTTGTGTGGCCGCCCGCGCCAATCAGCGGGCGGGATAACGAGGAAGTGCCCACTGAGAGAGCAGACGTGGACCGCATACGTGCGACGCTCCGAGATAGGCCACCGCCATCTACATAGAGGTTGGGGAAATTTAGCGGGTTCGATGACCTCCAGTTTCGACACCAAAACTGTCTCCACACTCGAGCCTTAGACTGTTTCCGGATTGGCAGTGTATACTTGTAAGTGCGTACATTTGCATATTACCAGTGATGTGTACTTGTTGAAACTATTCGGACATGTCATCGCCTCTTCATGTTAGACTGGTCGCACATTCTGGCGGAAATATCAGAAACTATCTGACAACAGAAAAATACGGTACATGGTGTTATATATATCTACGCTATGACAACTTCTATGGTTATGCATACAAAAAACACATAACCATATAAACATTTATTATGTATTTTTGTGTCATGACTTTATACCTTGACATCTCCCGAGTTTAAGCGCTGAAACATGGCTTTAGCCGGGAATGAGGAATTAATAGGATCATTAGTGGGCATGTATTATCTACTGGTTAATTTTCACACCTGAAATACAATATGACGACTGTCGTAAGTATACAACTATACCCAGCATGTATACAATTTCAAATACTTGCCAAGTACAGAGCCTGTGTGTACTATACTGGGAATTCGGACAGCATTAGTATAGGGCCTATACATGGTTTTGTCACTTCCGCGGAACATTCTCTTATTGGCTGCGCAAGGTGCGAGGAAATGGTCGTGTGTCTAATTGGCCATTGCATGCTCTACCCGGTTTACCTATTGGCTGTGCTACCGCACGGCTTGCCAGTAGATTACCAGGTGCTGATTGGCGAACGGGGTTCCACTATGTTGCTGACCAGTAAAGGCACAGACAGATTTCGGCGGCTCTTAATACTTTGTAGACTATGATCTAACACTTTGTAGACTATGCTCTAACACTTTGTAGACTATGCTCGAGTGTAGCTCTAGCATAGTCTACAAAGTGTTAGAAATTTTACCATTTCTTTGTTGTTCAGAACGAAACTCGAATGGATACGCAGTCTTTGTTCGGCTATTGTTTAACATGGCCTCACAACAACACCACAATGTAGTAACAATAATATTGCTAACGATAGTATATATTTTTATAGCCACTCAAAGGGCATGTTTGATTGTAAATCCTGTTACACGATAGAGTACATTTGATTGGATCACTACCAGCTCGGCTCTCCATTGATTGATGACCGGCCAATAATGAACGCTGTAAAGTACAGGGTAGTGTCCGGTGTGGTATGGACCAATAGGACGATGGTGAGTTCTAACACAGACACCAACAGAACCAGTGTTCTTGTAGTAGTGGATATGGGCGACTCACTTCTAATTTGTCTTAAGTGCCAGTGGATTTGTGCAGACCACAATGTGTTAACATCGAGGTCTTGAGGGCGGAACGCAAGGGCGGGGGAAACGGGATGTCCCCGAGAAAACCAGCCGACCAGTGGCATCGTCCGGGGAGCGACCCCGCCGGTAATCGAACCCGGTTCTCCTAGGTGGAAGGCGAGTAGCCTAACCACTACACCACCGCGGCTCCCTGTGCGGCTGGAGTTCGTGGTACGTTAGTGGGTGTTTCACGTCTCTGACTCTGTACCTCAGCTGTTTATCTCTTTCAGCTGCCACCCCAGCGAGTAGACAGTTCAGTTGCAGACTGGTTTGCACAGCATTCCGTCCCGCTGTTCTTGCTCTTCTATACAGAGGCCAATCAAATTCTTTTTATTATTTGATGTGAAGATAAACTCGACGTCCTGCATGTATGTACTTTATCCGGTACCACAGAGTAGCGCCTACTTATAATATAAGCTGTTCACGGTAAAATGAGCACTTTTGAAAGCCCTGCTTCAGATTCACTGTTCGCATGGTGTGTATTCTTCCGCATTATGTAAAATTAACAATGCCACAGGTATCATCACTTCATTACCACGTCGGTGAAGTGAAACTGTGAAATTATTATACAAGTAAATATTTTACAAATCTGTTAATTTTTACTCTTAGGTGCATTAAAAAAAAACAGAAAGCGAAATAAATAATAAGTTATCACAAATGGTTACCAAACTGTTTTGATTCGACGTTAAGACGTGGACCTACTTTCCCTCCATCGTTACCAACTTTACTGGGAGCATTCTACTCAGTGCGCCCGTTAAAATATATGCAGGTAAGAGCAGTGACTTTTTCCAAGGTTGGTTTTAAAAGTGCTCACTTTATCATGAACAGCCTTTACTTCGCAATGCAGAGGTGAAAAAACCGCTTGAACTGCGAATTCCAGCAATACACGCGCTAGCAAAATGGCGCAATTGGCTAGCGACATGTTAGAACGCCCTGTTCCAGTCAGTGCCTGGTGACTTATTGGTAGGGACATGCAAAATTCGCGTTATTATTTGTAACCAGGCTAAACTCCACAGTATTGTTCACTCGAGCCGCCGTTGCTTCTTCATTGGCTGCTGACTAAACGTGATGCCATTCCCCTCCTGACAGAACTGCACGTGATTCGGGCACACACTTGGCAAGTGTTCATTTATTGGCGCGGAACTGCCCAGGGCGTGTCAAGTCAAGTATGGTCCAATGACAAACCGACCGCACAGGTACACGTGATTTAAGTTTAAGGTGTCCCGAAATAATAACACCAATTTCGCAGGTATCTACATATCGCCCACGTCAGAAGAACAACCATGGCATTTCCCTTTTGTATGCTCACGTGTTCTGTGACTGTAGTCCATTCACGATTACTTTCAACTTTCTTGAAGTCCTGCTGAAGTTCTACTTTCATTATACTCATCCGCCTCATGCAAACAAAGCTTAACTTCAGCCTATAAAACTACACCTAAGCGACAACTCGCCTCATTCGTGCGCGCTCAGTTTAGTAATGTTTTCCATTAAAACTATTCTTATAGTCTGTTCACGGCAAAGTGAGCACTTTTGAAAGCCCTCTCATTTGGAACAATAATGAATAAATACATTTTATTTTAGCCTTAGACGTTAAATTCCGAGTGCGGTGGAATATGCACAGTTTGTTTATTACTTACATGGCAATATATATTTAAAAATATGGTTAAAGGATAAAAAAATGGCTGAAAGGTAAAAGTAACCAGGACGTCAAAAGTTCTCACTTTACAGTGAACAGGCGTGAACAGGCTATACCAGGCATTACCAACACACCTAATTTCCCTCTGTTTTAATTCATAATAATTAGAAATAAATTTGTTTTAATTGAAAAATAATGTATAAGTCAGAGTTCAGTCCAACCAAAACTAACACAGACAAGTTACAGAAATCTGGAAAGAATGTATGAAACTGCAACATGTGTTTCAAACAAAAGCTATTACTAAACGTTTCCTGCCCGATTTGACCTCTGTACAAACTAGCGTCAGCTGACCAGCAGGTCGATTAAGGCCGGGCCCACAGCGGCGCGTTGCACGTGCCTTAGTATACATTTGTCAAGCGCTTATACGGTAATTTCCCGACCTTCTGGACTACAAGTGTACTACATCAAATTGCTCGTCTCGGAGCCCTGTACACTGCTGTGTACAGTTGTAAACACGTATCGTTTACATCCTGTATACCGGTTGTGTTAAAATTCGATCGACAAACTTCGGCTGCAGGTTAATCATGAAAAAAAAAAAGAAGTTGAAAACATATATACGACCAATGGTCAAAATTACTTCTGAAGGAGATACACATTTTAAAAATTATAACTAAAGAAATAGTTATTTCACTACTACTGTTATGTACCTCTCTCTAGAATCTTCCTCTCCCTTCAATAGCTGCAACAGTGTGTTATTGGGTGCTGTGCGTGCCCCACCTGCCAGGTATTGGTCAATATTATTATCAAAGTAAACCAAGAATAGACCCTTACTCTGAAACTGTGGGGCTTAGGGTATTTACACACGACAGCATTTTTTAAATCGTGATATGGGATGAATAACCCATCTTTGAAATCCAAAAGGTGCTGCCCCGTTGTGGAAGTTATTTCGAAATAGGGGTATAGTAACTGTGATTATTTACATTAAATAATTCGACGGCAGCGAAAGGTGTTGTGATGTCTGAATATCATTTTTCAGTTAACCATTATCCAGACAATCAGTGTTCCATCTTAAATATCATCTCCAATATTTGCAATAAACAAGTGTTCCAGGCCCAGCTTCGAAGATGTATACCGCCCTTAGTATTCACTTTACACCACAGGTGGCACTAGTGTTCCCAGGACCTGTGTGTCGCTGCCTGAAGACGGGAAACGTCGCGCGAGTCTCTGCGCTGTTTGTTTTATTTGCGAAAGTAGATACCTAGCCTGTGTCGTCTTCGCCGCGTGTTCTGTTGCTAGTACATAGTTTGACTCGATTCCTTCGTGGAATTTTCTGGCTTTGTGCATATATATTCTTGACTATAGCATACCTGGCTTGCATTCTGTCGGGTCTGGTAAAACTGCTGTGTCTGAGCGCTTTTCTTTGTTATGTTGTCCCATTCCCCAATGTGTACTAATTTTTTTAAGCAGGTTTCTAGCCGGTGTTGTTTTCCGTGTGTTTTGTGTGCGGGTGCGTGTGTATATATATATACATATATTGTGTGTGTGTGTCTATATATATATATTCTTGGAAATTTTCCGGTGTTGTATACATATGTTTATTTTATCGTCCGTAGGTTACTGGTCTTATTTAAGGGGTTTTTTTTTTTTTTTTTTCGTGTTCAGTTCTGTTTTTTCCATTACATACATCTGCTTCGCAATGGCGAATGTCTAAAAACGCCATTTTACATCACTGGGACGCTACTCCCTCAGCGCGGGGGTAGATAGGTCCTTTGTGAGGGACCTTGGCCACCCAATTAGTTGTCAGTTAGCTTGCGGAGGCGAGGAGAAGCTAACCCCCTCCCCCCATATTTTATGCTGCAAAGCTAGCATTCTTGTACAGGATTCCCAGGGTAGCGCCTGGGAGCTGTTTCCATAGCTGAGTTCTACTCTCTTTTCCCCTGCCTGTACGGGATAAAAGAGAGTGGTGAAGTTAATTGAATTTATCAGCGCGGAATTTTAAAGTTCAGATGTCTAAAAAATCTCCATCTAGTCATGTGTTAAATTCTATTTTCGTGATTAACCTGTAACCGAAGGCTGGCGGTCGAGTTAAGATACACTCTGCATGAGTGCTGATAAAGGCCGCGGAAAACGTCGGCAAGTGCAGTAAATAAGTTGTCGAGTAAACGTAGCCTACATCGAAGGAACAACTACGACGTTTCGCTGCTGCATTCTTCCTTAATGTGTTTTGGGCTGAGGCAAGTTTGTATTCAGGGACCGAGCGACAAATAATTGTTCGCGGTATAGTCGGAGCGCCGAGCCACTTTGCTATGTCGTGCGTGAGGTGAGGTGTTTAATGACGCAGTGCTGCCGTCTAACTTTAAGGGTAATTTGCATCCTGCAGCGTGGCATTATTCCGTTTGTAATTGTTTTCTAGGCGTGCGAGGTCGCGTGATTGGAGAATGCGTCCTTTGTGTCTTGCGCGCAGTCGCAGGGTGGTAGATAAGTGTACGGAGGCGAAATTGCGCGGTGGTGTAGTGGTTAGACTACTGGTCTCGGACCGGGTTCGATTCGTGGCGGGGTCGCTCCCGCGGATTTTCGCGTGTGCGTGGATCATGCCGGACGAAGCGTGTCGGCGGGTTTTCTTGGGATCTCCCGCTAGTTCATACTCACCCCGCTTCACCTTCATCGGCTCTCAGAACCTCGGTGTTGAGAGCCGCCCAAATCTCTTCACTCACTCACTCCGCCATTTGTCAAATTAACACTGCCGTGGGCTTAGTCACTTTAGTCATGCGTTGGTCAAGTAACACTGTTAATAAAAAAGTAAATATTGAACAAATGCCCTAATTCTTTCACTTACATGTTTTAAAAATAACAGAAAGCGAAATAAATGATTTAAAGTATTCACAAATGCTTCTCTAACACTTTCAGTCCAACGTTAAACAGGGGACTTCTTTCCGTCCGTCTTTGCCAACTGTGCTGGGCGCATGACAATCAGCCTGCCTGTTAAAATACATGCGAGGTTGGGGCAGTGACATTTTTCAAAGGTTGATTTCAAAAGTGTTCATTTTAACAACTTATACTTCGGGGGTACCAGGTTTTCGCGAAAATATTTCAGGAGAAGCTGTGTTCCAAACCACTTTAGTTCAGAATCGCTTTCGCAGTTGGAGCATTTAAATTATTACACGTGTCATCTGTCTGCCCGCGAATCACGGGCGGTCAGCACCGGAGAAACTTAATTCTGGTTGGCTCACTGATGTAACGGACTGTTTCACACAAAGACAAGCGGTCAATAGTCCGAACGAAGGCTGCAAGTGTGCGCATAGTACATTGAAGTCTAGCTTCTGCGTATATCTTCCCGCGAAAAACAGGTGGCCCTACGTTATACTGTTTAACTGTTTAACCCTTTGTGGAGTATGCGCGTATATAAACGGGGCTACGTTTATAAGGACATGTCTTTGTCTCACAACAGTCTGATAATGTTATTGTTCCGCTGGGCTATATATCAAAATCCAAGTAAACAATTACAACGAGTCAACATTTCAGTTCGTAAAAATAAAACTGCTGTTTTCAGTAAATTCTCAAATGTGCACGGTGGATGGATTGTATAACCTGTTACATCTGTTACTACATATTAACTGGCACATAGTTACCGCGCGGCTCCATTCGCCGACGACCAGCCAATAGTAAACGTTGCAGAGTACAGTAGGCGTTTCAGGTGTAGCCAGGACCAATAGGACGATGGTAAGTGGAAATACAGAGACCAACACAACTGAGATTTCTGTAGTGGAGAATATAGGCAGTTCACTTCAACCTTGTCTTCAGTGGCAGGAAATTTGTGCCGTCCTCAAAGGGTTAAGCCCTTTCGGATGAAGACAGGGCAGAAGACGTGGATTGAACAAGTTCGCCGGGGAGGTTGCGAGGTTATAAGAGACACCTCGCATGCTCTCGGCAGTCTGATCAGAGTCCTTGAGCACCTCTGGCAACCTCGACCTATTCTCAAACTTGAGGCGGGCGCGTTCCGTAACCTCCAGACGAAGAGCAGGTAAGTGAAACAGAAGCGAACTCCAGCTGCACACGCCCGAAACATGTGGGAACGCTGTTCGCCAATCAGCGCCCGGTAAACTATTCTCTCCAACCGGTAGACCCAGCGAGTAAGGACTCTTTCGCGGAGCTCAGTAGCCAGTCAGGCCATAGACTAAAGATGAGGTAGACCGATCTCGCTGGCTGCGCAAAACCAATATCTGTCCCAGCATTGAATTGCTTTTCTACCAATATACGTAAAGACATGCAACATTCGCGTTATTATTGGTCAACATGTTAGATTTCACTGCCAAGTTCCTACATGAGCGCAATTCGTTGTTTCATTGGCCATTGTCAAACGGCGTGATGTGCGTGTGTAATCGCTTCACTGCAGATTGACTGCTCAACCGTTAAGTCGCTACCATTGGCCCAAAATGTGATTGGGATGAGTGAGTGAGTGAAGAGATTTGGGCGGCTCTTGTCAGCGAGGTCTTGAGAGCCGACGAGGGTGATTGAAGCGAATATGGAGCGGTGCCGGAATGAACGGGCGTGGGAAACGGAAGATCCCCGAGAAAACCCGCCGACCAACGGCATCGTCCGGCACGATTCCCACTTGCGAAAATCCTGTGACCGGGGATTGAACCCGGTTCGCCCTGGTGGGAGGCGAGCAGGCTAACCGCTCAGCCACCGTGGCCCCGCTTGGGATGAGCCGCACAAGTTGTCTGCCAATGGCAACAGTCACTGGAACATACAGCATCTTGGAGTTTAGTCTGCCGCCAAATAGTCACGCGAATTTTGCACAGGTGTCTGCCAATACGGCTTGTAAAAATTGCGCGGATTGGATTTGAGGTTATAATACTGTTTGGTAAACAAGTGCTCTAAGAGATTTTTATACTTCCTCTACTAACCAGTTTGTAATACAGTTTGATTAAATTCCAATCGGTATATATATATAATAGTGCATACCATTTTCAAATTAAGACACAAATAAATACGTTCATCATTGTTGACCACTTGACTTTGACAGTTGTGTTCCTTTGGGGTAGGTCGATGTTAGGTACACGCGCAGAAGACGGTTAAGCGGTCTACATCATCTTTAGTCTACGAGTCAGACAAAAGACCCACTTCCCGAGCCTTGCGCGACGATAAAGGGAATCGATACGCCCATAAGTAGAGCCAATGATTTTTCGCGAAACAATCTGAGCACATGGTAGATTGCAATACTCTAAGCACAAGCAGAATTTTTTTTTATTTTGCCATTGGTCGTCGTCTGCTGGAGAAGTCGTTTCTGTTTTTAACCGTGCCAATTACAATTCTTGGCAGTGAACCGAAGTGATTCGCGCACCGACAGCAGCATGATAATGCAGCCAACCGATAAAGGTAAACAACCACACAGTGTTTTGAAGTATAACTTTGCCTAGATATGTTTTCGCGGAAATTCGCTGACCCATAACAAAAAGAGCCACTGCGCGCGGTTTCGCTTGCGTGGCTGCCTGTTGTGTGACTTCGCACGGGGGTCACACATCATGAGGAACATCTCATCTCATGATGCAGAGAGAGAGAGGACTTTCATAAATACGTTCCGTGAATGAGGTATTAGCTGTTGCTTTTTCAATCGTGCAAAGAAGGAAGTACTTGGGGTCATTCTAAACTGAATAGGTATTCTGGAATCGAGAGGAGGTTCATAACCCTCGGTACAGGCTCTTCACGGTAAAGTGAGCACTTTTTTTTAAGGCACTGCTGAATTTTTTCTTTTGTCAGATTTCTATATTATTATCATTTTTTAACACAACCATTGCCTTGTGACAAACAAAAGCAGTGTATACTTTTCTCCACTCCTAAAAGTTAATGTCTGAAGCTGTAATAAATTATATTTGCTAGTAGTTAATGTCGGTTAGAAGTGCCTTAAAAAGTGCTCACTTTACCTTGAATAGCCTATACAGTAACTACAGCAGTTTGTGCCGACGGATTTCCATGCACACCAAAGTCCTTCCAGCACACGATGTCTTCGACATCAATATTGTGAAGTTAATTTGCAGATGGCTCAAAATAATCAAATGAACTTAAAAAAAAATAAAGTTTTAAATTAACTGCCACCACGTTCATCTTGTATAGCAAAGCGAAAATTAAAATAGCAAACAAAACATAACTTTCTTGGCATGAACTTGCCATCTTACGAAATACTAGATTGTATATGGCCAGAAACGAATTCAGTTCTACCAATAAAAATTTAGTTGAGTAAACAAACTTCTAAAGCAACCAAATTAATTGTGTTCATCTAACAAATCCCACTGTTGAATAAAAAAAAACCTTCTGTATCGGGCAAAAAAGAAAATTAGAATGTAAAAAAAAAATTTAGTTGAAACAGCTGTTTATGTTCGTTTGACCACTCATTTGATTGCTTTCGTTCGAAAATACAGCTCAAACGTTTGTTTGAATTTTCTTTGTGACAGGACACTAATAGTTTTTGTTAGTGCATTTATTGATGCTTATTAATGATATAAAAATCACAGTAAAACAAGTTCAACAAGAAACTAAAAAATAATGCTGTAAAACATGAAATATTTATTCCCGAACGTTGTCCACTATTTGAAATGCCTCTAATTAAATATTAATTAGAAATATTACGATGTTATCAATAGCCAGTCCAGCCGAGTTGAGTTGAATCGAAATAATTGGATGGGTGTTAACAACGAGGAATTGAGAGCCGATGAGGGTGAAGTGAGGTGCGGATGGAGCAGCGCCGGAATGCAAGGGCGGCTTAGTCCGGCACGACCCCCACATGCGAAAGTCCCGGAAGTGACCCAGCCCGGGGGACCTAGCACCCGGGCGCAAACGAACTAGGATTGAATCTCGGTCGGGTTTCGATTTTTTTTTTCGTGTCAACTGAATCTGTTATATGTACGCAGAGGACAAAAAAAAAACTTTTATTCACACCAATCAAATTTTGAAGTTTCAGGGAAACAAATAAAAGCTAAACAATTTAAGTTTTCCGTTCATTGGATGCTGTCCCAGCCTGTAGCCAGTTTTACCTCAGATCAGGTGGCGCGGGATTTGGCGCTTGTTTGCTTGCAAGTCTGTTATTGGCTCAGAGGCGTGCAGGGAGTGTCTAATAAACTGTGATCCAATTGCAAAGGTGACTTCACTGTATATGTATTTAACGTCTATCTTGTCCTGAAATGAATTCGCGAAATTTTCCTATCCCTATATATGCAGTACATGAGCATAAGGGCTATACACGGTAAAGTGAGCACTTTTTAGGGCCCTGCTAAATTTTTCCTTTATATTAATTTACACCTTTCCGCCACTTTTCATTGTAAACATTGCAATATGACTAATAAACACAGTGTATATATTTTATCACTCTCGATAGTTAACGTCTGAGACTGCAATAAAATATACTTATTGGGAGTTACTGCCTTTTGGGAGGGCCTTAAAAAGTGCTCACTTTACCGCGAACAGCTTATAGACATTTTCCAAATGTTATATTTCAAAAGTGCTCAATTTACAGTGAACAGCCTATATATATTTTACAAAGTTTTTATTTCAAAAGTGCTCACTTTACCGTGAACAGCCTATATATATTTTCCAAAGGTTTTATTTCAAAAGTGCTCAATTTACCGTGAACAGCCTGCAGACATTTTCCAAAGTTTTTATTTCAAAAGGGCTCACTTTACCGTGAACAGCCTATATACATTTTCCAAAGGTTTTAATTCAAAAGTGCTCAACTTACCGTGAACAGCTTATAGACATTTTCCAAAGGTTTTTTTTTTAAAGTGCTCAATTTACCGTGAACAGTCTATAGACATTTTCCAAAGGTCTTATTTCAAAAGTGCTCAATTTACCGTGAACAGCCTATAGACATTTTCTAAAGGTTTTATTTCAAATGTGCTCAATTTACCGTGAACAGCCTGTATACATTTTCCAAAGGTATTGTTTCAAAAGTGCTCGCTTTACCGTGAGCAGCCTATAGACATTTCCCAAAGGTTTTATTTCAAAAGTGCTCACTTTACCGTGAACAGCCTATAGACATTTTCTAAAGGTTTTATTTCAAATGTGCTCAATTTACCGTGAACAGCCTATATACATTTTCCAAAGGTATTGTTTTAAAAGTGCTCAATTTACCGTGAACAGCCTGCAGACATTTTCCAAAGTTTTTATTTCAAAAGGGCTCACTTTACCGTGAACAGCCTATATACATCTTCCAAACGTTTTATTTCAAAAGTGCTCAACTTACCGTGAACAGCTTATAGACATTTTCCAAAGGTTTTTTTTTTAAGTGTTCAATTTACCGTGAACAGCCTATATACATTTTCCAAAGGTATTGTTTCAAAAGTGCTCGCTTTACCGTGAGCAGCCTATAGACATTTTCCAAAGGTCTTATTTCAAAAGTGCTCACTTTACCGTGAACAGCCTATAAACATTTTCCAAAGGTTTTATTTCAAAAGTGCTCACTTTACCGTGAACGGACCATAGTTGGACGCACGTGTCACAGTTTCAGATCTGTACTCTCGCGTTGTTCTGTGTTCCTCCTTCAGGGGGTTATAAGAATGAAAACGGGGGGGGGGGGGGGGGGATGTTGTCATCGAACCGCGCGGGTTGCATAACAACGGGCAGACAGCAGCTGACTGGCTGGGTCGTGCGTGGTGCGTCATCCCAGCTAGGTCGCGTATCTCCTTTCGCTCCAGGCGACACGCGCAGCAGCTCGACCAGCTCGCTCGGCTTGTTTACTAACTGCCGCGTCTCTCCACACGACGGCTGTCAACGTGACTGACAAACCCCGATAACGTACATCTCTACCCGTGCCCCTCCACTACTGACTGGCGCCGGGATCAAGTAGCCACGACCAAACACGCGACCGCGACACATTGCAATGTCACTTTGGGCTGTTCACCGTCAAGTGAGCACTTTTGAGGCCCTAGTTACTGTTTCCTTCCGGTTATTTTTTAACCTTTAAACGTATTTTTAAATAAATATTGCCATGTAAGTAATAAACACAGTGGGTGCATTCCACAGCACTCGGAAATTAACGTCTAGGGCTAAGATAAAATATAGTTATTGACTATTATTCCAAATGAGAGGACTTCGAAAAGTGCTCACTTTACTGTGAATAGCCTATAATTGAATTTACAGCACGACCAACACCACGCTCTCAGGCGCTGATAGGCTACGTTAATTTCAAAGGCTGTGAACAAGAGGGAAAATTGTAATACACAATGGTGACAAATTGGTGTCGTTAATGCGTACAAAGGTAAAATCATTATTTTTAAGAGTAAGATACAGTAGTTTTCAATTTATTTTTCTTTTAAGCTGCGTATTTACCATTGTAGGGAAATGTTCCAATACAATTTCATTTTGCAATGTTGCACATTCTGTGCGTCGTGTCGCACGGCACGACGAAGAATAGAAATAATTTCTAATCCAAAATTGCTGGTCGGACGACGGAACCGGTCGGGCTTACGACGATCTATCTTTTATTTCATTGGCTGGTGGCCGTCGTGTCGTGCGCGTCGGGGCTATGTGATTCCGGCGTGACCCTAAGGCCAGGCTTCACGGCGCATTTGTACAAAGATCTCAGTCGTTTTTTTTTTGTGGTAGTATTTTCAACAAAAAATTTTTTTTGTTAGAGATTGGACTCATCTAGATTTGTAAACCTTCCAAATTTTAATTTTTTTAAATTCAAATGTCCCTACGATTTCATTACTTATAAAATTGTGACATTTTATAAATAATGGAAAAGTGCATTTAAAATTTAAAAATTAACATTTGAATGGTTTACAAATGTAGATGCGTTCAATCTCCAACAAAGAAAAACCTTAGTTGAAAACACTAGCACAACAAATGACAGAGATCTTTGTCCGAATTTAGCCTTTGATCCCCTACACGTGCATGCATGGCGAAACCTGGCCTTGAGGAGAATCGTTTGCATAGTCTAATCGCGATTTCTTCATACTTTTTAAACTGAACTTTTGACTCAACCAAACCATGTATGATGGTCGGTTGTTTCCACATTATGTCACGTGTCACAAGCGTTTTGTTCATAAGTTGGCCCTTTAAGGCCAACTTTAATTTACGGTTTCGGGTGTTGCAGACAAACAAATGTTATGATGCGCGCTGCACTTAAGTCATCACAACACTTGTCACATCCAATGAGCTGCAGGCTTTATGTTCGGCTAACAGTTATATGAACCAACTGACCTAGACTAGTAAGACGGTTTGTGAATCATTTACTCACAGGTAAGAACATTGTACACTGAGCTTCGCAGTGTGCAGTACAGACGAGAAATTACCTACACATGCGTATTGTACACAGCTGTGTACACTGGGTCGGAATGGGTTAAGTAGGGCTTTCAAAAGTGCTCGATTTACCGTGAACAGCCTATACCTTCTGGAACACTGCGCACCTAGAGTCTGAAATTTTCCCTATTGCAAACACTGTCGTGATAAATCACTTTTTGTCCCTAACCTGAGTAGACTAAAGGCCCTTACATTAGAATAAAGGCCCTTATAAAATAGAAGATTTTAACATTTGACTGTACGATTTGATTTTACGTATGCTTTCCTGCGTGTTGTTTCCTATGGAACTTGACGCAGTTGAACTGTCAAAAGTAAAGAAGATTTTGAAAAGTTGAAATTTAATGTCAAACTCAATGCAGCCATTTTGCCGAGAATATAACAGAGGTTCTGTTGAATGTGTGTTGTTTTACTGTAATTTTAATCTCTGTCTATTAAACAAAGCTCGTCTTAAATTAAATAAATGGCACGTGAATTTAATGTGAAGAGGAAATATATGAAGTTACATTTTTGAATAAAGTGAACAAGTTAATTTTTTTTGTTAAATAAATTTTTGATATAAAATTTAAACCTATTAAAAAAAAAAAAGGTACGTAGACTGTATTCCTGGATAATATGATAATGATTTATATAACAAGATACACATCTTTAAGAAGCTCGCAGAACCTATGTTCAATTGTTTGAACTCTGACTTTACATATTGTGTACGGTGGTTTTGTCGAAGTAAAGGAAATGTAAAGTTAATTGTTAAAGTTTTCTATTGTGTAAAGGCCGGGCTAACTGACACAAACACTTTCACAGTTATAATGATAAGCACATACGAAACACAACACACAGTGACCTGTCTACAGTTGATGCAACGATAATATTAGTTTGTTTATGTTGCTACATTATTACAAAATAAATTAAGTTTTGTATAGTTGGTAGTGGTTTTTCGTCGAAAATAAATCTTCTCTAGTGATCTGAGACGTTTTTAAATTTGGAAATTATTTTCATTTCAGTTTTTACTATTAACGTTAACTAAAAAGTTACAAAACTTCCGTGGTTGCGATTATCCACAAATAAACAAAAGAAAATATCTGCCCGAGGAATGAAGTCAAAATACACACTGTCTTGATTAGTAAGTTTTTCAATTGATAACGTAGTACAAGTATTTGGCTGAATATTGAGGCACAACGATAGTATAGGCGGCGATTCACGGTAAAGTGAGCACTTTTTATGGCCCTACTGAATTTATCTTTTCATTAGATTTTTATCTTCCTGTCACTTATTAATATAATCATTGCCATCAGACTAATGAACAGTGTATACATTTCGCCACTAACAAAAGTTGACATCTGAAGCTGCAATAAAATATATTTGTTCGTGGTTAATGCATTTTGAAAGGGCCTTAAAAAGTGCTCACTTTACCGGGAACAGCCTATAATAAGGAAAGTTAAACCAAGTTGAACTCGCCTTGTTACTATAACTGTGCTTAAGTACGTGCTTATCACTATGCGCGATTGTAGCCACTCTAACTGAAAACAAGCATTTTTAACTCTTTATGTGTATCACTGTGTTGTGCTAGTTATGTGCTTATAGCAATAATTATAGCTCGGCCTTCAGGGGAATGGTGCATCTGAAGCAGCATATTTACCCGATTTTCGATTTAAGTCTTTTCCGAAGGGTTTATTGAAATTTTTGGGTCGACAAGACACGAATAATAATTTTCAACACATTTTTACGTTGTTAGATATTCACTGCCTTTATTATTCTTGGAGTACTGATAGAAGAAAAAATAATTCTTTCTTATCTTCAACCGGTGCTCCGAGAATAACAAATGTAGTGAATTTGTAACAATGTTAAAATGTGTTAAAAATTGTTATTTACGTCTTGTCGAGGCAAAAAAAAAAAAAAAAAAAAAAAAAACTCGAAAACTTCTCCGCAAAACCAGTTGCGGCAAAAATTTACATAAATATATGGTTTTCGTGCACCATTGCCCTTAAAGAGGAGTGCGAACCTGCGCGTCCAAGGTCAAGAAGCGAGGGAGCGATACGGGCGACCCGAACACGCAAGCCTAGCGCCTCATCGCCCCAACGCGCAAGGTGTGCAGTGTTTCCATCGCGGTCCCTGTGCTGTGAGAATCATATCTGTAACAGTGGGATTTTTATTACGTGCAATGAAAGCCCACAGATCAAACCACGTCTGTATGTTTGTACTCTTTGTCTTACCGCTTGAGGAAACTACATAGGCAAGCTTAAAAAAATACGATATTTGACCATTTTTCACGAATTTTTTTTTCTCCCCGCGAATGTACTTAATACGATAAAAGTAAAAACACAAGAGTTATAGGTAATAGTTTTTTTTTTTTCTAGGAAAAGGTCGTGTTTACAGAACATATATTTACCGAGATACGCGAATACGCGCAGGCAACGATCTCACTTCACGTTCTAAATGTGACCTTGGGCTGCAGCACTGAGTGCGAGCACCAAAGGCAGAAGTCGCCGGCCCATGTTCGGCCAAGGAGGCGTCGTGCAGCGAAGAGATGAGGTAAATGCCGTGGATGACGGCGCTACCCGGCGTTGTAATTAGCGCCCAGCCGCCCTTTTTAATACGTCCGAGATGGGCGCGGTCGCAACATGACGCCGCCTTATCCGACTTTTACTTGGAGACGGCGAGCGACCTTGACCGCCCTCGCTTTCGCCCTGCCTCGTGGCGGGTCAGCGAACTACGCGCCTGGGCGGCCGCCAGCCACTCCGACGCCCGTCTCCCAAATGGCTGATATTTAGGGTGGACGGTTCCGGACGTGTTGTAACAGCGCTGCGTGCGACCGAGTTGGAAACTACAGGCTTGCGGATCTCGCCGTTATTTTGTTTATCGCCCTATCAGTTACTCCCGAGCATTTCCCGCGTCTTGTTAATAACTGATCATATTTCTTTCCAGCAGATATCAATCTTCTCGTTATTTCTTCGCTCCCTGCAATTAACATTCCATTTCAAATAACAACCGATCGCATAATTTTTTTAATATACAATATAAGAATTTTTTTTTTTTTTTTTTTTTTAATAACTTCATATAGATCCCTGATTTTCCATTTCTCACGTGCATCTATTGTGCAGCGTTTCAAGAACGGTAAATACAGACGTTCTTGCCACAACGCGGGGAATAAACCGTAAATAAACAACATCAGACGATTTTACGGACATATTTGGGGATTTAGTGTGCTACTTCACCTCAGCAAATTTCAACCCTAAATCCCCAAATATTTCGGGCCTAAACCTGATCAAATGGTCGATTTAGTAATCTAAATAATGACCTCGTAGCCATTTCGGACACGACTTAAGGCCGTGTCCGAATTGGCAGGTTTTGTTGGCAAAATGATCATGTATAAAGAAATGGTGACATTTTTTGGAAATTTCGTATTTTGTATCTAGCGGATGTTGGCAAAAATACGAAATTACAAAATCAGTGCCATGTTTGTTTTTGCTTTAAAAACACAGGCTCGAATGCGTAAGTAAAATTATAATTTTTTAAACAAATGAATGTAAATAAAATACACTAGGATTGTTTTAAAAAGCATGTAAGTGTTGTACTTTGTTTATATATTCCGCAACAACATTATTTAGAAATCGTTATTGCATGATTTATTATTTTCTTATTTATTAACGTATTCGTAGCATTCCAGTGATGATTGCATAAATATTACGTCCATTTTAAGCGTTCAATTGAGATAAAAATACTTTTCACAGTTAATGTAATAATGCGTTGCCTCGAGTGCTAAACAAGTGACTGCCGACAACGTCCGAATTGATACCTACCAAATCACGGATGTACAAAATAACTAATTTGTCAATCCAGACACGGCCTGAAGCCGCAGAGTAGATAAGCACACAGAGACTGTATGGAGATGGCGGTCCCTTTGATGCGCGCGCACCCATTCTCTGATTGGCTGCGGGAAGTTGTGGGAACGGGTCCTGCGTCTGATCGGCTACTGAGAACTGCAGAATTTTTCCTATAATCCATTCACGGTTACTTAACACCTTTCTGGAGTCCTGCTGTAGTCCTACTTTCAGGATATTCCTCCGCCACGTGCAAACAAAGATTAACCGAGTCTAGAAAATTACACCACACGGACTGCTCACCTCATTCGTGCACATTCGGTGTAGTATTATTTTGCACAAGAACTATTTCTCACCAGTCTTTGCCAATACACCTGTTTATTACTGTTTTCTATTCATATTAATTGTAAATGAAATATTGTAATTTATAGGTAGACACCTGAACAATTTGCGAATTCAGTGACCAGCAGGCTAGACTCTACAATCTTATATATCAACTGTGCATTGGTTGTCTGCTGTCACTGTGGAAGGCGACGATTGAGCAAGCGTTCTTCAAGAGGTTTCAAACACCATGTGGACCAATGGCTAGAGTTATATAAACACAAGTGTTTTGAATTCTAGCTTGCACCGAAATGAATCCTCGAATTCTTCAGATCTCTATTTATAGATAAAGTATAAGTATAAAATTTCAATTGAACAAAAAAAATTAAGTGCTTTAACGTTAAGACAAGTACAAAACGCTTGTTATACATAGCATATCTTGTATTAAGAGTATCTCTGTCTGTCTGTCCGTCCTTAATACCTCTAAGTCTCTTGAAACTCAACAGAAGTTCTTCAAATTTTGCAGAGCGAATCCTCGGGGTGAAATACAGGTCAAGTTCGAATTTCAGCAAGATCAGATTACGCAATCATTACATTTTACCCTAAAAACTCATTTTTAAATTACTTTTTCCTTATGAAAAGTTCTGTATTAATGCATAGAGACTATTGCGTAGAGATATGAAGGTAATGGAATATCATTTTTGTTTACTTTAAATGTCTCGCTTCAATGTTGAGTTAATTTCCGAGTGGGGCCACAAAGCGATTACAAGAGGGATCGCAGTGGCTCAGTGGATAGAGTGATGCCTAGTGGGGCCGCAGTTGCTCAGTGGTTAGAACTATATCAAGTGGGGCCACAGTGGTCAAGTGGATAGAGAAATATCAAATGGGACAGCAGTCGCTTCAAAGTTGAGTTAATTTCACATAACTTCATTATTACCTACATATATAATGCAATATGTTTTTTTTTTTCAATCTTTGTATGGTAACCAAAATTTGTAAGATGGTAACTATTCTAGGCACGTGACAATACTAGAAAAAAAAAGGTCACGAACTGGGTCCCTAGTTTAGGAAATAATCAGACACGTCTTAGATAGGGTGATGTTTCAAAGGTTAGGTTTTTAAAAAAAAAATGAAGAAAAAAGATGATAGACTACCATTTCGGTTGTGAACACTTGTCCCTTGTGTGACCCCCCCCCCCACCCTCCCTGCTGTGTCCGGGTCAGCTGCGAGGCGCCGGCGCCGGGACACCTGCCCTGGCGCCGGCGCCGTGTCGCCTTGTCGCTGTGTGGTCCAGCGGCTTTCACCTCATCTGCTTCGGCACTCTGTCGCCGTCCATAGAGAGGTCACTCCGAGAACAAGGTCGCTATGGTCGAGCCGCCGTCCTGCCAACACTTCTGGCAGTCCTGCTCTGTATAGCCAACACAGACGTCGGAATCACATAGCCCCGACGCGCACGACACCACGGCCAACAGCCAATGAAACACAAGATAGGTCGTCGTAAACCCGGCCGATTCTGTCGTCCGACAAACAATTTTGGATTACAAATTATTTATATTCTTCGTCGTGTCGTGCGGCCCGACGCACGGGATGTACAACATTACAAAATGAAATTGTATTGCTAAGTTTCCCCTACAATGGTAAACACGCAGCTTAAAAGAAAAATAAATTGAAAACTACTGTATCTAACTCTTAAAAATAATAATTTTACCTTAGTATGCATTAGCGATACCAATTGGTACCATTACCTATTACAAATTTCCCTCTTGTTCACCGCCTTTGAGACTATCGTCGCCTATCAGCGCCTTCTAAATAGTTAGGTTAAATGCCGAGAGCGTGGTGTCGGTCGTGCTGCAAATTCAAGTAGTCACATTGAAATGTGTCGTGGTTGCTTTTTTGGTCGTGTCGTGCTGTGCTCGTCGGGGCTATGTGATTCCGGCATAACCCCAGCAAGCACGACACGACAGCCCCGACACGACACTTAAAACTAAGGCCGCGTCCCAATTCGCCGAGAGAGTACTCTCTCTCGCTCACTCATGACGTCACAGAGAGTCCTCTCTGCTGTCCCAACTCCGAGGAGAGAGCGCGAGAGGGAGAGTGAACGACAATGTACACTCGGTGCTCACTCTCGCACTCTCTCTGGCAGCCATGTTGTTTTCAAGTTTAACCTCAAATATCCAGATATATTTTGTTGTTTCTAAAGCAGTGTTAGAAATATTTTATCGACTTAACTTAATCATTGCGATTGCGAAATGTGTAATAACAGTAATACTCCGTTTGATATGGAACGTAAAAAATTATTATGTTATTAAGTTCATGTTTCATTTAGGTTAATTGTGTTCTTATTATTAAATACTGTGATTTGCACGTACAGTAACTAATATGTTTTTAATCATGCAAAAATGTAACAAATTATAATAAGTTTCTATTTAATAAAATACTGTACATTTATTCCAGGAATGTAAAAGGCAAGCAACATTTTATTTTCACTATTTTTTTGCGTATTCTGCCAGAGAAATAATGCCGAAGGCTTACAGATAGGGCACAAGTCTCAATTCGCTAAAGTGAGCCAGAGTGTGCCAGATTGAGAGTGAGTACACTTTCGAGTTGAGACACGGCCTAAACAACCAATGAAATGCAAGATAGATATGACGTAAGCCCGACAAATTCTATCGTCCGACCAGCAATTTTCGGATTAGAAATGATTTATAATTTCGTAGTGTCGTGCGGCACGATGCACAGAGTGTACAACCTGGCAAAATGAAATTGTATGGCGAATGGCGAGCTTTCCCTACAATGGCAAATATGCAGCTTGAAAGAGAAAAAAAAAAAACTGAAAATTACTTCATTTAACTCTTAAAAATAATATTTTTATATTTATATGTATTAGCGATAACTCTTTGTCACCATCAGGTATTCCAGATATCTCGTCTGTCCACCGCCCTCTAAATGGTTCCGAAGAATTCTTCTCTTCGTGCCGAGTCAGTAAACTGTCGGGTTGTAAATTGGAGCGGTCACATTGAAAATATAAATGTTGTGTCGTGGTAGCGGTTTTTGTCGTGCCATGCTGTGTTTGTCGGGGCTGTGAGATTCCCGTAAGACTCCCGATTTTATACCAGATTTAGTGGTTTTCAAGGGCGTCGCCCAAGAAAAAAAAAAGAAAAGTTTTTTATACCTGTACAGCATAGGCCTACAGTTAAACTTGTAGAAATTATCTGTGGCTACTTTTCCCCCCGAATAATTTTTTTTTTTTTTTAGATCGCGTAGATTTCGCATAATTGCACGTCAAAGCCAAAGTTTAAAGCTCGGTTCAAGATGAAAAACGCGTGAATACGAGAACGTGCACGTATCGAAATGAATATAGGTATTCTTTACGGCGCGGTTCACGATCAACGTGTACGTAAGACAGTCCTAACGGACACTATCACTATGAACCATGCCATAAAGAATACCTGCTTTCAGTTCGATACGTACGCTTAAGTTATACACACTTTTCAGTGGCGAACAGAGATGTACTGTTCTTAGGTAATATACGAATAAAATAAAACAAAAAATTCGCAGAAAATTTAACAAGGTCAATTAGCAGGCCTCGTTTTATTTCCTTTTTTAAGGCACGCCAAGCGGAAGATGTTTTACGAAAATCCCGGGCCAGTCGCAAATACAAGCAATGAAGAATTTCCTAATTTGCCGGTAATTTTTTTTTGAAATTGCATAAATATTTCCTTGTGCGATTTTGCAGTCACCTTGAAGTAGTCACCTTGAATATATATATATATATATATATATATATATATATATATATATATATACATATATATATAATTTCATGGCCAACACAACAGTTAACTCCTACTTAGTGGACAGCATTTTGAGACAGTTACGATATATATTGTACTTTAGAAAGCTCTTCTGAATAAAGGATGTTAAGCTCTGCTTAAGATCTACTTGCATACATGTTGTGTGTTCTTCCACCTTGTAAAATTAACATTGCAACGGGCCTCATGACGTTACTCATGCGTCGGTCAGATGAAACTGTGAAATTTGTAAGAAAGTAAACATTTTACAAATCTGCTCATTTTTACACTTTGTTGCATAAAAAAAAAAAACCAGAAATGGAAAGAATTAATCCTCTAGCTATCACAAATGGTCGCCTAACACTTTTTATTTGACGCTAAGGTATCGAACTACCTTCCATCCATCGTTAGCAACTTTACTGGGCGCGTGCCACTCAGTTTGCCCTGGAAGCGGCATTTTTCCTTACTTAATCGTTAATAGCCATTATCACTAATAGAAGCTCCCAAATATTTAATTAAAGCTTGTATATGGTAAAGATCTAAATATTTCAAAAACACTTTTCTGGCCGTTATCATCCAGAATGTTTTCCGAAAAGAAGCATTCTCTTCTTCAAGTGCTGAAGTTGGAGATACTCCAAACACGGAGGGCATAGCTACAGATGATTGTTAATCGCAGGAAAATTTAACTATTTGCTATGTCAACGTACTGTACACATGTCCGACAGTTTCCTTTGCTTATTGGCTATAATACAAGTATGAGACAACTGCCCTATTTCACTGGACCAATGAGAATCTCATACTATAAGGCAGAACGTTCGCGATCTGCAAACAACATAGTCGAGTCGAAACCTTGTTCATCCAACGTAAAAGAATAAACTAGCTAGAGTGTTATCGAAACTAGCTAGAGTGTTATGTTGGCTCAAAATTTTTTTTCGCGATTTTACATTATATTTAGGCAGCATATTTGTTTGGGAGACCTGAAAACGGTACACATATACACAAAGTTATTTGCTATTAATTAGAATTTCACTGAATTTCTTGGCATTCATGACCCTTGCATTTATTTGTGATGACGTGGACATTTTATAAGTATAAATTAACTGGAATAGTTCCTCAATTATGAGGAAACAACGGACAATTGCTAGAAAAACTGTCAGCTAAATAAAATGTGTATATGAGTGTTGCAGTTATTCGAATAATGATTATGTAGATTTCCGTAACCAAGGGGCTTTTGGTGAATTTTTCATTTGTGGCCTAGTGTAATCCTCTGTGTAAGAGTTGGCTGCACTGGTTCTGCGTGTCTCCTTCTTCTCAACCACGTGCTTAGAAAAGCTGGTTACACAGATTCGAAAACATCGTGACGTCTTTTTCCATTTATAATCGGACTATGTACTTTTTTTTGGCACGGCGTGTTTGTAAACGAGTCGCTAACCGCTATCTGTGGGAACGCCCGATTTCCGCGTAGAAAGTTCCTGTATTTGGAAAAAATAAAAAAAAATATTTAAAAAAAAACCCAACAACACGTTAGCGAAGTTCCTCTTTCGCAATTGGCTGGTTTTAACTTCTAAGTATCTTTGGCTACTTCACAGACGTTCATCGTCGAAGTAACGGAATTATATGATTCGCCCGGTCAGATACCCGCTGCCTTATCACAGAGTGACTAATACGTAGACATGCAATATTCGCGTTATTATTTGAGGACACGTTAATCTTTAAACACTTGTATCTACGCAATACGTTTGTCATTGGACCATACTTCATGTGACACGCCGTGGGTAACTGCGCCAATAAATGAACAATTCACAATTGTGTAACCCAATCACATGAGGGTCAATAAGAAAGGACGTGGCTTCACATCTATGCAGCAGCCACTGGAGAAACGACGCCGACTCCGGTATATACAGTACTGTGAAGTTTAGCCTGATGCCGAATAATAACGCGAATTTTGCATGTCTCTACTAATAGGGACACCCGCTTTTCGCGAAAAAATTTTACGACCACTTGAATTTCATACCATTTTACCTCAGATCCCCATATGTGATTGGATGATATAGGTGTTTCGCGTTTTAGGTGTCTGCGCGCAAATCACAGACTTACAGTATCGGAGAGTAACCTAATTCTGATTGGTCGGTCAAGTAAGAAAGTAAGAAAATGTCTTCTCGCAAACACACGCTGCCAATACGAACAAGAGAACTGATGACATGCCTTTGTACATTTTGTTATACGCACTATTTTGTGCAACAGTGCGCTAGTTGTCCTATTTTCTTAAGATTAGCTGCATAGCGTAACACAAATTGATTCAATTAGGAAATTTTTTATAATTGTCGTAGCACTATTGAAAAAGTGTATTTTGTTTTCGAAGCAAACTTTTTTTTATATATAAGTTTTGTATGTAATGGTCTTCGAAGAGGGTAGATTTGTCATGAAATTTAAAAGAAGATCTAAAAGAAAGAGATGTTCGGGTAACTTATTGTAATGCGAATGGTTTCCACTTTTAAACTTTTTTCCAACCATGAAAACGCTGTAGTGACATTTTCTTTTTCTTCAAAAACGTACTTGACAAAAAAAATTTATCTGTGGTGAATTCAAACATGAAGTATTTATGAACGTTTGTAAAATATTTGGCTCTATTCAGCTAATAGTTTAGTATATATGGTTCATGTGTATACACGGAATTAGGGTGGGGCAAAACACATTGTCTCCGTATGTTCTGTATTTATATTTCGAATGCTGGTAGCCCTAGTTAAGGGCCAAGTAAATAGCTAAAAATACAGTACTACACAGACATTTTTTTTTTTTAATTAATTTTCTTAAGCGCTTAAATCAACAAAGAAATCAATATTGGCGGATGGGAGCTCGCCCCGAGCGTGTGTAATTCAGTCGGAATGAGCGGTGGGTTATCAACGCCTCCAGTGTAGCGCAGTTCGACGTTCCTACGTCGAGCCAATAATAAACGTTTGACACACAAGTGGACGAATTCCCCTGGCGTAGTCGGACACGGAAATAGATCTCAAGTGACCGCATCAGCCAATGAGCGCTCGACGCCTGTTCCCAGAGGTATGTGCGGCAGATTGCACGCGGGGAAACAGGTACAATAGGCTAAGAATTACGATATCGTCCGAATTACGTAAAGATAGTTATGTAGTCCATTCTCGATTACTTCAAAATATTCCGAAGCCCTGCTGAAGTTCTCCGCCTCACAGATACAAGGATTAATAACTAAGTCTACAAAATTACTCCAAAGGACAACGCACCGCATTCGCACGTACTCAATTTAATAATATTTTGCACAAGAACTATTTCTTGCTAGGCATTACCAACGCACCTGTTTTCTAATTTTTTATTCACGTTGATTATAAATGAAGTATAATTTGTGAATGAAAATAAGCGAAAGTTCAATTTAACCTAAAATAAGGCACTTTTATATCAACACGAGTATAAAACGCTTGTGATAAACAACGGATGGTGGTTCAAGTGAACTGCTGCTTGGGCAATCTGCGAGAATTACTCGGAGCTCTGCGTGTTACATTAGAAGACTCAGGAATGCGACCACGTTACGAGCGTGACGCAGCCAATCAGTTTCAAAGGGTCAGACAGTGCGCGCACCCGAGTACATCTCGGTGCCACGAGAGTAGAGATGAAATGCCAGTTCTGGTCCAGTACACCACGCCCGTGTGTTACGAGTCAGGGTTGCCAGGCCGACAAAAAGAGGAAATGTCTTCCTTTTAAAGCTTTTTTTTTTTGCGTCTAGTCGGATTTTTTGTAATAACCGAAAATATCAGTTTTTTTTTCCTTGATAAAAGATAGTCTTTTTAAAACAAATATGTTGATATTCTTAGTTTTTGTGCAACAAAATTTGTTATCATTGTGCTGTCAACATTCACTTGGTTATTTGTATAACACCCCTGTCCCCCCTCCCCTATTTCTCACTAATATTCATTTTTCATATTCCTCTGTGTGTGGTTTGAAATGTTTTGCTTTGTGAAACAAATCTAAACAGACATTTTTCTCTCTGGTACTTTGTATTTATATTTTATGTTAATTAACAATTGGGCTTTTGATATTAGTTTTATTAAATATTAAAACTGAATTATATTATTTGTGAACATTGCCAAAATTAAAATGTATAAAATTTTTTTTATGTAGATACAGTTTACCAATATAAATAATGTTTGGTACGAAGCAGCCTGGGTTGTCCTCCGTTCCAATGAAATGCCCTCTTTTTCCAGAGTGAATGGCCTCAATTTGTATCCTAAGTTTGTGGTAACCCTAGCTGCGAATGTCAACTGCGCTATGGTCGCGTCGTCGTGTGGACAGAGTTTATAAACAAATATGCATTTCAGCTGCCAAATTCTGCATGACATAGTGCCCACATACGCATAAAATTATATACAGGTTGTTTCTTAACTTATATTACACACTTTGGGAGGTTGTTTCCTTACGTAAAAAACATTAAGAAAATGCCGATCGACATATGTCTGGAAACTATGTCTAAGGGTGGAAAACACCCCCGAAAGTTGGGCTTTAAAAATAGTTTTCATTTAATACAATGGAAAAAAATTATAAATTACAATATCTAAATATCTTAACTTATTATTAATTTGTGTCCATTTTATTAAATAAAAACGAATTTTAAAGCCCAACTTCCAGGGGTATTTTCTACCCTTAGACATTGTTTCCGGACATACGTCAATCGGCATTTTCGTAATATTTTTTCGCAAGAAATAACCTCCCAAAGTCTGTAACATAAATTACGAAACACTCTGCATATACCTATATATACTTATATACCTATATATACACCTATACACGCCTATATGCCTATATATATACTTATATACCTATATATACACGTATACACACCTATATACCTATATATACACCTACATACCTACATGTATGTATGTGTGTGTAACATAAAAATCAATTTTACGTCAAACAGAAACTGAGGTACAACTAGTAAAAACAACTTTTGGTATTTGGAAATATCCTGTACTCTTTAACTTGTCATTCATTATAAGATAGTTTTATATCACAAGTACAAAATGTTTATACGTGACATATTTAGGAAACAACCAAATACGTCGTACATACTGCGATTTCTCAAAGGTTTGATTCAAAATGCGCGAACATGCCGCGAATAGACTATGCGACAATCGATGTGCACGTGAGTGAAAGCAAATTGGAAAATTTGCGCCGAGTTGCTTATTCAGCGCAGATTAGCAGCCATGGACGCAATATAAACAAATACTATCGTCGAACAATATTTTACAGTATAGGAAACAATATTTTACAGTATAGAACGTGACTGTGAAGGGAACACGATCGTGGGTTTTACATGAACACGTCTGTGTTAGAGGATAATATTTTCTTTAACGATATGGTTGAAGGCCACCTGTTTTCCGCGAAAATATTCCACGGCTTGTTTTACTCCAAAACACGCTAGTTCAGAACCAATATCGCGGTTGGATGACTTTAACTCGCGCGAATCTTTGGTGTGTGCCAGCCAATCACGCACCTCCATTGTCGGGGAAGTTTATTGCGATTGGCCCAGTCGAGTAAAAAATTTCTTCTCGTGCAGACACTCAACCAATAGCCAAAGTAAATGTGCAAATCTGCATGTAAGAAGTTGAAATCTAGTCTGTGCATGAATCTTTTCGCGAAAAAACAAGCGGCCCTAGATATGGGAATTATCACTTTGTAGACATTGCTCGAGTGTAGCTCGAGCAAAGATAATGTCAAAGTTTCTTTGTCGCATGGATGTGCAATCTTTGTTCGGCTAGTGTTTAACACAACCTCACAAGAACACCACAGCTCAGTAACAATGATATTGCTAAAGATAGAATTTATTTTTATAGCCACTTAAAAGGACACGATTGACTGTAAATCCTTTTATACTATAACTGACATTTGATTGGGCCAGTATCAGCACGGCTCTCCATTGGTTGATGACCGACCAATAATGATCTCTGTAAAGTACAGGGTAGTGTCCGGTGTGGTATGTACCAATAAGAGGACGGTGAGTTCTAACACAGAGCCACCAACAGAACTGGTATTCTTGCAATAGTGGATATAGGTGACTCACTTCTAATTCATCATAATGGCCAGTAAGTATGTAGGTTACAGACGTCAAAGAGTTAGATCGGCAGGTATGGATGAGATATTTCTCTTGGAACTGAAACCACCGTGCTAGCACATTGCATATGAGAGATATCCCGCCCGCAAATTTTCGCCCACGCCATAAACTCCCGCCAGTCGCGGCGGGCCCCCGCCAGCTTCTCGCGCCAACTCAAGGTCACGTGATCGCATCATAGTTGTACGCCCGATCGAACGAGTACACGTTTATTTCAAATCGTTTTATTCGTCTCGAGGATATAGTGTCGGGATGGATCAGCCTGCAGACGTTACATAGCCGTTACCGTCCTGTTATAGGCTGTTCACGGTAAAATGAGTACTTTTGTAAGCCCTGCTTGAGATCTACTTGTATGCGCGTTGTGTATTCTTACACATTATGGAAAATTAACATTGCCATGGGGCTCACTACTTTATTCATGGGTCGGTCAAGTGAAATTGTGAAATTATTAGAAAAGTAAATATTTTACACATCTGCTAATTTTTGCACTTCGATGCATAAAAAAACAGAAAGCGGAATAATAATTGAAGTTATCACAAATGGTTACCTAATATTTTTTATTCGCCGTTGAGATATCGAACTACTTTCCCTCTCTCGTTACCAACTTTACTGGGCGCATATCACTCAATACGCCCGTTAAAACACATGCAGGTAGGAGCAGTGACTTTGTTCTAAGGTTGATTTGAACACGTTGAGGTCTGCACATATTGACTGACACTTAAGACAGATTATAAGTGAATCACCTATATTCTGTTGGTTCATGTGTTAGAACTCACCATCGTCCTATTGGTCCATACCACACCGGACACTACCCTGTACTTTACAGCGTTCATTATTGGCCGGTCATCAATCAATGGAGAGCCGAGCTGATATCGACCCTATCAAATGTCCTTTATCGTATAAAATGATTTACAGTCAATCATGTCCCTTTGAGTGGCTATAAAAATATAAATTATATCGTTAATAATATCATTGTTTCTGCGCTGTGGTGTTCTTGTGAGATCGTGTTAAAAACTAGCCGAACGAAGACTGCATATCCACGCGAGTTTTATTCTGAACAACAAAGAAATTAACAAATTAGCTTTGCTCGAGCCACGCACGAGCATAGTGTAGAAAGTGTTGAAAGTGCTCACTTGATCGCGAACAGCGTCTAGCCCCGTGTGTCGGTCCGATTTCAAAAAACGATACTAACGTAAAAAGAAAGGCGCAGGCAGTCGCGTGTAACTCCAGTCTGGCAACCCGAGGCGTGGAGCAGAAACGCTGGGCGGTCTTGAAACGGGCGCACGTGCCTCCAAGTGGGTCATTCGCGAGAGGAGGCCGTTTTTTGTTTTCCCCAGGACGGAGCTACGTCGACGGAAGTCGTGTCTCCCGGCGCCTGCTCCCTCCCCTTTCACCACTATAGGCTGTTCACGGTAAACTGAGCACTTTTGAGGCCCTAGTGACATCTTCATTTCAACCCCCTTTTTTTTTTTATCCCTCCGCCATTTTTTTAAAATAAATATTACAATGCAAGTAATACGCACAGTGTGTTTATTCCACCGCACTTGGAAGTTAACGTTTAAGGCTGAAATAAAAAATATTCCAAATGAGCGAGCTGTCAAAAGTGCTCACTTTACCGTGAATAGCCTATACTAATAAAGCACGAGTTCCAACCTGTCGACTGGATTTTTACGTTGTCTCTTACGGGTTTTCCCAGTCTCTTCTTAGTTATGGTCTTAGCTATAGGTACACTTAGGGAGGTAGTCATGGCCCCAATCGCCGGCCATGGCTGCCCAATAAATCTCTCTCTGCCGGGATGTCTCCATGCATGATTTCCTTTTCCTTGTAGGCGTAAGGGGTCTAGCCCTGAGATGCAATAAGATCCCGCCCTAACGACCGGGATTTCACTTAACACTTAGTAACAGGTAGGGATAGGACAATTTCGCGAATTCATTTCGGGACAAGATAGACGTCAAACACATATATAGTGAAGTCACCTTCGCAATTGGATCACAGTTTATTAGACTCGCCCTGCGCGCCTCTGAGCCAATAGGAGGATTGCAAGGAAACGTCTTGCGAATCCCGTAACAGCCAGGTGTGGGGCAACAGCCAATGAACACACAGCTGAGGCTCCAGTATGCAGGGGACTGAGGAGTCTAGCCTACAGGTCACTGAACTCTCGAAATTTTCCTATCCCTAGTAACAGGGTAGTTAGAAATTCCCTTACATGTCAGGGACGCTAATTACTTCTGCATATCAGGTAAAATTACCTCTTAAATGTAGAGTAAATTTACATAACACGTAAAGAAATATTCCTTAAACGTTCGGGAAAAGTACGGCATAAGTGCGGGGAAAGTCCCATACAAGTAAGGGAAAATTAACTTTGCATAATAAAATGATATTAAAAAATATCCCGGAGTTTTAGGAGTGTAGTTTTTTAATTATCTATATCCTATGACGAATAATTACCCGAAACCTGAACACTAAAATCCTCGAAACGTGCTGGTGGGTGGCCGTGAACCATTGTCCTTAATCACGACAGACCGATGCGCTATCCATTACACCACGGCGACAGCGCGATATTGCAACTGAATATTAGCGTGTTACATAATTGTTTCTTCCGCCCGTCCTCCCACTTAGCTGTTGAGACAATACTGAAGAGATGCGCGCGTCGTAAGGTAATTTTTCCCATCCATATATGGGATTTGCCACTACCATGTACGTGAATTTTACTCCAGAGTGCGGTAAATTTATCTTACCTGTAAGGAAAACGATGTTTTCCCCCCACAAGTTTGCCAATATTACCTTACACTTGTCAGGTAATTTTCCCATAAATTTTTTTACAGTGTGTGATCGCATGGCGCGCGCATATTTTAAGGCTGCAAAAAGACAGCTTACCATGCAACAGTGTACGCAGGAACAAGAACAGCGTAGGAAATAGAGAGAGAGAGAGAGAGAGAGGGAGAGTGAAAGTCCATTACACCGCACACTGCAATCTAAAGAGTGAGGCGCTCTATAGAAGCTGGCATATAATGGAGGGCGCTCGACAACGAGGTCTGCAAGTTCACCAGGTTGTCTTTCACGCAGGGACCCGCTCGCTTTCTGAGTCACGGGTCACTCTCACAGGAGACCTGACCCTACATTGCTTTTCTACCGCGTTTTGTTGCTGGAAAGTCTGTAAAAGCTGTTCGCGATAAAGTGAGCACTTCTGAAATCAATCTCAGAAAAAAGTCACTGCTCCTACCTGCATAATATTTTAACGGACGCCCTGAGTGACATGCGCCCAGTAAGGTTGGTAACGATGGATGAGCAGTAGTTCCGTGACTTAACTTTGTATTAAAAGTGTTAGGCAACCATTTCTGATAACTTAAATTATCTCTTTAATTTATTTATTTTTAACGTGTCGAATTATAAAAATGAGAAAATTTGCTAAGTATTTTCTTTTTTTAATGATTTTACAGTTTCACTTGACCACCGCATGAATAAAGTGACGAGGCCCATGGCAGTGTTAATCTACATAAAGTGGAAGAAACAACGAGTAGATCTTAAGCATGGCTTTCAAAAGTGCTCATTTTACCGTGAATAGCGTGTAGGAAGGTTCGACGCAGGGCCCTCCAGTAGTTACGTATGTATCTGATGCGGATATTTTGAAATACAGGACTTCGAAAAGGCCGTTTTGGAGTACTCTGAAATGGTGTTTATAACGTGCATGACATTTTGGAGGTACTCGACAGCTCTCGCTTGAAGCGTGTGTTCCTTTCGTGGACCAGCACATTGGACATTCGTTTAGTAGTGTCGTGGAGGAAAGTGTATTACTCTGCAACGGAGTTCAAGCATCCGGTAGGCGGGAGCCTTAAGGAGGCCGACTACTAGGCGCTATAAATGTGTTGCAGTGTGTTGGGAAATTAGTTTTTTTTTTTTAATGAAACTATTCCACGTCCACCCAATGTACTAATTTACGAAAAGAAAACAAACTTCAGGCGATGACGGAATGTCACTTTCATGACACTACGCGTGTTAGAACCACTATTTATAAGCCCTTCAACATAGCTAAAAACAGCCTTTTCAGACTGCCGTACGTCAAAATGTGCAGACCGAATCTACGTAAAACACATGTACAACCATGCATTGAACTTTGCGTTAGACTTTCCATCAGTAAAATAATATAGTCACCGCTTAAAGTCCCATAGAAAAAAACTGTTCGACGAAAAGCTCGCGCGCTAGTTTAGCGATTCGCATATCGTGGCGATGTGGCACTTGATGCGCATGCCAGTGTCGCCCTTAGCGTTCGCTCGCTCCTGTGCCATGTCAGGTAGGCGGTCCCCTTAACCTGCGTGAAGGGCGACGGCAAAGGCACAAAGTTGTGAAGAATACAGAGGTGGGATAGCCGCTCATTCCGCCAACTCCAGTTTCACTCGCCAGCAATATGGTACCACTAACCTGTATCGTGACGGAACTACGTTCGCCAACCAGCGCGTGGTAACTTCTTCGCCAATCGGAAGATCAACAAGTAAGGAATCTTCCGCAACACGGGGTAACCAGTCAGACACGAGGTCCGCTCCCAGAGCTTCGCGCAGCCAATCACAGAATGCGTACGCGCACATCAAAGAAACCGCCACGCTACTTTGTCTCTTGTGTACTCGTCTACTCTTTAGCAAAGGATTGGAAGACAGTCACTCAGCACAGACTCCTCCAACTAACACAAGCTGACTGTGGGGGGGGGGGGGAGAGGTAACAGCTTTCAGAGTAAGTGAAGAGATTTGGGCGGGCTCTTAACAGCGAGGTCTTGAGAGCCGATGATGGTGATTGAGGTAAGTATGCGGCATCGCCGGAATGAAGGGGCGGAGAAACGGGAGATCCCCTAGAAAACCCGCAGACAAGCGGCATCGTCAGGCAAGATTCCCACGTGCGGAAATCCGGCAGTGATCCGGCTGGGTATTGAACCCGGTTTGCCTTGGTGGGAGGCGAGCAGGCTAACCGCTCAGGCACCTAGGCCTCTACTACTTTCAGAGTAGCAGCGCGAATGGCGTTGAACCACTCAGCCACATATACACTGCAACTGCAGCATTGTGCATGGACCTCGAGTTCATAAATCCACAGCAAAGCACTATCCCATAACAGCTTCTCTTAGCAGATCTACAATACACTGCAGTCTGATAAGACTGTACAACGAAGGAAAGGAAAATTTCGCTGTGGTGTAGTGGTTAGACTACACGCCTTCCACCACGGCGAACCGGGTTCGATTCCGGGATGGGTCGCTCCAGGTTTTCTCGCACGGGGGAATCGTGCCTGACGATGCCGCTGGTCGGTGGGTTTTCTCGGGGATCTCCCGCTTCCCCCGCCCTTGCATTCCGGCGCTGCTCCATTCTCACCTCACTTCACCCTCATCGGCTCTCGAGACGTCTATGGTAAGAGCCGTCCAAATATCTCCACTTCACTCTGCTCCACTGGGCAATGTCTAAGCTGTGTTCAACTCTTGTCACACACAAATTCTATTTCTCTGCATGCATGTCCATTGCAGGGGAAACTAGGGCTGAAAGGATTGGGGCCGCGTCCGAAATGAAAAATTCGGGTATTTTGTAATGTGTCATTTCGTAAGTTTCAATTCGGACCTCGTTGACAGTCAGTTGTTTAGCACTCGCGGCCACACACGTTTACATAAACAGTGGAAATTATTTTATCTAAATTTAATGCTTAAAATGGACGCGATATTGTTAGTAAATAAGAAAATAAGTATTTATACAATAACGGTTAAAGCATTTTTTTCTTCGAAATATATAAACGAAGCACAAAACTTGCTTTTTAAAACATGTCTAAGAGTATTTCATGAACACTTATTTGTTTTAAAAAACGTTTTAATTGCGGATTCGCGTATATATTTCGAAGATCAAAACCAACACGGTGTTTATTTCGTCATTTTGTATTTTTGCTAACATTCGCTAGATACAAAATGCGAAATACCAAATTACCGAATTCACGTCACAATCATTTGTATACAAAATCGGGCCACGTGATCATTTTGTCAACAAACGACACATTCCACTTGGTAGTGAAACCACTTACCAGTAGCATGCCAAAAGGAACGCTGTCAGTAAAATTTCGCTCTCCAGTAGCGCTCAGTACTGGAACCAAGTGGAACACTCGTCAGGAGGAATAATGGCGTCTGCTATACGTGTCGAAGCAATGATAGGCTTCAACGTGTTGCAAACATGGGTGGATTTTTCATTTTCGTCTGATTCAGACTCGTCAATTGATGATGAGATCTGAGAATGTGAAAATATACATTCTATCTGCATCTTCTGCAAATAACGACAATGTAACTTCCTCGGTAACCATGTAGCGTCGTCTGCTTTTACTGAGACCGCCTGACCTCCTGCACGTCAGTAGTTTCAGCCGGGAGTATAGTCTCCAACCCAGACGCCATAACACCATTACACATTTACTGATCAGTAGAATCATTGTCTAAAGGAAGGCTCGTCAGAACTGACCAGCACTTTCAGAAACAAGTGGAATGCGACCGAAATTAGGCCGAGTCCGAATTGGCAGATTGTGTAGACTAAATGATCACGTGACCCGATTTTGTACACGAAAATGGTGACGTATTTGGTAATTTGGTATTTTGTATCTAGCGGATGTTAGCAAAAATACAAAATCAGCGCCACGTTTGTTTTTACTTTAGAAACACTTGTGCGAATGCGTACATAAAATTACTTTTAAAACAAATAACTGCACAGAAAATACACTACGAATGTTTTAAAAAGCAAGTAAGTGCTGTGCTTCGTACTAGCCTATATTTACAGCAAGTAAGTGCTGTGCTTCGTATTAGCCTATATTTACAGCAAGTAAGTGCTGTGCTTCGTATTAGCCTATATTTACAGCAAGTAAGTGATGTGCTTCGTATTAGCCTATATTTACAGCAAGTAAGTGCTGTGCTTCGTATTAGCCTATATTTACAGCAAGTAAGTGCTGTGCTTCGTATTAGCCTATACTTACAGCAAGTAAGTGCTGTGCTTCGTATTAGCCTATACTTACAGCAAGTAAGTGCTGTGCTTCGTATTAGCCTATACTTACAGCAAGTAAGTTCTGTGCTTCGTATTAGCCTATATTTACAGCAAGTAAGTGCTGTGCTTCGTATTAGCCTATATTTACAGCAAGTAAGTGCTGTGCTTCGTATTAGCCTATACTTACAGCAAGTAAGTGCTGTGCTTCGTATTAGCCTATACTTACAGCAAGTAAGTGCTGTGCTTCGTATTAGCCTATATTTACAGCAAATTTTTTTTTAAAAGTCGTTATTACATAATTTATTATTTTCTTATTTATAAACGTATTCGTAGTATTCCAGTGATGATTGCAGAAATATCACGCCTGTTTTAAGCATTAAATTTAGATAAAAATATTTTGCACGGTTAATGAAATAACGTGTTGCCGCGAGTGCTAAACAAGTGACTGCCGACAACGTCCGAATTGATACCTACGAAATCACGAATTTACAAAATAACGAAATTTGTCCATTCGGACACGGCCTAAGTTTGTACGTGTGGTTTTGGGGTCACGGGTCACTCTTTAGGCGCGCGCGCGCGACTATCTCTGGGCCAACTCCTCCACGCCGTCGCTGTGAGGGCCACCTCTACGGCGGCTCCCTCTTTAGGAAACCAGTTCCGGTCCCACGGATACCTTTCGCAGCTCTGGCCCGTCGCCTAATGGCTCCAGCAGCTGGAGGGGGGGGGGGGAGGCATCTCTACTGGACGCCGCCTTATTAGCTCGCCTCCTACATCTTCGTCAAAACACAGCGACACGACAGTTCCAGCGAGTTCACTGACATGACATGAAATATGCCTGACAAAGTTTTGAGAGCGCTGCTTTGTGCTCTGTGAAGAATCCAAAATGGGAACTGCTATAATTTGATTAAAAATAAGACCCTTATTAATAGATTAAAGAAACAAGTTAAATAAGTAAATTTCATGAAAACATTTTACAGTGTTACAAGCTGTACGTTATTCTTTTATATGCAAAATAAATTGTACTTTCCCGCTCTCCTTCTACCTTAAGGAGATTTCTAGTTAAACATTTTCTGCGAAATTTATGTTCGCGCATACACACGAGTTAAGTAAATAAATACGCTTTATGAAATGTTTCCTTGCTCCCCCAAACACCCCAGAGAAGTTAAGATCTACCGTTGGCATTGGCACATTGTACTTTTATCCAAATAAATAAATAGAAAAAGAAAATAATCAGTACAATGTCTAAATCCCCATGTGTATAACTTACTTGCGCAGTCTCTTTGAGAATGTGGCTTTCTTTCTCTCCCCCTCTATCTCTTTCTCTCTCGGGGCCGCGGTGGCTAAGCGGTTAGCACGCTCGCCTCCCACCAAGGCTAACCGGGCTCAATCCCCGGCGGGGTCACCGGATTTTCGCAAGTGGGAATCGTGCCGGACGATGCCGTTGGTCGACGGGTCTTCTCGGGGATCTCCCGTTTCCCCCGCCCCCTCATTCCGGCGCTGCTCCAAACTCACTTCAATCACCCTCATCGGCTCTCAAGACCTCGCTGTTATGAGCCGCCCGAATCTCTTCATTTCACTTCCCTTCCCTTCTTTCTCTCTCGCTGTCTCCCCCTCTCGCTGTCTCCCGTTACAACCTTTTCTCCCTTCTCGTCTCTCTCACCTTCTCCCTCTCTCCTCCCCTCCTCTGTCTCTCCCTTCCTCATTCGCTCAATCTATCGGAATGACTAGAGACACTCGAATTTCGCGAAAAGATTTCTGCACATGCTGCCTACCGGCGTACCAGCAGTTCTCATTTACTTACTTACATTTTCTTACTTAACTGACCAATCAGAATTAGGCAACACCGAACCTGTACGTCTGTGATTCGCGAGCATGCACCTTGGACGCGTAACGCCTGGTAAAGCCAATCAAGAAAGGTGCTCTGAGATAAAGTGTTATTGCAATACACTTGGTCGCGAAATCTTTTCGCGAAATTCGGGTGTCCCTAGGAATGGCAGTGCAATGAAAAATTCATAAATGTTAGGGTTGCGGACGGCAGGACGGCGTGGTAGGCTGGTAGTGGGCCGCGGCAGCCTCGAACTACTATCTGGACCGATGTTGTGGTGTTGGGTGTCATGTGGGAGGCTAGGCCGCCCCAGAGGCTACACAGACCCGGAGATGTAGGTCACCTAGACACGACGCGGCGTCGACTGGACACCACGGCCGCGATGCGCCCGAGCATAGCAACACGGCGACACTGCTACGGATTGCGTAAAGCTCTCATTTTGAACTGCACGTCACACTTCCATAGCCAACATAACATTCCTCAAGGCACATCAGCAGGATGAAAATATATCAAGGCCATTGGTGCATGGACGCAGTGTATTCATATCATTTGTGTCGTAACCTGTTTCACACCGGATTTTTCAAAATTATTGGCGCTTCAAGACGCAAATAACAAATTTTATCACCACCTTGCGTTAGATATTCACTGCCGTCATTCTCGAAGCAGTGATGGAAGAAAAGAAAGGATTTCTGTTTTCGTATCTGCAGTCAGTGCTCCGTGAATAATAACGACAGTGAATATCTAACAACATAATAAGATGCTAATAGTTTTTATTTGCGTCTTGACACGAATTATGTACTGCTTTCATGCACCAATGGCCTTAAGGTATTGGCTACCCTGGTGACAAAAAACAAATCAACTGTTCTTAGGAACCCATCTTAGCCAAGCCAAACGTTGTTTACATGACTTTGGTTTTAAGTTTTTTATTCTTGCTGTTCATTCAGTTGGAAACTGGTATACATTATTTTAGGGGCTAACTTCCAAAACTTTTTACAATGGTAAATCGAAACTGGCGACGCTACATTTTCCCAAACTCCTTTGAATTTTCAACTTCATTCTAACAAACCAAATCGGAAAATCAACGATCTCGTTAAATGTCGACAGCAGCCAAGGCGCACAGCGCAAGTGAAACAGGACAGAAACTGTGCGACGATCGCATGACGTCACAAAATTGCTGTGCAATTTTGCCGTATATTAAAAGTAGAATTATTTTTGCAACCATCTAGAAGTAATAAAACGATCAAAAGTATTTTAGTTGTGCCCTAAGTTTGTAATTTTTTAACGTGAATAAATTTCAATCTTGGTAACGCGAAATTGAACTGAGTAAACAGTCGCTCGAAATATAGACTATAGAAGATGAGATAGGCCGATTCTTCGTCTTCAGCGCATGTGCCCAACACTGACGTACCTCAAAACAACACAGGCGTCAACCAGGTTAAAAGAGTTGGCCATGTTAGTATATACCTTAATTTTCAAAAGTTAAACACCTTTATTATATGAAGAAAGTACAACGAAAGGCTGTTCACGATAAAGTGAGCACTTTTGAAATCAACCTGTGAAAAAAGTCACTGCCCCTACCTGCATGTGTTTCAGCGGGCGCCATGAATGACATGCGCCCAGTAAGGTTGGTAACGATAAATTCCGAAATGAAATGGGCGGGGGAAACGGGATATCTCCGAGAAAACCCGCCGATCAGCGGCATCGTCCGGCACGATTCCCACGTGCGAAAACCCGGGCGCGACGCCGCCAGGAATCGAACCCGGTTCGCCTTGGTGAGAGGCGAGAAGTCTACCCGCTACACCACCGCGGCCCCAAATACGTTCGTGGAAGTAACGCTTTGTTTTGGTGTCGTCTGTTTTAAAGCCGATTAAATTAGACATTCAAATCACACATTGAATTATAAATATAGTTGTAACTAATTTTTGTTGTAGGCCTATATATATATATATATATATATATATATATATATATATATATATATATATATATATATATATATATATATAGGCCTACAACAAAAATTTAAAATATATATATATCACCAACGAAGTAAAATACAATGACAACTCTCGGAACATTATAGTATGCTATCGGGACCTTCAACCTAAGAGCCGATATTTCGCACCAATACATCTTAAAATTTCGTTTTTTATAAAAGGGCTCATACCTCCCTTAATATTCGGTTTGGGTATATAAAGTGCCACATATGTTTTCCTTTTACTTTTTCATGAAGAATCGCCTCCTGAAGTTTGTCGGTCTAATTGAGAATCGCCCTGTGTGTGTATGTATGTGTGTGTGTGTGTGTATTTTTTTTCCAGTGGGGTCAGAAGTGCGACTGAAGAGCCGCGTGAAAGTTGGTAACGCTAGGTGTACATTGTGTTGCAGAAGGAAGGGAGAGAGTAAGTAGTGATGCTGAAGTCGGTGACCCCGCAGTTGTCGGCCCCAGGGGCGGGGTCCCGGGTGCTGAGACTCAGCCCTGAGCAGGAGAGCATGCTGGAGGCGCAGTTCGGCCGAGTCAAGAACCCGCATCCCACAGACCTCGTACTGCTAGCCGCGGAGACGGGCCTCGACGAGAGGGACGTCCAGGTATGTAGTCCGTTCCTCGTTAAGGGAGATAAGTCCCCCCCCCCCCGCCATCTTGGATTCATCCATATTTCTCCGCAACTTACATCTAAGTTGGTTTGACGAAATTTCTCGCGCGACACAGCATCTACCAAAAAGTAATTGGGCGCACCTGTCCACAATGTTTGCTCGGTGGTTGTCACCCCGTTAGAATCTCGTAGGGTCACCTCTTGCGGCTGTAACAGCAGCCACCCTGTCTGGCATGCTATCTACGAATGTTTGCAGGACATCCACGGGGATTCGTCGCCATTCCTCTTGCAACCATTCCATGAGCTGAGCAATGTATTTTGGCCGCACCTGACGAGCCCTCACCCGGTGATCCAATTCGTCCCAAAGATGTTCTATAGGGTTGAGGTCGGGGGCTCTGGGCGGGCCAGTCCGATCGGCGAATATTGTTGTCGGCGTACCACTGCATAGTAGCCCTTGAAACATGGCACCTGGCGTTGTCATCCTGGAAGTAACACGGGTTCATTCCGTAAAAACTCCACAATGTTGGGAGCATTTCACTATCCAGAATGTTATAATAGGCCTCTGTGTTCATGCTACCACAGACAAACACCAGCGGTCCTACGCCGAAGGCCGTGAGACCCATGTCAACTGACGTACTGAATTACATATCTTACCAGGTGCTCAAATGCTTTTTGGTAGATAGCTTCTCAAGCTTTACAAACCTGCTAAATTTTCACTGTCTTTGCTAATTTTTAACTAGTAACAGCTGGGGAGTGATTTTTTCCCTGCGATCGAATACAGCAGTTTAACTATAAGCTATTCACGGTAAAGTGAGCACTTTTTAAGCCCCTGCAAATTTTTTCCTCTCAATTAATTTCCATCTTTCCGCCACTTTCTACAGTAAACACTGCAATATGATTAATAAACACAGTGTATATATTTCATCACTCTCAAAAAATAACGCTCGAGACTGCAATAAAATATATTTATTAAGGGTTAATGACTTTTAGAAGGCCCTTAAAAAGTGCTCACTTTACCGTGAACAGCCTATAACCACGGTAGTCGAGCAATACCTACTTCAGAAAATGCACAAAGGAATGTCCTGTCTCATGACGTTCCGTAAAATTATACACAAACTCTGTCCGTCCTACAGTCGCCCGTCTGTCGTTTTCGTCCGTCAGTTGAAATATAGACTGAAGATGCGGTATAGGTCATTCACGGTAAAGCGAGCACTTCTGAAAGCTCTCTCACTTGGAATAATAGTAAATTTTTTTATTTTTATTTAGCCTTAGACGTTAACTTCCGAGCGGCGTGGAATGTACACATTGTGATTATTACTTGCATGGCAATGTTTATTTTAAAATGTGGTTAAAGGATAAAAAATAGATGAAAGGAAAAAGTAAACTAGGGCTTCAAAAGCGATCACTTTATTGTGAACAGCCTATAGACCGCTTACGAAATAAATTTAATAGTTGTACACTTTCCCCAGCCAAAATCTTATCTTGGTTCGAGCCAAACACGAACTTTTAAACACAAATAAATAAACTTTTCTCAGTTTACTGCCAGCTTAAAAGACACTTCTTTGGAACACCAGCTCACCCTGCAGCAGAAACTTTCCCCATGCCAAACTGGGGCCGCGGTGGTGCAGTGGCTAGACTACTCGCCTCCAACCTAGACTAGCAGGGTTCGATATCCGACGGCGCCGCTCGCGGATCTTCGCAAGTGGGAATCTTGCCAGAAGATACCGCTGGTCGGGGGTGTTTTATCGGGGATATCCCGTTTCCCCTGCCCCTTGCATTTCGGCGCTGCTCCACAGTCACCTCACTTCACCCTCATCGGCTCTCAAGACCTCGATGTTAAGAGGCGCTCAAATTCCTCCATTCCGTTCCTATGCCAAATTATCCCCCAAGGAATAAACCTTAACTAAATCTAGGAGATTACACCAGCTTTCGTGCGCACTCAGTTGAACAATATTTTGCATGAGAACTATTTTCTACTAATCGTTACCAACACACCAATTTACCTATTTTTATTCATGTCAGTTGCAAATGGAATAGTATAATTTAAAAGTAAATAGAAGACAAATTTTTATGTTACCCGAAGCATAAAGCACTTGTGATACACATACACGACCTATTGTCATGAAAGAACCAAACATGTCATACATGCGGTCATTTTTTCAAAGGTTTTATCCAAAAGCGTGAATATACTGTGAATAGATTATACACGAGACCGGAATTGTACAGCTGTGCAAATGAACTACGGGAAAACTTAGGGCTGAATTTCGAAGCGGCTTACACTGGAATTAGCGGTTTTGAAAAATAAGTAAACTAGAACAAATACTAGGATAGGCTTATCAAAATGAGACCACATATTTTATCACAACTAAAGGATTGCAAATAATTTTAATACAAATTGCTGACAAATTATGGATTTAAAAAATGGAGGGAGAACTACAACGTCCAACCTCTCTCCCTACGCCAACAATTCCTTTTTTTCTTTCTGTTCCACTGCGTTTCTTTAAACATTGCCTTAATATGAAACCACTGATCTTTTTCACATTCACTACTTTTTGAGCTATCATATTTCTGTTTCGCCTCTTGTTAATGTAAGTATCGTTTCTTGTTCTTTATGTTTACGTATGTGTGTACACTGTGTTATACCTGGTTAAGTGTAAGAGAAGGCATTGAAGCCTGAACTTCGCCAGTACAAATAAAGTCGAAATAAATATCAGGCGCTTATCGTTGATTTGTGTATTCGTTACACTGGTTGGCCACATAGTAAGAGAGAAAGAGAGAGAGAGAGAGAGAGATAAGAAATGCCACCCGTCTCTTTCTCGTAACGGATTTCCTGCGGTTCACACAGTACGCCGTTCTTCCCACGGTTACTCGTTCGTTTCTCAGCTTGGTTTACGCAACTTTAGCTGTCGCTATTCGTTTCACTCTCATGACCACAAACTTGTATTCCCACAGCCAAATTGTCGAGGAGAAACAATTCTTAAAAGTATAGTCGGTGTCCAGGTCTGTAGAGCGGAGTCCCTTAACACCCCCCCCCCCACCCCGCTCTTCAAACTACCTTCAGTTTTTGTTGGGTCGTGCCGCCTTAAATGCGGCACCACTCCATGGAGGCAATAGCTGTTGAGGTGGCAACAGCCTATCTTCTCTGCGTTTATCAAGTGAAGCCGATGCCTTGCCTGACCTTTCAAATGCGCATGCGCAGACCGATTGTTTACGTCAGCCGCCATATTATGAAAGCTACACAGTAAGCAATGTAAAACGTGCACCTTTTTGCCACTACTAGTCACGTCCTTGTTTTTCATTTTCGGCTTCCACTCCATAGACTAATTAATACCTCCATGCACCACTCCTTTTATTTGCAATGCTGAGAATGTTATAACTAGCTGTTGGAAAGTTTACATTTCTCTAAAGTAAATTTCATTTGTGTCAACACAGGTTTGAGTAATTTTGCTAATTTCCTGTGACGTGGTTTTTCGCCCTTGTTTTTCTGAATATTAGTTTCGCCACGATCCCTTACTTCAGTTTGAGTTTTCCCATTGTATGTCAAAGTATTGGTTAAGCATAAAGTACTTAAGTACTAGTTACTGTGTTAACTTAATTCATTAACGATTTTAGTTATAGAATTGTATTTGTTATTGTTCTACCTCATGTGAATATTTCAGTTTTGTCCAGAAAAACAATTAATTATTTTGGAAAACTATTTTTGAATTTTATGTAAAACAACTTCATAATATTTATGTCAATTATGTCATCGGTTAAATAAGTGAATGGTGCATTAACGATCACCAATATTATTTGTATTTTAAATACTTTAATAATATTTTGTTTGCTAATGTTATATTTATCTGAGGTTAAAACCCCCGTTTTGTTGATAAAATACATTTTCAAACTAAGCCAACCAGCATGTCAAAAAAACTTAGCATGTATCAGAAAAACGAATAAACTCTTTGTAAAATTAGTATTTCATATAATGCGGTGTATTTGAAAATTAATAACTAACGCTGTTACCTTTATAATTTCGTTTTACTTTAAATGTAATATTCGTAAACTAAGTTTTAGAAGTCGCAAATGTAACTCGGTTTATGTTGGTACTCGTCCTCTCGAATCGATCTTACTCTGTGACGACTTCCGGTACGTCACTTCCTTCTTCTTCGCGATATCTTACTTTCTTCTGAAAATTGTAATCTAGCAATCCTGATGTGAGAACATCTCTTTTACCGCGAAAGGTATCCTTATTGTGTAACTAATATTCCGCGTCACATTTTGTCCTTTGTCGCTGTCGCGGCATTCACTAATTACTGCCTTATAAATTGTTATGTAGCGGTTGGCCAGCATTGCCCTAAGATGAGGACATGAATTTCAGTTTCGGAGTTGAGGAGTGGTCGTTCTCGGAGGATTTTCCTCGCCGCCCTTTCTCCATTGATTTAACTCCTTGATCGGAGACGTGTTCCTGATCTGCTGCTCCTACATCACCACGCCAAAATTATTTTCATTTTATTTAACTTCAGCATGCAGCGCTACTAACAATCGAATTGGACTGACCTTTGACAATTCAACTGATCTTGGAACAATTCAAATATTTAATTTTTTTTTTTTCGGTTGTTTGACCGATTTCTCAGTGACAGTAGCATCCTAAATTTTAATTAATTCCGATTTGAAAGCCTAAGAAAAGAAAGGCAATGTAGTGTGTGTGTTAATTTTCTCGGTCAAAATGGCCTCTTACGATAAATCATTTTAGTAATTTTAATTTCACACGGAATCCCGAAGTAGAAACGTGGAATATATATATATATATATATATATATATATATATATATATATATATATATATATATATATATATATATATATTAAAAATGTGAAACAAAAATACTCAGTTTTAAATTTTATTATAGCCTTTGTTTTCAAAAATTTTGGTTGCTTGTTGGAAATTATAAAATTTTTTAAATAAAATAAAAGTAATAATGTCACCTGAGATGAATTTTTTTTTTGTAATGAACATCGATCGTAGCTATATCAAGCACCTCAGTTGCATAAAACTGAAGTTTCTACAGGTACTTACCAAGTGACTATTGTTTTGTTTGGTGATAAGTTGTTAAAAAGCTGAATTTTGGGTTAGGCCTTTTACTATTCTTTACTAGCATTCAATTATGCACAATCACACCGCAACCTCGGGCGTTTCCTTTCTTGTGGTGATGAGGGGAGTATACTTCTGGTAGGTTAACCCCTGCCAAATGTCTTGCACCATAAATACTGCCGCAGGGTTCGGTATACTAAATGATATACGTTACATGGACGTCATAATCGCAACAATTGTATTTTAGAGTTATGCGATTTTTCTCATTCTTACAACGATTTTAATTTTGAACATATTCTACCATTTTCTATGCCGACTTTTCCGTAAATCAGAATTCTTGCCAGCATTATAAACGGAAACTCTATAAGATGATGGCAGTGGTACTATATGACCATTTAAAGGTGTAAGAGAAAGGTGCATACGAACATTAAACGGTTTTATTATTATAGAAAAGGTACATACTTTTATAACAGATGCATTTTTAGTTAATTATTTTCGTGTTATGTTTGGTTTATGTATTGAAACGTGTACGAAAATTCTGAAGTTACCTCTAATTTTTTTTCGAAACACATTGAATTATGCAGGAAACTACTATATTTATTAATTAAATACCTGGATTCCAAATTATTGGATCAAATAATCATGCAATCGTATTAAATGAAAACACTCTCTGAACTCCATAGTAACTTTAAATGTCATCACAGAACTGCGAGGTTTACTGTGAGAACGTCAACAATTGTTACCTCGGTAGTTTGGGTTTCACATCACACAGTGGAAATGCGGCTCGTTGCCCATAAATCATTAATAACCTTCGTGGATGAGCTGTTGATTAAGTAATCTAAAATGTTGCAACACAGACACCCTAAAATATTAATAAAAAATAAGCACTAAAATAATACATGGTTAGCCCTCCTCTACTCACCATTCCTCGAGGATTGAAACGGAGAAATAAAACTGCCTTAACAGAACAATGTAGCCTGTTGAATTTCAAATCCGTCGCATCAGTCAGTTGACGTCAGTAGTAGGAGCAAGCTCGTTCTGGCTCAAGTTCCGGGCAAAATTGACACAAGTGCCATTTGATTGGCACGGTCATGCCACTTTTCAGGATAAGCCACAATCCTTATGACTACGCCAACCTCCCACCTCTGCTTTCGAATCTTCCTTTCAAGAAAGTAATAAAGGCAGATTATCCAAGGGCGTGTATCCTGAATATACTTCTTCGGAACATGACAAGGTCTGATGTCCTTTTGGTAATCTGAAGCAGTAAACAAACACTACTTCAAATTATTTGCAAATAGAGTAAACAATGGTTTGTGTATACAACTGTTCTGCATTTTTCCAGTTTTGTTGGTTCATTTACTGGCACAAGTAAGAATAATGTTAAATCTTGTGATAATTAGAAAAATTTTGGCACCCTACTGAGACCTAAAACCCATTATTTTGTGTGCTGCGACATACTGCAGCTTGGCAGATTCTCTCAGCATGTTTGTCAACACACTAGAAAGCCCTACGCTTCAAATGGACACAAGGTTGATAGACTGAAACCACCCACTGTATGAAATAATGTCCAAAACAGCAAGATTTTTCCTCAAGGTCACATTACTTGTGAATGCTGCCTTTCCGTAGCGTTTGTCTGAGTTTTCTCTCTGCAAAACACTACAAGCAACAACGTTCCTGGGTGAGAACTTGTCAAGGTTATTGTTAGGAGGTTTACTGCTTTCAAAGTCTGTACTACAAATACAGTGCACTACTGGGTGTACCTGCTCTGGTAAACCAGTTTCTGGCATGTCAATGCCACTCTTTTACAAATAAAAATTGTCGTATTAGACAGTAGAATGTGCAAACCATTAGGTTACGTTCTTATAACATGGCAGAAAATGTGCTGCCATATTTGTACATTTTACAAATTGTTTTCAGAAAAAACTGATTATCCTGTTTCTTGTAACTACACTCTGGAAGAGTCAAATTCATTACAGTTATTAAATGATGCCATTATTTGCTAACACGAAATTTTGGAGTGTAAGTTCACTCGACCATAGTTTTAATGGTACATCATTTTCCTATGCAATTGCCAGTCCCCATTATCTATATTAAGTATAAGTTTTCTTTAAAGATATTGCATATATTGCTCACACTGAAATCACAATTGATGCTCACATTGATATTGCAGCTATCAACATGGGTAACTCTCAATAACATGACATACTTCAATAATAGCAATATGAGAAATACTGAAATACAAAAAATTATACTTATTTCTAATGTTTAAATAGCTAATGCAGTAAGTAGTTCACTGTGAGCGATGTATCCCTGTATTGCACAGTTCTCCCGACAATTCTCTTATCTTGTGTAAATTACCACTTGACTCCAAGAAGTATTTCTTGTAACTTTAATGCTGTTTCCAGATGTGGTATGCCCAGAGGTTGGCTGCTTGGAGGAAGGAGCAAGGTCTGTCTTCGAACTTGGCAACTCCGAACAACTACTGAGCTACTTGACCTGCTGACATTTCTAACGTGCTTGTTGTAGGACACTTGAGAGCTCTCCCTTCGTAGACTGCTACCAATATTCACCAACACACTCCAAACCGCAACCTACATTGCCACACCATTAGTTTTAATTAAATAACTTGATGGTATTATTTACTACCTGCAACAATTTGAACACAAGAAACATAATTTTTAACTTCTTGAAATGTTGCTGTAGTAATAAAAATTTCCCAAATTTTTATGCTAATATTTTGGTTTTGTAAAGTAACGAATATTTGTCTCATTTTGTCCCCAGCTGACAAATTCAGCAATGTAAGATTCTGTACCAGTTATAGACAGGGAGAGCCCTCTAGTCAAACTGCAGTCTGTTAACAGACAAAAAAAAAATTATGTCAGCTATTTATATGCTATGGTAACTTGCGTGCTACGGCTGCGACGCCATGATATACATTACAGGATTTTATCTGTAAATGTCTCTCTCGCAAGTATTATGATTTTAAGATGTATCTTGTAAGTTGTTGAAAATTGAGGAATATTTTTATATTATGCCAATAAGTGTTTAAAATTAAGGGGCAAAAAAGACACACCAAAGTTGATGTAAATTTACCGACTAACTGTGTACAGTTATTGTTAAAAATTGGAATTAACTTTTTGAGATTTCTGCGAACTAGTACTGCAAAGTTTGTATGTTTATTTATGAAAAATATTTTTTTTTTACGTGAGTTTAATTTTAAAACAATTATTGGGTATTTGTACTGATAAAACTATGTATTTGTACAATTAAATTCCACTTAAAAATATGTATAAAATTGTACACAAAACTGTATCTTTCTATGTAACCTCTTCACCTGCTTCACTCCATTAGCATATTTGAGTTTTACACTTTCAATGTTCAAGAGCGCATGCAGGAGAGAGAGATTTTCTGTAGACATTTTGAGAGAACAGAATAACTTGGTCTTTAGTGCCCACAGAGTTCAAATTAGAAGGAGATAGGATAGTGATGGAATGCAAGGGTAGGGGTAACAGGAGAACTCTGAGAAAACACACTAGTCAGCAGCATCTACCACATGCAAAAAGTTGGTGTGACCACCCTAATTGGGGTGACCAGGAAAAATGGATAGAGGGGCTGAGGATGAGGGGAGAAAGTGGGAGGGGGGGAGGGGTGAGTTGCCTTCACTGTCACATCTCTTATATATAGTCCATTCACGATTACTGCCAACTTTTCTGAACCCTTGCTAAACTTTCTGGCTATTACATCACTTCATGCAAAAAAAAAAGTTAACCAAGGTTAGAAAAGTTCACACAACAGATTTCTAAATATTGCCATGTAGGTATCGCAAATGTTCTATACTTCTGTTAACATAAAAATACTTAGCTTAGATTTAGTTGAACAAAACAGTTTCTTGCATTTTATCTATAAAATATATTTCATTTACAGAACATATAAATTAAATAAACGGGAGATAGGAGTGTGTGTGTGTGTGTGTGTAATGCAAAATAATATTTAACTGAAAGTGCACAAATGCGGTGCGTTCAGAAAAGTTGACAGTAATCGTGAATGGACTATATACAACACATCCACACAAAAGTGTTCTCTTTGTTACGTGTATAGACTATGCGTTTAATTTTACATTTATTCTTTGATACAGTCTCAAATTTCAATATGCTGTATTATTTGAAATCATTTCCGTCTGTGTTCTTTAGTGCACATTGTTATAGGTTTTAGGACATGGCCAATTTTCCCCTTAGCACCACATTTGTGCACGCTCAGTTTGATATTATTTTGCATTACACACTCTCCTATCTCCCATTTGTTTTATTTATACACACTGTAAATAAAATATGATATTTTATAGATAAAATGCAAGAAACAGTTCTGTTCAACTAAACCTAAGCTAAGTATTTTTATGTTAACAGAAATATAGAACACTTGTGATACCTAAATGACAATATTTAGAAAACTACTAAACATGTCATACATGGAGTGATTTTCAATAGGTTTGATTTACCAAAGAGTCAAGATACTGTGAATAGACTATAATGGTGCAGTACATCTTCACATGTAGTGGAGTTAAATTTCTGTATACTGTAGCTCTGTAGAAAGCAACTTTCTTGAAGTTTTCCCACGAGAATAATAGTTTTTCTGGCAAAAGCTAACAATGCTGACCACCATAAGTGTCTCCACCAAGAGATTACCACTATCGGCATTTCTAACGGAAAAATAGACCATGTACCAAAATCCAGGAGAACTTGCACTAAGGAATACAGATTGATATGATTTCAAATAATACAACATATTGAGATTCAAGACTATCCAAGGATAAAGGTAAAATTAAACCCATAGTCTATACATGTAACAAAGAGGACACTTTTGTGTGGATGTGCAAACACAAGTTTCATTGGTCAAACTGTAGAAAACTGACATTCACTTGAAGCCATCACTTTTTAATGATTCTGTAATAGGGATGATTGACAGAATAAAATTGATTTCATTCATACACCCGCCCGTGCAAAGATCAATGTCATGAAAAAAAATTACACAACATAACATGAACACAAATCAGTCTGTAACAGTGCCTGAAGATAGGGGCAGATTCCCGTTGACGCATAACGCCCTACTGCGCAGCACACTTGCGCGCTCTACTTTCCGACTTCGCACCATCATCACGTGCTGATAGAATTACGGGGCAAGTCACACATCAGCAGGCAATTTAATACCATAGCTACAGGCTTGTTTTCACCCAAATTGGGCAACTATACACACGTGGATAATTAGTGATATTTAATGAGATTGTACTGCCCGCCCAGAATCTGGCATGCAGTTGTTACCCCCGAAACCGAAGCTTGTTTTACCCACCGAGCCACGGGCACGCCAGAATAAGATAAGCTAGTTAATAGAGGCGCTGCAGGAGAGCAGCACCCCTGAGGTCAATGTCATCGCCGCCGAGCCCCACGGGGAGGCAATAAATATGTCAGCAGCCTCCAGCCAGGGCGATACGAAATGTATGGCTCAGCTCACTGGTCTGTAATAACCAACCCCTGCGATGGAAGGCTAGCAACCCTGCACCCCTGTGACAGCCTCCATGCTGCAATTTTGGGTATATAAGGAGCAGCACAAATGCTCTCACCAGTCCATGTCGGCCTGCCGACCTGTAGAATGTTAGAGGGTTCTCCAGGGTCTGCATAAGACTCTCCAGCCTAAAGAAGGCCCTCCAGCTTGAAAAGGCGCTACCTCTTCAATTCCAGCAGCTGGCTCCTCCAGAAGCTCCAACATCTACCCTGCAGCCATCAGAAGAAACCACCCAGTGAAGTTCCAAAGGTATCACAACGTCCTTAACCCTGCACCCCCCTCACTGGAGTTAATCCTTGTGCTCCACGGTAACAGGCCGTAAACGTAGTCCCTTCTGGACACAACTACCCATCCTTACTCGCTGTCAAATGAGATTTAAAATTTTGCAGTTTTTCTTGGATTTAAATATTGATTATTAAGGTTTGCCCTCACGTGGCATAACATAACGTAAAATAATTTATATAATTATTTAAGACCATTTTTATACAGAACTGAATATTCCCTCTGTTTTCACGAAGCCGCAATATGCTGTGCTAAACTCAATCTTTGGTGAGAGAGTTATTTATTCCCCTCTCACGTGTTTTTAGTAAATTAATGGTGGATTATTTCCTAGCATTGGTGGCTCAATAATTAACAAGCGACCTCGGCGGACTAAGCATGAGTGGGCCGAACCCCTTAAGTTTCCTGGTGCCTGAATAACGTTTTAGTCTGTACAAGACCAAGAACTCCTGAGGCGTGTCTGGTACATCCAAGCATACCCACAGAAATGCTCCCCACCTAGTTGGTACCACATCTCGCTCATTACCTTGGTGAGTCTGCACAAGACTACACCCAGGAGGGCTTGAGCGCAGACTACTAGGTCACGAGCACGCCATCCTAATCCTTGAAGAGCCCATTGAAGGAATTTATTAATATCATAAATTTGCGGTTCAGTATTCAGATGCATAAAAAAGGAGGTGCAGGTGTACACAATACCAGAATCAGACGACTAGCCCGTCGGGCACTACGAGAGCTAGCTCACGCCCGTCATGTCAAACCCTCATGTCAAACCCGGCAGTGATCCTACGCTAGTTCCTCTTAAACCTGCGGTGAGGCCCGTTAAATCGATCAGGGAAATCCCTTCTATTGATGAGAACTGCGATTCTACCTGGACCCGTTCTACCTGGAACGTTCAGAGTTGGATCACGTAAATTGTCAAGTACCTCCCAATGCCCGAACCGGTATTGAAACCAACACCACAGCAGAGACCCGTTAAGCAAACTCCCCCCAACACTTGCCAGATTCGTACCGAATCGGGTAAGGTCGTAGTAACCCCCCCTAAACCGGTACGTAACGGCAGAGTAATTACCACAGCAACTGACTTCGTCCCAACACATAAGCCGACCAGACTAATCCTGTACAGGCACCCTGGTAGCATGCACAAAACAGACTAGGTTGTTTCTCCAGGGCAGAAATTAGTACACCCCCACCTCATTATCATAATCAAGTATCATATGTTGTTTCTCTATTGGTGACAGTTGGCATCACGTTTCTTGACAGCCTTCGCTGTGATTAGATGAAGCTCTCTTTGGTGGAGGGAGGAGGGGGGAATGTTGATGATCAAGTTTACCCTGGGGTTTGTTTCTCCTCCACCCACTCTCTGCCCTTCCACCAGATGGTGCCCTGTTAGATCCCCCAACGTGGGCAAATCCTCGACCTGTCAGGCGAAACACTCAATAGAATCCTTATCACCGCCGAAGGGCAAATAATACTCCAGAGGGGATCAGCACCTGCAGCTGCCTTTCTGAACCCTCCCAATAAAACAGGATGAGGGCACCCCCCCCCCCCCCCCCTCCATCATTCCATGACTGGCTGCGCATAACAGATAACATGGTGCCAGGTGCAGGAGAATCCATATTTATCCAATTTTTACTTTGACAAAGTTAAGGGTTGTCTTATTTTTGCATACTAATAGCTTGTCAATATTTTTGATTGAATAGCGGCCCATAGCAACATTTGAGGTGTAGTACACTATACATTAACAGCACATAATTTTTAGCTTATTGTCAAACTAATGCTCCCAAAAAAAAGTGTAAATAAATTTCCAGAGAAATTCATTTTGTTGAAGAAAATGTTAACAGCATAACCTTGCACTTTTTTTTATTCATGTTTGTGTCCATGCTTTTCATGTCACATTCTAGATTTTCTGAAATGTGCAACAAATTTTTGCACTAGTGTTTTTGTACTTTTAGTCCTACTTTGCTTCAAGGTTATCAAACATTATGAAAGTAATAACAGCAAACGTCATACAAAAAAAATTTACATTCAATGTATTTTACTCATTTTATTTCCAAAAATAAATATTTCTCAGTAACAAAAATAAATTAACAATACAATGCAAATTACATAAATACAATTCAGGTAAAATCTTAATGCTTGGTTAAATGTGTTATAGAAAACCAATATACAGTAAAATTATTTTTATAATAAACATGTAAAATTAAGTATATCAGGAGCAGATGTGACAAAACGTTAACTGCAACCCCTAAACTCTTCTGCAAAATATAAAATAACTCAGTAACAGATGCGAATGTCAATCATTATTTAAAATCTCTAAAATGAAACATAACACTGCCTGCTGTCCAGCTGTTCAGAGTGAACACAGAGCATGAGTTAATACAGTCATTAAAGGTATCAGAAGAAAGAGGAGACGACGGTATTGGAAGAAAAGGGAATAGCAATGTGCCTACTAGAGTGTGAGAAGTGAATTTGTTCTACAGTACATCACATCCCAGGGGCGTATGAGCAGAAAATCCTGGCCACACAGTGTCCTCCTCCAGATCCCTCATGTACAACCCAGCGTCAGTTGGGGAATATGTAGTTAGCAAGGACAGAGCGGCCCAGACTCTCGGCAGGTAGCCATACCCCTCTCAAGCCACACACCCCAGAAGAGGAAGCAGAACAGATCACACCACCAGGCAGCACACTCAAGACAACACCTAGCTACCTCACGAGGGCTTATCACCGCCCATCCAACCCATACAGTGAAAATGGGGTGGAGTTATCTCGTTGGCTGAGTGAAACCATTCTCTATATCCAAACACTGAACTGCTTTTCTGTCAACACGACTTCAAATCAATTTTTAGGGTTCAGCAAACGTGACTTTTTTTCTCACTAAACAAAAACTACAGATATGCTATGAACTTTTGTGAAACTGAAACAAAAATAAAAAATAATGATGTTAGAGCGAGGAGTTAACAGGAGGTTAACGAATTTCGTAACAATTTATCAAGTTATTCAATACAGCAAATTTGTTGCAAAATCAAATTTAAAAAAATGGAGAATTTACCACAGGACGACTTTCAAATTTTCGTTTTATATTGTTATTTCATTTATAAAATATTGAAAACAAACAAGCAAAATGTTTTACAGTCAAAAATTGTTCTCCTTGGTGCATTAAACACCCGAAAATTCATTGAAATCAAGAATTTTCATTTTGTTACAATTCAGTAACAAAATTTCTTACTGAAACAAAAATGAAAGATATCATTTTTCGTTTCAAAATACTGAATATTCGCACAACCCTACCAATTTGTAATACAGTTTGATTAAATCCAAATTGGTAAAAGTATTTTATTAATATAAAAGTGCTTGTCATTTAAAAATTAGATATAAACAAATACATTTACCACTGTTGACCATATGAGAGTTAACAGTTGTATTGCTTTGGGGTAGATTAATGTTGGGTACACACTGTTACAAAACAATCCTGCTGTTTAGACAACAGAGTTGGAAGAGCAGGCCACAAGGAGATTTACAAAAAAAAAAAAAAAAAAAAAAAAAACATTCAAAACGAGTCACTTCTGCAATTAGTAAACCAACCAAAAAAAAATGTGTGAGGTAAATTAGAAAATGTGGGTCCAGCAAACCTCATGAAAATTCCTTCCAAATACTAACAAACTAATGGGAAACTCCGTCCTCGGTGCACATCCGGAACCCATAGGAAGACATATTGAAAACGAGCACGTGGGGCGGGGCAAAAAGTGTGAAGGGAGCCATGGAGCCAGCCAAGGGTGCAGTTCGCGACAAGTTACCGGAGCAGCAAGCTGGGGATCCAACGAGAAGGTAGGGGTGGTGAGTCCCGGGGCGAGACAATGGCGAGTGCTATTCCTCCTATGCTTCTATCCATTTCCTAACTAACCCAATAACCTTCCCCTTCTCTCTCTTGTTGGCCAGATGATCAATTACAGTGATACTGTAATTCTATTTTATTATACAGTAAAGTAACAAAGTACAATTTCACTTCACTGTCCTTCTAATTTACTATAATCCTTCGTATTTTCTCCCTTTCTAAAAGCTTTTAAGATGATGTTAAGGTCAACTTATAACAACACGCACCAGACGAATAATCGGTCTACCCCATATTTAGTCTACGATCCAATTATGCTGGAACAGGGGCCTTCTACCCGGCAGTGGTATCAGTGATGACGCAAGCTCACCAGAAGTGCCTCCTGACCCAATATTATCAGCAACTGTTAAGGTTACAGGCGGAAACTCCCTCCCAATGAAAGATGGGGATGCATCTTACACAAACAGGGTCTGCCATCCGTGTACCAGGTGTGAGAGCCATATACCGACCGGTATATGAGGAGATCAGATGAGGCTAGCTCAATCCAACAGGATGGCCAGACACAGCCTCATGAGGGACCAGTCAAATCACAAAATTATTTTGAACGTGTTTTGTAAATGATCAATTCATCACTGCTAACTTTTGAAAATCCACCAACACACACCATGCAATGACAGAACTGAAGTTTTACCAAAGGATCGACACAAGTAATGTATATGACTGCCTCTTTGAGTTGACATACTGGTTTTTAGATATTTCTGCATAAGAATATGAAACAACTGACCTGTTATAGCTGTTAATACAAACAAGTAAGCTTTTTTACATTGAGTAATGAATTTTCTCTAGGGAGAAAACCTGCAAACTCTCATTTTACTTAGAATGGTAAACGCACATTTTGACATATACCTGTAACAAAATACCACCCAGCACCACTGGATGATATAGGAGCAAATTTGTGAAATGAGGATGCAAACACAGTGAAACTGTGTGCCACTCTCCATAAGTAATGTCAATTTTTCTAGTGTATACAGATAAAACCTAAATAATACTGAAATGCATATAATATTAGATAATACACACCGTAACACAAACATTCAAGTTTAAACACCAAACAAAGTTAAATTTGGCCAAACCCATTAATTTAATCCCTGAATATAAAGCAATTAATAACTAGTTTATACCATAACATGATTAACAGAATACCAGCTCAACAATCATGCTCATACCAAATATATGACCTAAATCTTGGTAACTAACTCCATTACCTTTCTGTGTACATATTAAAACACAGCTGCAGTGGAATAAGAGCAAAATAGCTTTGTGAAGGCACACTGTCACATCTGACACAGAATAAAATGCCAATTGGAACAAATTATACATTTTGCTGAGCTGCTAATTGTGCCTTTTGCAAATCAATACTGCAAATACAATAAATCAGGGTTTGTTTAGAGTTAACAGTAAAAACCTCTTCAGAGAAATTTCTTCTACGAATTTGCACAGCTGGTCAACTTCAAAAAAATTTGCACCATAAACATAATAAATAACCAATGTCACAGCTTTCCAAGACTTCTAGAAGATAAGCAAATACATATAATGATTATTTTTCAAGATTAAAAAGGTTTACACTGCTATCATAACATGTGACAGACTTGAAAAAAAATACCACTCCACAAGGAATGTATACAAATATACTGTGGAATGGTTATACTAAGCCAACAAATACTGACCAATAGTCATGACAACACAAGAACAATAAGCATAAAGGCCTCTAGTCTCCGATACATCAACTGCAATGTCAGTAATCCACACTGGAACAGAAAACATAATGAAGCTGCCTCGGCTAACATTACACAGTTTAACTTAATGGTCATTTCCATTCCAACGGTTACAAAAATAAAAATGCTTTCATTATGTTGTAACTACGATGCTGTGAAGATTTGCAAATGTCAAATAGTGACTCCAGCCTTTTATTATATTTGATTAAAGTTGATTCACGATAACTTCGGCCTTTTCTGAAGCCCTGCTAAATACCTACTTTTGGTTACTGATTACGTATCCTTCCGCTACACGTAAACATAAACACTGCCATGTGACGTCTACTTGTACAACTGTCAAATGCGTTGGTTGGTGTTCAATGAATGCTGTCATATTTCCTACGAATGTTCACAGTTTAGGCCTATAACAATATCTAGGTCAGCTTTATAACTATTTGTTACACACGATATAGCACGTTACACTTAATGCATATTAGTATTTTGCCACGACGGTATTTGTTACAACTGTGGCGGAAAAAACAGCAGTATTTAACCTGTTGTTAATATGTGTTTGGAATAAAAGTTAAAACGAAGGTACAACCAGTCCAACGAAACGACGCAGTAAATTCAAGCACGCAACTCGTGTCGCTTATTTATTGTTTGTAGCATCGACAAAAGTAAAAGATAGTGGTGAACATTCGAACATATACGCCTACCGTAACGTTTATTCCGCTAATGTTAACATGAATTGGTACTTACTGGTTTAAGGTTTCTTTTATTATTTATTAAATTTTATCTGGGCGGGCTTAGTATTTAGTTGGGATTGCTCCAGACATTCAAATCACAGAAATGTAAGCTCGTTACACAACTGTGTTTCAAACATCTAGCGCAAAGGTACACAGTTGTGACAAACAGTTATGTTATACAGTAGTTATGTTATAACTTCGTCATAACATAACTACTGTAACGAAAATATATCTTATTTAGTTCCCGGCACTATTTTTTCAGTTCACGGTTAAAACGTATACATTTTGCACATATTTGAAATCCACACACACATATCTGGCGTGCATAACAATTACAATGCAGCCACCACGTACTTTCAAACACAGCGATCACAACACTTTTAACCCTGCCGTGGAAACACATTTTTATCACAACATTGTAACTTGCTAGGATGTTGAAAAAACACGAGTATGAACTTGATGTTTCGTTCAGAAACATGCAGTGTCATTGAAACGTCGCCACATCACTGTCAGTCGTAAGGCAATGGTTATAATCGCCCGCCATGTTGGGTTGGGACAAACATGTGATTCAAGATTCTCCTTTCCACACGTCTGCCAACCTGCTGGATTTGTAAGCATCGCAACATCGCATCATATCTAAATAACATATAATAGGTATTTAAACAATAAAATCTCGTTTCAGTTGTAAATTACAATCTCAACATCATTTATATTGCTGTAATTAGTATAAAGTGCTGAAATTAGAAATAACAAAATTTATACTTTTCCTGCCGCACAGGTGGTACGAACTTCCCGAGAGAGAGCGACACGGGGGGGGGGGGGGAAACCCAGTGTCGCTAGAGCGAGTCTACACACTGTAATTTCCGATGATATTTTTTACTGCAGCAATACAATATGTTTCCGTCAATGCTACCTAACAATACAAATATATAATTTGGCAACGTTTAATTTACAAATAGTATACATAAAAACTAGGTTAAAAAATATTGTAACTGTGGTGAACTATTTCTTATCGGCCGTGGCCAACACGTCGCTGCTCTGGCTGTTGTTAATTCGTATTTAATACGAAATGAATATTACAAGTTATAGAAGATACTAAATAGATTGTTAATATATTCAAGAACACAGTACTTTAACGGTAATCACAGGGTTATATAATTTTGGAATACAAGTGATTGAACACAACAGGTTGACATGTTACTCCTAGGGTGATTTTTCAAAGGTTTGATTCCAAAAGGCCGAAGAATACGTTAATGGACTATAAACAACATATTTGCTTTAAAAGTCAATTTTATCTGTTCACCAATCTTTAAAAAAATTATCTTTAACTTGATTAGAGTTTTAAAAAAATATTTGGCATAATATTTGCAGAAACATAACAAACAAAATCACTACAGTGGTAATAGTACAATATTAAATTAGCTGTAACAGCTTTAGTCACTCTGAAAATGCAGTGAAGCATCTCAACAAAAACTGCACTTGGCAGTTATTTTTGTACATATAGATGCTCAAAAAACTATGCAAACAAATTAGGCAATAAGCCTTATAGCGTATTCAAATTACTGCTCTGAACTGCACTCGGTGCACACTGGCTGTGTGCCGCATGTTCCAATTACACGAACTCGCTCTAAGAGCAGTTGGATTTTTGTATTCCAATTACAGTTGCAATGAACGAGTGCACACAGAGAGCACTTTCATCCGCTCCATGTCTGGAGTTGGTGCGGCAGTTTCAGAGCAATATGGCAGTGGCCTGTGATTATGAAAACAACACAAAAATAATTGCAATGTTGGACACTATACAATATCTAACATTTCAGCAGCTGAATAATATGTAATAGTTAATATGGAACAAATGTGCTCATAGTATATTGACAACATCATTTGTCATTACAGCGGCGATGAGGTTAATTTCACCCAGTGACTCGTGCATACATTTGCAGACAAGTTTAAATAGAGAAATCAGAGAAAATTACCTGTATGGAATTTCATAAATTTAAATCCTTTTATAAACATCGCAGTTCATGCATTTTCTTCAAAAAATGTTGCAAATGTTATGAACTTTGTTTTGCAACTTTACAAAGAAAAATACAACACATTCCCACATAAAATGTGCAGTTTTTTGACAAGTTCAATTCATACAAGAGAGGTTGCAACATTTTCTGACGTTCCACAATGGAAAAGGTGAAATGAGTTTATTCACAGTCACAATATTTTGTACCACATCATTACATAAATAAATATAAAGGTACAGGAAAATATGTAAGAGTTATAACAACAAAACCATTACAAAAAAATTACAGTAATGGCAATCTCTTCATTAAACCACAGATGAAAAGTGACGAGCATTCAGACCCACGAGAAAAATTGGAACCAAAATATGGATAAACAGTGCCATCTGCAATGACATATTTAGCATGTTTGCAGCCAAGAAGAATTGAACCACAAGGCAAAAGGCAACCCAGGCACATGCATCAAATGCTTCATCACAGCCTCTACATGCAACACACTGAAGTAGCATGCAGTATTTCTATCTGCACCTGCCAATTATGAGATATGCAACAGCGACCCTATTACTTTACAGCTAGTGTATCACTGCACTTACCACAGTCTGCACACCAACACAAAACAATGCTATAATAATTTTTTTAAATTTAGCACAACAATTTAATTAAAAAAAAAAAAGAATTGAAATACAGTAGAAACCTTATTGCATTACCTCTTTTTACATTTTCTCGCAAAATTACAACATTTACTTTTGGTCCCATTTTATACCCATCCCGCTACAATACACAATATCCTAGTTTCTCGCTATTTACACTACTTCTTTACATTAACACCGTAAACAAAATACTTCAGTAGTAAAAGAAGCATGTTTTCAATTAACGAAAAGCTCAACATTTTAAAGTATGTCGATGAACATACTGGGACACGTGTCTCTCTTATAGATAAGTTGGGTATCCCAATTCTCACAATCATCATTCAGTGACTTTGTCAACATTTACTATGACACGATAATCACTGAAGAACAGTCAAGTGAAGATATTGGAAGGTCACGGAAAGTAGAAACCGAGAAGAAAACAAAGCCAGTGAAGAAGAAGATGAAGTATTACAAACTGTATCAACTCCGAGGACCTACTTTTCGGGGGAGAACAGTATTTTCCATCAGCTGAATGTCCTCGACAAAAAAATAATAATTGAACATGTTGGCAGTCAGCAACTGAAGTAGACAAAATCTCAGACTTCTTTTCAAAGTCTAATTAAGTAATTAAGTGGAAAGTGTGAACTGTTGTAGTGCATTAGCAAATAAAATCAATCTACATTCGCACTACCTTGATTCTTATTTTTATGTCCTTTACCAAGAAAATTGCGAGTTGCGACAGAAGTTTATTTGTTCTATCGTCAATATTTGCCAATGTTACATACTTTCTCTTCATATGCATATTTTTTAAAATCAAATTTAAAAATACTGATTACATATTGGTAGAGCCTTCCATATTTGGTATTTTTTTTGCAAGAAAAATTTGTGTATAGTATTAATGGTATGTCAATGTTTATTAATTACAACTTCATTAAATTTGAGCAACATTTTACTGCATCTCCACATTTTACACTTTCTTGCTTTTTACATCATTTTTGCCGGATCCCTTCAATGGTGTAAAAAACGGCCCCTACTGTATACTTTTGAAATTGATTTTGAAATTGCTTTTATTATACCAGAATCTATTAATAAAAAACCTTCTCAGGAAGATGCAAAATGTCACGACCATGCTCCATCTGGAAAATGTGTTCCTCCACATTTGTGTATGTCTACCCGAGAGTATATCCCTGCCAGTGGCGTTTATTCCATAGATGAAAGGTAAGCAATGCTTACCCTAAACATATTGGAAATGTTTGACCCTTAATAGTTTTCACATTTAATTCTGAGTTTCCAGTTTCCGATTGGAGAAACAGATTTTTCACGACTCCCGTACTGTACAGGCAAAGTGCTTCCATCTAGTATTTATTTCCACAAACGGGAGCGACTAGCAATGAACTGAACTCGCACGAAACAGCACGCCACACGCTCGACTGCGTTTCTTCGGCAGGGTAAGCAGTAGTTCTGTTTGCATCCTCCAATTCTATATTTTCCCCATGGAAAGTAGATGAAAATGTATGGGAAAACTGAAGTTATCTTATAATTTGTAATGTGCTCTCTAAATAATATTCAGTTTAATAATTATTACGTTCATTTCATTTCCGTCTTTAGGCATTATAATACGGTAAATACACGTGGAGGGTAAGAAAAGTTGGAAGTTGCATTTGTTAGTATAAATTACTTACCCTACAAAAAACTCACTACACGCCACTGATCCCTGCGAGCATGCCTACGTGGGTTTTCCATCTCCTTTTAATAATGCAATTACATAATAGTTTCATTATTAATACGAGCTCAATCAGTAACAGTAAGCTGGTTTTAACAAGTTGCTATCTCCTTTCCTTACGACTCTCAAAATTATTTCAATGAAAGAACTACACTGAAGAACAGTGTGTGAGCTATACTATTACTTAACAGCTTTTGTTTTCAGCAGTGATGGGGTTAATAAGAAGGTGAAAATGGAACAGAGACTGAATGCAATGGTCAGAGTAGCAGAGTACCTCAGCTAAGTATGCACTAGAGACAGGGAATGCCTGCCACATTCCTCCCATGTTGCAAATATAAATTTTCCCCTCAGGGAATTAAACCTAGGTCACTGGTGTGGGAGGCAAGTCGACTGGTCAAAATAATAAACATGGTAATAATTACAACGTTAGCGCTGTGAAAATATTTTTTACATCCCTCATCTGAACATGAGATTACGCAGTACCTATCTACATTATTGTAAGATATATATATATATATATATATATATATATATTAGGGGTAGCAAAACACATTCCCCCATCATATGTCACATAGTAAAACATTGTCTACAAATGGTAGGCCACATCAAGATTTCAGCCTCCTTGTAAAATAAGCAATCTTTCAATTTTAATCATATAAGTATTTTCAATAGCACCATAAATGAGTTCTGACACCACAAAACATTGGTGTGAATATAAAGCGTGAGATCAAACACAGATGACACGAGTAAACAAGCACAGTCCTCAAAAGGGTGAAGTCAGACTTCTTCAAAAGTCTTACGGTAACGTATCACTGGCCACCCAGATTCACTACTCACAGCCTTGAAAAGTAGACGAAGATTGCTTGCAGCAGAGTTTAAACACATTGACTGCAAGCTCCATTTGGTGGAAATGGGGGAGGAAATTACAAACGATCCTTCTATCCTCTGCCATTCTACTAACAGTTTTGAGTGTTGCAGACAAAATAATATGTCCGAGTAGACAAAAAAAACGTTGGCAATATAATATTACATCACCTTAATTCAACTCCTCGAAGTTTATTGTATTACTTTTTAAAAACATCCTCATTCTTTGAAGATGCTGGTGATGACACATTATGTCGCCAATTGTTTTCGCAAGATACACTCACTGCAATGCTAAACTATGTTAGCAGAATTCAAAGTGTTAAAGAGATTCAGATACATGTAGCATACAGTCAACGTTTTTTTTTCTTACTGTGCCTTTGGGATAGTAAAGATTTTGTGCTCATCAATAATGAGCCAAGGCAAAGGTTTAGCTTAAACCACCAATAGTTCATCTCCTCGTCACATGGGACTAAAACTTCTGCAATTGTGGTCAATGGCTCACAGACAGGAAACACCCAGACCTCACCCCTGAAGAGAAAATAATATGAATAACTGCTCACTTTATCTTCTTAACTATCATGAGGTTCTGTATACGTGCCATCTTCTCATCTATCTTGGCATGGAACTCATGCTCTGGCATCATGGCTGACGATGGAGAGCTGCCCTTGCAGTCATAGAAACGGCACAAGTGTGTGAAAAGGCGCGTTGTTTCACCGTACTGGTCCAGGTGTGCGCGAACCAGCGCCCCCACGGTGGGGTTCAAGTATGCCACTCGCCTTTCGAAGAAGTCCGAGAGTTCCAACAAAAATGTCTGGTGGTACGAAACAAGCTCGTTGGTAGTCGCTTGGAGCGCATGCTTGGATTGGCGTAGCTTGACAAAGTTCTTGGCAGTGCGCTCACGCAGCTCCAGTTTGCGCACCCGCGTTGTCGCCTCCGTCCACTCCTGCACCAGCTGCTCGCGATGGCGGAAGGCAGCATCCACATCGCCAAACACGGTGCCATACTTCTTGAGCGGCTCTTGAAATACTTTCTGGCATGTGTCAACGAGGGTCTTCACACTCTCTGAAACCTCAATAAATAAACATGAGCAATTTATGCAACAGCTCTCCTACCAGAAACACCTACAGTATATGCTAACTTGTTTGTAGTTTCTTTCAGCTTATAATAAATTAAATTTCCATACTACACAATGCTAGGACAGCAGTTACTTTGATTGTCTCCAATTAGCTCATAAGCACATACAATAAAATCAATCTACTTAAAAAATAAGGGTATGCGAGTAGTGAATTTTGATGCACAAGTATTTTCAAATTTAATAGTAAAATTATTGAATAACACGCTAATAGGTTTTAAGTTGAATACCTAGCACTAAACATGTCATTTCAGTTATATATAATTGGAATAATTATCACAACAAACTGTTCCAACACAAATAATAGTATGTCACCGCCCTCACTGCCCTGGTCGGGAGGCAGACCAATTCTGCTCGCTCGTGCACCAGCCACGCACTGCCGTGCATGAAGCGTGGGTCCTGATGTCGTCTATGCAGAACGGGCCAATGATCCGTCCCGTGACCCAAATGACCCGCCTCACCAAGGGTAAATTATTGCCTATGTGTTTACTGTGGTAAAGTACTGTGATTCCCCAAAAGCAGTCTATAGTAAATATGGGCTATTATTATCTCCTGTTTGCTTTCCCTGTGTGAAGTGATATTAATTAAAGTGTGCCTGGCCACGTGGCCTGCATAGTGAAAAGAACTTACTATTGGCACCTCTCTAAAATCACTACCTAATTTTGAAGTGTATTTGCTGTATTTCTTTTAACTTTAAAAGGGGGTTTTTGTATTTTCAGTTTTACGTTAAGCAAAATATTATCGATCTTGATAGTTCTGGCAGCCGCCAAGCCAAGCGCCCAAACGTGAATTCCTACATGATTCACTTCATTTAATGAAGTGTAATTGAAGGGTTTTTCTAATGTCCAGTGTCTTGTATAATCTTGCAATGATTTCATACTTCTTTTGCAAGCTTGTTCAGGCTTTTTCCAGTAATACCAATTCCCCGACAAGCATAGCAACAGAGAGAGACAATGTTTAAATGGAATAATTACGGGTCAGAATTGCTATGCTTGTTTCTGTTTTTGTACGCGTATTAAGTTGATACGTGCCGCTTAGACTAGTCAATGTGTAACTTTTGGTGAGCACTAGATCAGGCGCGCTGGGATACTCAATTACTGTGACTGAGTCGGCTTTCTAATAGAGACTAGCACTGGTCGTGTGGGCTGGTGGCTTGTTACGAAGTCTGCTGTGAGCAGTACCACAATATTCCTTGCTACCACCTTAGCCCGTTGAGGCTGGGCTGACTATCAGAGTAATCACTCACCAATCTCCTGGGTTCCGGCGTAGAGGTAGGCCAGCAGTTGTCTGGATAGTGCTAGTTGACGAGGTGCCGTATGGAGAGGACAGGTAGGTTCTCTGGCTCTTGGCGGTGGCTGCACTGCTTCCGAAGAACAGGTTGGCTATGCACAACCTGGTGTCATTCCCAGTGACCAAGGCACGTACTGCAGGATGTGGCTCTGTGCCACGTCTGGTGTGCGAGGGGAAGTACACTGGGGTGTTGGCTGAAGAGGACTGCCTCTCCAGGTGACGGGCATACTGAGCACGTTCCCATGGGGTGTCTCCACCAAGTGTGGATAGGCAATTGGTATCCACTCAGCAGTAAAGAACTCCTTCTCCAGCCCAAATGGCATAGAGGCGGTATAGACACTTAACTTACTTTCCGTTGGTGCAAGCAATCAACGAAACCCCTACCAAGTGTAAAGCCCAACAGCAGTTGACGGCGCGAACCTTGTGCTCCTACAGATCTGCGCCTTGACCCAAAACCTAGAACAGTAGGTCGTGTGGGCCGTCTTCCAACTACTGTCAGGGCAAGTTTCAACAACAGTCAGGCACTCCAGTCCCAGGCAAACACCCTGCAAGCACAATCAGCGCTCCAGTCAGCGGTACAACCTGAGGTGGCTGTCCTGCTCCTGATGTATGTGTTCCTAGTGGTTGGGGCTCTACCTTTCTGTACACCTGGGTGCACAGAACGGGTGGCCGTCTAAAGTGTTGTGTCTGCAGACGTACAGATACCTGATGGGGATCTGTAGTCCTACACTATGGTTTGTACAGTTATTACACCCGGTCGCTGGCTGGCTCCGTTTAGAAGTGGAGTCCCCAATATCGGACAGGATTTACCTCTAAACAAACTTACTCTCAGGATAAGATTAAAAATCGTATTTATTAGAAATAATAAATTCTTGTGACTTGTACCTACTACTAAGCAGAGTGAGAACGGAAGTAAGCTATGCTTAACAGGTGGCGACCTGCTCTCAGACTAAAAAAATATAGAATGAACTCGACGGCTATGAAAACCATTCTGACGCAGTTACACTAACCTGGGGTGTCCAGAAGAGACCTAATAATGGGGGCCATTACCAGAAGGCCAGTGGTTGTAGTTGCCACTTACCAGCAAGTAGCAGCAGCAGCAGCTGTTGATCCAGGAGGGTCAACAGCAGAAGTGTGAAGTGTAGTTGAGCAGGCTTCTGGTGTTGAAGACTTCTGGAAGCTTGTGGTGCTTGAAGTCTTCAGGAGCTTCTGGACGAAGTGATAGAAGCCTCTGGTCGTTGGTGGCCGCAGTCACTTGTGGTTGTTGAAGAATTGGAAGCTCTTGGAGAGGATCCTGAGAGCCCCAGCACAGAAGTGTTGAGGCGAGCTACTAGAGGACACAACTGGCATCTTTGACCACGCACTTCCTTTTATCGTGTGCTCGGCTGGCCCATGTATTGGTGCGAGCGGGGTGGGAGAACTATCCTTGCGGTCTGCCATATGGCCTCGGATGCTGAACCTTCCTCTGGCAGCTTCGTGGCTGTGGCGACACTCTGCCTGCCGAGTGTGTCGGGAAGGCTGACGTGTTCCGCGGCCGATTAGAAACCACGCTTGGTACACGTGCTAGAATCGCCCACTAGGGTTGGAGCGATCTTGTGTGCACTTGTGAATAACGTGCTGCATTTTACCCTTCCTTGGGATATGTAGATACGAGTAGTATGAGGAAGTTGAGTCTGGTACATCAGGAAAATACCACGTGTCTGTAACTGTTCCTTCCGCGGGAAACAATGCTGTAGCCATCTATGGTTGTGGTTCCTGATACATGTAACATGTTAGGATGAGTCGTAGTAATTTTTGGTATATTCATATAAGCGGCAAGTGTCAAAAGTGTATCTGTATAAATTTGGTTTTCCTTCACGAAGTTGGCGGGAGATCTCCATTACGTAATGGCCTAGGAGAGTGCATGCGTTCGCGTAGCGAAGGAACATCGTCTTCTCGCCTAGTCAAGTAGCTACAATAGTAAGTTTATATTTTAACCGGAACATTTAATTCTCTTCTTATCTAGATTGCGCTCGCACTCTCATCTCCGCAGACTTTAACTCTTAAATTCCACACTAATCAGTGCTTTTATCAATGTTGGCCGATGGCGGGCCTTATACGCCATTCCCACAGTATTCGAGGGGTTTTGCATGAGTGATCTCACTCAGTCAATATACGTAATTGCATTGTTCCTCGTCTTATTTTATTTTAATGTTAATTTAACCTAGGATCCTGGCCCACTCCAGAGTGTAAGTCCACGTGCTCATTTATGTACTGTAAAGGCATTGGAGATGTTTTGTTGTACTTAATTCGTAAAACGTGAGCTGCGAGAGGGATACGCCACATGGATGTCGACCTACTACTGCCCTGAGAACCACAGTATATGTGCTCACCCGTGTCATAGACAAACTGGCACACTACTCGAATTTCCAACTTTTCAGTAATATTTAGCCATGCACCTGGGTTTCTCTCAAATCCGACATCACTCGCCCCTCGCAGGCAGCTAAGACACGTTATCTTCCAGTGTAGTACAGTACATAATTTTCACAAGATGATTTTCTGCTTATTGAATGTAAAAAGTATAAAAGTATGCTCCAAAATGTAACTATTAATAAATAATGAATTATCACTGCACGAAAAAAAAAAAGGTACATTTTGACTGTCAGAAAAAATCTCAAAAATTTTATGTGACTAGAATTACCAACTTAGCTACTTTTTCTCTAGATCTAGCAACTTTCTGCGAAGCTCTTGGCTACAAAAATTTTTGTTTAGCAACTAGCAAGATTTCTAGAGTGTTTCAGGGTTTGCAATGGTGACATTTTAATGATTACAGTGGAGTCCCGCTAATCCGAACTTCCTGTTAATCCAAACATGTGTTATTGGATACAATTACCAATAAAAAATCTCAAGATTTTTTGTTCAATTGATCATTTTTGTCCAAGAAACTGCAATATAAAACAAACAATATAAATTGTAACCACCAAATTTATATTAAATCCTATACAAAATACAGTAGGAACAATATATACACAAAAAAATTACATCTGTAAATACGAGAATATTTACAAATCTACAGGAAGTTGTTAAATTCGCTACTAAAGAAAAAATATGTACAAACATCATTATTTCGAACTCAAAAAGTGGGTATGTCTCTTTTGGCGAAGTGAAGAGAATATACTAGACAATGCCTTGTAGCGCCACTTTCTCATGAACGTAACGTCTGCAGACGTAACGCTGTCCTGTTGTTCAACATAACGAAGAGCGAGGTCAAGGGCGTCTGCATGTGACACACGCTGCTCCGTATCACCCTCGGGCTCGTCATCACTTCTGACTTCAGGTGGCTCTGCTTCTTGATTAACGGGCTGCCACAACGTATTCGTCAGTAAGATTTTCGTGACTAGCACCATTCACTGCAATCCACTCATTGTCGTCGGCGTCCATTGCATCCGGGATTCCCCGCTAACACTTCTAGGAGTTCTGCTTCATTGTGAGCTTCCCGGACTTTCAAAGAATTTGAGGGGAGGCCAGATTTTTCCCATGACTTTTTAATAGTTGGCTTGGTCACAGCCTCCCACAACTCAACAGCCCCATAAACAACATTCTTATTGTTAAAATTTTTAGTTTTTTTTTTTTTGTAACAAGGTCACTGAACTTTCATCCTCTTTGAACAGAGTTTGTAGAAACATTTTTCTGTAAGTGAGCTTGCAAGCTTGTAACACCCCCTGGTCCATTGATTGTAGCAAGGGCGTTACATTGGGAGGTGAAAATACAACTTTAATGTCACCATTGATAAGTTGTTCCACATCCGGGTGAGATGGTGCATTGTCAATAAGAAGATTAGCACGAGGTGGCAAGTCATTTACTTTGCCGAACCATTTAACCACGGGTACAAACTGCTGGTGAAACCACTCACTGAACAATGTTCCGTCAATCCACGCTTTTTTTTCTTGGTTCCTGTAATACACAGGAAGAGACTTCATGTGAAGATTTTTAAATGCCCGAGACTTGGTGGATTTTCTGATCATCATGAAAGGTAGCCTGCGATTACCAGTAGCATTACTACAAGCCATTAAAGTGACACGCTCCTTACTCATTTTGATGCCCAAAGCTTGGGATTCTTGTTTGGCCGCTAAAGTTTTTGTAGGCAGTACGTTGAAATTCAAGCCAGTTTCATCAGCATTATAAACTCGTCGGGGAGAATATTCTCTCCTCAGATACTAGAGCAGCAAACTCACCAAGGTAGGATTCTGCAGCTGTGTGATCAGCAGAAAGCTGCTCTCCACTGATAGTTAACTGGCGAATCCCGGCGCATTTCTTCCACCTGATGCTCTCATGAAAAGAATCTTCACCACTCATTAATTTGTTGAGATTAATGGAATTTTCTTGGATAAGAGGTCCACTTAGAGGCGCTTCCCGTTCTCTTTCCTGAGTAAACCAAAGAAAAAGGACTCTTGTCAACTATTTCAAAATGCGAAAGTTTTGATGTTTTCCGAACTTCAAGAGGTTTTTTAGTCGAAGTCGTACAGAACTGTTCGATCTTGACACTGTTTTTCTTCCAATCAGTTATTGTGGCCTTGTCCACACCAATTGTCCACTCTTGGACAATTTAACTACTTGCACTCTCATCTTTATCTAAATGCTTTTAAAACTCCTAACTTATCACTAAGTACACATGTTGTATGTTTACGTTTGCTAGCCATTTCACTACCCACTGAATCAAAACTAGGCCTACAAAAACACCTGATCCCCTTGACAGAATTATGCAGGCAACTGACTCCCCCACCAGGCAAAGGCGGTAAACAATAGTGCAGGTGCCGGTAAAGATGATTCACTGGTGAAAGAAGTGGGAAGGTTTGTGAACTCCAGTACACTTTGTGAACTCCAGTACACTTGAGAGCTCCAACTACAGTATTCTCGTTTCATATTACAATAGACATTATTTGCTTATTTAATTTACATTGAAATTATTTAATACATTTACATTATTTTGGTTAATATGAAAATTTGCTAATATGAACAGGGTTCTGTCCCAATTAGTTCAGATTAGCGGGGACTCTACTGTATTTGCTTCTGTGCATGGCTATTTTTACATTAAAAATAATTTGACTATAACTACTTTAGATATGCGAGAATTGGTATGCCTGGAGGATGCATCCTTTCTGTGATTATTTGGAGACTGGGGAATTCTCTCTCTCGGAGATCAGCAAGGGAGTCACGGGCTTAAGCTACACTCCTCGCAGTCCCGTTCGTCGTTCACCATTATCTGCAGTTTGTTAGACGGGTAGCGGGCAGTGTGATGAGTCACAGTTTGTTCACCCTATTTGTTTAAAAATTTAATGGTGTGTATGAAAATGTTCAGAAGATTTTCAGGAAGCATACATGTTATAAAATATGTGTTTCTGAAGTTGTACGTGTGCATATTTTTCTTTAAAATGCATGTACCTTTGCAAAGAAAATTGTGCAGCCAGTGGTTCAGGACAGAGTAAGTACCTAATGAGATCTTTAAAGGATGGCTTAAGCCAGTACGTGGTGACAAATCCAATGTGTTATGTACCTACTCTAAAGTCGAAATTCATGCCAAAGTAAGTGACATACAAAAACCATGATATACTGTAAAACAAAAAAAATTGTGAACCATATAATTTCACAAAGCAAACGAATCTTGACTTTAAAACTATGGATTCTGTGGCACATTTTATAACCCATAAAACTCAAGGCAGCCTTTCAATGTTTGTTACAGAACACTGTTATTTTTTAACTGCTGATCATTTAACCTAATGTGTAAAAATTTATTTCAGTGACGACATCACTGAGTTAAATTTGTACAAAATGTACTGAAATAATCAGAAAAGTTTTAGGATGACACTTTTTAGAGACATTGCTATGATATATATGATAAAAAATACAGCATTAGCCTTGAGGAATCTAGAAATTTTAGCATTACTAGGCAACTGGGTGTTGCCAAACATTATTTTAGTGTTGCTTTACGAAAGGTAGTGTCGACATTTTTAGCTTGACAACGGCTAGAGCCCATGACGGCACTCACGTATCACGTGTTCCGCACGTGCGCGAAGAGGCCGATAGTTTTGAACTTTCCTATAAATGTTAATTTCAGGGTAAAATGTGTTATATTGTGTTTACAGTGTTTAATATGCCTTAAAATGTTTTATTGTACTAATTTTAATTGTTTGATTATGAATATTCCAAGTGCCCGCGGCACCAAGATTAAGAACACTTAATATTCTGGCATGGACGCCATCACAAAGAGACATTAAAATAATATTGAAATTCATAAGAAAATTACAGAAATGTAAAACAATATCTAATTTAATTTGAGTCATTTTATTTTCAATATAAAATATTTCACTCGGCGTGCATAGCACTTCCGCTTATGTGAACCCCGTAGGCGACCATGGTAGGTCTGTGTGACGCTTGTCTCTGGACAGTCTGTCGAGGAGAGCTGGCGAAGTAAGACACTGTCACGTGCGCACTACAACTTTTGTTCACTGATGTAGGTTTCCATAGTCAATGTAGTTTACCGGTTAATCTTTGCTTGCGTAAGTTTCTGAGAGACATTTTCCCCAGCATTATGCTTCCGCTTTACTAATTCTTACGCCATTGTGGCAATTTTGACTTAATCGAGGAGGAGGAGAAAGATGTCGAAGAGGTCATGCGACCCGCACATTTTGAATCAGACGCCATCCGCCTATGTTTATGGCATTTCAGTGTAACTTCTGCATAACTGCTACACGCAATTTTAAGAGTTTATTTTTATGTATGTATTTGAGGGTAATTTTCGTGTTTGAATATTTTACAGCAACATCACGTATAACCACGTGGCCGACTGAAACAAAGTCTTTGTATACGTAATCATTGCGTTTTAAGAGCTTAGTTGTATAACTTTGTATGTGCAATAATTTATTTCAGGGTTCTATGTCAGTTTTATTCAGGGTTCAATGTACTTTTCATGTAAATTGATGCTTTTTGTACTTGACCACGCGGTCACAGTAATGTTCGATTTCACCGCCATCAGGTATGTTACAAGCCTGGGTAACGATTCTAATCGTAAAGAGAATCACTTGCTCAACACGAATAATATTTTATCTGAATTTAGTTTGCTGTTTCCACGCAGAAATATTGCAATTTCACCTGCACTACATGGTCCGCTACGAACTTCATCCGGCAGAATCTGCGCCACCTAAGCTTGTTTTCACACATGTGTGTGTTTATTGTGAATATTCGTCTTATGTCCCATCTTATCTCATGTATCATTCAAGGGTCTGTGTAATTAGTGTATGGTGCAATTACTCCCATCCTAGCCGGCTCTGTGTATACGCAGGACATCACTACACTACCCACGTGCTGGAGGGCGAGCCCAGACGAGTTTGCGTTAGTGATGCTGAGTATTCACGCGTGTTAATGTGTATTAAGGGTTCTCATTTGTAATTCACTGTGTCCTGTCTTCAGGGAAAAACCGTCAGTTCACCCTAGCGGCTGTCGGCCCTCTTCCCTTGTGAAGGCTGTGCTTTCACGCTCCTCGGTAAGATCATCCATCTAGGCGTGCGCTAGATTAATTACGGGCTGGGGAGCACCCAAGAGGAATTGGATAGTCATGACCGAGATAACCATTTCATTGGCACGTTGATGTGTATGAACAATACTAATAAAAACAAGTCTACAGTGAACTCAATTTTTTATTCAGTATTGACAGTGTCCTAGCCACATATATTTTATCAATTGTTTATTTCAGTGATTTTTATTAAAAGTTTAGTATTGCCTACGTGTTTGTAAGTACGCACGGGTGAGGCGAACACACAGAACCCACAACATCTCTGAGAACCCTGATTCTCAATAGTGCAGTGATTGGGAAGCACCGCTGGGATCCAAATTACCAGTAAGCATTTGTGTCATCGTTCGTCTCGTGTCTCACCCGACGGCGTCAAGCTATTATTTCCATAGATTCTGCAAATGCTTGTAATATTTCAAATGCATTGACAAACTTGATTAAAGAATCTGGGCTTCAGTTATCACGATCAGTAACTGTCCAGTTCTAATAACTTAATAATGTAATAAAAGTTTAAATGAAAGTCTTCAAACGAGTAGATATAAAAACTCTAGCAAATAACCACTTGAGACAGGAGTGTAAATTATTCAAATGTAAATTATTCACAATTTTTGCATAAGTTCCAGTGTGAATAATTTATAAATCACTATTAGAGACTATTCTAATATTGTATTTGCACACCCCTACTGAAGAATAACATAGAGAATGTCACTCAGTTATATTTCACACTTATAATTATTTATTAATGGCTGCTCCATGCTTGTGTTTAGAACTCACAGTAACTCTAAGTTGGCAAGTTAGCACACCAAATCCAACAAAACGGGGTAGCTGGCTAGCTTCGCATGTCAAACTAGCCTCTTTTGTACAAGGCAATTTCATCTCATTTCAAAAACTACCAAGTGGTGTAGTAGCCTATCACTAATAGCCACTTCTCAGTCCTTATTTGAAATGTTCATTTACATCATTCTGCAAAAGTTGCTACGAATTTTCTCTGAACATGTCAGCACTAAAGAGCTGACACTGCGTAGCAACAACTATACAAATAAACATTTTGCTTTCAATTTACCAACTTCGTTAAGACAAAATATTTTGTAAGGTCATGCCTAATCGTGTATATACCTTTGCAGGATATAACCAATATTATTAAAGACCCAACAAAACCAATCACTAGGCTACAAGCAATAACAATTTCAATATATTTTACTCCAATCAGCAATGTGATTGTAATATTTATTTGGAAATGACACACATCACAAAAAACGCACAAGTCATTTCACAAGAGAAGATAAGCAAAATAACTCATCACGTTGATAAAGCCTTTAATATTCTATGGATTACCAGCTATAGATAACTAATATCAGGTGCACGACTATGTACATTACACTTTCTCTAGCAACGTGTAAAATCCCACAGGATACCTACCACTCAATAGCAAGAAACTAACATAGTATTTAGTGTGCAATGCCCAAAAATTATCTCTGTAAAAATTCATCCACTTACATACAAAGAAAAAGAGGCTGAAAAAATCCACAGTATTTAACTGCTTGGTTGCAAATGTATGAATACTTTGTGCTTCTTCACAAAGAAAAATTCTTTGCTTGCATACAACATACATTAGAGATGAAAACAGAAAATGAAACTGTATTCAAGTGCAAAAAGATTTTTTTTTAAAGCCATACAAAAGTTTACCTTACTCAAAAATATTGACCAGCACTTATATTAAACATTTTTTTCGGAAGCTAAGTCCATTATTTGTTGGCCTGGGTAGAGTGCCTCCTTAAGATGGCTCTGGATGGAAGGAGATGGAAGTGGGTGTTTGTGTGTGTGCATGCATGCGCAAGAGAGGAGAGTGAGAAAGAGGGAGGGAGGGAGGGGGTTGGAGGGGGAGAGGGGTGAAGGTGGGGGGCGGGAGAGAAAAAAGGGGAGGGGGGTAAGTGATATACAGATGGTTTATGCACTGTGACTGTTGTTTGGTATTGCAGTTAAAGACGATAGCCTACAGTATACTGGGGAGTAGTACATATTCTAGAGTGCAACCAGCCAGATGCAGATGATGCAATATTTGAGACCTCTTTGATGTTCAACAAGGGCGGATTGTTGGAGCAAGTGTATTGCAAACTGCCAGTGTGTTAGGTGTATCGAGTGCAACAACGTCCAAAGTGACAACGGCATACACAACCCACTGGGAAGGGTAACAGGGAACGAAAACCAATGCTTAGTAACTGGAACTGCCAAACCTGGAAGAGGATTGTAACAAAGAACTGCAGAGCTAATGTGATACAAGTGACATCAGAACTCAATCAGGATACTAAGCAACATGCTTCAGCAATCACTGTCTGATTCGAGCTGCACAAATCATGTTCATTCAAGTTTTACCATTATTCTGATAACCATCTGTATATGTAGAAAGAGAGAGACACCAACGTATGTGCGCGCACACACACACACACCTGTGCACACACGCACTCCCAAACGAGAGAGAGAGAGAGAGAGAGAGATAAGAGAGAGAGAGAGTGTGTGTGTGTGTGTGTTTGTGTTTGTTTGGAACATCTGAGATCTTCAGCACCGAGGTAACTTGGAAAAACAAAGGAATGAAAAAGTGGGTGTTTTGGGAGGGGGAATAGCAGTACCTTGAGGACCCCCCCCCCCCAAATTTAGCCAATGGCGACATCCACCACGTTTCTCATGAACAAAAATCTAAGTTTGACCCTGCCAGGACCTGAACTCATATTTGCAATGAGAGCAGAAGAGTGAGCTTACACCACCATGGCCCCTAGTGGAAAAATGTTGGAGTGGAGTGGACAGTATTAGGGAGCTCTTGAGACTAAGGTCTTGAGAGCCAAAGTGGGTGGAACGAGGTGAGCCTGGAGCTGTGCCAGAATGGAAGGGTGACAGAAACTCGAGATCCCTGAGAAAACGTGCCAACCAGTGGCATGGTCCAGTATGATACCCACAGGCAAAAATCCAGGAGCAATCCTGCTGGGAATTGAACTTGGTTCTCCTAGGTGGAAGACTAGTAGTCTGACCACTACACTACCACCGCCCCTCTGAATGGGAAAGGAATCCACGACAGGAGCCAACGTACCTGAGAAGTGACAGAGTGATAGTCCTCGACCACCTGTCGCAGATCATCGTTGGTGACACAAAGGGAGTTGGAGGAGAGGTCCGTCGTGATCTGCTGTTCCAACTTGCTGTAGCTAGCCACGCCCTCCACGTACTTCCTCATGTCCTTCTGCAGCTTCTTCGACAGCTCCTCGCTCCTGCACCATGCCACATCCCACAACACCCGTTTCACATGAGGTTCACTATCAAATCTCCCTTGCAATCCTGATTTCATCTATGTACATTCAGAGACTAGCCACAAGCACACTATGCAGTTCCTGTGCATTTTAAGGGAAAATTATATGAATCAAAATATTTAGCTTACATGTAAATACTTGTTTAACATTATTATATAATAATTATTAATAGGGGCAATGATTAGTTAACAGATGAATGGCCAAAGTGCGGTTGGAGGCGAGTGGAGCATTGCTACATGCATTAGGAGTTCCTTTGGGATTAGACCATTAGAAGACCTGTGAATTACCAGTGGAGGGTGACAATATAAGTGCTTGGGAAGTTGAGTCAGCTACATGGCGTGTGCTAGCTGTAAACTCACAAACTTGCACAGCTCACGTCTTTTTTTTTTGGCAGTACCCTTTTGAGTATTTAGTAAATCACTTTTTTCTAACATGTGAGGTTAGGGGCAACTCACGCAAGACAGTAACAGAACTGGTCAACGTCAGATTTCTTTCTGTCAAACGCTGTTAGGAACATGCTCGTAAAAAGTACAACAAATTTCCACTGTAATTGTAAGAAACCCCATCAGCATGGCATGTGGTTTGATAAATGTAATGTGTCAGTAATAGTAATTTGTGTACTTATTTATGGTTTTCTTGTAACTCCTAATCCTCGCATCTACATAAGCTGAATATTTCATATTAACATTTAGAGTTGTGGACTGACGATCCTTTTGCCCCGAGGAGATGATTGATTGGTGTACACATGAGACGAGAGGTACAATTCTCTTTTGTAGAAATAGATGAGACAACGTTCAGGAAAGGAAGTATAACAGAGGACATATTGTTCAGGGTCAGTGAATTTTTGGTGGAATCGACAGTACAAATTGTATATTTCTTGTTCCTATCTAAGATTGCACTAGAAAAACGTTGCTACACGTGATCAAGGAATACATATTGCCTGATCTACAATTATCAGTGACAGTTGGCACACTTATACATATTTGTTTTTCATGCCATGTTTAGCCATCTGTGTGTATTTTCTTCACGCTGGTAAGACCTAACTTGAACTAACTTCCAAAATAACTGAATCACAGTAGTTTATGTGCCTGCAAAGTCCTTCCGGCACACCCACCCCTATGATTCACTTATTGTGGAGTTATAAAGAATTTTGTGATAATACTTACTGCTGAAGCTTATGAAACAAACCATCCAATTTCTGATCACTCTTGCCGTCTATTGCTTGAATAGCTGGGGATGGTTTTGTAGTCAACTGATGTTTCCGAAGTGGATTCCTGAAAATATAACAACACATACCCAATAATCTTAATTGGTGCACTCGTTGCGCAAAACCTCTTACTACAGCGCTCCTCTAGCTGTTGCAGCAGAGAAACACTTCCTGCATCTCCGACGTAAGCATGCGACACCCTAGGCTGCAATGCCATGTTGGATTAGAAGATCAGTAAATATTATGCTACTGATGAGATTAAGTAAGTCACTTTTGTGAGGTGCTTGAGAGGAAGGTGAATCATAATCTATGACAAGCAAACTTAAAGCAGTCACATACTAGGAAAGAATTTTCGTGTTAAGAGGTCAAGATGTGTGAAAGTGATAAGGGGCAACAATTTCTTGCAAATAAAAGTGTGTCATAGCAGTTATGCGCAAAGCTCTGAACTGCTACGCATCCCTATGGTAATACGTCCAGTGGCGACACAGTAATTTTATTAGTTGAAAGTACGCAGTAAACTTCAATGCACGCTATTATCATAATTTAGTTCATGCTCTGGTAGTATGCTTTAAGATGTAGCAGTCTGAAATTTTTTTTTTTTAGCAATGTCAGGTTTTAGCATGACATCTTGAAAGAACCGTTCCATTGTTGTCTGGGGTGGGTTTTCTTTTCGTAGATAAAGATATTAGGACAGTGTTTTAAAGTTTCACTGAAAAACATGTTTTTCAAACATGCTGCAACACTACTCAAGCATAAGGTAGGTGACCGGCTTAAGTTTTGCAAGTTTATAACACAAATGCAGGAAGTTACTACTGCACACAATCACTGTGAGCACTTGAGTCTGAAAAAGTGGATTTGGTTAACAAAGGAAAATGAATAAAAATAATTTCATACTGATACACTCCCTGTGGTAGAGGTGGCATTTCAGGCATCATTTATAGGAGTCGTCCCAAGCAGACAAAAATCGTCCCAGACAGGCACAGTATTCTCCGGGTATAGTTCACAAACAAGAGCATCTCCTGGTGCAGCAAGGCCTAATGTACCGGTACGAATATGTTAAATCACGGTGTAGGCTGCTGCCATATTAAAAAAGAACAAAATGAACACGCCGTTGATTGGCCACACCCGTCCGATACTGTGCTGGTTATGCTAGAATTGTGTGGGGAAAAATATCTAGAAAAACATGCAAAGACTTGCCCTCAGAAAGTGGCTGGATCATATACTTATATGTAGGGCCATCTGTATTTGGCGAAAAGATTTACGTGAATACTAGACTACAAGGTCCTATGGAAAACGTGCAGTTTTACTTTGGTCACTGGATATGTGTCTTTGTAGGGAGACCATTCCTTACCTGACTGGGCTAATTAGAGTTAGGTAACTCCAACTCTAACGTCCGTGATTCGCGGGCAGACACTTGCAACGTGCGACAGTTAAGGCATGAAAGTGGAACGGAAATCTAGTGTTGGGGTACAAGTAGTCTTGAAATATTTCTGCGACAAACAGGTGGCCCTACTCATACGACACCTCCCAATTACTATGCTGAACTGCACTCAGTACACACTGGCCAAGTGCAACTCCTTGCATTTCGCCTGCACTCGCAACGAGTGCAGTCGTTTCCCACATTGTCCATTGCCAATTACACTGAAAAATTATACACTCAGTGCAAATTTTGCCGCACTGTCTCCAGAATTAGTGCTGCACATTGAGTGCAAATATTACACAAACAAACATTCACTTTCGACAATCGGGTGACAATCGAACTTTTAAAGTTTTCAGGGTACTGTGAAAGCTTTAATTATTTTGGTGAAGTATGTTGAGAATGTTGATGTTGAATAATATAAATAAATATAGAATATATATATATATGTGTGTGTAGTGTTGTTGGAGGGAGAGGTTTCGTATTGTGTCTGCTTTGTCTCCCTGTGCAACAAGTATGTCATAAGTACAATAAATGTTTGACACATTTACCCTGAGTAGATTCATGCAGAAGAAATACCTGGGCATACACACACACATTATACTGAAAAGTGCCTGAATACCATGTACCGTCGTCTCACAGTAGTCTGCCCCACCTTTCCTGGAACTGTGGGCAGCAGTTGGTACAGCGTTGGCAGGAACTGACCATCGAGGGTATGTAGGTGTGGGCGTATTACTTGAATAATTGTTAACTTCAGCAAGACCATAAGGAAATAACACAGTGTAAGGGTTTGCCCTTACAGTAGTTCCAAAACACTGTTCTTGATTTGTTTATTTACTTTAATGCAAGTTTATGTTTGAAAGGAAAAGAAATTACTTTTATTTACCTTAGTTCCCTGCACGATCATACTTCTTCAAGGTTTGGTAAAGAAAATTGAAGAAAACGAATTTATGATAATAATAAGCTGAATTAATTATTCATATTTAAACAAAATTTGATTCAGTGATTTACAACACCTTTATTAATATTTTCATCAACAAACAGAAATTAGCATTTTGATGGTCACATATATGAACTCATTTATAATTTTCTCTGTTGTCATAATTTGCCAACATTACTGGCTAGACGAACTCTATAACATTGGCCAGCTTGTTAAGAGGTTTATTTTCTTATCTATGCCAATTGCTGCCACATTCAAATCTACAATTAAACTTAAAAACTGTTTGTTGCAAGAGAATGGTATTAAGGAACTAAGGAGGAGGAGTTCAAAAGGGGGAGTCTGTTATACATCATGGAGATGTACGGTAAGCTAGTGCGATAGCTCCAACAGGACACCTGGTTATATCTATGAGGACCGATGATGAGATGATGTCGGATGGAGCCCACAACTGGAGTCATATTATTCTGAGGAGAGATGACAAGTTGGTGAGATACCGATATCCCTTCCAGACGTTAATGGCAGATCTGCAGTCATCTCAGTTTGCTGAATCATTGTCAAGTAAGGTCTCCATTCATTACCCAAGCTGTGTCCTGCCGCCCAGTGTAAGTGAATGAAAAGTAACTTTCGTATCTTCGGCAATTTCTAAATTAAAAGCTGTACTAGTAATGGAGCTGACCAAATGGCAATCTGTTCTTGTGAAAGATAACAATATGTCCCAGTGGCCTGTAGAAAATTTGAGTTTCAAGCTTGCTCTGCCGACGAGTCAAACCCAAAGCATAAGTAAAATACAGCATTAATTTGGACCCTAATCAAACATTATCATTATGTGGTCTGGTCATACTGTTTTAACTATGGTGATCTGTTAGGTAGAACATAAATTTATGACACTGGCTTCAGAATACTAATATTAGTAAAATAATTTTATTTTATTATAATTTAACTGAAGTGCATATGTCGTGCTGTGTTAAGTGTTGTATTATTTTATTTTTTCCCTCGCATATTCCCAGTAAATGGTTCAAAAATATCGTTTTGTTTTCCTTATCTAAAAGACTTGCTTAAATCGCAATATTTAAGTAGCAATTATAATCTTGGAGTGATGGTATTTGTGTGTTCATTTGATGTGTTCATGTCCGCGCATGATTTACAATGCCTGGATAATCTTTTGTGTATGTATCTTACACTGGCATTATCACACGACTGCAAATTGTGGTAACATTCAAACAACACACCCACAATTACACATTTCAACAGTAGGTAATAAATTTACCAATTTAATCGTCTTTTAAAGACTGGCGCCCAACGACAAAATTATTGTAAAAGAACTGATCCCGTCTGAACTCATACAGAATATACACCTAGTTGTTATCGGTTACTACAGTATTATAATCCGAATATTACGTTTAAAGCTAACCTGTTATTATTATTTATCAGTAAGAAGAGCAGTCTTCTTAAAGGCTGGCGTGAAATAACGTGGGGCCTCGAGATAATAAAGTTATCTTTCACGTTTTATCAGCCATAGGTACAAAAGGAAGTATGTGTGAGAAAGAAAAAAATAGTTTTTATTCTTACTACAATGCATGAAATGACAATGAGTTGTGCGTTGTTAACGAAAGCTCTGTAGGAAGGATTGTCCGTATGTAAAACTTCATGCAAGGTACAGCTAAGAAAGGTTATTGTAGCTATTCCTCCTCCTCAGAAACTTAATTTTCTTTCTTTTTTTTTTTTTTTTTTTGCATCCATAAGATCATTTTTCAATACATGGTTGTACAAAGATATTGGACAAGCCAAATTACAACGCACATGCACACACACATATATACGTCAGACTTCACGTACACGCATCACATGAATGACACGAGAGCCGTATTTTTTTTCGAAGCTCTTTAAGCATGTTGAGAAATAGTGGGGCAAATATGTCTGTAACAAATTCAGATACGATAAGTGGGGAAGGAATGCCTGTCGTAAGCGCGTCATCCAGCATCGCATGAGATAGCCATAGCGATAGCGAGGAGGTCGTAAAGGTCTTATTAAATGGCAATGTCATGGAGAAAGCCATAGCGATAGCGAGGGGGTCGTAAAGGCCTTATTAAATGGCAATGTCATGGAGAAAGCCATAGCGATAGCGAGGAGGTCGTAAAGGCCTTATTAAATGGCAATGTCATGGAGAAAGCCATAGCGATAGTGAGGAGGTCGTAAAGGCCTTATTAAATGGCAATGTCATGGAGAAAGCCATAGCAATAGTGAGGAGGTCGTAAAGGCCTTATTAAATGGCAATGTCATGGAGAAAGTTACAGAAAACTTTGACAGGGCAAGTGATAATTTTAATGGCAACATTAATCTTGCTGCGGTACTTGAGGCCATAAAAGCTCAATTGACTGAGTTAAATGCTCAAAGGGCTGAATTAAATACTAAATTGGACGATATGAATGTCAAATTTGATGAACACAAATAGCAAATTAACTAACTTGGAACAGTTCGTATCCCGTGTAGATCGACATATGACGTTATTGAATGAGCAGATATGTGAAACATCAATGACCTTCTATAATATTTTATACATACACATACACTCGCAATTAGGCTACTGCCCGGTGGCGAGCTCTCTCACCTCTCCTTCACCCAACCAACTCCTTTTCCATTCCCTTCCTGAATTTACCAATCACTCTCACAGATACCAATTACTCCCTCAACACATTCCACTCCCTCACAAGCATGGACTGCCTACCCCGCTCCGTTCTCCTCCACACCCTCTGAAGCTTCTCACTGTTGTTTCCTCTTCCTCTAAACACCCCCTTACTCAGCTTGCAGTGTAGCCCTCCCCATCCTCCCTCTTTATTCACCACCCGGTACATCCTGACTAACCGTTCAACTTTCCTCCTGTCCTTCAATGAGCTCCACCCCATTTCTTTCATCACTGATGGCCTATAGTTCCCTTCTTCCTCACCATCTTACCCCTGCCTTCTCTACCTACCCTTCACCCATCTTGCTGCCTTTCTCTGCACCTTTTCCAGTTCTCGCACCTCCACCTCCACATATGGGTCTCATACTGCTGCAGCATATTCTAACATTGGCCGTACCATAGTGCCATACACCTTCTCCTTCCCCTCACAGCTGACTCCATTCAGCACCCTTCCCAGCATACCCAGAGCCCTTCTTCCCTTTGCAACCACCCTCTCTACCTGTTTTTTCCACCTGAGGTCTCCCTGCAGTACAATCCCTAGATACTTATATTCTGCTGCTTCTTCTATCTCTTGTCCCTCCCATCTGTACATGTCCCTGTTTATCATCTTCTTCCTTGTGAAACTCACTACCTTAGTTTTTCTTACATTTAGCTTCATTTTATTTTTCTGGTCCACAACCATATCTTATCAATGTCCGCCTGCAAATTTCCGCCCCCCTCTCCCACCTTAGCATATACAACATAATCGTCTGCAAACAATCTGATTTTCCCCCTAATCCCCAAACCCATGTCTTTACTATTATGGTAAATAACAAAAGACCTAGCACACTTCCCTGTGGTAACCCTGACGTAACCTCCTCTTCCTCCGATATTGCCTCCCCCACTTTCACCCTCTACCTTCGCCCCCTGAGAAAGTCCCCTATCCATTCCACTAGCCTCCTGTCTGGTATCAGCGCCTCCACTTTCCTCATCAATGTTCCATGGGGCACCATATCCTTGCCACCAAACTTTAGTGCTGCGTTTCCTATTCCATCTGGTCCCCCTGCCTTACTGCTCTCCAAACCCCTAATTACATTTTCTATCCCCCACTCCCTCATCTTAAACTCACTATACACCCCCCGAACCCTGTTTGTCCCCCTATTCCAACCCTCCTTTGCCACAAACACTGACAAGTACTGTCCTTGCAGCATCTCCGATTTTTCTTGGTCATTTGTCACATGCCTACCATTCTTACCTGTTAGCAGAGGGATCCCTTCCTCTCCTCCCCTTACCCACCTTAACATACCTAACCAATTTCCCCCATTCCTTGCCTTTTCCTTCTTCCACCATGTTCCCCAGAAATACATTCTTTGCCTATTTGATCTTCCTTTCAACCTCCCTACCCATTTGTTTCATCATTTCTTTAGATCTTAACATCCCTTCATTTCTCCACTTGGCATGTAATTTTCTGCACTTCTTCATTTACAAAATCTCCTGTCCATAATATGGCGGATTTCCCCCAGTCCGTAACCTTTTCATTGCCACAAATTTCTCCAACATAACCTCCATTAATCCTCTAAACTCCCTCCACAACCCCTCTACACCCTCCTCCATAGACCATTTTTTAAACCTGTCTCTCAGGAAGATTTCTGCCCCCTTCTTGTCTCCTCTCCCATACTGCCACACCAACCTTTCTGCCATTTGCACTTCCCTCATCCTGCCAATCCCAATTTCCACAACCGGAATATGATGGTCGCTTATACCATCCAATACTATTGCACGAACTACAGCATTCCTAGGTCTGACCAACACCCTCCTCATTCCATCTCGTAGGTGTTTCTACTATCTGGACTAATCCTCTGTTGACTAACTGTGCTGCCATTCTCTGCATCATGCTACCCATTCCTTCTGCACCCTCTACCCATTTCACACCTGGCATATTCAAATCCTCTGCTACAACAACCCACTGCCTGTCCTTTAGTCTATCGATCCTCTCCTTGATCATCTCAATTGCCTGCCATCCCTGTCCTGGTGGTCTATACGCTGCCAGCAAAGTAATACTTCTATTACTACTACCACTCAATTTAATTTCCATTACCTCGACATCATCACTAACCCATTCTACCACCCCTTTTAGCACTTTCCTTACACACACCATTATTCCTCCTCCTCTCCCATCCCTGTCTCTTCTGAAGATGGTGAACTCATCCTGCCTACACTCTATGTCCAGTACTTCCTCAGTCAACCAAGTCTCCACAGCTACCACTATATCTGCCTCATATCCTTCAACCTTTCCCCAGAAGCCCTCCAGCTTGTTGTACACACTCCTAGTTCACCTCCATTATCTTTAAACTAGTACTCTGCTTTACCATCCTACATTGCTTACCTCCTATCTCCACCCCTGCGGATTCATCAATGCTATCCTCTCCATTTCTCTCCCCTTCAGTTTATTTGCTTCTAACTGATTGCTATTTCAACAACTGCTGCTCTGCCCTGACCCTCTCCATGCAGCCAGCTACTTCCCTACCTAGCAGATCACCTAGAATACTCTTTCCCTGTTCTGTCAGGTGAACCTGGTCCCTCCCTACACTTTCCCAGCCTACCCATTTCCTACTATCTATAAATGTAGCCCCCAAATCCCTACACACCCTCTCATATACCTCACTCGCTGCCACTGCCATCCTATAGGATACTCCTTTCCTAACCAGCACGCCACTGACTACTGCCATAGCTCCAGGGAACTTCTCCCGCACTTTCCTCAGCAATCCCCCGAGGTCCCGCTCTACCTCCTGCCCCACCTCCCTATGAGCCAGGTCATTTCCCCCTACATGAATGAGAACAACCTTTGCCATCCTGCTACCTTTCATGCCACTAACCCTTTCCTCCAAATCCCTGGTATTTGCCCTCCCAAACGCTGCTTTATAAGCAATTTACTTCCTGATAATCCTCCGCTCCACCCCCTTTACAATACAGCTGCCTAGAAAAACTACCTCTGGCTCCCTTCCTACAACCTGTTCCTGATTTGTGGCTCTTCCAACCACCTGCCTATCGTTGTCTCCGGCCTCCTGCAGCACCCTTGTTTCCCTCCCTTTGGCCAGCCCTCCTCTCTCCCCTCTGGCCCTGAATTGTCCACTTTCTCCTGCTTGCTGGTCTTTGCTAACCGCACACTTGCAAGCCTCAGCATACTGTTTCCTACCTTCTACCACTGCCTGTTTCCTGCTTTCTGTTTCCCGTTCCTCTATTCCTGATTGCTTCCTGCCTACTACTATCACCTTATCCCTTGCTACTATTTCTTGCTCCTCTAACCTTATCTGCTGTATTATGTCTCCTACTGCCTCCAACTCATCTATCCTCCTCCTTAATCTTACCACCTCTATCTCTGCCTCCCTCCTCCTCTGCCTTACCTCCTGCAGTTCCTTCCGCAGCCCTACTTGCATTCTGCCTAACTCTTCCTCTCTACTCAGCTTTTCCTCCTGTGGACTGGCTTTCATTTTCCTTAGCACCCCCTTGACATCTTCCAACTCCTCCTCTAACTTATCCACCCTCATTTCTACTCTACTCTTACCCATCTCATTCCTGACCTCTTCCTTTATCCTCTCAATCCTATGCATCATTTCCCTCTCTTTCCTGCTCATCAATTCTTCAATCTTCCCTTTCCACCTCTCCTCCTTAGCCACTAAACCCTTTCCCTCAGCACATTCCTGGCACCTCCACTCATGTTCCTGTAGTGATCCCAGTTCCTCCTCCCTGATCCCTATACAGCCTGCATGGTACCAGCCGCCACACTGGGCACACTGCACACCAATATCTAACCTTCTCCACACCTTCTTACACCTCCCTACCATTTTTTTTACCCTCTCTTAAAAAAAAAAAATTTAACTAACTTAAAACTTAAACTACTCACCCTTATATTATACACCAAATACCTACATATACACACACTTTCTTAACTAGCCTAACTTACACCATACACCCTTTACCCTCGTACAATAACAAAGGCCTCGTGCACACAATCGGACACTACTCCCTCCTTATAACTATTTACCACATAAAACACTAATCTTAACTCTAATTATCCCTCAAACTACTACTCCACCTATAATTAAACCTGACCTGACTCTGAACACGTAAACTACTACCTTTTTTACCTCAATGTATTGAATGAGCGGACAAGGATAATTAGTCATAATTTTTTTAACTATTCTACAATAAGAATAAACATACAGTCGTACAACTTACGAAAACATAATCCCGCAGCTGTTGTAAATTACTGCTTTACTCGTTGCAACTACTACCAACCTATTCTACTATATGACCAACATCCTGACATTAACTACGTCACACGTATAAACAAACCTATGTAATCAGGTTCAATACTAGCCCCAATTTCAAATCAGACTGTTATATTTTGTTGATATTTAATTTTAAATGGCCCTGTAAGAACATTAGGAATAAATGATTCTTGTAACTTTGAAATCAAGAAACTACAAAATAATAGTAGCACGGCATGCTAGACAGTTGTGAGACTGTGTGTCAAATGGTCAAAATATTCACACTCATGCACACTCTCTCGGAAGTGATGTCAAAGAGTGCTGTTCCATATGACAGAGTTCAAGCGCACAAGAGCGAGTGGACAAGTGTGTGTCAAGGCATGCTCTCGGGATATTATTTGTTTATTTATGTTTGGACACTGTCGCCATCCACATGATGCCGAATAATCAAATTATTTTTCACTGTAAGTAAATGTTTGCAATAGTGAAAAAATATTTCTTTATACGTAATACCTCTAAAATGAGTTCGTTATTGTATATAATGTTCAACATGCATCACAATAGAAATGTTATTAAAATTGCGTAATAAATAATAGCAGCCAGAATTATAAAGATTATGATGGTTTGTTTACATCAAATGCACGAAAACAATAAATAACACACAAAAATAATACTCGTAAATAGCGAGTGCGGGTGTGTATCTGTTCCAAATGACGGGCACGCACGGAATTGTGGGAAGGAGTGCAGGTATTTGAGACACAGCCTGAGTTAAATGTCATGGTATTTTGACTGAAACATTGCAAAATGATAAACACAAATTACCAAAAATCACACTCAAAACTAATTATAATACAACCTCACTACCACACCCTTTCAGGCTTGGTTTTAAGCCCTTATTATTCATAATTACCCAGTAAAACAGTGAGTGGGGAACAGGAACGGAACACAGCAATTATACACAAGCTATAAATAATGGGATTCGCGTGGTATGGAATCTGAATATTCGGAAAAAGCTAACTCCACAATTACCAAATACAGCTCACACTCATGCGAGGCATATGACGAAGAATGTCTAAATGCAATTTTAATAGCTATAAAGTCGTACGAAAATTCAAAATTAAAAAAAAAATTACAACATGAGCAAATTTAGGGAATACAGAAAGTTTAGCGAATAATTAGCAGCACAAGTTTTAAATAAAATTTAGATAAACGTTTCACTTACCAAGTCATCTTTCTAATTCAGAGTATCCTACAATTATACACGATATACATATTTCAGAATAAATTTAAACTTTCTCAGAAGGTACATAAAATCTATCACACCAAAACAACACGTGAAAGACCCGAAAAACAATTTTCAAATTTAAATAAACACTGGATTTGGATTTTGGACATCAGACTTTAATTTTTCCATAGAAATAAGATGAAGAAGTACTCAAGTCCGCACGCAGGTTCCTGCCAGACGAGATAAATAGATCTAGCGATAAAAACTAAAAATTATTATATGGTAAGGAAAATGATTTATTACAAATAAATATTTTATACATTTTTAACTATTAGAACTGTAAATTGAATTAACATTTAATAGAACTTACATTTTAATATTTACACTTAACAACACCAAAAATATATTATGAACAATTACTTGCCATGAGGATCCTCCCAGTGCCCATTGGGGTGTTTTTATTAATGAACTATTTACAGCTATAAACATTATTACACGGGAGGAATAAAAACCTCTCTTTACTTATCGGAAGGTTTGAACCTCCACTGGGTCACATAACACAAAAGTAACGATAAAAGTTAACGGTGAATTGAATGTGTTGAGTAATGAATGAAATTATTTAAAAATTAGATGGTGTGTTAAGTACGATACAAAAGTAAAAATGAAATGTGAATGTAATGAATACATAGAAAAGGTATGAGTAAGAGAGACAAGAATTACAATTAATAGACGGAATAATGTTGTATCGATGCAATGACTATATACCAAAAGTGATGGTATTTTCAAATTGGAAGAAACACTTGTTGGTTGTCTAATGCGCAGGAGGCTGGCAACTAGTGCCAAGGTGTTGGTCAATAAGGATATTGGTTAGGTGAGGAGCAGTGACTATAGTTTTGAAATCTTGATAGAGAAAATTACCCATGGTGCCAGATATTGTCGGGTTAATAATATCTTGAAGTCGGAGAGCAGCTATTGCGTCTTTGCTCAGAGTCGTTTGGTTTACGACCATGGTAAATCCTCCAAGTGCAGTTGGTGTCTTCTAATAGAATAAAATTAGTACTGATGGTTCAACTCCCTTACTTGTTGCATTGTGAGATATCTATTACGAAGCACTCGTGAACATTTCTAACATACTTGCACAATAAATTACACTTTGAGAAATTTGGCTGGAGAAGACCCATACCTTAAATGCCTTGCGGGGAACTGAAAATAAATCACACGTGGTAACTCGTCACTACTGCGGTTTATTCAGTTACACGATTACATTCCCATAAGGAAAAGCCTACATTTGGTGCTGCTTTGGAACCTGTCAGCTCGGGTGATATTATGCAAAATGCACATTGTCACATAAAATAAATGGTGATGGCTGCCCAAGATTGCGAAATATGAGCCAGTACGTGATGCGGCACACCCCTCGCAAAGAAGAACGACTACTGAACTTTCTCCGAGCGGCGCGCGGGCCGGCTTGGCAGGCTGGTACCCAGTGCTGCATTACTTCCTTGCATCAATATTTGCAAATCGGACATGTACCCTGCGTGCCGGTTGTTACACATTGCTTCTAAAATTAACTCTGTAAATAATATTCACTATAACAAAACATTGTACTGCGTTGATGATATGGAGATGAAAGACACTTGAATGAACATTACAGAAAATTACAAAAAGACACTTTGAAAATGCTGAGGACTTTAGGGCTGAGAAGGTAAGCATCTTTATTAGTTGTGTCCCCTTGTGTAAACTTACCTTGCCCTATAATTGCACAAATTAATTAAATATAAATTTTACAGGGTCTGCTTTCAGATTCCTGCACCACGCAGACATGGTTGTGCCCACACTGCTCTGCACTTGCGTTGTTCCTTGCCACACTGCACTGCACTTGCACTCGTAGCATGTGTACACACACTTTGTTACAGAACCTGGTGTGGTGGGAAAACACGGCTAAGGGGAAGCGGTCAATGTGGGCACACGTCACACTGAAGTTAAGAAGGAAAAAATACATGAATTCGAGGAATGGAAAGGATCGAACTACCAATGGCCTGCAAAAGAATTATCCCCAAAGGGGGTCACTCCCGCACAGAATCACAGATGGTGGCGATGCGTGGGACTGGTAAGCGAGTATCTTCGGTGCTAGGGAGGAAAATCGATGTAAAGGTCCAGGAGTCTGCAGTGTTGGTGGTGGTCCAGAGGGTCGTAGACGGCTATGAATGCGATGATAGGGCTGTGGTGGCGACTAAAAGCTGTCAGGAATCTGGTGTTTTGTCTTCGAATGATCTGGAGTGGCCATCGAACCTCACCCATCCCGTAGAGCTGATGTAATGGAATGTGATGTGGGCAGCCGAGAATGCTTCGGAGACCTTTGTTGTATATGTTGATGATTGGCCACAATGTTGAAGGGGACACATATGACCTGGCCACGCTGACATACATTAGTATTGGATAATTTATGCCAGATTATTTGTGGTAATGTGTGTGTGTTCCAGGTGCAAAACAATGCAGAGTGGGATAGTGACAATGAAGCCACATGCACTGCGACACACAGATACAGGAAAGAGTACCACGTACTTTAATTTTTCCTAATTATCTCATTAAAAGGGCTAGGGTGATTATAAGCAGTCACGTGCAAGGAAAGGGACACCCGTGAGAGCAGTTTCAAAGGCCTTAAGTTATTATTTAATGTTGTTGCAATGGGTTTCGGTGTATTAAGCATAGTTGTGTGAGTGCAAGGTAACAGAAAGTAGTTCCAGGTGGTGTGCTGCGGCAGCAACTGCAGCGAGTGCGCCATGATGGAAAAACAGTAGACAGTGAGAACTAGGAGAGGCCGGTCGCATACCTTTTGGTTCTGCGCCCAGGAGGCGTTCATCACTTGTGCCAGTAATTTTCCTCGCAATAGTCTTGTAAGTTAACAGGAATCTTTTTTCGCAAGCTGCCAGGGACATAGCCTCTATTCTTCTCCAGGTGCGCATCGCCTGGAGGAATTTAACCTGTACCAATTAACGCACGGACCTTCGCGCCATTTTTCCACTTGACCGCTGCCGACCTGTGAATGACCGGCACCATTCATGTAAAGTGTTGCCCCTTAAGGCATGCAAGGAATCGCCTAAATAAATAGCAATGCGTGTACCGAGTGCTTTTATTTAAGGTAAACCAGAAGGCGTTTCAGAGACAGACACTTCTAATTTCCAGCCAACCCGAACATGTGTATTGAATTTCCATTTTGTTTGCAAGTATTACAGCGTAAAGTAGCATAGGTGTGTGAATAGCCCAGATAATTCACTGCAAAACATGCGATACATTTCATCAAACTACACCACGAGTGATGCAGCACACTGGAGGATCGGTGCCTTTTGTCGTCGTCCACATGGCCCAGAGTGAAGAAATGTCTGCTCTAACACTTCAATGGCACTAGGTCTGTTTAGTGCCATTATGCAGTCCACGGCCTCCTCCCTTGACCGTTTATCCACCGCGACAAGGTACTTGCACCGACAAGATGTGCACTCTATGCAGAGCACCTCAGAATACAGTGTTGGCGATGAGTGTCAAGTAGTTTACAGCAGTGAAGGGTAGAGTAGAGCAAGCAGGGTTGACAGGGTATCTGTGTGTTCAACCATCCACAGCCACCAACTCTGCGTGGCAGAGTAATATGTAAGTAGAGCCAAAATGTGGGGAAAACACAGTATATTTATTTTAGTGTCCACGCAATACACAAGCTTGTTGCAAGACTGAGAAAGACATGCAGATCAAAGCCAGTCTTGATGCATACCCATTTTCAATAGTGTTCCCTCTGATTGTTTGTTTATATTTCACGTGTATTACCTTCGCCTCGTCCATTAATATGTTTTAAAGGTTTATTATGTTGCTAGCATTTTATTTGAATTTATTGTGTGCCTCCAGACTCTGTGTTGGACCCAATGTAAGATTTATGGTGTTGTGCGTCAGAAAGTAGTGCATGTGGCGTGCAGGTCCTCCAATGCCGGCACTCGCGCCAAGTCAGTCAGTGCTCGGCCATTGGAGGGATGAGTCGAATCGTCTTGTCTCGTGCCGTGTGTGTCCAGGTGGAATTAGAACTTTGTTACCAATCATACTAATTGCAATAGACTGGAATATTCCGGAACCTTTTACGTTTTAACCACCTAGGACTTCACCTCTCCTCTCCCGGTTCATTTAGCATTGACATCAGGAGCTTAATTCTCATGTAATTATTGTGTAGAGCATGTGGCTTTTATTTGTATTACAGCTACCGACCGGTGAAATTCGGTGTCAAATGTAAAGCTACTTTCATTGAAAAGTGTGTAGAGTCATGACGAATAAATAAGGTAATTGGAACGGCATGTATTTAATTCCATCTACGCCTTTGGGTGCATGAGGACATGGGACCCTCATTTCTCGCCATCACTGAAGTGTTTATTTTACGTGTCAATTCCAAGAGTATTCTGTATGCAATGTTTCCAAGTCAACATATTAAATACAGGCAGTGTGTTTTCCACCCTAAGAGTCCACAAAGATTTCCATAAGTGTTTTATTAATTAATCTACAAGGAGCAGGAAAGGCTGACATTGGTCATTGGCGGCATGACCCGGAGCTACAACACAGTCAGCTCTCCAACTTTGGCACCGTCTCTGGCGATGCCTGGCACTGGGCAATATCTATCCTAATTACCATATTTTACATTAAAAAACTCATTTTTATTTCTCCAAGCCATGGAGTCACCGCACCTGGTGTCAAATTGCGTCCAATTTCGTTGCCATTCCTTTCCGCCAACTTTTGGCAAACATAGAATTTTTTCTGCTAAACTCCCCTAAACTACAAAATTTGAAATTTATTCTATTACACATTTTCAGAATATTTCAGGTACAAATAGAAACCATTTTTTTTTTTGTATAAGTGCGCATGTTTCTAGTTTCCCATCTACTACACACCACTGTTCTAGATGCTCGGTCACGCACTTGCCTTTTGTTGTTGTGAAAACGTACATGTCTCCTGTGTGGCGATTACCTTTGTACCCAGGTTGTAAATGAGTTAATTATCTGCTACAATAGTCTTTTGGTTCAACTGAATTTCTCGGAGTGGTTCTCGTTTGTGTGGCGGTAGAATCTCTTCCCATTCCGCAGTGTCGCACAAGACGGCTTTTGTGACCGGTGCGCCTGACAGCATATCTACAATTTCGTTATCTTTGCCTGCTACGTGATCTACTGCAAAATGATACGAGTGGAGCATAAGTGACCACCGGGTCAGTTCTCTGAGGGCTTCCAGCATGTTATGCAGCCATACCAGGCACTTATTGTCAGTGTACATTGTGAATCACTGTTAGTCTAGATACGCCCGGTATCTCTTATTCACCGGAACCATGGCGAAATACTCACGCTCATTTACATCATAGCCACATTCGGTTTCTCCTAGTTTGGTGCTGGAAAAGTCTATGATTCGTTTCTCTACCACCTCCATGCAATTGTACAGCACTGCGCCGATGCCTTCCTGGCTCGCATCTGTTTGTAGGTAGAGGTGGCACGTGGGGTAGGGTCGAGCTAATGTGGGACACGCTCTAAATTTTGCTTTGATTGCTTGGAACGCCACACAATCTTTCTTGTCCCACACAAACCTCTTCTGCAGCAAAAGCAATTCCGTTAACATGGCAGTTATTGTGGCAAAATCTCTGATATGTTCGCGCAGCCAGATCACTAAGCCAAAGAATTTTCGCAGCTGTTTGTGCGTACGTGTAGGCACGTGCACATGGATGACGATTAACTGCTCTGAGATGGGCGTATTTCCACATTTGTCGACAATATGGCCTAGGAATTTTAGACTCGTCTGACCAAGGTTGCATTTGTTGGCAGTACGCCAGTCTGCCTATAGCAAGGCGCTCTAAGACTATTGACAGATGGTGTAAGTGTTCTTCCCACATCTCCGACCACACAACAATGTTGTCGATATACGAGAGCATGAAGTCTCCAATTAGACCATCAAGTACTCTTACCATTATAGACTGGAAAGTGTCAGGTGTGCAATTGAGACCGAAGGGCATTATGCAAAACTGGAAACGCTGGCCGTCCGGGGTCATGAATGTGGTTTTCTCATGATCGTCCAGCCAATAGCAGCTGTGTAAATCCAGGGATGACATTATTTTTGCATTTCCTAGGTTGTTAAAGGCGTCCCTGACATTTATGTATGGTGGTAGGGAGCTATGCATTACTTGTTTAAGTGCGCAAAATAGACACAAAAGTGCCATAAACCCATCTTTCTTGGGCACTAGCTACACGGTGGAATTATACCAGCTGCACATGGACTCAATCTTAACATATCCTGTACTTGCTCCCATATTACCTTGGTTTGGTGAGGAAGGTAACTACATGGGCCGCAGTAGATAGGCTCGTCCTATGGTAAAGGGACTTCGTGTTCCGCGACTGTTGTTCTGCGCAGCACATAATGCTTGACGAAAACAGTTTTGCGTTCCATCGATAAGAGCTGAAAAGTTGGCCGATGTTCCGGTGGAATATTATGCTGGAAATTCCTCAATTGCATTTCCGGCACGCTATCTGATGGCCTACGGTCGAAGCTATATGCATTTCGCCTCTACTTCATGCCAAAATGTATACGCATACCTGCTGTCTTTACTATTGTGTTCGCTGTTCATTCAACAAGGGAATAACCAGAATAGCATCTTCGGTAATTTAGGTAGTTATTATTGCCTGTTTTTGTCTCAATATCGCGTACTTTGACAGTAATGTCCATGCATACCATGACTGCATCACACTCTTGCCCTTTAGCTAAAAGGGTCACAAGTGGGGGTTACTTCAAGTTTGTTTACAAATTACAGCTGGATCGAGTTGTTAGACGCATCTGTGTCTATCAACACATGGCATTGTTTACCATTGACACTAACAAGGAGCCGGATGAACTGGGTGTTGCCCTCACTCATCTGGTTGACGAATGCCTGTTGCGAGGTTATATCCAGGGTATCCTGGGTGGCTGGTGTACAGGGCACGTCAGGCGACCTTACCCCCGGTTTGCTTTTTCCCTGCTTTTGTGGGTTCCCGGCTTGCTGTTTATATGCGTATGGGCTATTCCGCCACTCACTCTGCCAGTGGTACTGTTCACCTTCGCAATAGTGACACAGAGTTCGCGGCTGTTGGCGTTGTTGAGTAGTATGGCGTGTTACACCTCCAGAGGCACTGAGATGTGTTCTTATCCAGCCACGGAGCAGGTGGAGAACAGGAACTGGTGATTTGCTCGGTGCCACATTCGGTAGAGTGAACGATGTTGAATGGGGTCGTACGGCTAACAACCTACGGCGACTCTAGATATGCAGTCAATTTGAAGGAGAGCTAATTTAATTGTCAGTTAAATTATGTTGGATATAAAATATTTCCTTTAGGGCTAAGCTGTCGGCCACTTCGCATGCCTATAGTATCACTGATTTTACTCTGCTTGAGGGAGGCAGGCCCTGTAAATACAAATCATACAATGAACAACACTTTAAAGTTGATGCTGCAATGAGGGTGCAGGATCTGATGAACTCAGGAGAGTTAATACAATAAAGCACGTCTAATTATGGTATGACTGATTTATTACTGCTAAGGTACAATGAAATGTTGTTGCACATGGAAATGCGTACCCTTAGTTAAGCGGACCCAGCACTCTGGACTTGCCGGTGGTCAATACGCGTCCCATGTGTGAAGTCCTGATATGCCACTTAAGGATGCATGGAGACCTCCCCTCGGCTAAGTAAAAGTACTTAAATGTTCCTGAATTACGTTAACTAATGTGATGAATGAAAATGCAGCCTAAATAGAATTACCGGGGAGGGAACGTGGAGATCGCTGTCTACCCTGCCGGTTGTCCCGAGTGTTGAAGTTTGACTAACTACATGGTGTTGACTTCGCCGCACATCCGGCGAATCTGGTGCCAAAAATGAAAACATGAAAAAAATGGAACTTAATAATTAACATGATTGATGAAACTGATATTGTACATAATTATGATTACTAAACTAAAACACATTCGTGTTATACCCGTGAACGCCGGAGTCCCAGATATGGCTAAGAATTTAACATCACGAGTATGTCACCTCACTTCAAGGGTGTTATTAAATGAAATAATACCTCAGGTGGCTGATCCTCGATAGATGATTACATGTACACTCTTATAATTAACATATTAAAATTGGCATGTTTCGTAATGGTTATAATTAAAGTAATGTATATGCATGTGACGACACATGGATTTCGTAACTAGGGATGGAGCTACACCCTGTCTTCTATGGTACGTAATCAACCTTCTATTCTGGAGCGGGTGGTTTCCTTGGTTAATTATGGTGCAATAACCGCTAAAAATGCTAAAAATGTTCCTCTTACTTAATTTCGCTATGGAGTCGCATGCCACTTTACACTTCCTGCGGGAATATGATTCTCTGTCTATGTCACTACTTGGAGCCAAATCACACTCTGGATTCGGCAACGGGGCTCGTCGACATCACATACATCGGAAAGCTGTGGGAATATGTGGTGCCACTTATCCCAGCGTTCCCTCTAATGGCTGTTGCGTCTAACGATCGTGACTTCATGGGACACATTCATTTAGGCCACATATCCATTCATCACGAGTGTTACCTCTTGTGTGTAATGTTAAATATTATAACCCGCAGCCACGAGTTGTAGGACAGCAAGAAAAGTGTAAATGTTGTTCTTGTCAACCTGCACCGATCGAGACCTATACCTAAAGTCGATAGGTCGAGTATTGATGTGTGGTTAATGCGACTGCAATGTAACAAATGGGCACAAGGGATTCATGGATGTTAGGAACACGTCAATCGGCACTAATGCTACTCGGAACTCCAGCCATGCTATTTCTACCAAAACTTCCAGCTGCTCTCGTTCCGGCAAGCGTGGGTGGAACCAGCAAGTGAGATGGATTTTGGGGGTTATGAAGGCTTATAATGGCTCGCTTTCTTGCTGTTCCTGCAACGTGAGCTTCCTCTGAGCTTGTATTGTGCTGAATGCCCCTCCGTAGCGATATTTGTATGCTCGCAGAAATTCCTACCATGTTAACCCGTAATGGTTAACAGACGTCCGCTGTTTTCGTGTTCCATTTTCCATTTGATGTAAAATACAACTCGGCCATTTGTCTTCGTGGACTCCGTACCACTGCATGAATGACTTGCAGTCTTGCAAGATGGTTGTAGGGTATTCGTTTGGTTCTCCGGAGAAAGTTGGTTCGTTTTGAAAATTGCTGGGTGTAGACCTAGGCAGTATTCTGCTGGACTGCGGTGCTATGATTGCTGTAACCTCTGATTGTGGAGCACTGTAGCACGGTCATCTGTAAGCTGCGCTCTGTCCGTATTGCTGGGGTTGTGCTGTTGTTGATGTCATGATAACTGGAAAGGATATCGTGAGATGAATAGTTGCAGGTAGTTGGAATGACGGTGGTTGGGGGTCGTTGTTGATAGGCTGAATTGGAAAATATGTATTTTTGTCAGGTTAAAAACACTCACGGTGTTTCTGTAGACGGCACTGCATGCATGTGAAAATTGTGGTGTCTTGTCCCATACATGTGACGCTGGCACACCAACTGGGTCGGTTGTGAACTGTTAAATTTTTCTTTTGTTGGTCGAAATGTTTGCTTAGTTCATAAATTTAGAATTTCAACAACTTCGGTTTAATGTTCATCACACGGTTGTCCGCAGCACGGCTGGTCGTTGGGCTGGACTCATGTGAACAATCACACAGCTGATAATTTCCTTCTGGTTTCACACCTGTACCAAGTTGCACGGGTGGTAAGCATATCGGACACCATAGTGCAGTTGCGCTAGCGGGTGACCAGCCAGCTATGGTAGGTTTTGTTTGCAACCTCGCGAGTGTGGAAGCATGAGGTGCAAAAGTGCATTGCGAAAGTATGGAGCTCAGGACACGGAAGCACATAGTGGAAGCGCGGCTGTTCTGTACGGCATGGGCAAAGGGCAACAGCCATCGGGTGCTCAGCTGACCGTAGGCAGGCACGGGTCAGCTGGCGTGGGAGGGAGGAGAGTTTGGCATTTATCCCTCCTACCATTCATCCACTTTACTTTAAATGCTACAAAACTTACAAAATCAATTACCCTTAGCACATGAACCCTTTAATTGACATATTACATTGTATGAAATGAAATGTGGATGAAACACATGATAATGAACAATTCTTAATTAAACTTGATTACTCTTAGGCCCTAATATGCAGGGTCTCTGCATGTCCGAGACTTGCTCAACACTTGCACTTTCCTGCTCCTGTCACACGCGCTCTCTTCAGCCCTTGTGGACGAAGTCATATGTGATGTCTTTGTGGTTCAACCATTGCAGTGCACGCTCTAACTGGTGTGAATGAGCGCCCGGTAGAGTGCTGATAGCTGCAGCGGCTGCCAGCGACGTCAGGCTAATGGCCTAGGGGGAAGCAGATGGCATCAATGTTTTAGAGGCGGTGTTGGTGAGATCTAGGAATAATTATATCTGATTGGCGCCAGGGTTGTGGGCCGTACGCGCGGACCAATCTCCTTGCTGTCAAAGTGATTACTTCTCCAGATGAATTAAGTTTGCCAACGATAGTCCGTCGGTCGGCTACACACCATTTTTGATCTAGGTGGAAAAAATTACCGACTCTTACATGCCTGTATGTGGGCTGTCGGTGCCTCCCACGTGCCCATACAGTCGTTATTCGGCGTGCATATACTTTCGCGAAAATGTCCCTATGCTCATACAGTATTCTTTGAAATGCTGCCTGATACTGTGGCGGAACGTCATGATCGAATTTTGAGAATGAAACTGGGGCTAGGTTGTCTGCATAAGTTTTATCGATATTTTAGACGGCACATCTCTACTTTGCACCAAAATGTATGTGTCTGGCAGCCGGTTCTACTACTGTGTTCTACTCCTGGAGCTAAGACACGTCTAAAATCGCATACTCTGATTTTTGGTGTAACTGTCGCACTTGTTATTGTTTCAAGGTCCCTCAATTTAATAGTAACAGTTGCTCGTCCCAATGGACCACTACTGAGCTGAGCAGTTGAGAGTTTGATTACGTGATTATTAGGTGTTGTCATTAGGATTAAGAAAGTGGGGTTGTAGAAAATTATGCGAACTAGCTGTATCGATAAGTGCATGGCAGAGCTCTCCATTTACATACACATGAACTCTGACAAATTGCACGTTGTTCCCACTCATCTGCTGTAATAGTGCGTGTTGTGGCATTCTCGTGGTGGCTGTTTTTCCTGCTGGGGAGAAAAGAGTGTCGGGCCCTACACCCCATTTCCTTGCTGCTTGTATGTGGGCCCTCTGTAGCTGCCAAAGTATGTATTATTGGGGCACCTGCTGTGCCAATGGAAGACCTCTGCTGGTTTGCAGTATCGGCAGGGTGCTGCTGGAGGTTGGTACTTATCCATCCTGACTCGCACTTGCCCGACATCCTGTTATGCATTTTCTCCCGCTGGCTTATCAGTGTGGCGCACACTGTTCGTCCTCTGTTGTTGTCCAGAATGTCCAGGGTAGCGATTTATCCGTTTCCTATTGCTCTTACCCATTTTCCATTCGCGACTCATGTCGCTATCGTGTGGTGGCACTCTCGTGGCATGTTGTACCAGTGTTGTGTTTCAGGATAATTGCTGCTTTCAATACCTCTTTAATTGTGCTCTTGAGGAACGGCAATAATGCAGGACGATGCTCAGGTAATGCCATCTCCAACACAATCTCCAATGCTTCCCTTTCTGGCAACCGCAGGTGAAAGTGCCTGATTCAGTGCATCTTCTGGGTGAAGAAGGTGGGCAGTTGCTCACCTGGTCGCTGTTCCTGCCAGAGCAGTTTCCTTTATGCTTGCAGAGACAAGAATACACTCCCATATCGGCACTGAAACGAGTGCACGATTCCTTCCATTCCTTTCTATAGTGATTTGTCGCGGTCCACCATTTGATCGCTTCTCCCTGTAGTTGGTTTTCCCACACGCCATAACATTTTAAGCCGGACGTGCATTCTTTGTGGAAGGCACTGGGGTACTCACTTGCGGTGCCGGTAAATGTTGGCACGTTTTGGAAACATATTGGATTCCGTTTAGGACAGCTTTTTGTGCTGGTTTGATTGCTGGTCTTCTGTTCTATATGTTGCTCTTTAGCCTTGGGCCAACTCAGAGCTGTGTTGATTCCTGTAGCCGGGTGCGGGAAATAAAGTTAGCGGTGTTGGTGTCGGAAAAGTGCAGAGAAATTTTTTGGCATTACTTGCGGATAAATTTGTTGGTTATGATAGGCTGTGAAGTGCTGTAAGTACGGATGTATCAGTAGGAGTAGTGGAGGTAGCTGTGGAAGTGTTGGCATGGGTTAGGAATACTGTTCCTTTGGTGCCGGACTGTTAGCAACTGTTATGGGTGTTTCTGATGTAGGTGAAATTTTGGTACTGTCAACATCTATGGCCTTACAGTTCAATTCTGTGTGTTGTGCTCCCTGAGTGTTTGACCTCTTACTCGCTGCAATCTACAGTACCATATTGTTGCTTGCAGTATCCTACTTCTCTAGTTGCGTTTCTTCCCCTTTTCTTTCCTCTTGTTTACTTTCGAAAAACAGGGGCTGTGATCCCTTTAACAATCACAATAAATTTTCTGGAGCATTTGCAGTTGTAACTGTTCACTGCAATCGTCACAAATGTAATGTTAGCCTGTTTCTGTCCTTGCTTGTGCATTACTCAAACATTCCTGGTGCACTCGTGCCTGACACTGTCCGCATCTGATCGCGGTTATTCCTGAACCTGCACACAACAATTTTGCACACACGCGCATCTGCTGAAAATTTTGAAGAATTATGGAAGTTTTAGTGTCAGAATAGGGTTCCTCACTTTGCTCTTTAAGCACAGTTCCGCAGTTGCTCCATGATGCGGTTGACTTCTGGACTGATCTTACGAGTGCATTTGCAGAAGCGTATGCCCATTTCATACCGATCTACAATGTCAGTTGGTAGAGGGCGTAAACATTGCAAACACCTTGGGCCTGGTGCATCGCATGGTATTTTACCAGCCATGGTTCTTCGTTAACATCAACATGCATATGCACATGCGTAGAAGCATGAGGTGCGGGAGCGCAGAGCATGGTTTTGCAGGGAGTTTTGCTGGGAGTTTTGCAGGAGCGCAGCTGTAATGCGCGGTGGGTGTGGACATGGGTCAATGAACGGCAGGTTCTTAGCTGTTCCACTTGGCGCATGGCAGAGAGCGTGGAAGGAGGAACAGCGAGATGTTTCTCCCTCTTCTCGTTCCTCCTCCCTCCTCTCAGCACTGCACAAAGCAGGTGGAGGGGGAGGTTTGGCACACTCGACTCAACCTACATCCTTTGTACCACTGCTGTGACGTCACACCACTGTCCAAAGAAAGCAGCTCTTTGTCACTTTCTCGCCGCTACCCCTTGTTTTGAAGTAATGGCTGCGCAAAGCTGTTTTTGCGCGCTTTCCTCTCGTGGCCACGTGAGTCCTTCCCGGCATGGCCTGGGCATCTCGAAGGCGTCACAATGCTGCTACGAAATTCTCTCTCGTCGCCTGTTTGACCATGTTGTCTCCCTCGTTGTGGTTATTGCAGGAATTATGAGGAAAATTTGGAAAAATTTCTGAAAATTCAGATTTTTGCAGGAAATTGTGTGGAAAAGAATTTTGCGGATATTCCTGTAGAGATACGCCTCACATTGACTGCAACTTTGACGTGGTGTCATGTGTTCAGATGAGGATTGAGGTTAGGTTAGAGAAGCAGTAAATAGAAAATGTTTAAATGGAAGTTTAGGAATTTTGTTGTGCAGACATTATTCTCCAAAATAATGCCAATGATGTCAGTAAATCTGACTGGTTGTCCTCAGTATCGTTCGGCCGACGATCATGGCGTAATTCCTCCGGGGATTGGAAATACTCCTCTGAAAAGTATTGTATATTCTTGCTTGCGGTGCTGTGGGATATCAGGGCTCCCCACACCCCCATACGACACTTTAGCTACGATGTTGCTGTTACATGTGACCATTTAAAACACTCATTGCACTCTATGTATGCTTATGGTAAATTTGGCGGGAGAAGGCACCTTAAACGCCTTGCAGCTATCTGAAATAAATACCAGCGATATTATGTATCACTGCGTAATTGATTAGTTATTGATCTACACACCTGGTCTGAGGTAACTTACACTTGAAGCTGAGTTACACCCGCCAGTGTGAGTTATACAGATTAAACAGACACGTAGTCACAATATATATTAGGTTGTACAAATAAAGTCGACCCAGGCGATGCAAGCACTGAGGGGCATGAGGGACGTTGTCTCGGAGGCAGATGAACAACAGTTCCCATTTATTAATAAAAGTATATAGCTGAAGAGAACAATTGTGCAAAAAGTTGATGGCCACCAAGCACGCGAAACCCTAGTCACGATGTAATGCGCTACACCCCTCGCAAGACGAACTATGACTGGCTGGAAAAATGCAGCATGCTTGCAGATTGGCGCGCTAGAACCTTGTGTGGAACTACTTTGGAGACATCACCCTTGCATGAAAAACACTTACACTTGCCTTAGGAGGATCCTGCATGTTGCTAAAATTACCTCTTGCACTCCAAATATAAATGCATAATTACACTGCGAAATGAGATTAGAATGGTTACTCATAAGAATGATAAATATATACATAAAGAAAACCACTGCAAAAGAAATACATTAGGGCGTTAAGTCATTTACCTCGGGTGTTTATATGGTCACTTGTTCTTATGTACAATTTGCATTGTCGTAAAGCCCTTAAGAGTTTTAAAACATAAAATGGGGGGAACTACTCGTGTATCACTGTGCTCGGGCACTCACTGCACTTGCCTTGCTCCGGTGACAATATCACTGCACTTTTCCTGCACTACCTGCTGTATGGTGTGTACACACTCCCTGTGTTGTTTGGGGCGTCTTTGTTTATTTGGTGCGGCAGACAAACTGACTTCTGGGAGTGGTACTCAGCACTCATCACTTCGTTTCACTCATCTCATCTTAAATTAATATTGTTTGGAATAATGGAATTTTGTATTGTCCTGTGGGAATTGAAGCTGAGGCACCAACCCACGCGGCAATGTTACTTAGTAGTGTCTTCACCTTTCGTGGGTTCCGGTCGTGCATGAGCCTGCTCCGGGGTCTTCAACTTTTGAACTGATCGAATAGTTTCAATAGTTAATTCAATTTTTTCAGGAACGTTAAATTACTTTTTCTTTACCCTGGAGTGTGCACCGCCCCACTGTTCAGACAGTTTTACTACACAGTTGAACCTTAATTTTCTATATATCTCCACTATAGATCTCCGAGCTATAGTGGAGATGTATAAACATTTGTGCCTCATACAAGCGTTATATTAATAAATTGTATTGTCATGTATAACTTCTGTGTACTACTTTATTTATCTGGTTGGTCTGACCATGTGACTTAGTGTAAGTATTATCTTCCAGTAATTTACTATGAGTGTTCATGGCATTGGATGGCCAAAACAATCTACCACGATTCTTAGTGGCGTATACGTGGGGACAACAACACGTACTAGCCTAGGCCAAACAGGATTGATAGCTGCTTCAAGACTTGTAATTATTCGTCAAACAAGAATCACCACAAGAATGGCGCCAGAACATCGAGGGGAGGTCCTGCGGCCGTCGGCCTTCACGACCCCCAAGATTCTTGTGCTCTGCACTGGTGCCCAAACCCAGTAAAGCCCATCCTATTTTCCAGCAAAGTGACTTACCTGTAGAACTACTCTGTTCTAAAAACTCCACCACCTCAAGCCGCTGTACAAACCAGTAATATTCCATTACTATGATTGTGCCAAATGTTAATGAAATAACTATGAAATTGTTATTTATTACAGAAGGGTGGGGAACCTAAAATTTACTAAGGAGGGTAAATTGCATGTTATGCGTGTGCTGAATGTGAACATTTTAAGAGCACGTTTTGTAACTCTTATATACATCAGACACTCTGGATTTTGGAACCTAGAAACGTGACATTGAATATTTAGTAGTTGGTGCGATGTTGATCTGGGCATCAGAGAATTATGAACCATGTAGGATGCATGACAATAGATTCAATTTATTCCAGGTGGGCGCCATCCCTCGTTCAGCCGAGAACACGATGATGAAGTGGGGTTGTGGGCCGTTCGTCCTAAATGTGGCCCCCTGAAGATCCAATGTCACTGATGCTGTTGTCCTTTATCTATAAAATCCAAGTGCCTGGTCTAGTCGAGGTTATCTGAGCTCCCTCGATACACTCATCCAAACCTACGACGGTAACTGTTGAGGCTTTTCCCAAGAAAAGTTTTTATTACATTATACCTTCATAGGTTAAGGAGTTGTTAGGCTACCAGAACAAATAAATGACGTACTTTATGTGAATACTTGTGCCTCATACGAGGCACAAGTATTCACATTCTCCAGTAAAGAGCGGAGCACTCTAAAGCAGATAAAAAGGTGCGAATGCTGATAAAAAGAAATACATATATATTATGTCCAAGCCGTTTAATTACATGCTGGATTGTCGAGCGGCACTCCCACCAGATGAAATAAACTTGAAAACATTCCTAGACTACATATTAACTATTCATACTCTACATGATTGGTTATAAACTTGAAGGTCTGGAGAGGACGCGAACCGGACGTCCGCTCGAAGGGTGAGATGATCATGACTCGCTTGGCTATGGCGCGCTGTTCTCTGAGTGTCTGGCCATTCCCACCTCGGTATCAAAGTACCGTTATTTCCACTTTATTATTTAAGTCAGTAAAATTATTGATGCTGGACGAATGACTGTGACGTGAAACATAGTATGAACTCTTACATAATACTTGGAAAACATTTAAAGTCACAATAAAAATATAAAACTTAAGATGGCAGACTTACCGTGCACATATACTTAGCAGTGTTCAAGTTGCCTGCCTTGGCACAAGTTTGGTGTTTTAATTTATGATTCACTTTTAAAACTTAATAGGTCAATCCGTTAATTGAATGATGTAGAATATGTTGTTACCATTCAAAACATCTAAAACACATCTTAATTACAAGTTATGAAAAAGTAGGGTTATCTCGCCACATCGTCGGGGCTAGTGGTGGCGAACTTAAAGTTAAGAGCAACCTAACCTCAGTGTTGACGAGTTCCTGACATTCATGTATCCCTTGTGACTGTTAGTTCCATCGCAGATGCATTAACCACACAGCATCAACATTAGGTCGTGGTATCGATCATTGCAGGGCGACAAGTATGGCATTTACACTTTTCTTGCCGCCCTGTAACTCGTGGTCTTGGGTCATAATTTAACATTCATCACGAGAGTTACCTCTATGTATATGTGGCCTAAACTAGTGTGTAACGTGAAGTCACGACCGTTAGACGCAACAGCCTTGGAGGGATCACTGGAATAAGTGGCGCCCCTTATTCCCATATCGACGGGCCCTGTGGCCGAATCCGGAGTGCGATGTGGCTTCAAGTAGTCTCAAATACAAGGAATCATATTCCGGCAGGAAGTGTAAAGGGACGATTGGCTCCCTAGCCACATTAATTAATAGCAAAATTTTTAGGCATTTTTAGTGGTGTTTGCACTACAATTAACTGGGAAACCACCTGCTCCAGCATAGAGAGTTGAAAATACATCATAGAAGGGCGCAGCTCCGCCCCTAGTTACATAATCCGTGTGACATCACATCCATATGCATTCCTGTAATTGTAGCCATTACGACACACACCGATATTAATATGTTAATTATAAGAGTGTAAATGTAATCATCTATCAAGAAACAGCCACCTTAGGCATCATTTCATTTCATATCACCCTTCAAGTACGGTGACATACTAGTGACGTCAAATTCTTAGCCATATCTGGGGCCCCAACATTCACAGGTATCTCACCAATGTATTTTAGTTTAGCAATCATAATTATGTACAAAGTCATTTTCATTTGTCATGTTATTTAGTAAGTTCCATTTTTCATGTTTTAATTTTGGCGCCGAATTTGCCAGCCGTTCGGTTAAGTCGACGCGATGTTGTTTGTCAGACTTCAACACTCCAGACAACTGGCAGAGCAGACTGTAAGCTCCGCGTACCCCTCTCGGCAATTCTATATAGGTTGCATTTTCTTTCATCGTAATAGTTAACAAAACTCAGGAACATTTAAGTACTTTTAGTTAGCCGAGGGGAGGTCTACCTGCATCCTGAAGTAGTATACGAGGACTTCACACATGAGAAGATTTTTACATAACTCTAACTTAATGCCCACACCTTACTTTCATAGTAGTGACCACCGGCAGGTTCAGTGTGCCGGGTCTGCTTAACCAAGGGTACGCATTTTCATGTGCAGCAACATTTATTGTGCCTTTGTGGTAATAAAACAGTGATAACATAATTAGACATGATTTATTGTATTAACTCTCCTCAGTTCATCGTGTCATGCGCCCTCATAGCAGCATTAAAGTTCCTGGTGGAACCAGCGTTGGCCTCACCAAACCTCCCCTCCAGGTGACCAATACCTATTAAAAGCCCATATCTGGTGCTCTACTTTCTAGCCAAGCTACATTAGCCACCACAAACAAAAAGTTAAATCGGCTGTTTTGATCTCAGGTAACCACTGGGAACTTTGCAATTTTGAAACCGCCATGGTGTCCGAAAATTGAAAAAGAACACTACTACTAATCTACACACTCACACACTACCTACAATTCGCGACTGCCCTAATCCTGACTCGTTTGAAGTTGAGCATGATGGTATTCCCATAACTGCCTTCTTGGCTCAGTGCATCTGGGTTGTGACGGGCTAAGTTTCGGGGGATATCCAGTAACCAGTAACATCCCCCTCCACCTCGCCCCCTGATGCAAAGAGTTTGTATCGAAAATCCAAAAACTGCACTCAAACGACACTCATGCACACACAGACACATACAAAACCATCGCTGCGCTCTTTTCTGCTTTGCAATCGTCCAGCTTAATACAACACATACAGGTACAATCAGCATTGTTAATTCGATAAAATATGCCTGAGCATTGCTGAGCGGCATGTCGTCATAATCAGGTTTGTCTTAATCGGTTGTATTTGCTACTGGCCAGGTGGTTGGAGGCTCAATGGAAAGTAATTCTGTTCACCAATCCCTTGTGTTGCTGCATCCCATTCGAGAGATTTCCAAACTCTCCGAACATTAATCCCAGATCCTTCCTCCACCCGGCCAGGCCCCTCCCGGGGAGGGGCTTGTCACATCTATGTGGCGTGACCATACTGGTGGTATAATGCCCTCCGAAGAGAAGGACTAATACCTGATCATGGTGTACCTGTTGAAAGGCTTACTGTAATCAAAGGTATGCCTCCCGTATGTGCGGATGGCATCCTGAACAGCATCAGATTCAACAAATCTTTCGCCCCTACGCCAAAAACATCCTTTAATCAGAGTGACCAACTCTGTAGATTTGGTTGGCAGGCCTACCTGGGCGACGACAAGCCTGTCTACGGTCTCCATCCTAGGGAGTAAAACCCTGTCTCTCCCCTTCATGTTCCTTATGGCACGGGCAAGAGCAGATGTCAACGTTGTCGGATCTTCCAACTTCGTTAGCATCGTTCCCCATACCTGACACCCTGCGGGTTAGAGGGCGTCTCATTACGAATTACATATTAAAGTTTGATAGATAAACACTGCTTATAATTAATTTACTACTATACTGTACTTACACCTTGACAGCAAGGTAGTGGAGCAAAATGGTGTTCATTAAAGGTTGGGAGCGGGACAGGTAAATGTTCCGTAGATTCTCACCAACTCTTCAGGTTGTAGATGATAGGCGCTAGGTATTTTGAAACGAAATACTAACTAGCTCGACAGAGCCGACACTTCTTCTACTGGGGTCGTGTGCCGATGACCAACAGGCGGTGTTCTCCTGGTGCTCCTACCATCGTGATTGATACAGAAATAATTGCAATAATGAAAACCTTCATAGTGAGATCTTAGGGCTGCTCACACACCCATAGTTAGTTGTACGTAGATAAAACACTGAAAAAGAATATACACACTGATACATAATCCTTATGAATTGCAGCAAAATGTGGGGGCCCGTGCCCCTATGGCCCATAGGCAACCTGAATGAGAATGCACACAATTTACGTTATATCATTGGGTTTTATTTAGACCCCTCTAGGAAGCAATTTACACACATTGCCGGGCTTAACCCGCCGGCAGGGTGACGCTGTACAAAATGCCCGAAGGCGACAAAAACTTTATATGTAAACTTAACCCTTCCCGGGCAATGCTATTCTACAGGAAAGGGAGGAGTGGTAATTCTTGGGTGGCTACAAGATATACAAATGTTACTGTTAATTACTGTCTATTGCATTGAAATTATTGGAGAACAAAAATGCCCATGTGCGCGAAACGAGACCCTGTCGTTCAGCACGCCCCACTCCTCGAGATGTCACTGTCTTACTTACTTTTTCGCGCGGCGTGTCGGCCGAGGTTTATGGGCAGGCCTGCGTGCTGACTATTTTCTTACAACACACAAAAATCCTGAAAACACATCCATGTTACTTGAAATATTATAAATATGAAAATAAAACTATTTCTCTTAGCTTAGTAGCCCTTTACTAGACAAATGACACTTTGTAAAGTGAAATGGGGAGGAAATATGTGAAGATTGCAAATAATGGAAAATTGGAAATATGGTAATTAAAGCCTGCGATTGCATCAAAGTACTATAGGGCTCTATCACTTAGAATTGCGTGGACAGGCGTCCTTGAGTATTCCTTACTTGCAGCTCCTTTTATTGAAGGTTAATTTTGCCTTTTCTCCTTTTTAAGATACGTGCGCACTTAAGCATGTCGGAATGCAAACGTAAATACAAATGTTGAAGTTTTCTACGTACAAGGGCCCTAACTAATCTCTTTTCTATGGTTTCCAGTTTCGTCGTCAGTTTCGTCGTCTTTTGTCAGGGCGTATATTGTCTTTTTTTTAATGGAACCCTGTTGTGTTCTACGGTGTTGAATATGAATTTTACACTATGAAGTAAAGTTCGTGTATAGTAAATGTCATGTTATAATTATTATTTATTTCATTGTGGCGTTGTCTGTCAGTGGAAACGATATGTCATTTCGTCAGAGAGCCGCGTTCTTTTTCGAAATCCTTCTTCGTGTTCCACCGATTTATTTAGTGGACGAACTTTTGAAATTAAATTTGGGGATCCCTGTGAGTGATAACTTGACTATGATCTACAACAATGAAACCGTTCCATCGACTTTACAGAAAGAAGTTGAGGGAGAGCGCATTTTCGAACTAGCTGGCGATCAGCAAGTATATAAATTGCTCGTCTTGACAATTTTAAAAGTCGTATTGTCATTTTTGGGTAAGTCATTTAGCGGTGGCATCCAACCACTGTTGTAAAGATTTGAGTCATTACATAATACTTTCAAGTTGTGCTTATTGCCTCGCTAAGCGTAGGCCTTCTGGAAATTTTAGTATTGAGGTGTCCGCTCAGGGTCTACGGTCATTTGAGGTTATTTGTCTAATTATTTTTAACATTGCATCACATTATCAACAGTAATTATAAATTAAATTGGATTTTACAAACAAAATAAAAGTAAAAGTTTACTTTAACTAAAAATAAGGACTTTTACCTTAACACAAGTATAAAACCTGTGGGCTACACAATATATATTTAAGAAACAACCAAAGCATGTATATGGGGTGGTTATTTTAAAAGTTTTCATACAAAAAGTGTGAAGAAATCACTACCAGACCATATAGGATACAGTAATAATCATTGTGAATCATTATCACATACGTAGGCACGTATCAGCGCTACATATTTCTATCAATTTTGGCAGTTGTTACGTTCGAAATGATAGCTACAAACTTTCATAACAAATTGTCTCTAGGAATATAATGACAGTAGGTATCTTCTGTTAATTTGTTATCTTCTGTTAATTTGTTAATTACAAACACATTAGTTTTATTTCATCAGCAAAGTTCTGGATTTCTTTGCCCCTGCGTAAAGACATTGATTTGATTAGCGCACAATTGTCGTGGTGCGAATAACGGCCAATCACGTGCAAAGTGCCGGTTAGTTGCTGGCCAACTCTGCCGCACCAGAACCGCACCGGCAGCAGCACTGACGTCACAGCGGGTTAGCCAATTGGAATTCAGAATAGCACCGACCAGCAACGTACCAGTAATCCACCAGCTCATCGTAGCAGGGCCATGATACAGGAGGAGATAGAGGAAAGTTTCCAACTCAGTTATTTCATTAAAAAGAACCAAATTCAGTAATTTATGTATTTTCAAGTTTTGAATTAATAATTTGGACTCGGCTGATTAAAATTAATATAGGGGTATTTTCTCGAGGACATGTAAGAGGCCGTTTGTAAAAATCTCGTTAAAACTAGAGACGACATGTTCAAGTGAATTTGGAAGTTAAGTGGAAAATAAAAATCCACAGTTTCTGTACTCGTGATCACCATTTTGCCCATTCAATATCTTTTGAGATGATTGGGATCTCCAGCCATAATTCGTGTCAAATTTTCTTTAATGGTTCAGACAGTTAAATTGTCGCTATAACCATGTTGATTCATAATTCTTGTTTGAGTTTTCAGAATTTTATATTGGATGATGCCAATATTTTGTCACTTAGTAAAATCAAGTTTTTTGCCAGTCTACGATAAGTTTTATGATATCACGTAGAGTTGTAATTAGTGATTCTTCTCGGTGTTGCTGATATTTAATTCAGATTGTATGAATAATCGTGACTTTTTTTGTGTGTTTAGGTAGGCCCAATTAATAAGGGAATTTGTTGTACGTTATCTGCACTACGTCGCTCATATCCAGTCGCCAGCATCCCCAGCCGGACAAATTTACATATCTGAGGTGCTCTAATTATCATTACTATGGTAATTGGAAAAATTGAAGGTATTTCAAGCCATTTTCCCATGTAAGTTTTCTCTCGAAGAAAGCAGATCGGCTTAGCGTCAGTGGTCTCTTTGACGCCGCCATGCGCAAGGAGAAATATTTGCTGCGAGATGGCCACCAATCCCATTCATCCCGTGCGTGCCCGACACGTTTCTTAAAGGGTATAATAAAACTTCCAACATTTTTTTTTTTTTACTGTGTTTGAAAGAATATTTAATTATGTGTAAGTGGGTAACTAACACACATGTATCGTACAGTCACATCACACACACACATGTATTACAGGGTTTGTACAGACTGAGGCTAATTGACACACAAATAAGGAAATTAGCATATCACTCAGTATTTCTCAATTCATACCTCGCTGCATATTAAACGTTGCCCACAAATTCTTTTCTAAAAATGTTTTGAATGATTTTTTTTTTTATACCGTTGGTCACCCAAGGTCACATGACTATAACTAATGCTGCATCGACTGTTGACATTTCTAGAAGACCTCATTAAGGCTCTGCTTCACGTCTTTTGCAGAAATTATTCATTGTCATGTTATAATTTTAGTTCAAGTGTAATTATTGAAAATTTCTTAATATAGAAAATTTACAATTTACGAGTTGTTAAATATTTCTGAGTTAATTTTTATTACATGTTATGTGGTAGTTGTTAAAAGGCAGGAACATATTGATTTAAAGTTCTTATTATTCTATTTGTGTCTAAATTTTAAATTCATAGTTTGTATTTTGTGTCTGTTCTGCAGAGTAAGGCAAATAGAATTTTGTCTATAGTAGCAAATTTTTTTTTTTTTAGCAAAAACAATTAAATCATGAGGAAATGAAAGAATGTGATATAGCGGCGATGCCGATCCTTAATATGTGAGGCAAGTTGTGTAGTACGTGTATTATGTGTAGGGCCACAAGTTTTTCTCGAAAAGATTTACACTGAGGCTAGACTTCAATATCCTATGTGTACACTTGCAGGTTTCATTTGACTATTGGCCGCTAATCCTTGTGTGAAGACAGTCTGTTACATGAATGAGCCAATCAAAATTAAGTTTCTCTTATATTGACCATCCGTGATTCGTGGGCAGACAGAAAATTCAAGTAACAATGGAAATTATCCTGTCACGAAAGTGGTTCTGAACTAAAGTGTGTTGGTACACAACTTGTCCTGATATCTTTTCGCGAAAAACAGGTGACCCTATTTATTTGCAATTTACAGTGTCTTAATGAGCATAAACAATAAAAGTAGTTTTAAATAAGCATTTGTGTAAATGGTTTGTGTATGAGAAAATGATTCCATGCTTGGGAGGTAGTTATGTAGGAATAAAAAAATTGCATGTATGAGGAATCCATAATTGGAGATTTCTTATAAGTGAAATGTCAATCGTAAGGTACAGAGTGGGTAGGAGACTTAATATATGTAAAAAGTAACATAGTCATGTATTGTTAGTACTTGCTATTTAAATACTGTACCATGTGCATGAGTGATTCCATACAGAAAACAAAAATTTAGTGTTGCCTGGTGATTGTTGTATCTGTGCACATCTTGGACTTTATTTTGATGTTAGGTGACTGCAAAAGTAGTTCTGCAGGGCCACTGGAGTTTAGTAACATGTTGTGTTGCAGGAATATTGGCAGCGCTGTGCATCTTTACGCTGAAAAGGCAGCAGCTGATGTACGTGTACAAGTACCTGACATCAGTGGGTATCGTGTTCCTGTCGTACTGGACGAATGTGAGCACAATGAAGGCGGTGGTGGCAGCCATCAGCGCCAGCCCGTCGCAGACCAGCCTGCTGGAGGATGTGCTGTCCCTCAACGTGGGTAAACTGGTAGAGCCGGGCAGCTACGGCTTCCTGCTGGTGCAGAACTATGTGACACAGTGTGCCCTCGCCTACCTCTTCAAGCTCATGTACATGGGGCCCCGGTACCCCTTGGTCGAGATGTTTCGTCTGGCGTGCTTTGTGGGTCCATCACTACTGGTGCTCCTGCCCCTTCCCGTCGCTATCCTTCAGCACGCCCCTGTCTTTGCTGCCCTCCTCCCACTCGCCCTCGTCAAGTTTGTGCTCTGCTACAGCTCCGTCACCATTATCCACACCATCTATGGTGGCTACCTACAAGCCAGAGAGTTTGTTGGTAACTTTGGTTTCTCTGCCCTGGTGGAGTCCCAGTGGTCACGGCTCTGCGTGCCAACTGTCTTGCGAGTCTTCTGGGTCATGAGGGTCTTGGAGCACTGTGTCGGCCTCTTGGACTACTCGCAGATGGATGTTCGTGGGATCGTCGCTCTGGAATCTTTGCTGGTCACCATCAAAAACCTGCTCATCACCAGCTGTGAAACTCTGACGGCTGTGCTAGGCATGACTAGCATAGTGTCATACGTGTGTCATTACATTGGCTGCTTCTTCCAGTGGTTCTTGCTGACGGAGGAGGAGGATGACCGTAGCATCGGTACAGTCTCCGCGATACTGTTTTATATTCTTGCTTTGCAGACAGGTATAACTAGTTTGGATCCCGAGAAGAGGTTTGTGCGATTGTGCCGCAACTTTGGTCTCCTGTTCACTGCGCTGCTGCACTTTATTCACAACATCGTAAACCCGCTCCTGATGTCTCTGAGCGCATCTCACAACCCCTCCCTTCACCGCCACGTTCGGGCACTATGCGTATGTGTGTTCCTGATAGTGTTCCCAACATCCCTGCTAGTTTACCTGTGGTCTCACCACCCAATCAGTACTTGGTTACTGGCCGTGTCTGCATTCAGTGTGGAGGTGATTGTGAAAGTTATTGTCTCGTTGATGATCTATTCGCTCTTCCTTATTGATGCGTACCGCAGTTCTTTTTGGGAGAAGCTGGACGACTATGTCTATTACATCCGTGCTTTTGGGAATACAGTTGAGTTTTTCTTTGGCATATTCCTATTCTTCAACGGAGCATGGATCCTGGTGTTTGAATCTGGTGGGGCAATCAGAGCGATCATGATGTGCATCCACGCGTACTTCAACATCTGGTGTGAGGCACGGGCTGGGTGGAGCGTGTTCATGAAGCGACGCACGGCTGTGAACAAAATCAACTCGCTACCGGAGGCCAACAGGGACCAGCTGCGACGCCTGGATGATGTGTGTGCCATCTGCTATCAGGAGATGATGGGTGCCAAGATAACACGCTGCAACCACTACTTCCACGGGGTGTGCCTTCGTAAGTGGCTGTACGTGCAGGACCGCTGTCCCTTATGCCACGACATCCTGTACCAGACAGAGCCGGAGGCATCGCAGGATGCGGGGAGCAGTAGTGATGAGGGGGTGGGGGAGGTGGACGAGGCAGGGGAGGATGAAGTGGAACTGCTCTTCCCTCCAGTAGACGTTACTCTGCATCGCCAACAGCCGCAGAACCTGAACAGATGAGGGAGGGATGTGTGTGCGTTCGTCTGAATGAGTTGGTGACCCGAAGGCACAAATGTAGAAAGTCTTGATGAGACTGCGGCATAACAGCAGAATATTACGGCAGACACTGCAGTAATTCTGAGTGGCTTTGTTCAGCTAGTGGCTGGGAGCACTCGTGAGCCCACTGTTTGCACCGGGATGGAGTTTCAGTATTCGTGACTTTTTGGGTGTTACCCTCGGATTCTTTTAATTTCCCTTGCAGGTTGTGAGTCCCAAACATTTTTCTCGGTTAAATTATTTATTTTCGTGATATGCTCTTCTCAGGAGAAAAGGATGAAGGAAATGGTTTTTTATATTGAGATGATATTTATGCTTTAGGTATTTTGGGTGAACTTTTTTTCCCATCCATTTGTAGCGTAAGTGATGAATTAGTTCTTTTCAAAATCATTAAAACTGATAATGTGATGCTGAATGTTTGATGCAGTTTTGTTTTTTCACATTGTTTTCTTTGTCATCATGCACAGTGTTCATGTTCAAGTGTGTTGGGTCGCGAGAGATCCTACCTTTTTACAGCGGAGAACCACTCTTACAGAATCGGAACTTTAAGATTCATTTCTTAACACTTTTTTTTCTCTACTTCCCGTACTAGACGTATTTTGCAGTGACATTTGCTCCATGATTTTTCCTATGCTTTTACATCCCATCTATGTACACATTAGAGTCCAGTTGTAACATTTGTGTGTGAAACATTTTCCTGCCTGTAACACTGTTATTTTATGGTTCCACCATTTTTTCGTTGAATTTCAATGCTTTAATTTTCTGCTTATAAAACAAGTCATTTTTATTATTTCTTGCTTATACATTACTATTTGTTAAATTCATGGCTACAATTTCAACACTGATGCTGCTTAAAGCTAATCTTGTGTAGCTAACAAGAATTATGTGGCACATAGAAATATATTTATATGTTACAAAAAATAAAAAATAAAAAAATATAAAAATAAAACTTTTTTTTGAGAGACTTTAATTTTTTTTACAGACTATTACAATATTTTACACTAGCAGTATGTCATATTTTTATAATTATTAATGTAAAATAAATGGATTTTGGGGAAATGTAAGTTATGCAAGATACTTGTTTATGCAGATAAATTATGAAACTTATTTGGTTTGATTGTACCTGTAGATGCGTAGTATTAATTCCTGCTTATAAAGTTGTCCGTCATATTTTTTTTTTTTTCAATACTCACCCTGAAGAATTGTATAACAGGGTTCTACTATCTTTTGATATTGTAGAAATTTGGTGGAAACCATTTTGTTTGAACCTGATGGTGCTATACATTGTTTTGATGATTCAAATTGTGGATAATTAGAAACAATTGTGTTAATTTGACACATGAAAGAACAAATATGTTGCAGGTAGTTTAAACATAATTTATTGTTACAGGATGCCAGTCACGTATCCAAGTTTGTGAGGGATGGAGGTCTTAATAAAGTAAAGAACTAAATTCAATCTTTGATTTATATATTATGCTTTAAATATTCTGAAAGCCATTAGTTACAACATTAAATTACCTATCTCTACTGTTAGTCTTGTTTTTCTTGGTGAGCGTAATATTTCTTGTATATCTTATTTCTAATATGAAGTCTTGACAAAAGTCTGTATTTTTGTTACGGTCACTTATTTCACACTAATTATTTTAATATATTCAGTCGGTCAATTGCCATCATTCCAAATATTAATCGTTCACCGTCCAGTTCAATAGTTGCACCCATCACTCACTCACTCACTCACTCTCCACTGTACGGATGCTCGCAGTCCATAGAAGTCCCTCTTGTGGTCACTCGTCGCTTCGCTGTCTTCGCACTGTCAGTTCAGAGGCCTGTCACTGCTTAAATAGTCTTGCTGACCTCTTCCATGGGGTTCCCCCACACCCTGAGTCATGCTGAGGGAGGTGGGCGAGATGACCTGAACATCCTTACAGTGATAACCCCAGTCATTCAATCCTTTCAATGACAGAATACAGACACAAATCCTGATCAGCAACACCCTTTTGTAAATATCAGCACATTCCTCAGGTTACAACTCTGCCTTGTCAGTCACATTCCTTCGCTCGCTCGAGTGGCCAGGGCAAAGGAAACATAGCAATGCAAAGTAGCAACATGTAATCAAGTATTCACATTGGTGTGAAGAAAATGCTCGATTGTGATAAGTTGTAATTCATAACTACCAAATATTTTGTATCTGTGATCTGAAAAAGTACTGGGGTTTACATGTGTATATTTGCAATTAAATGTACGTGTGAGAATTTGGTTTGGTATTTAAATCTCTTTCCCCTATGTGCCAATAATTATGTAATTGCTCACATGAATTAATTCCAACTTGCATCCAAATATTTTCTATAGTTCCAGAGTTCTTCAAATTGGAAATTAGTTTCATTCAAATACAGTACACACAAACGAAACTGTTAACTTAGTCAGTTATCATGGCATAATATATTCCATGAACAATTTAATGGAAAGTTGGTAGAAATGAAATTGAACACGAAAAACAAAACAGAATTGTCCCTTGAAACTGATTGACCAAAATTATGCTACTTTTACCTTAGGTTGAAGTTGGTTTAACTTTACCTTTGTGTCACTCGTATTTCAGTGTGAATATACTCACTGCTGTGCAACTTTTTTGTGGACATACTGACAACATTACTTTCAACGCAATGATCGCCATGTTAACTTACGTGTGTCAGTTGGACTTTCCTGTGTAACTGGACCTGGTTTCTACGACGAGTCACTAGCTGTTGGGTTTTTTTGGGAGTGGGGAATGTTTTTGTTGGCAACATGCTTCAAAAATAAGTACACCACAACATTATTTTATTTTTTGTTGTAATCTCTGTGATACTAAGTTATTGTAAAATATATATATTTTACAGGCTGGTACATAAGGTTTTGTTATAAAGACTTTGGTCATGGAGAAAGGTCACGTATAACTTTTACTGGCAAATTCCTAACCTTAACATGCCTGTGAGCAACAGTAAATGAGCTGTAGAAGTTTTGATCAACTAGATTGGTCAGTTTTACAGAACGTCTATTAAGAGTTGTGCTCTGCATTACTTTTATAACCGGATGTAAACAGCTGCAGGATGCAACAAAAGTTCCGCTGCGGTTCATCGCCGTCAGTTTAGAACTGTTGGGTGTGCGTCTGCATCTTGAATCCACCCTTTGTAACATAAATGTTTGTTTGAAACAACCAGTGGATTTGTTGCGGACATTGGACGCACCTGAAGGTAGTTGCTTGCCTGGAGCTCTTTGCCATGTTTGAGGAGGCTCAAAAGCACTGGAGCGAGAAGGGCTACTCTGCCACGTGCGTCAAGTGCTCCATCAACGTACATGCAAGGCTTTGAATTGACGTGCAGGGTTCTCGTGCGACTGCGTGTGCCTATGGTATTTCACGTTGTTACCCTATAATTTTATGGGTGGAAAGTGTGTAACAAAGTTCAGTACAGGCTCCTCTCATAGTTTTGCGCATGTCCAAGCAGTGTGTTTTAAGATACAGCAATGTGAAGGGGGGAAAAAAACGGTGGTAATTCTTAAGAATAGGTGTTTTTTCGAAAATCTGAAAAATAATACCTGGATATGTGAGATATGAGTTTTAGTAATCATAATTACTAGGAATTTTGGAGGTGCTTCTAGTAGTTTTCTGTAAAAAAAATTAATAAAATGTGATTGGGAGGAGGGCTATCAAGATTGCTATATTTATGCTATAAAATACGTATAATAATTTATGTATAATAAATTTATATTGGGTCGCTGAATTGTTTTACATGCAAGAATACTGTTTGCAACAAATGTGTCTTGCATAAAACATCATTTACGGGGTATATTTATAGCACCGCGCTGAGGTTATACAGGTAAACAACACAGGTATGGAGCAGTGTCTGGACATTATGTAATTCTGGTGAATTACTCAAGGCTTACCAGGTCTATATTGACGAGAGGATAGAACGTATTACTAGTAGAATAAGTATACATATCGTAGATGATGCAGAGCCCTGTTCAGAGATGGTGTTTATACAGGCGAAGTATAATGCCATTTTTTTTTTCTTATACTGCACGTCCATGTTGGTTGACGTCAGGTAGGTTGTGGGAAATTGCCAGACATTAGTTGCTGTTGATTAGTGTTGTGTTGGAGGTTTCAGATTTACGAGAGCTTAAACGCATGTTTGATTGTAATTAATGTTGTTTGAAGTGTTAAATCTAATAATTGTGTGAAATTACGAGTGTTTCTATGCTATTACAGTAAGGGAAAAGTTAAATTATAATATATGTGCGGTGATTAGTGTGTCTGTGTAGTGTGGTCAAATGGCTCGGCGTTGTGGTGTGCATATTCATATACGCCGTCGTATGAATGGCGAGTGATTAGGTGAGTATTAACTAAATTTAATTAATTTTTCGGGGAAAAAATCTCAAAGTGGTATAAATCCACTCCACTATGACACAACACAAATTTACTCGGTACATCAATATTTGACCAATAGAAACCCCAAATACGATAGTGGGGGATGGTTATGAAGATCAGGGAAGTTGTGGGGTAAAACCAGTGAAACATATGTACAGAATAATGTATTGTTTATTCACTAAAATATTTTAAACTGCAAAAATACTGTACAAGCGTAACCAAACATTGTGCACCAAGCCAGAGTCCCAGCGCCAGCAGGGGAGTAAATCCCCAAAACAGTGATTCAAGGCGCGCTGGCAATTTTATTTTGGTGTTGACGCGAAGCATCACACATCAGCGAAGCTTGGAGTTTCCCCATAAATGATTGTCATGTGTAGCCTATTTGCACTGAGAAATAATGTGTCTGTGTTTTGCAATTTAACATATTTCTGTACTCTTTGTAATATTACTGTAATAGTGTCTTGTGAAAACATGTTTAATTGCAAAAAGAGTGAACTGAACATTACCCAAATTGACAATGTTAACAATACAATTTAGAAATACGATAGTGGGGAGGGCTTATGAACTGGAGGAAAATTGAAGGGTAAAAGTTTATAATGAAAATGTACATATTTTAAATTTTTTTTTACCCCACAATTTCCCTGATCTTCATATCCCTCCCCACTATCATATTTGTAGCATACATTGGTCGTTTTGTCTATTTAGTTCATGTTTGGTTCAGTTTTTTTTCGCAATTTAATGTATTTTCATGAATAGATGTTACATTATTTGCAATTTTTTCACCCATTTTATGCAACAATTTCCCTGTTCTTCATAACCCTTCCCCCCCACTATCGTTTTTGGGGTTTCTATTGGTCAAATGTTGATGCCCCTAGTAAATTTGTGTTCTGTGTAATTAGTAGAGTGGAATTATACTACTTCCCAAGATTTTTTCCTTCAGATAAGCCCCTATTCAAATTACGGCTCAATTGCACTGCACTGTACCACAATTGTACTACCCCTGTATTACACCCCTGATTTCACATTTTCCTGCCTTTTACACGCACTTGTTTTGGTCCCAATGTTGGTTTTTAGAGCATAAATTTCCCTATTTTACACTTTCCTGAATTTTGCAACATTTGTTCCCAGTCCATTGACAAGTGTAAAATAGGGGTTTCATTGTAATTCAACAATTGTTCAATTTTTTGTGTGTATCGGCTTACAAATAGCATTTAAGAAATTTTTCATGTGTGAAATACTTATTTGTTTTCTATTTCTATACCTAATGCGTGTGTGTTTTTTTTTTTTTTTAAGGTGAAAAAAGGATAAATACAAGTGTTTCACAATAATTGTCAGATATGAAACGTCTAGTAGTCTGCATGTTATTTCAGTACCTTGTGTTTAAGAGCCACCAGACATTTGATGTGCACACTAGGCTACCTTTAGTGCTTCCACGCTTCTAGGCCTACGACACGCAACATATCTCCAGCCAGACAACACACTCAACACACTGCCTCACCCCTTCTGCAGCCATTTGTTATTTTCGCACCATAATTTTGTATTCATAGTAATTACTGATAATGTACAATTATAGAAAATGTATATTTTACGAGTTGCTTAACATTTTTGTGCATAATTTTAATTGTGTATTATCTGCTTGTTGTAAACAGTCGAGAATGTATTTATATTTTATTGAAAAGATCTAAACTTTTTGCAGCAAGCAGATAATACACAATTAAAATTATGCACAAAAAATATTAAATAACTTGGAAATGTAAATTTTCTATAATCGTGCCTTGTCAGTAATAACTAAGAATCTGAAATTTTTATGCGAAGACGAATAATTTCTGCGAGTGGTGAAGGTAATCCTTATTACAGCCACCTTCCTTCAAACGTGAATTTGTCCATACTACACCTGTACGATGAAGTAGACATATAGTGCCATCTTCACATTTCAGATTTAATGACATAGTGATAGCAGACATGATCACTGGGTACATGTGGAATACTGTGTATCTGCATTGTGCTGTCTTCCATGAGGAAAATGGTTTGTGGGGAGAACCGTTACACAAACAAAATTATACTTAGAAAAGACTAGTATTCGATTTCTTTTGAATAATTGAGCTTATGTAGTCAAGTGATGTAATGAGGCATTTTGTATATTTCTAACTTTATTCGCTATGCCTTTTCACTTAAGACAGATTTGTGTCAAAGCAACCATACTCTTTTCATGAACATACGTGGTCAATACAAGAACTTCACAACACACAGGGTAGTATTACATCAACAGATGCGCACATAAAACTGAAATTCTATAAATCGCAAATAAGAGTAATCAATTACAAATTCAGACTTATTTTACTCTCCGTATTTTATCTAAATCTATAACTCGAGGTAGGTGTTTTCATGCATCTGAAAATAGTTACTGAAGAAATGTTTTGTAATATGTTTCTACAGTATTGAGTTCTGCAAAAAAAAAAAAAAAACTATTTCAATGTGGACAGACATTTAATGAAATGTGTGATTCATGTGTGCTAGTTTTGCTTTGTGTTTCATTGTGACTCCAGAGCTCGGAGAGCTCATTATCAGCCGTTAACGTGTTAGTTTTACGAGTTTCCTCGTTTGTACTGCGGTGTTTGTAAATCTTGTTTCTAAGGGCTGCTTATATTTTAACTGCATTAGGAATGCAGTGGTTTGCGGAGTACTCTGTAATTGTGAAGCTGTGGGTGTGGTAGGACTGCATGTGGTTCAGTTGATATAACCATAGCCATACCAATAACAGTAAGTGTTTTTTAACACCTTAACAGTGGTGCTTGGTACATGCATAGCCATAGCGATAAGCATTGTCATTGTATATTCATATAGCTGGTTGGTGAAGTTTCAATTTTCTTAAGCAAGAACATATGTGTGGCCCATGATGTAAGTTAGTAAGGTGAAATAGTCCGGGCACCAAAACTCAAGTGCTTGTGTGCATGATGTCATCATAGGGGACACTTCATTTACCAGCATTGCGTGCTGCATAACTTTGGACGTTTCCTTTTAAGATGTCTGTAGTTATAGGTTCACTCGTTACACAAATTTATCAGTGCACTGTTATCCAAGGTAATTTTAGCAGCAAATGTAACAAGAGAAATACATATAACTACGGTGAATGGATGTATGAGCTCTGCACAGAGGAAACACGTGCTATATATTTAGGGACGAGCGTCGAAACATGTTCATAAAAGTGTAATAGGCCAGTACTATTCTTTCTAAGTCTATAATGCAATCCTTAACATTATATTTATGTAAAATACCAATTTTATCATATTTTATTGGAGCCAGTAAACTGGCTTTAGTTTTACGTGAAACATAATATCACTCAATCAGGATACCATAGTTCTACATATGAACAAGGAAAGGTATGTGAGATGTAAGTAACACAAACTGTAAAATTTCAGAAGACACTTCCTCCATTCCCTTTTTTTTTGTGTAAATTGTTAGTATTCTGGGCTTAAAGTGTCGATTTTCTTGATTAAATCCGGTCTCTGCACAAGTGCTAAATTTTATGTTTGTGTACGGTTGTTTCTTTATTACATTTGAGAAGATATAGGGTGACACATTTATCGTTGAGTTGTTATGTATTAGATAATAATGGCATCTTCAATGGTGCTTATATTATATACCAAAGAAACGGAACCTTACGACACATACCGTCTTGCTCTTGTATTACTTTGTTCTGATGTGATATCATGGAACCGTTACATAAACAACTAAACTACTGAGGTACCAACAAATACATACTGTATGAAAAAAGAACTAAAGTAAAATATAAATTAGTATACGGTTATGTATATCGTACAGTATTATTTAATCTTGATTGTATCATGGTATTCATTTCAGTGACATAAGCAAATGAAACATTGTACAGAAAGCTACATGGAAGAGAGAAAATTTACACCTGTCTGGGAATGGTTTATAATTATGACTCACAGTGTTCTGATACAGGCATTTTATTCAAGATTATAGACACACTTTTAAAACTTAATTGTTGATAGAAAAAAATAACCTGGTTGGTTTGTTGTGAAGAGTTTTAAGCATCCAAGTGTATTAAAGGTTTCAAACTCTGAATAAAAAGAATTGTTAAATAGATTGGAAAATTAATATGTTTATTACAAAACATATTAAAAGAAAGCAAGTGTTACAAACATGTGAGCTGCACTCTCCTTTGTAAAATAAATTATAAAATAAAATATTTTACCCTTACGGAAGCTGATACAAAAGCCAGGTGAAGGCAACCTTGTAAAAGATGTGAATGTGTTGTAATGAAATCAAGTTTAATATTTTAAATAATAGAATTAAAATTATTAAAAATAGTCTCAATGGTAATCCTAACCTTAATTAGGCAGGGATATACTGAAGCGACCTAGACGTGTATTCAATAGAGGGACTCCTCACCCAATTGGTGAGGAGGTAGTCTGGCTAGGGCCATAAGGAGGTGTCTAGAAGGGACACATCATCGTGATCTGCAATACCTGTTTGAACGAAAGGAGGCGATGGTATTGAAGGAGTGATGTGGATGATGTGGTGGGAGCCTCTGGTGTCATTGACGACCGTGGTGCTGCTGGCGGAGGTGGCTGAAGAGGTTGAAGGCCTCGGGTTGGTGTCGGCCCTCCGGGAGGTTGCTGGAGGCGGCCGAAGGGGTTACAGGCCTTCTGGAAGATGGCGGTCCTCCGGAGCTTAGACGTCATCAACCACTGGGCCTTCCGCGGGCGAGGGACTCTGCCCTGGTACTAGCACTGCCAGCTCTCACAGCCCGACGGTGCAGCAATCACCCCTGATGCCTAGGCTGGGGTGCCTTTCATAGACATTTTTCCAGCTTCTAGATGCCTCTCGGGGGTAGAGCTTGTGGCACCACATGCATGAACCATGTATCCTTATCTGTCATGGCGTGAGGCATTGATACATCTTGCCCTTATGCTTTCGTGGAGGCCATGACTTTCTGGTGGGCGGCTCGCATCCCTACAGCGGCACGAAATTCAAAGCGTGCCCTGTGTGTTTAGTGGGAGCAGCAAAGTAGTAGGAGCGCTTATTCGGGGAGGGGCCTTGACGTGATGACTTCTGGTAGAGTTCACGTGCACTGTAAAATCAAGGAACACATGGTTATTTAGTGAGTTGAGTTGCTGTCAACTGAGGTTGGGCGACGTGTCCTGCCTCCATTACTGTGTTTGATTGGAAGTGACTGAGATGGGGCGAAGTTGTTAATTATAAGTGCTCTTTCTCTAAGCACTAAATGCATCGTGTGGCAGTTGGTGACTTTTGAAACTGAGATGGCTGTGGCGATCATCACTCAGATCATTATAAATAGCATTTATTTAATAGGCCAATGATAAATAAATTGCATACGATAGGTGTATGCAAGTGTAGATTATACAGTTAAATCCAAAAATTAAGTGTGGTTTGTGGTTGTTTAAAGAAAAATGTATCATCACTCGATTTGTAATGGTCAACATACTGTGTCCACTGGTTCAGATCTAATCACTAGCACAGGTATTTGTTCGTTTTAAGTTTGTTTAGTTTATATGACTTCCGAGCAGTACCTACGTGGTGTGGTAGAGTACACGAGATGACGAGAGATAACATAATAATAATAATTTTACTATACTAATGATGATAATATCTTAAATATATTAAAAAATATTTTTAAAACCCAATGCCACTTTACATACAGTACATACAAAATGCATGTTAAATTTAAATTATAGGATGAAAGTGGCATATCTTAATATGTTTGTAAACAAAATCCTTTTTTCAACCTGTATGCGCTATTTAACTAGCTATGAATATTCACCTTACGAATCACTGAAAATTTTATGGCATTTTTAATATGTTGTCAACGTGTATTGTCTTTTAACTTTGTCTCCCAAATATTTCAAATCTTACCCCATTGACAGTCCACACAAGATCACATAGTTTCAACTAACAAAAAAAAAGTGAAACAAAACAATGAATTTCTAACTTCACACCCGCATAGTCACTCTGCTAAATTCTATGTACTTAGAGTGAATTTTCGCGTATACGAATCACTTCGTTTACCACCTTGGCTTTGTTGTTTTGCTATATTTAACTATGGCCTTGCTGGTCCCAAACTCTTAAGCTCTAGTTAATTCTCGTAATTCTAAATCTTTGCCGTAACAAGGTTTTAAATGTTGCTCACAGAATTATCCCTTTATTACAAGTTTACACGACACGTGAACACCACTTCATCCCTGCTTCTGACCGATGCTCATGGCTCATCATTAACAACAAACTTATTCAGAATATAACATGCTATATTTGAAGCTCATGCGAGTTTTAACGATATCTGTAAATAAAAACTATTCAAAATAAATATAAGGATTGTAAAGAAATGAGTTTACCTACTGCAAAAGAGCGGTGCACGTAAGTGTGCCTACAAAGCATGTGGTATATAACTGTACAGCACATTCTGTTAAACAGTGGGATTTAAAGTTTCAGTTTTGGTAGCCTTGTTAAGTTCCAGGAAACCGTTTTGTGTGATTTGCACCATATACATAGCAATTATCGTGGTGAAAAATGTTTGAACTTTTCATTTATAGCCAAGGGGTTGAATGAAGAGTACATACACATTCTCACATTTAATTTGTCATTTTGCTTGCATGCAAGTGCCCACTTTTTAGCAGCATCCTTTGGGAAACAATATGTTACATCCCTGCTTTTAGTTTCCAGTGATTTAATTGCTGCACCCATACACTGCACAGCTTGGCATATTGTCAAACTCTTATAACATCACAATTACGACGCAGCAGTAGGCGAAAAATGTTTTACTTAGAGAAAAATGTGTGTCTTTACCAGCATATCTTGCATTCTACCCCTAAGCTGACTGCTCAGACGGCAGGCAAATGAAGGGAACGCGCATGACTTCACCTTACCTCCTTACACCATGTGTAGACAGTTGCTATCAAAATGTAGTATGTATAGTAAAGTTCAAGTGAGAATATAATCTTCGCTCAGCCCTCCTGGGGTAGGGGGGGAGGGAGATAGGGGATGTCTTTCCCAAACGCATTACACTTGAATGAGGCAAACCACGAGGTACTGCTGGTGTTGTACAGACCAAACTGCTAACATTACTCTCTACTACAGCGCTGTACGACTTGCATTTTTTCAACAAGTAATATTCACGCGCGTAGCAGCTCTCTGCGTCTGACTCCACTGAACAACTCTACCCCTTTCTGCAGCTGTGATCGACTCACCCAATGCATTTTGGTCTTCTGCGCATTGTTTCCTCATTTGGATTTCACTCTACTAATGAAGTAAAATTTATTATTGTATACTTACATTTCTATCCATGAAAATATGCATTCTTGTAATGGGTGTCTTTCCCCTTACACATTCTTTTCTGTGAAAACTTAAAAATTTTAATATGTGAGGTTATAAGAGAAATTGCGAAATTTTTTATAAAAACCAAAAATGTTACGCAAAGTAATTTTTTTGTTACAAGTTAACCACCGTAAATAAAAAGCACTATCTTATAAAATTCTTGAAAACATTTGGTTTTATTATGTCTTTTGTAACGAGATGTCATGATGAACTAGGATCAATGCTATGGATATGGCCACGTAGTTTTTGTGAAAATATTTAGGTGCAGTCCAAACTTATACGTTCAACATGCACACTTGCAACTTGTGGTTATTGGCAGCGTGTCTTTATTAGGAGAAATTTTCTTACTTCACTGGGCCATTGACCAATCAGAATTAATTAACTTGGACACCGAACATCTACAGTTAGAATTAGCCAGTTACAAAAGTAGATCTGAGCTAAAGTGGTGCGGAGTGTAACTAGTAATGGAATATTTTCTTGGGAAAACAGGTGCGCCAAGATGTAGTTCCAAGTAAAGTTATTTCAGTTGTAGTACAGCCGTACGTGTGGAGGGCGTAATGTGACTGACTGATCACTAAGTTTTCCTACACAATTTGGGAAAAATCTGCGTCAAACATTGTCCGTCTGTAGGCATTTAGACTTTGTAGAAATTTAGTATCAGTGTATTAGGTTTTGAAATCAAGGAAAGTTATTGACTGTGTTAATTTTCACTATCAGTTTCATCAGCATGAGAAACAGACTTAAAATCTAAGTGTCCTGAATTTGCCACTTGTACAAAATAGGAGCTTTACATGGTTTTCAAAGAGATAGAGAAGTTTTCGATTTCATACATCTATAACAGGGTGCAAGAGTTCCCTACTTGCAGACTGATTGTCAAATATGTGTGATGTTTGCACACGTACTTGTTTTTTGTGCCTTGTTAGGAACCGCTTCCAACAGTAGTCATCAGAACTGTTTATCTGCCCTTGTCCCTTGTGCCTACGATGTATAGTTAGAAACCTGCAAAATTCACGTTAATTAAGTACAGACTGGACTGCAAGTTACTGTGTGTTTGACCAACTTCAATCATTGGTCGGAAATATGTTTGGCACCTCTCTGAGAACTCTTGAGCCAGTAATATTAGTTCAGCGGTGGAGTGGCTAATCTCCTTTTCAGATCAAGTAGGTAGGTGATGGTTATTAAAGTGCAGTGGCTAATAAAACCACAGACTATGCTCACTTGTGTTTAAGATAGTGGAGTCTATCCTGTCACCGAAAGATAACGCAAATTTTGCTTGTTTTTATGTATAGTATGTGATTATGGGAGCAACCCTGGAAATGGGAGATTTGGGGTCATAGTGGGAAAGGCCAGATTCAGTCAGGAAAACCCAGGGTGGTATGCAGTGTTAAACTCTTGGTCAGAAGTAAGTGACATTATGTGGAAACATTGGTTCCATTTTTAAAGCTTGGTGTTGTGAACCCAAAACTTCCAGGGGCGTTTAAATCACTCACTAACAGTAGTACACACTCCTAAATTGCTGACATGCTCACTCAAGCAAATGTTTGAAAATCATAAATTGTGTTTTTCAAGTCTTTAGAATAGATAGAAAGATGCTGGCACATTACAGTTAACAGTGCATCAAAGTATATAGCACATAATCAGCCATGGAAGTAGTTTGGGAAGACTATTTCTTTTCACAAATTATGTAGCGATCAACGTCTTTCACGGAATCCAAACGAGTCTGGTTTAACCTGTGTTGAAGTTTTATGCTGACTCTGACATTGCTGTATAGTGTGCAAGTATTACTTCTGTTTTCTTGATTGTGAGGGAGTCAGTTGTGCTTACGTTTCAGTGCTGTGACGGTGGAATGTGGACAGTTAAGTGAATAAAACTGGTGCACATATTTCACTGTTTTTCTCTTTCTACTGATATGTATCTGTGCCATGAGTATTGTGTTTGACGTTTGTAATAAATGTTTTTGTGTTGGTCTGTGATGTTCGTGAAGATTTTGTAAAAGAACCAATCTTTTAATTTTCCAGCAAAAATTGTTTCAAATAAATGAATTGTGAAATGTGGCTCTGGGTGTGAAAAATTTATTTAATTTTCCTTTTGACATTGAGAGCCTATATTTTAACTCGCCCACAGTATTTACAGTGCTCACGAGCTTAGTTGGCAGGGGGAGTCTGTTCTGTTGAGTGAGAGCAACATTTCAAGAATTCGGGCAACAGACAACCGCTAAAATGTTTAGTACACCCATAAATTAAAACATCAGTCCAAATATATCGGACATTCTAACTAGAAACATCATTATTGTTATTATTATGTAGAAGTAATAAGTTACTTAGCTTGCTTGCAGCCTGCTAAGTTGGCGAGCACTGTCTTTTTAGTGTAAATAAAAGGAACTATACTCTGTAAATAGGTTTTTTATATCCAACCACTATAGTGGCATGGCTGGCATCCATGATGATGATGATGATGATTTGAGTTTGATTCCCAAAGTAGTTGTTCCTGGTTTGTGCATGCAAAGAGATGATGCAGTTGGCCAGCTGGTTTTCTCAGGGTGTTCTCCTTTTCCCTGCCTTTGCATTCTGTTGTTACGCCATCTGAAACCTACTCTTAAAGACCTCAGTGAGCACCCTTAATCTTGCAACTTATGGTTTTTATTTGGTTTTTGGAGTTTTATATTATAACCGTCACACGGCCTAAGTGGGTGAATTAACATGTGCTGTCAGTAGCATGGGGTGGTCGTTTCTGCATGCTGAAAGTTTAAAGAAAGCATGAGAACGATGAGTCATTTTTTTGTTTGGTGTGTCAGGTTGATATAGTAAAGTTCAAATGAGAAACTAATCTTTACGCAGCTTTGACGGAGGGAACGTCAGGGGTCCTTTCCCGCTGATGCTGGAGGGAGGGAAAACATGCACGTCTGGTTTTTTCGACAGATAATACGTGCACGTTGAGCAGCTCTCGCCCAACCGCACTCCAGACTTGCCACCACTGAACTGGAAAACCCTACCCCTGCATGCTGCAGCAATGGATTGTTCTGACTCGCCCGATGCATTTTGGATGTGCGTATTATTTTCTCATTTGGATTTCACTATATTGTATTGCAGTGCACTGTCAGCTATGTTTGAATTGCGACTAATGTACGTTTGCTCCATTTACGCACATATCAGACTCTGTATAGCAGACGCTAGTATGCTCTGGGTCAGTTATGGTGTGCAAAACCACCTTGGTTGACAGGCGTTTATCGCCAATAAATTTTGCTATATGCCTAAACTGCTCATCACCTGTAATCTCCCTTTTTATAGACAATATTAAACAAAAATTTATTCCAACTAATACTAGGTCCTTAAAATTTTCCCCGTCCCCTCCACGTTGATTTTAAATTGCTGCTATGTGAACAAATTATCTAAAAATATTGTGTAGATTTCCCAATGAAATATATATTGGCACGGAAGCTTACTTGTTACTGGCTTGACATAGCACTTTGCTGCATAAAAATTGATGATAATGCTGTAGACTGAAATTATTGTAAAGTTCAGCCATTAACATTTAAATGATCATTTTAATTCCCCTTAGCAGACAGTTGACAGTCCAGCTCTTCCATACTGCCTGTGGGGGTCTCGTTTCCTTAGTTTAATACCTGTCAGAATTTATGTTCCTTTATCCTCGGGACATGGGACAGAACGTTGTATATCCTGTGTCTTGAAATAAACTGAATATTAATTAATACACTGTCAGTAATTTACCACTTCCCTCCCTTATAGGCATGTTTTTCTCTGATGCTCTTATTCCAATAGCCACAATTGATGCAGGCAGGTGGCATTCATCACGCAGTACGTTCATGGGTGACATCGCTTGCCGAGATGTGTATGGTATCTTTTCTTCCAGTGTGTCATGGTGTTATTTGTTTTATTTAAAGCCAATTAAATCAGAAATTCAAGTCACACTGAATCGCGATGACTATAGTTACAACCAAAATGTTGACATTGCATTTTACACATTATGCATAGTATTTAAAGTTGTTCTTTTGGATATCGATTTTCCTTGATCATTTCATTGTGTCTAGTAGTTAGAAAATAATTTATTTTTATTTATTTACTTATTTATTGCTTGTTCCACCTATCGCTCGTAAATTGCCTCAACAAAGTCAGTACAGTGACATACATACTACTGTAGGTACAAAAATGCAAACACCGTACAATAGTGCAAATGAGAGTTCAGTAGCATATACAGGATATAGGTTATTCACTGTAAAGTGAGCACTTTTGAAAGCCCTCTCATTTGTAATAGTAGTCAATAAATATATTTTATTTTAGTCTTCGACGTTAACTTCCGAGTGCGGTGGAATATACACATTGTTTGACGTCGCCTAGAAAAGGCTGGCCCAGTCGCCGCCTTCCACTGTGTCAAGACAACCAATGTTGACTTGATATCGGCATATTTGTACATAAGACTGTAGAGTCTAGCCTGTAGGTAATTGAATTCACAATTTTTCAGGTGTCTAACAATTTGTAATACAGTGATAAAAAACAACTTAATTAAAAAAAACATTTCCACTATTTAGAATGTTCCGGCATTGTAGTGGAGACTGCTAGATTCCTACCAATGTCAACCAGGTTTGACTCCCAGCTGGGTTGCTTCTGGATTTTTGTATGTGGGAAGTGTACTGGACGATGCCGCTGGTCGGCGGGTTTTCTCAAGGATCTCCCATTTCCCCCACCCTTGCATTCCGGCACTGCTTCATACTCATCACACTTCACCCTCATTGGCTCACAAGACCTCTATGTTAAGAGTTGCCAAATATGCACTGGGAATAAGTAAATGTGGAAGTAGATTTGACTCGGATGGTATTCGTGGCCACAGAGTAAATAAGTAAGCCTACAAAGATGCGAAATTGTGTGGCGGTTCGTTTGATGTGGGCATGCTGATTCTCCGAATGGCTGTACGAAGCTGTGGGAACGGGCCTTGTGTCTGACTGGCTGCCACGTGTTGCGGGAAGTTCGCTACGGGCTGAGCTGCCTGTTGACGAGTAAGTTACCAGGCGCTGATTGGTGAACAGCATTCCAACATTTTGCTGGCTAGCGGCGCTATGTAGCTGATGTGTGCTGCTGGAGTTCGCGGTGACGCCGGCTAACAGCCAGCTGCGTTAAGACCATGACACCCACGTGGCACATACACAAAGAGGCCTTAAACTGGACTCTCCCATAACGGGAATATTATGTTTTAAGTGTACAACATATCTTTCTTTATTTCAGGACTCGGTGTTATAAAATGTTTAATATTTGTATGTTTGATAATATTGCACAGTTTTTGGTTATGAACCTAGAAATGTGCGCTGCGCGAAGAACATGAACAGTATTATTCCGGTGTGAACGCCATCATAAAAGACATAGAGAAAATACAGGAAATTAACAACCTGAATATAAAATGTAAATAAATACCTGAATTTGTTTTGTGCCATTTCAATTTTAATAAAAAAAAGTTTTTACTTAACATTCATAGCACTGGCGATTGTGTGAACCCCGAAGGCAGCTCTGGTAGGTCCGCGCGACCGTTGCCTCTGGACAGTACATCGAGGAGAGTAGGCGAGGTAAGACGCTGTTGCGCCCTTGCACCTTTTTGAATCTTAATTGAGGAGAGGCCACGTAGTCCGCGTAACTTTGAATCAGGCGCCATCCGCCAATGTTAAAGGCATTTCAGTGTAATTTCTGTATAATTGCTAATTAAGGGCTATATTTCTATATATTTATTTGAGGGTATTTTTCATGTTTTATTGTGTTGAGGCCACATCGCCCGTGGCACGCTGTCAGATATCGCTAAGCCCGTATCTGCGCCATCCGTGCGCTTTTAGGGTATATTTGTGTAATTTAATATGTGCTTTATTTTTATTAATGTTAGGGTTCTGTGTACTTTCACGTAAATTGATGCTTTGTATGTGACGCCGGCTAACAGCCAGCAGCGCTAGAGCCCATGACGGCGCTCACGTGTCACGTATTCCGTACATGCGCAAAGAGACCGATAATTTTGAACTTTCCTATAAATGTTAATTTCAGGGTAAAATGTGTTATATTGTCTTTACCATGTTCAATATGTCTTTAAATGTTTTAAAGTGCTTGTAGTAATTTTAATCGTTTGGTTATGAATATTCAAAGTGCCTGCGGCGCCGAGATTAAGAACACTAAATATTTTGGCATGAACGATCACAAAGAGACATTAAAATAATATTGAAATTCATAACAAAATTATAGAAATGTAAAACATCTAACTTAATTTGTGCCATTTTATTTTCAATATAAAATATTTCACTCCGCTTATGTGAACCCCGTAGGCGGCCATGGTAGGTCCGTGCGACGCTTGCATCTGGACAGTCTGTCGAGGAGAGCTGGTAAGATATTGTTACGTGCGCACTTCAATTTTGTTCACTGATGTAGGTTTTCGAAGTCAATTTAGTTTACCGGTTAATTTTTGCTTGCGTACGTTTTTGCCAGACATTTTCCCCAGCATTATGCTTCCGTTTTACTAATTCGTACGCCCTTGTGGCATTTTTAACTTAATCGTGGAGAAGGAAGAGAAAGATGCTGGAGAGGTCACGCGATCCACGCATTGTGAATCAGACCCCATCTGCCTATGTTTATGGCATTTCAGTGTAACTTCTGCATAATTGGTACAAGCAATTTTAAGAGCTTTATTTTTATGTATGTATTTAAGGGTAATTTTCGTGTTTGACTATTTTAAGGCAACGTCACATATAACCACGTGGCCGACTGAAGCCAAGCCATTGTATACGCCATCATTGCGTTTTAAGAGCTTATTTGTATAACATCGAATGTGCAATCGTTTATTTAAGGGGTTCGATGTATCATGTAAATCGATGCTTTTTGTACTTGACCACACAGTCACAGTAATGTTTGATTTCACCGCCATCAGGCATGTTACAAGCTTGTAACGACTCTAATCGTAAAGAGAATCACTTGCTCAACACGAATAATATTTTATCTGAATTTAGTTTGCCATTTCCACGCAGAAATATTGCAATGTCACTTGCACCACGTGGTCCGCTACGAACTTCATCATCCAGCGGTATCCGCGCCACCTAAGCTTGTTTTCAGACGTGTGTGTTTATTGTGAATATTCGTCTCGCGTCCCATCTTATTTCATGTCTCATTCAAGGGTCTATGTAATTGTGTAATTAGTGTAAGGTACTATTACTCCCGTCCTAGCCGGCTCTATGTATAGGCCATCACTACACTACCCACGTGCTGGAGGGCGAGCCCAGACGAGTTTGCGTTAGTGATGCTGAGTATTCACGCGTGTTAATGTGTATTAAGGGTTCTTATTTGTAATTCACCGTGTCCTGTCTTCAGGGAAAAACCGTCAGTTCACCCTAGCGGCTGTCGGCCCTCTTCCCTTGTGAAGGCAGTGCTTTCACGCTCCTCGGTAAGATCATCCATTTAGGCGTGCGCTAGATTAATTACGGGCTGGGGAGCACCCAAGAGGAATTGGATAGTCATGACCGAGATAACCATTTCATTGGCACGTTGATGTGTATGAACAATATCAATAAAAACACGTCTACAGTGAACTTGATTTTTTATTCAGTAGTGACAGTGTCCTAGCCACATATATTTTATCAATTGTTTATTTCAGTGATTTTTATTAAAAGCTTAGTATTGCCTACCTGTTTGTAAGTACGCACGGGTGAGACGGACGCACAGAACCCACAGCATTCTTGAGAACCCTGAGTCTCAATAGTGCGGTGATTGGGAAGCACCGCTGGCGCCCATATTACCAGTAAGTATTTGTGTCATTGGTCGTCTCGTGTTTGACCCAACGGCATCAACCTGAACTCGGAATTTGTCTGCTTTGTGTAAATTCACGAAATACTTAATACTTATACCTTTATTATCACCTTTGCCAGAACTACAATGTCTCTTTGACGAATTAACTGAAACGTGTTTCAAAATTAATGACTCTTGGTCTATTTTATTTCGTGAAGCGTAAAAGTTGGAGTGAAAAATCTGGATATCCTTCATCGTCAGTGTTTTGCATTTCAACGTTTTACCATTATGTGCACATGCTGGGTATGCAGGTGGTTCTATGGGAGAGTGCCTGCAAACAGACAGACGACTGCACTCTACGTCACACTTCAATAATGCATAATGAACTGATATAAACATAACCTCATTGTAACAACACTCATACATACCTTGTCATTTCCTGAATTGTTTTATTCCAATTACTTGGATCACTCGTTCTTTTTCATCCTTGCCCTACAGGAAATGGTGTTACCGTTCTCGCGAAATTAATTTCACATCTATCTATCTAATCTAAAGCGTGCAAAAGCACGTGGCCTTGGATTTAACCGTACAGCCATACAGCCATTTAATTCCTAATACATGAAATGTCGAAACAACAAAAACGTTATTATTCACGGCAGAAAATCATAAAAATAACTTGTCAAATCCATGGTTCGAAGGTCCATTAAACTCGCAGAAAAGTCAAATGGCACAAACATACAGTGACGTCGAGATCCCGATGCCGAAGTTAAAAAATACGAACCGTACACAACGGCGAATACTACACTACTACAGGGACAGCAATATCAACTCAACAATGGAACATATAACATCACATCACTTTACTGCCATACATTACATTCATTAGCTGCTTGGATATAGCAGGTTTTGGAATGATATAGACGATGGAGTTAGCGAGTTCTGGAATGAACACCGAATTTCAAAACCATATTACAATGTGTGTGGACAGGTTTTGGAACAGTATTTTTACTTTATTCGTTTAGCCTTGTTGCATTAGGTAACTCAATTTTTTTTTTAAACTGAGTTAGTGAGTTGTGAAATGGAAGGCCTCATATACAAACGCAACGCATTGGTATGGGTTGCTGTATTCCGAGCAGGGGTGTATCTAGGAGTGTGACTGAAGATACCCCCTCTCCATCCTCACAACACCTTAGTCCCGTAAATTGTCATTAAACTATCCTGAAAATGTTTTTCGTCCTTTCGTTCTGTTCCGTGTCCGTTTTGTTACGTATCTCTTTTATTTCTTGACATGGATTTGAGAGCCACTAAGGAAGTTCAGATGAGAGCAGTAAACAAAGTTGACGTAGTTCTTGCAGTTGTCGGTAGATGGCGTGGAGGTGTTTACCGCCGGCTTCGATTTTTTAACGATGGCTACGATATTGATACCGTAAGTTACGATTATCTAGAAATAAACAAAAGAAAATAGCTGAACTCTGCTTAGGTGTGGTTATCGCTATGCGCTGTTGTAGCGAATCTGACTGAAATTGTACAATAAAGTTCCATTTTATACGCATAATAATATTATAATAAACATAAGAGTCCGTAGAAAAAAATCATCAGTTTTCTTTTTGGATCGGAAGTATTACAGTATGTATACTTGGATATTAGTAATGGACGAAATATTCGAAATAGTTCTACAATCGATTTCTTTTTTAGTTAGAGGAATGGCATGTTTCCCACACACTGTCTCTCGTAGCATTTCTTTAAAGCATGTAATAATTTTGAACTATATTCTCTCGAAAAGTTTTTTACGGTACTATGCCGCTTTTCTCCCGTTTCTTAGTTATAGGTTAACTATGGATATACGCTTATGCCCAGTTTCACCGTCGTGGTTTGAAACACGATCCTAGATCGGATGTAAGAGTTTCACAAGAAACTGTTGCGCCCTTTTCTAATATCTCTGATTGCACCATTCGAGTTCAACCAGCATTGACTTTACGTTTCCTCTCGACGAAACCATCAATACATAATATATTTTTTTTTTTTTTTTTTTTTTAATAGGCTTAAAATTTATATGAAAAGTTGATTTCAAAACAGAAAAACTAATTTCTTTACTTTATTAAAATATCATAATTCATATATTTCTGCTTCACATTATATTTGTTTGCCATTAATGTAATTTAAGACGAGTTATTTAGTATACCGAGATATAAATCGCCCTGCAATGAAATAAATCACTTTTCACATAATCTCTGTTAGATTATCGGCAAAATCTTACATCGGATCTAGGGTCGAGTTTCTAACTACGATGGTGCAACTGGGCATTAGGCCGTGTTCGAATTTACAATTTTCGTTATTTTGTACATTTGTTATTTGGTACGGATCAATTCGTACGTTGTCGAAAGTCACCAATTTGCAGCAACACATTATTACATTAACAGTGCAAAATATTTTTATCTAAATTTAATTCTTAAAACAGACGTAATACTCCTGCAATAACGACTTAAAAAGTTTTTTTTTTGCTGTATAAGCACACACATATATATATATATATATATATATATATATATATATATATATATATATATATATATATATATATATATATATATATATATATATATATATATATATGGGGTTAAACGGCCTCTGGGGTGGATTTTTTTTGCTACAGTTGGCACAGCTGTGTCTAGCAGCTGTGTGACATTCAGTGCTCAGCTCAAGGTGAAGCTGTTACATTACCCAGCAGCCAGTATCTGATGTTCTGTTTATTATAGCGGGCGTGTTACGCAGGTCACATAGTTTTACACGTCATTTCTGCAATGAATAGCTAAGAGAAAGGTAAATATTCACAAGCCTATAATATTTGGATTGCTGTAGTTCTCGTCTGATGAATCATTGTTACATATTGTTTATCGTGTATAGATTAAGAAAAAAAATACAGATAGTTTATATAATGTATCCATGTATTTTGGAACAGGTCGATTTAGAATCACTGCAAATGTGGCCATTTTACCCCGAAATTGACTATTTTCTTCCGAGGCTAAATTCAAACTCATTCTTTCCATTAGTGTAGTAGTTCATGTCGGTATTCGATACGCGTGTATAAACACATGAGAAAGCAAATCGAGAACTCGATAGCCCTTTAGCTATTTGTTTTATCCAATTTAAATAAAAAATGTTAACTAATATTTTTTTGGCTAATTTGGTTACATCTAATGAAGACATTACTTAAATAATTTTAATGGAAACGCAATTATACATCACTAATTAAACTTTGATGTCTGCGCATCAAGTTAAAGTAAATAACTTAAGGCCTATTGAAATGGTACTGTACTTTTGAAAATTTTCTTCTTAAAATATTAATAAGCAGTAAATCTAAAAATCCCATACAGTATGGCATTTGAAATTGAGACTTAAGTAGTACTTTACTGTATAATACAGAGCAAACGTGTTCTTAAAAATAGTAATCTCTTGTAATTACCATATTTATGATCAAATAAATTATTTGGTTACAGAATCATGGTTTGAACATACATAAGGACAACCGACAGGTGCCACTGGAGTGAAGAGTCCTTGCAAAAGGTAATAAAAGCAGTTAAGGAAGACAAACTTCCTATTAAGACAGTGGCAGTTCGTTTTGATGTTCCGAGAACAACTCTACGCTGTCATTTGACTGAAAGTGTGTCCAGACCAGAACTGAAGTGTTTAGGAAGGAATACAGTCCTAGGAAATCATGAATGGGCTTTAGTAGAACACCTCCACAATTTGGAGAAACTGGGGTTTGGTGTATCTCCGAGAGAAGTGAGAGAGATCGCATTTTACTTTTGTAAAGAAAATGGAGCACCAAGCAATTTTGATAACGAAAACAAATTAGCTGGTGTAGATTGGTTTTCTGGATTCCGTAAAAAGCACCCAGATATCACATTAAGAAAGCCAACAGGCCTCTCATTGGCAAGAGCAATCGCCGTAAACAGAGCAGCTGTCAAACGTTATTTTCAATGTCTGAATAGTGCATTGAAATTCACAGGTTCCGATAGAGATGTTTCTCGTGTGTACAATTGTGACGAATCTGGTTTATCTATGGCACCAGGAACAAAATTAGTTGTTGGAAAAACTAGAAGACGAGTTTCCTACCAGATACAAAGTTCAGAAAGGGGGGTCTTAACAACTATTGTGTCATGTTCATCTGCTAGTGGACACTACATCCCACCTTTTGTAATTTTTAATGGAAAAAGACTTCTTGATAAGCTGAAGACTGGGTTTCCCCATGGAACTTTTGTTACTGTTACTAAGAGTGGGTACATGGACAAGGAAGCTTTCCTAATGTGGATGAAGCACTTCCAGAAACATCGTCCAAACAATGAAGAGCCTGCACTTCTGGTGCTAGATGATCATGGATCCCATTGCAAATCTAGCAAAACGCTTGAGTATGCTTTTAAACACGAAATTGAAATGGTATGCCTTCCTCCGCACACTACCCATTAGACACAGCCATTGGCTAGAACATTTTTCAAGCCACTCAAGAGATTTTAAAAAGAAAACTGCACAAAGTTTATGAGAACTCATCCTGGGAGAGCTCTTACTAGAGATGATTTTTCAGCAATGTTTACCTCAGCATATCTGCAAGCAGCAACAATGCACAATGCCATAAAGGGATTCAGAATCACAGGGATCTGTCCATTTGATGAAAATGTATTTCCCGAAGAAAGCTTTACTCTATTTGAAGTAACCAGTGAGCCTCAAACGAATGAACACGTTGATAAGTCAGGCAACACTGCTGCACACGAAGACATGGATGACCAAGACGATCCAGACGACCGAAATACTTCTCAAGTCATAGTGAGAATGAAGAAGCTGATGCAATTGGCATTGTTAATGAGGTACGGTACACTGAAGTCACTGACAATAGCCATAAAGATACTGGAGTAAACACAGAACTCGGTTCACTGATTTCCATTGAATATTTCCATGAACTAGTTGCAAAAACAAATGAGACATTGGCTAAAGAAAACTGCGAAGGAAATCAGATGGCAACAAATCAGTGACAATGTTCAAAGATGTAATGCCTTTACCAAGATAGGTGAATTCAACTCCAAAACGGAAACAAAAAACAACAGTTGCACATCGATTAAGTAGTTCAGAAAATATCAAACTAGTTAATCAAGCCAAGTGGTTATAAAAATTAAGTGACCTGCAAGGAATAAAGAAGATAGGCTCTCAAATCAAAAATTACAATGAAGCAGTAGTGTCTAAGCAAGTGAAAGGTAACAAGTACCAGCAGTGTGCAAGTGAAGGCCACTTTTTCGACGATGAAGAAGGAGAGCCATAGATTGAGTGCCGAGGCTGTGACATATGGTTCCACGAAATATGTGCAGGGGTTTATGGGAAGGCAAAATATGATTTTATTTGTGACGAGTGTGCAGGTTAAAATATATAACATGTCTTTTTACCTTTAAATGAAAACTTTTATAACTCCATGCGATCTATATTATAATATTATAAGTAAAATAAGAACCTTGTGTCGTTATTTACATGCATAGTAATTATAATAAATATCAGTGAGCATAATATTTCCAATTACGTTAATTTCAAACATAAAAACTCCTTAAGGGGCCCATTTTGCCCTGGCGTACTGTGTGTGTGTGTGTGTGTGTGTGTGTATATATATATATATATATATATATATATATATATATATATATATATATATATATATATATTATATATATATAGTGTGGGGGAATTTCGCCACCTCAGGTAAATTCACAACCCTTAGAATCCAGCGAAATTCAGTGCCGAAATATTGTTTTGCATCGAGTTTCATCTAATTTTCGAATCGATCTGAAGCAAGGTAAGTAAGCTTAAATTTTAATTGCTACTTCAACCATGGTATAGTGTGAAATAGCCACTACTAACAAGTTTAGTATATTGGTTTTGTGTTAATAGTTGTAGAGGTTATTTGCAAAAGTGGCGGGAAACAACTTAAACGAAATGGGGCAATACGGCCACTCTTCTATGGGGAAACAGTGCCACGGTGGCGGTACTACCCCTCAAGCAATTCGTTGGTAACAAATCGAAATAATAATGTTTCAGATGGTCTGGACTAGGAAAAGGAAAACAGAAAAAGCTACATGGGTGGAGGAAAGTTGGAATTAAGCTATTGATGCTGTACTGAAGGGTAATTCAGTGAAAAGTACTGCAAACAAATGCAATATTCCCCGGTCAACATTAAGAGACAGATTAAAAACCAGCAATAGGAAGAAAGCCTTTATTTGCAGCAGAACAAGGGAAAGAAATTGCCGATCATGTGTTGTTGCTTTCAAAGTTATTTTTTGGCATTTGAACTAACTGAAGCATATGACATTTCACACAACTTCAATAAGGCAACAAAATTAGCTGGCCCCGATTGGGTGTATGGTTTCTTGAAGCGAAATCCGGGAATCAGTCTGCGGAAACCGGAAGCTACAAGTCGCAACAGAATTTCAGGATTCAACAAAGGTAAGGTGGACATTTTCTTTAAAAATATGGAAACAATACTACAAACATTTAAATTTCCATCATCACGAGTGTATAACGTGGATGAGACCAGCGTTTCGACAGAGCATAAACCAGGAAAGATCCTGGGACCTACAGGTCAGAAGCAAGTGGAGCAGTGACTAGTTGGGAGAGAGGAAAGAATGTGATGGTAGTTTTGCGGTGAGTGTTAAAGGAAATTTCATTCCACCTGTGTTCATTTATCCACGCCAGCCAATGTCACAGCATTTACAAAAGGGAGGACCACACGATGCAATTTATACATGTTCCGAGAATGAGTGGATCAATGAAGATCTCTTTATGGATTGGCTTTAACATTTCCATAAACATACTCGACCAACCATAGATGACCCTGTTCTACTTATTCTCGACCACCACTCTAGTCATAAATGTTATCGGGTGTATAATTTTTGTAGAAATAATCAATAATATTGTGTCACTTCCACCCCGCTCATCTTATCGACTCCAGCCGTTGGGACATCTGCTTCTATGGACCTCTTAAGAATGCTTTTAACAAGGAATGTAAACTCTACATGAAGACTCACAGCAGCAAGAATGTGAAAATCACACCATAAGAACTGGCAGAAATTTTCAATCGTGTTTACGCCCGTGTGGCTACACTTGACAATGGATTTCTGACAGCAGGGATTTATCCGTTGGATCCTAATAAGTTTGGAGAAGATGATTTCGTTGCAGTACGTCAAATTGAGTCCACAGCGAGCATTCAAGATAACGATGAAGAGCAACAAAATTCAACTAGGCCTAGCATTGAAGATGTCGGAGCAGATCAACGAAACTCATCTAGCACTGGACCTACCGTTCAAGATGTCAAAGCAGAGCAGTAAAATTCATCTAGCCCGAGGCCTTCATCAGACCGATCTCCAGTAGCAGAACCAACAGGCCAAAATAATGCAGGTATGGAAACTGCGCCTTAACCTTCAACATCTAGAAGAAGTGATAAAGTGATTTAGCCATGTTCATGTTCATATAAATCAGGGCGAACAATGGCCACAAGAAAGCAACACTCAGAGATCATCACTTCGAGTCCAATGAAGGCTTACTTTGAAGAAGTTACTAAGAAGAAATCGGTAAAAAAAATAGACCTAGGCCTACTGCCATAGAAAAGAGGAAGAAGAGAGAATCGACCGTCAAAATTTCAAACAAGGCCAAGAAAACATGCAGAAGAGGTCTTACACTGGAATTATCGTCATCTTCAAACGAGGAAGAGATAGATGAAAGTTATTTGTGTGACAACAATGAGGATGATGACATTGAGCCAGTGCAGTTTGGTGATGATGTCAAGTTATGTGCAATGAATTTGGAAAAAATAATGCATTATGGTTCCGATGCACTGTTTGTTCCAAATGGGCTCCTTCTGAATGCAGTGGCTATGACTCAGCTACAGCCTATGTATGTGACTTTTGTTCATGCCCCTAGTTTTGTCTAATACGTGTAGTGAAATTTACAGAAGTGAATGGACTTATATGGTCTAATAAACATTACATGCACACAATATGAATAACCGATCTTCGCTATGATTCTATGATTCAGCTAGTGTTTATGTATGTTTTTTTTTTGTTCATTTCCATGCTGTACCTTAATCTAATAAGCTCAAGTGTATGTGGGAAAATTGGAAGTTGTATGTTTTAGTATATATTATGTCTTATTTGAACACAATATAAATACTTAAACTGGGCGGTGGAACTGCCCCGACTAGTGGGGTAATTCCGCCATGTGCAGGAACTTAAAAAAAAAAAATGTTACTACTCCTCGGAGACTTGATTTTCCAGATCTTCAATAGTAAGCAGTGTAAGATAAGACCCCAAATATTAGGTGTAACTGGTTACTGCAAGCCAGCGATCATTCTTTCGACGACATTATCAATTCTCCCTTAATGTGGCACCATTTCCCCACTCTCCCCTCTATATATATATATATAGTTTATTTATTCAAGGCATAGCACGACATTATCAATTCTCCCTTAATGTGGCACCATTTCCCCACTCTCCCCTATATATATATATATATATATATATATATATATATATATATATATATATATAGTTTATTTATTCAAGGCATAGCACTTACTTGCTTTTGAAACATGCCTAACTTAGTGTAAGTTATTTTATGTACATATTGTTTTAAAAGTAATACTTACTAAATTCACATTTTATTTATCATAGATGTTTCCTGCACAATGAAATTTGATGCCTTTGGGTATCTAATATTATGTGCATTATTCGCTTAAAATAGCATACATGCCCAGACAGCCTCGCATAAATTAATTATCCTCATAACCTACTACGTTTCCAGACATTGTTCATTATTTTAAAGTTTCGTGACCTCGATTTTTGTCGTGCGCGATTCTGATTTGCTGAGACCGTCAGACATCAAATAAATTTACCGGTCGTCCAATCTTCAAATGTCTGATGGAAACTGAAGCCACCCAACATTCTCGGACAAATATGGCGGTGGTTATGACATTTCTATGGCGTCATAACAGTCCAATCTTTTACCTACGATCAAACTCATTTGAAGCAGTTCGACGGGAAAGTTTGACAGTGTGACAGACGCTTTAGCCAACTTGTTATTTATTTTAGCGTGTTTTGTTAATGTAGACATCTCGTACAGAAACAGTCGTGAAGAATACAAAATAATAATTTTAGCTGTTGCAGTTGGAATCAAACGTGTGTTTAGCTTCGTGGCCAGAAATGTCTGATGTGTGTGTAGTAATGCGAATGGGTTCTTATTAGCAACGCATAAGTTCTTGCACAAGAAAGTTGAAAATTGTCAAACTTGATATGCAGCTAGGCCTATGCGTTCGCAATGGTTATGGGTACTGCATTGTAGGGCTTATTGTGTAGTTGTAGCAAGCACCATTAAGCCCCTGTCACAATGTCAAAATTATGTTAGTTACGCCATGTCATTTTAGGAGCTAGCGCAGATTTATTTATATCGTGCAACAAAAGAATTACAGCGTTCGAGCGATGTGATGTGGAAAAAAACTATGACGTCACATTGATCACCACTGCCAGCTCTCTCTCTCTCTCTCTCTCTCTCTCTCTCTCTCTATATATATATATATATATATATATATATATATATATATATATATATAGGGTCACTACTACCAAACAAACAAAAAATATTTATATGGCCGCCATTTTGAAAATAAGTGTCAAATAAAGATGAAATACTTATATTTACCTGGCCTTTTAAATTTTTACTTACGAGCAAAATTTGGCGGGAATTGGTAGAGTAGTTTTCGAGATATAACATAAAAGAATGGTTTTTTTCATGTTGCGCTATTTTCCAAAATGGCGGACCAACAAGGTCAACATTCTCCTCTGAGTTAAATGCTTATACTGTTGCTCTGTCAGCATACAACATTTGGTTTAAATAGCTTGAATGGTGTTCGAGATATGACAACCCAAATATTTAATTGGCCGCCATTTTGAAAGTAAGCCTACGATATGGTCTAAAACTATAAAAGTCAGGTGTCCTTACTTGACACTATATGTGTAGGTACTGAGTTTGGTGAGATTATGTTCACGCATTCAAAAATTGAAGGTGGACACAGACATATATACATACACACAGTCGTATCAACGCATAGTTATTTTTTCTCGTGCACATAGTGTATTGCAATCTAACCACTGCGTATGATTCCCCCCCCCCCCCCGCGAAAATAATGTCCCTTGCTACAAGTCAATTTTCGTGAAAATATTTCCTTTCAGTTTGCATTCCGAAACAACGAAAGTGCCATTTTGAACACGTTCCGAGTTCCTAACCTGAATCAGTCACACTGTCCCGCCAACAAAACTTGCCAAGATATCGTGAAGTTGATGTGCAAGATTGATTGGAGGCATAAAGGTGTGCGTAAAACTGCCTGTATTCCGAATATTTGCTTGTACTGTAAAACAACTAATAAATGCCCGTAATTTTAGTACCGCGTAATTAGATACCTAGAAATTTCACTATTACCTTTGAGGAAGAACTCATAAACTAAATATGAGGTAGACCGATCTCGCTGGCTGCGCACAACCTATCTCCGTGTCCCAACATTGAACTGCTTTTCTGCCAACACGTCTAGCGAAAATGGCGTGGTTTAGATTTTAGATTAGAAAACTGATTTGTAAACAAATGCTTTGAGATGAATGTATACTTCCTTTGATCAAGTTATAATGCAGTTTGATTAAATTAAAACTGGTAAAAGTATTTAATTAATACAATAGTGTTTGTCATTTAAAAATTAAGATATAAACAAACACGTTCATCACTGTTGACCATGTTGACTTTGAAAGTTGTGTAGGATTGGGGTAGGTCAACGTTGGGTACATGCGCAGAAGACGAATAAGCGATCTACCTCATCTTCAGTCTATGGAAGAACTATACTTCAATAACACTATGTTCGTGTAACAATTAACAATTGATCGACTAATTTTCCGACACCTAGTTACACGAGAACTATGAGCTTAAAGTTAATTTTCACATAACGCTGTTATAGCATCAATGAGCCACACTTGTGCTATTTTTTTATTTACTATTTACTCTTGTTTAATAGCCTTATCACTGTTTCTGGGATAGAAATTAAACTAAATGACAAATATCGTCGCTAGGATAGCACCCTACCTCCACCTTCTCTCTGATTGGCTAAAATTTAAACCTTGGAAGCCTTCCGTTGAAAACTGCACACGGCCTGTTAACAAAACGCACGTAAAAACTGCCAGCAGTCGGTTCCATAGAACAAACAATCCATTCCAGCGACCATGCAATCTTGCAAGGATTCTTGCAAGGGAAACTACCGCTGCGGGCTTTAGTTGACGCAGGCATAGGCTGTTCACGGTAAAGTGAGCACTTTCGAGGCCCTAGTTACTTTATTCTTTCAGCCATTTTTATCTTTTGACAACATTTTAAAAATAAATTTTGTCGTGTGAGTAATAAACACCGTTTGTACAGTCCACCGCACTCGGAAGTTAACCTCCAAGGCTAAAATTAAGTATATTTGTTGAATATTATTCCAAATGAGAGGGCTTTCAAAAGTGAGCACTTTTGAAAGCAAACCTTCGAGAAATGTCACTACCCCAACACACGTGTATTTTAACGGACACATTGAGTGGCACGCGCCTAGTAAAGTTGGCAACGACGGAGGGAAAGTAGTTCCACGTTTTAGCATTGAATCACAAGTGTTCGGTAAACATTTATGAATATTAAAATAATATATTTCACTTATGGTTTATTTTCAATTCACGTACGTGTAAGAATAATCAAATTTGTGAAAGATTTACTGTTCTAATGATTACTCAGTTTCACTAGACCGACGCATGAATAAAGTGACGAGGTCCATTGCAATGCTAACTTTATACGTTTGGTGTAAGAGTAGGCCTACACAACGTTCATGCAAGTTGGTCGTAAGCAGGGCTTTCAAAGGTGGTCGGTTTGACGCGAACAGCTTATAGGCTTGTATTATCGTGACAGTGCACAAAAATTAAAATACCTTTAATTTTCGTAGATGTGTTGCAAATGACTGTCCTGCCGAAAACATTCAGGTCAACGAGATGGAATCGGGAATGGGGGTGAATGATATTTAGAGCGAGTGTGCCCTGGCAGTTTCTCTGCGTGCGAAGGATCGAAATGTGGAATTTGGACAAGCAAGTCGTGAGTTTGGACAAGCAAGTCATGAGTTTGGAATATCTTGAGGTTCTTCAAAAGAACGTTTTTATGGGAAGATAAAAGAAGCCCCAGGAAAAATGGATCCTTCCGCTGTTTCAACTGAAAAGGGGGACAGGGAATAAATGCAGTGGCTAATAACTAGTGCGGAAAGTGCTTCCCCAAGAAAAACGAAGGAAATTATAAATTTGTAGAACACATTATAAATGGTCATATAGAGAAACTTCGTGTAGCTAAATACGGCCGTCCTAGTTAAGAAATGTTTGCCGGAGTTGGCCCAAAAAAATCCCAGAATGTTTAATTTAAGGACATGCAATTGTCTAAGAAGAATCCAATGGAAATGGTTGAGGGACTTGTAAAAACTATACTAAGTGAGGTCAAAATCAAATAAGTACGTGTTAACGTGTTACAAGATCTCAATCGAATTGTGAATGGTGATAAGACAAGTAGAGGCGTGCATAATTCGCGTTATCTTCCGGTGACATGATATAGACTCCGCTGCCTTATGAACAAGTGACCACAGTTCGTGGTTTCATTGGCCGCTGCACTGTAATCAACGTCACGCATCTGCTTGATCTCCTCGAAAGAGATCGGCCCTCTCCAAACATGAGCTTATAATTTTGGTTCAAGAGTTCTCCGAGGCTTGTCTGGCCAATGGCTGAAGTTGCTCAGACGCACACAGTGACTGGGTTCAACCTGTCCGTAGATAATATCGCGCATTTCGCACGTCTCTAGTGGCAACACAAGCTACAGCCTGAGCTTGTCTCCTCAGACTGTAAAGTGACTGCTCGTAAAGGTTTCGAAGGTGTGTACGAAGTGAAACATGCAAACTAAAAAAGAAACGACCACTCTCCGATTGACTCTTACATCTATTGCCAGAACTCTATGTTTCTAATGGTCGTGTTCGCTTATGCCAGACCTCATGACGTAATATTGCGATTCTTGACGGTTGGTTTGGAGGTGATGGCGGACGTGGTCAACAATATGTCGAATGTTCTTTGAATAACGTACGTAGCAAATTGTGTAAAGAAGTAGCTGGACGACACTTAATTATTAATGAAAGCCTATGTAATTTTCTTTGTAGATGACCATAGTTCACACTCGGTGATTTTTGAGAATAATACTCTATTCTGCTGCCCCCCCCCCCCCCCTCCCCACACACACACACACACTCACACTCACTCTCTCACACGATGTATATATTGTGTCTGTGTGAGGGTTGTTCACACTCACTCTCTCACACGATGTATATATTGTGTCTGTGTGAGGGTTGTTGTGTGTGTGTAGGTGTGGTGTATTTGGTAGTAGAATACAGTATTATTCTCATATATATATATAGTGTGTGTGAGAGAGAGAGAGACAAGGGATTATAAGAGATGCATCATGCAAATTTAATTGAGCGGTGATTATTTAAATTCTTAAATTTACAATATTGGGCAACAATGCACACTATCTGTACTGCATATATATATATATATATATATATATATATATATATATATATATATATATATATATATATATATATATATATATATATATATATATATACACACACACACACACACGCATAATGACCCCGCAGTCTACGAGACACTAATTCCTACCTACATCCTACACTAACGTAGCGTTGCCCCCTCCCCCCCTGAAGTTAATACAGGTCGATGCCCATTCAAATTACAATATTTCATTTAAAATTAATGTAAATAAAATAGGTGTCAAAATAGGTGGGTTGTTAATGCGTAGTATGAAATATTTCTCATGCAAAATATTATTAATCTGAGTGCTCATAAATGAGGTGCGTTGCCTCTGTTTATGTAATTTTCTAGACCTGATTAAGTTTTGTTTCCATAAGGCGTAGGAATACCTTAAAAGTAGAACTTCACTAAACCTTAAGAAAAGTAACACTAAAAAATAGTGTTAGTACTGTACTGCGATACGCCAGGTAGTTGGATGCCCAGATACGTGCCTATAACGGGAAAAGTACAGCTTTCTTCAGCCTTTCTGAGCATTGTCGAGGCAAGGCCGTAGGACCCACCGCCCAGAGCGCGTTCCGAAACAGCGGCTGAGGGGAGAACTACCACGGAGAAGAGAACGAGTGAGAAATGGAGAGCGCCCGCTCCACTCCCCCTCTGCCGACAACCGAGCACAATGGCCCCTGCGCCCGAGAATGAAGACTTGAATCCGCCCGCGTGATTATCATTTTGAACGGCGTTAACGACCTGGCCATATTGGTTTGTTATGGCGCGGTGCCACGGCCGTTAAAATATTTCCCGGAGAGAGGGAGATGGAAAGAGCGGCTCGTAAACGAGTGGCAGCAGTAACTCACATCTGCCATTCTCCGTTCATTAATTCCTCATTGGAATTTAATTAACTTACAGGTTATGTGCGACACACCAGTTACCGCGAACAGGATATTAAAAGGGAGTGGGGGTGTGGGTATGGGGGTGGTTGGAAACGCGAGAGGGTAATAGGCGTGCTTGAAATGCATGAGCTCGGTGATTATGGTCGCTGGAGGGTTGGGGGGTAGTGTCGGAAGGACGGCTGTAATTCGACTAACCCTCCCCCCTCCCCTTCTCTATCTCGCGCGTCCTCCCGCGGATACGTGTCGTTTGGTTAAAAAAAAAAAAAAAAACTGTTATAGTCCACTCGCGGTCACTTCCAACTTCCCTTAAGCCCTGCAGAAGTTCCGTGCAAACAAATCTTAGCCAGATCTAGAAAATTTAACGAAATGGATAACGCGCCACATTCGTGCGCACTCAATTACACAATATTCTGTACGAGAAGTAGGCCTATTTCTTTCTAGGCATTACCAACGCACTTATTTCATCACTGGTTTTATTAATATCAATTATTATGAATAATAATAAATTATAGATAGAATATCTGCAACGAGCACCAATGTCCGGTCACACTCCCGCCCGACAACGTCCCCTTCTCCCCCTCTATCGTGCAAAGCCTATGGGCTTTGCACGATATGTTGCCTAGAGACTGGATCCATACTTTCTTGTGTCCTCGAAAAATACTGGAATACGTCTTCTGTGGGTCGAATTTCTCCATTTTTTTTCTTCGAAATCTTACGCTACTTGGAACAAACCATTTTTTCGAAAAATTAATATCTCTCTACACATAGGTAGGATGTTGGTGCAAATATTCTCTTAAAGCTTCACTTTTGCATTGTGAGCAGAATGTCTTTTCCTCACAGTGATTAATATTATAGCATTTGACAATTGAATTAATACTCGAACAGTCATGGTATCTTCTGAATTTTATTACTTCTGCATTGGTTAAAGTTTTTAATATTTCCTTCTGTGTTTTTCCAAGCACATATATGGAGTAGTCTATGAGTAATGCATCATTTACATATTGAAAAGTTTTTTGTAAGCTATGTCACCAGAGTCACATTTCAGGTTATGTATCTCATAAGTCTGTGCCCGGAACATCATATTAACTTTAGGTTTTAAACTGTACCAAAGTCTAGGAGATTCAAAGCATTATACTTTACAGTCATTGGCATTGGTTGCATAAGAAATAGCAAACTACTTAATTACAAAGGAGTTGTCTTGGTAGTTTTCGAAACCCTCAGCATAGAACATCATTTTTTAAGTAAATTTCTTTATAAAATATTTTTAAAAAGTCTCTCTCATATAAATTTTATAAGATGACAGCGCTCGCCTCGGAATCTACTTCATTGACTCCTGACTCGTCCATTACAACATCTGGAATGTTTCTAGCCTCAAGTAGTTGTTCCAGCCTGCACAATGTACAATCCCTCTGCATATGTTGCAATCCATCATTAGCAAAGGTAGGCATGCCATAAGGACAGTCATCACATGGCAAATAGGATACAATATCCTTGTCGGCTTGTAAATGTTCATCAAGGAACGGATACACTAGTTTTATTTCGTGACCATCAAAAGAAATTATAAATTCTTGCAGCAACACTCGCAGTTGGAAGCAGTCTAAACTCAATAATGTTTTCGCCTTGCCATAAGCTAAAATCGCATTGAACTTTTCAACACATTCAGAGTCACAATTGTCACAGCAGTGACCTTGAAGCATTGTTCCTGTTGCGAGCTGATGTAGAGATGGAATCCCTTGTAGATCGAGATAATGTACTGAAGTTGTAGTGGACGCTTGTCGTTGTAGTATAAGTCTGGAGCTGCAGTAGACGTGATGTATGCCTGTCATTTGTAGTCGCCGCTTATAGTGGACGGCTGTTGTTATAGTGAACACCTGGAGTTCTAGTGGATACCTGAAGTTATAGTGGATGCCTGGAGTTGTAGTGGATGCCTGGAGTTGTAGTGGATGCCTGGAGTTGTAGTGGTTGCCTGGAGTTGTAGTGGATGCCTGGAGTTGTAGTGGATGCCTGGAGTTGTAGTGGTTGCCTGGAGTTGTAGTGGATGCCTGGAGTTGTAGTGGATGCCTGGAGTTGTAGTGGTTGCCTGGAGTTGTAGTGGATGCCTGGAGTTGTAGTGGATGCCTGGAGTTGTAGTGGATGCCTGGAGTTGTAGTGGATGCCTGGAGTTGTAGTGGACACCTGGAGTTCTAGTGGATGCCTGGAGCTGTAGTGGATGCCTGGAGTTGTAGTGGTTGCCTGGAGTTGTAGTGGATGCCTGGAGTTGTAGTGGTTGCCTGGAGTTGTAGTGGATGCCTGGAGTTGTAGTGGTTGCCTGGAGTTGTAGTGGATGCCTGGAGTTGTAGTGGACACCTGGAGTTCTAGTGGATGCCTGGAGTTGTAGTGGATGCCTGGAGTTGTAGTGGTTGCCTGGAGTTGTAGTGGTTGCCTGGAGTTGTAGTGGATGCCTGGAGTTGTAGTGGTTGCCTGGAGTTGTAGTGGATGCCTGGAGTTGTAGTGGACACCTGGAGTTGTAGTGGATGCCTGGAGTTGTAGTGGATGCCTGGAGTTGTAGTGGTTGCCTGGAGTTGTAGTGGTTGCCTGGAGTTGTAGTGGATGCCTGGAGTTGTAGTGGATGCCTGGAGTTGTAGTGGATGCCTGGAGTTGTAGTAGACGCCTTAAGTATTGCTAGTGATAATGCTATGCACACGCACACATACGCACACAAAGTTGACTTAGTAGATGCCGAGTTAACATTGAGAAAAAAAATTAATTTATCCCTCCTTATATAGTAAATTGATATAAAATGGCTGCTATTTTCCTTTAAACTTAAGTTAAATATGCCGTTTTAGGAAAATCAGACGAAATATCGTGAAATTCAACAGATTTCAGCTCTGATAGCAGTCATTTCAAGCTGGATACATATTAGTTCAGTAATATCACGTCGATATTTATTTCTGTGAACAAGAATTCGTAAATATATACACATTTTATGGTAGAAATTCAAAAGTGGGAAAACTACATGTAATATATTTTTAGAAAAACAGATTGAAAGTATAAGATTTACCGAACAAATGTGTTTAACGTACTTGAGTATTTGCTTACATCGCAATAATTAAAAATTAAATAAGGTTGCATGTTTGTCATTACTTACAAAAAGTATGTCTTATAGCTGTGTTGGTATGAAAATGAATCATTATTACTTAAAAGTTGTTGGAAAAATGGGAATAATTTTTGCTGGAAATGGGAGTAACGTTTGCTGGAAAATGGAATAAAGTTTGCTGGATATGGGAAAAAAAATTTGGTGGAAAACAGTTTATATTTTTTTAATTGAATTTACTGTGTGTTTATGATATTTTGAACGTATTTCTTAATGATAAGGAAAAATAAAGTTTTATCGGCGGAGTTTGGTAGCCAAATTTTATTTAGCTGGGAATACTCCAACGTCTTGTGCCTCGAAAAATAGGAGGAAGCTTTAGTCTCCAAGTCAAAGTAACAGTTTGTAGGGAGGAGGGGAAATAGCCCAGGTCAGTTGAAAATCGGCTGCTGTCTCCCTAGGGAAACTGTTGCTTTGACCGTTCATAGCCAACGTAGTGCTCTGGGGGTGAAGGGCCAGACCTTCGTGGATCGGACAGTTCCCGAGATATCCGGAAAAAAAGTGTTACTTGAGTGCTGCAAGAGGAGGGGGTAGTATGTGGCCTTGAATCGATAGCGCCCTCTGTGGGCAGGGCAGTCAACCAAAAAAATTCTTTCTGACCTTGAGGAGGGCGGGTTTGGCAAAACGCTGTGTTGGAAGGGACAGTTCTTGGTTGGTGTGAAATATTTTTTGATAAGTCTTTAATTTATCGTGTGATAGTGCGTTTATCGTGTAAACCCTGTTTATGTGTTCGGTCGACGAAACTTCATAGCATTTTCAACTCACGTTTTTTTTTTACCAAATGCCCTGAATTTCACAGACTTGACGGAAAAAAAATTTATAGTACGTCTGTTATTTAAAAATAATTCATGTACTTGTAGGACGAATCAAGTCGTTAATAGTAGCTTGGTAAGGAAAGAGGTTGTCTGTTAGTAGTAAATTTAAAGTCAGCCATGCTCCACGTAACAGATTATAAGAAGGCGCACGTCATACGATCCGCTCATTCCTTCACCAGCCTCCGAGGTGGACGGATGTGTTTTCCGGGAGCTCCTGGTGCTTGTTCATTATGTGATTTTTTTTTTTTTTAATTTATTTGGAAAGATTAGTTTTCTTTAAAATTTCCGAGTTTTTCGCCTCAGTCTATAATCAAACAGGGCTTCACTGAGCTCGCAGCAGGACAGACGTGTTTTGGGAGAGGTGCAATTTTATTACGTGTGTTAATCAATCAATCACTTTTTTTTTACATGTGGATTGCGTTTGTAAAGTTTCTCCTCACCAGTCTCGCAGGCAAACGGACGTGTAAGGTATTAGCGAGAGGCGTCAAGTAGTGTCATATATCTTGTTATTGTGTTCGTTTAATTTATAGGCACATTTTGTTGTAGATAGTTAATTCCATACTCATGTAATTGTCATATTCACGTAGTTGTGTTCGTTCATTATACTTCTCTCTCCTGTGAATTATATTGCTATCATACAGCTCGGGCTAGACTAATTCATCTCTTTACATTAAATTTCATACTAGAGAGTCACGTAATTCCACTTATTATATATGTAGTTATTTTAAATTTGCGATTCGATACGTGTAATTTATTCATACGTAGAACACTCTGAATTTCTCTAATGTTTAATTGCATTTGGAATAATACTAACATTCAAAGTCGCCTATCTACCAACACAGTCTACAAGCAATATCACTAACAAACAAAAAAAATTACACGTAGACCACTCTTGCACAAAACTCCATATATATATATATATATATATATATATATATATATATATATATATATATATATATATATATATATATATATATATATATATATATATATATACACACACACACACACACACACACACACACACCCCGCACCCAACACGTCACACCTCATCGTGTGTAAGAACTCACAGGGCGAGGGCGTACCATAGCTCCCCACAGAAAGAAAGAAAGAAAATCGATCCTCAGTACACTTTTGCACCAAAAAAATTATCCCTTTCAATACATTTAACCCTTTAAATTTAATTAACCCTTTCAATTTATTCAATTAACCCTTTGATTTCAAATTAATTAGGCCAATCAAAAAAGGCAGCATCCCCTTTGAGTTAGAACACCCTACCCCCTCGTCCTACTACTAAGTTTAACGTCGACGTTTATGTTCTGCCAGAAGATAAAAAATGTAACGCAGTCGCTTTCAAGGGAATGAAATTCATGCACTATTTGCTGACATAAAATGCAGTCAAATCGTGACTTGTAAATCCGTGTTTTCAGTGTATTCTATATTAAATACTTGAGCTTTGGACAAATATATTAATATTCCTTTTTTTTTTTTCTGTAGTAATTGTTACGTCTAGTCAAGTTTGAAGAAATAGAGCTAATTTTTGTACAATATCTGTAAAGGTGGATTACATTTAGATTGCTAGCTCTAGATTTTGTGTATTGCATTTATGTAGTTGATTGCACTCAGATTATTTTTATATTGTATTGTAGTATTGTATTTTTTGCATGATTTCTTGCAAAACGGTGAAAAACCAAATATGTTGTGAATGAAAAATAAACCTGACGCAAATAGGTACTGGATTAAGCTTTTCTTAGATTTACTGCATTTAAAAAAAGCATTAAAAAATGTTCCGTCAATTATCCTTTCTTTTTTGTCCATGGGCTGTAAACCTTTCCTTGCCAATAGCGATTACAAATCCTAGATGTCATGCCTACGAATAGTACAGGAAAGCTAGTTAAAAATAAAATACACTGCAATATTAGTGCCACTAAACTCGTGTGGTTGTTAAATAAAATAAATATGACATCACGTTTATAGTTTAACCAAAGCAAAGTTAAAAAAAATATCAGATATACGGTATTGATAAAATATCCGTGACTGCAAGGCGTTCTTCCCTCCAGGTCAGTAAAGATGAGTGCACGAACCCCTCCAGACGTCTAGCCGAATGTGTGGGAGAGGGTTGTAGTTTCCTACGGGGTGGTACTCGCCCCGCCCCTCTGTGACAGCACAGTTGGTGGTTGCCGTGGTAACCCCGTCCTGACTTGCCTCTCTGCATTCGCACAAACTAAAGTGTTCGCTTCGTTACACCAGTTGGCGTACGCGCACACTCAAGTGTTCGCTCCGATTACACCAGTTGGCGTACGCGCACACTCAAGTGTTCGCTCCGATTACACCAGTTGGCGTACGCGCACAAATTTTTTCGGTAAAAATGGTGGCCGGGGGGGGGGGGGGGGTGATATGAAGTCTTGGAGATCATTTTTTTTTTTGGAAAGACAGGAGGGCATTATTACGAGAATTTTAATTTGCTGATTAATGGCCCATCTTTAGAATGTGGGTGCGGGGATTTTTTTTACTTCCGTCGTTAAAACATAGTCTACTCATTAGACGTATTTAATAAAAAATTTCATGTGTGTTTTCCTGACACTAATGAATTTTTTGAGACGAAATGCGTAACAGATCTATAAGTACATTCGACACATATTCAACATTTTATTTCGCTTGCAAAATATTTCAACAATGAAAATAAAAATTACACCTTTATGCACTTTCCTCATGCAAGTCCAGCAAGGAATGGAGGTTACTGAACAAATCGACAGTATCATACTGCGACAACTAGACGAAAAGTAGGATTCTCGGTCCACCCCTCGTGTTCTTCACTGGCCCCCGCCATGCCGACTGCTGGCTAGTTTACGCCCCTGCCTCCACTACTCCCTGGCAGTGTTGCCAATCCTAAAGCCGATATTACACGATACCTGCAGCCGTACTTGGTTCTCGTACAAGCTTCTACCAGCCCTGGTGCACGAGCCGGCATACCAGCCGCTATATGAGCTGCCATGGAAGATTCATATCACACGACAGCAGTTCGCGTACTAGCATTTGGCACCCTCGGTGGGTGCGCAGTGTGTGGTTTGTAGTAAATATGGACCCCATTCGTAGAACTGCTACCAGTTGCGTAAGCCTATGAAAAAAAAATAGCTTACACATCTTAATATTGTTATATTACTGTTCGCCTTTAACATTAATTGAGTGCTTACTAGCATAGTTTCAATAATTTTCTTGAAAATGACATGAAGTCACTGGAGTACGACTGTGTTATTTTTAATTTTGACGAAAATTACTGACCGGTTGCAAAATATAGTTTTTTTTTTCTTTACGTACCGGGATATTATCCGCATGTAAAAACATTTGTGTCCGGCGGAGTTTCGAACTCACTCCCAAAAGTTAAGGGCGATGCCCGGGCGCCGTGACTTAACCACGGTACTCTCAGTTCACACACCAGATAGTTAATGTTTTAAACATTTAGAACAATTTTGAACTAAACAGTAATTAAAAGTTGCCATCGCCAATATTATTCGTCTTTGTCGTATTTTAAATCTATTTGAAAGAGTTTCAACCTCACGGATGTATAATCAAGATGGAGGCATCCTTTTCGGCTCCTTCATCAATTCGTTTCGAGTAGTAGCCACGGGGAGCGCCCTACGCTCTGAAACTGCGATGTGATTGGCCAGGTGCGAAACCCGGGCCGCGAAAAATAGGACGTGTGGAATTACCAAACCTGGTACGAAATCTGGCCGTGCACGGCGGGAAATGACATGACGGGTGCCACACTAGCCCGCGTACCGGGCCGCTATGGCGGACCTCGCACAGGCTTTTACGGAATCCGGTGTTTCCGCGTCTGTGGCCGAGAAGCGCGGCAGCCGTAAGGGCTACAATGGCACGCGCTGTTAGGGCGTCATCGCCGCTACGTGTTCTTTCAGAGGGACGACCCTCGTGTACTTCCGTGTGCTAATAACGCGTATATGTTGAGACGTAGGGGTTAAAAAAAAAAAAAAAAAAAAAAAAAAGAAGTCTTTTTTTTTTAGTTATGTGGGGGTGTTCTTAAATTGTGTTTATAATGTGCGTGACGTCTTGAAAGTACTCGACAGGCAATGTCTGAAATGTGTGTTCTTTCCGTAGATCAGCACATTGGGCGCACGTTTTATAGTTTCGTAAAAAAAAAAAAAAAAAAAAATCCTGGATTTCAAACACACTGCAACGTAGGTCGAGCGCCAGGCCCTTAAAGGCGAAATGATTCAGGCCAATTGTTCAAAACATTGGGGACGTACTGTGTTCCGGCACCGTGAGAGCCTTCTTCCTGTCAAATTAACAGTTTTATGCTGAAAATTCGGATCGTCAGAGGTGTCGTATATTGGCGAAAAAGAGAAAATAAATATAGTATATACACACATGTTCAAGAGAAAAAAATTGGTCTCTGCGGCATTAGGCTGGATCCAGTACTACCGTGTCCACAGTCCTTGCATTCAGTCACCGCTCCATCTACATCTCACGTCATCCTCATCGGCGCACGAGCGCCAGTCAACATTTTAAGAAATCATTCGGAAATTTACCACACCAGTGTATACGCTTAGTGAGAAAGCAGGAATGGTAATGTTTGCCCCTATACCTTCATTGTAGCGTTTCTACATTTGCTCAGGAAACAGTCAACTTTGTATACTAGCGCTGCTAAACATTCCTATATCTGCAGTTTGATGTATGGTATTATTACAATACAGTGCATAGGTCGACAACTTCCGTCACAGTTTAGGAAGTTCACCAGGAAATTTTTTTAGAGTGAAGCACCTCAACTCAATTCATATCACCTTTCAGGAATGACGGTTACACTGAATATGTGCATAAAAAGGTGTATTCTTCCGTCATGCCTACAATCAACATTGCCCTGGACCTGGTGACGTTATTCGTACGTTGGTCAAGCGAAACTGTGAAATTAATATTTTACGATTTCGCTAATTCCTACACTTTACTTACATGCTTTAAAAACATAAATCAAGAGAATTTATTTCGGTATAGGTTGTTCACGGAAAAATGAGTCCTTTTGAAAGCCCTGATTAATATATATTTGTATGCACGTTGTGTGTTATTCCGCCTTATGTAGAATTATCATTGCAATAGGCCTCGTCGCTTTCTTCATGCGTCGGTCAAGCGAAACTGTAGCTAAAATTATTAGAAAAAAGGTATTTTAGAAATCTTATAATTTTTACACTTGGACCCATTAAAAAAAAAACAGAAAGCTATACGAAGAATTAAGTTATCACAAATGGTTACTTAACACTTTTTATTCTATGTTAAGGTATGGAACTACTTTCCTCTCCATCGTTACCAACTTTATTGGGCGCATGTCACTCAGTGCCCCCGTTAAAATATATGCAGGTAGGAGCAGTGACTTTTTTCTAAGCTTGATTTCAAAAGTGCTCACTTTATCGTGAACAGACTTTACTGACCAGTGTTTACTTAACAAATGAAATCCAACGTTAAGACGTGGAACTAACTACTCTCCCTCCGCAGTTGCCAACTTAACTGGTTGCATGTGGGCCAATGTGTCTGTCACAATACATAGAGGTATGGGCAGTGGAATTTTCCAAAGGTTGATTTCAAAAGTGGCCAATTAACCGTGAACTCCAGAATATTCCTCCACCCCGTACAAACGAAGCTTAACCAAATCTAGAAAATTCCACGAAAGGGACAACACGCCACATTCATACGCACCCAGTTACATAATATTCTGCATGCGTAGTATTTCTTTCTAGGCATTACCAACGTATTTACTTCATCACTGTTTTTATTCGTGTTTATTATAAAATAAATATTATATTGCATTAATAAAGTATAGGTAAAACTTCAATTTAACGAAAAATAAGATACAGAGGTGCAAGACGCTTGATGCATGGCAAAATTTAAGAAATAACTAAATATGTAATACACAAAGTGATTTTTCAAAGGTTTGTGTTAAAACTTCCGAAGAAACCGTGAATGGACTATACAAAATAATATTGCGCCCACTACCAATATTGGAAATGTGACTTTACTACATAGTTTCTGAGGCATACCGGAGAGCCCTTTCTCGGTGTGAAAAACCCTGTCATAGGATGCACTTCCCAAATTACGGTTTTTTTTTTAAATAAGTTGATTATTATGCAGTTGTTCAGTGCTATTAATTATGTGGTTCTTTCTACATATTCGTGTGCTTTTATAATATTTTTCTACACCTGTTTGTGGTATTTCTAAAATTTGTGATCGTACACTCCAAGAAATTATTCGGAAATTTACCATACCAGTGTGTATGCTTAGTGAGAAAGCAGTAATTATAATTTTCCCCTTATAAATTCATTGTGGCGTTCCTACATTTGCTCAGGAAACAGTCAAATACATTAGGAAGTGTCCAACTTTATATAGTAGCGACACTTAACATTCCTATATCTGCATCACGACATGTGGTATTATTACCTCACAGTGTATAGGTTACAAATCTTATATTACAGTTTAGGAAGTTTACCTTAAAATTATTTTACAGCGTAGGAATGGGTGCTCAGATGTGATTCATCGCCAGACAATCCGCATCAACGAAAATCAAAAGGAATAGAGAGAGAAAAAAAAAAAAGAGTGGATGTCAGTATATTATTTCAGTGATACAATTGATCAGAGTAGGTAGTGATATACATCGAATCACAGTGAATTAGATTGTTACAAGCACAGACTAAAAATGATGTATAACCGATCTCGGTGACTGAGCGCAACTAATCTCCCTGTCCCAACATTGAACTGCTTTTCTGCCTAACGACTTCCAAAACCAGCGTGGATTGTATTTGAGGTTTGAATACTATTTAGTAAACGAGTGCTTTACCCTAACCAATTTGTACTTCGGTTTGATTATATTCAAATTGGTAAACGTATTTGATTAATATAATAGTGCTTGTCTTTTGAAAATTAATATATAAACAAACACGTTCATCACTGTTCACAATTTGACTTTGACAGTCGTGTTCCTTTGGGGTAGGTCAATGATGGGTACATGCGCAGATGACGAATAAGCAGTCTACCTCATTGTTAGTCTATGGCTGCAAGTCCGTGATAGAGGCTATTCACTGTAAAATGAGTACTTTTTAAAGTCATCCTATTTTGAATAATAGTGAAACAATATATTTTATTTTAGTTGTAAACGCTAACTTCCGAGTGCGGTGGAATATACACACTATGTGCATTGCAAACATGTCAACATTTATTTAAAAAGGTTGTTAAAGGGGGAAAAAATGACTAAAAAAAAAGTAACTAGGGCCTCGGAAGTGCTCCATTTTCCGCGAACAGCAAGTCTAGGAGAAGGTTGTATTGCGACGTAGCTGGCCAGTGCTGTACCGACTTAATATGGCGGCCTCGCAGTCACGATAGACAGAGAGAGACAGAGACAGAGAGAGAGAGAGAGAGAGAGAGAGAGAGAGAGAGAGAGAGAGAGAGAGAGAGAGAGAGAGAGAGAGAGAGAGAGGATCTACGGCCCATTGCTCTTTCAGCTATCGGAAAGCAATTTCTCCTTTGTGCAGGGGCAGCTCCCAGGAGGCCTGGAGGAGGCACGCTAGAGAGTGTGGAGAAAAAAGGGGAGGGGGGATGACCAGAGGCTAAGCTGCAATAAAAAACCCTTTATTGGCGGGCAAGATGGGCGCGGAATTTGCTCCAATTCAGAGGCCTTGGAGGAGGTTGGCGTGGCCCTTATCTGGCGACCCGGAGCTGGCAATCCAATAAACCCCTGCGCGCGGAACCTAGCCCCTTTATCGCCAGCCTCGACGTCATTAATCACCGCCCCGAGGTGGCGAGAGGGCCTCCCCCCCCCTCGCCTTCGGGGACGAGAGAATAAACTTTTGTTATTTTCCTCGGCGTCTTACAAATTTCTTCTTTTTTCCTTCCTTCTGCTCTTCTACCACTAAGTCCACTCCTGTCGCGTATCGTGCCCCGAGACCTCACCACACTCCAACGGCCATATTCCGTACTTGTTTTCTCTAGGGCAGCCATAGCAGCTGTCATACCAACTTGTATGGCTTCCGTTATGGCATCTGTCGTCTTGTACGATTCGTTTTCACGTCAGGTTTGCTAATGGGATATGACCATGTGCGTCACCAAAAGTTTCCTTCAAGGAGTGTGAGGTTTTCAACTGGAGATGACGCAAAATAAATTCAACATGCTTCCGTGACGTTCCGCATGAATGCATTAGCCGAAATTATGGAAAAACAGGAAGAACTAAGTTACTCCACACAACAGGGACTTGCGTTTTGTTGTAAACTCCCTCTTGTTTGTTGTTAAGTCGCTTTTGTTTGTTAAGTCGCTAATAAGCAAATAATTTGTTATAAAAATATTGTCACTTCAGTTACGAGAATGACTATGAAAACCAATTCTTTATAAACGAGTATTGTAATGGATGAATTATATTTCATAGAAAAAAATTCAGTTTTCAGGGAAGGAGAATTCCTCCCTTAGCCATTCGGGCTTATGGACCTAACCTTTTGTTTCTTCCTGGTAGGTTCCGTACCAGCCTTTGTATGTGGCCAGGCACGTGTATTCCTAAAGTCACTAACCCCTAAAGTAAAGAGTCATAAAGTCTCAGGTCCTAAAAATACTTTAGTGCTAATGACTTTAGGGCCAATGCCGCGCTCCTTGACTGAACCCAGCACTAGCTAGATGCGGAGTCAGCAGGACTCTACGCATGTATTCCTATCTTGTGGATGATGGGGCAGCTGCTGCTCGCAAAGTACTTTTCAAACAGCATTGTGTGCCACACCTACGTCACTTGCCACTGTCACCGAATGTAGATTTAAGGTGAGGGGGGAGGCAATGGGGCGTTCGACCCCCTCCCCTCCGTTCCACGGGTCAGCTAAGGCCTGTTCACTTCATAACAAATTGCTTGGCCATGAACGAACACCGCACCTACATGACCCGCCACCGAATACTCCATGCACTTCACTTAGAATGGTCGAGTACCCGCTTCGTCGTGTAAACAAAGACTGCAGTCTTACAGGCTACTCACAATAAAGTAAGCACTTTTGAAAGCCCGCTTATTTGGAATAATATTCGATAAATGTATTTTATTTTAGCCTTAGACTTTTAACTTCCTAGTGCGGTGGAATATACACACTGTGTTTACTACTTACACGGCAATATTTATCGGAAAAAAAATGTGGATAAAGGATATAAAATGGCTGAAAGAAAAAAAGTAACTAGGTCCTCAAAAGTGCTCACTTTACCGTGAACAGCCTGTAACACTCTGGGCACCGCCGACATACTATTACGTCGCCTGAATTTAACTGCGTTGAATGGAGTTTGCTGTCACATTGCGATATTTACACTATTTGGAGACACTCGCGATGAAATATTACTTCGCCAAAAGTGTTCATATACTGTAAAAAATTTTTATAAATTTTTTTAAATTTAACAAATGCATGTAAGAGTACAAATACTTCTCTTGTAAAACTACTCGTTTGTAAAACTACAAGGGCTGTGTTTGTAATATACCTCAAGAAATGTTTGTACTATACTGACCCGTTTCCACGCAAAATGGCGGACACCCAACAACGTAAAACCGTTCATAACTATTTGTGCAAAACGTATGGGTGATAAAAAAATACACACACACCACACACTTAAAACAACTCAAACAATCATAATGAAACGTGGCCATGTTTCCCAGCTGCACAGAACTCTTATAATGAAATAAACGTACCTATTCTTCTTTACCAAATAACGTAATTAATATTTTATAGGTACCTGCTGCTACATTTACTGTAAAAATAAGTTTACTGCTAGTAAGTTAAGTGGGCCTTGTGATTAAGGGTGCGGCTAATAATACAAGGGGTGTGGGTTTTAATCCCCGTGTTGGCAAAGTGTAAATATTTCTTTTCGAAATTATACTTAGAATTTTCCCCCCCGTTATTCTCTGTTATTAATTTATTACGTTTGTTTTCTATAGAAGAAAACGTAATAATTTTATGTACACTTCTCAATAATGTCAGTTTTAATACAAAGCTATCATTTATAGTATTACAAATAAATGTTTTGCAGATTTTACAAGAAAATTTTACGTAGTTTTACAAACGATTTTCTTGGAAACTGGGTACCCAAGGAATTTTCTTGTAAAAGTACGAAACATTTTTTAGAGTGTAAGGTTTTCTGCAACGTAATATTACGTCATCACTCAATGTGTGCATTACTTAAATAAACAGGGTGGATTGTACATTATTATCAGTGGCGTGTAGTGAATGTTTTTTGCAGGGTAAATAATTTCTACTAACAAACGCAACTTCCAATTTTGCTTACCCTCCACATGTATTTACCGTGTTATAATACCTAACATTAGTTATAAAAACGGAAACGAAATGAATGTAATAATAACTAGCCTGAATATTATTTAGAGAGCACATTACAAATTATAGGGAAACTCCCGTTTTCCCGAACACTTTTATCCACTTTCCAAGGGAAAATGTAGGACTGGAGGACGCAAACAGAACGACTGCTTACCCTGAACAAGGAACGCAGTCGAGCGTATGGCGTGTTGTTGCTTGCGATATCGATTCATCGCTAGTCGCTGCCGTTTGTGGAAACAAATACTAGATAGCAGCACCGTGCGTGTACAGCACGGGAGTTACGAAAACTCCGTTACTGGGATCGAAAACGGGGAACTCGGAATTAAACGGCGAAACCTATAAAGGGTCAAACATTTCCAACATTTGTAGGGCAAGCATTGCTTGCCTTGCGTCCATGGTATAAACGCCACTGTTTATTACACGCAGGAAGGCAGATTTGATTGGGCCACTTTCAACTCGGCATTACACTGGTCGAGAGTCCGCCAGTAATGAAAGATGTACAGTGTAGTGAAGTGTGCCCGGTGTTGTCTGAACCAATAGGGCGGTTGTAAATGCGAACACGGAGACAAACAGAACTGATGGCCATGCAGTCGTGCATATAGGTGACTTACATCTACCATGCCTTATCTGTCCGCAAATCTGTAGCGCACTCATGAACACTTGTAACTCAGGACGAGCTTTGCCGCTGAAACTACACATCACGCCTTGCCGTATATTAGTGACGCGGCATTTGTATAGGCTGTTCGTGGTAAACTGAGCACTTATAGAAGTCCTACTTTCTTGTATGCACATTCTTGTATTCTTCCACCACTGCCATGGGCATCATCAGTCCATTCGTGCGTCGGCCAAGTGAAACAGTGACATTATTAGAACAGTGAATGTTTTAGAAATATGCTTGTTCTTACACTTAATGCGCATTAATATAATATAAAGCAAAATGAATTATTTCACTATTTACAGATGTCTGACTAACGCGTTTTGTTCAATGTTAAGACATGGATCTACTTCCCCCTCCACCACCTCCCCCCCCCCCCGCTCTCACCAATTTTTGCTATGTTCATGTCAGTCAGTGGGCCCGTTAAAATATATGCATGTATAGGATATTCACGGTAAAGTGAGCACTTTTGATGCCCTAGCTACCTTTTTCCTATCAGCCATCCTTCCACCACTTTTAAAATAAATATTTGCATGTAAGTGATACACTGTGCATATATTTCACCTGACTCGAAAATTACCATCTAGGGTTGCAATAGAAAATATTTAATGAATAATATTCAAAATGAGAATGCTTCAAAAATGCTCACTCTACCGTGAATAGCCTATGAGGACATTGACATTTCTCATACGTTTATTTAAAAAAAAAAGCTCTCAAATAATCGTGAACGACCTATACTCTCGCCAACACCTTGTCACACAGTACGTAATAATACAGACGTGAAATGGTGGCGTGTACTGCTAATTCCAGCCACACACGCCAGCAAGATGGCCTCAACTTGCCAGCAACGTAGCGGAACTTCGTTCTCCAGTCACCTCCTGGAGAGCCAATAGGGGATAATCCCACGACGTACAATAAGCCAGTCAGGCTCGAGGCCCGTTTCCATAATTATCATCGTGTGACCAAGAGCGAACTGTTACGATTACAACACAAGAAGCGAGGCAGGGTAAGACAGGAATGCTGCCAGCAACAGTTATATTAAAGCAATGTCCACAAACAACGGGGACTCGGACGCAACAACTGGAGATGCAGGAATGTGCAGAAGTATGTAGAAAACGTGTGTCTGGCTGACACAGTGGGGTAGCAGCAATATCACCAACATCTAATGGCAGTAACCCCGCCCAGGCTACAAGGGAGAGCCAATAGGAATCAATGATATCTTAGGTGGTCGTGAAGAAGAAGTGTTTTGGACACGGCGGCTAAGGGCGGGTGTGTAGTGGGCGTCAGTTCTCCCTGAACGGCGGTCTCCGAGCGGTAATTGGGGGGTATAGGCTGCTTCACGGTAAAATGAGCACTTTTCGAAGACCTGATTAAGATCTACTTGTATGCACATCCGTCTTATGAAAAATTAGCATTGCCATGGGCCTCATAACTTTATTCATTCGTCGGTCAGATGAAACTGTGAAATAATTAGAAAAGTAAATATTTTACAAATATGGTAATTTTTACACCCTGGTACATTAAAAAAAACAGAAAGCGAGAGAAATAATATAAGTTATCACAAATGCATACCTGACATTTTTTATTTGACGTTAAGCTATGGAACCACTTTCTATTCACCGTTATCAACTTTACTGGCCACATGTCACTCAGTGCACTCGTTGAATTATATGCAAGCGGGGGCAGTGACTTTTTTCTGAGGTTGATTTCAAAAGTGCTCACTTTATTGTGAACAGCCTTTAAGTGTCCTTGCGCTAGGGTGAGAGAGCGAGCCCGGAGCCCCTTAAACCCTTGTCCTCCCATAGCAGATTGGCCTTCACACCTACCTCGATCCTTAACCCCACCAACCACATCACGCTGTAATTATCGCAAGTCGAATCAGCAAAGAACCTCCCGAATTAATTAGTTTTGCTTAATTGATTCTTCGCCGACTTACCTTCATGAACTGCATGAACTATGCTCTCCTTAAGGAAGGATAACAGAACGAGTTCGCTTTGCTGTGACCTCTCCTTAGCGAGCAGGCCAAGCATCGACAAGGGGGATCTAATGTAACTCAAAGGATAGCACTCGGATACAGATATTGCATTAATTAAATACTAACTCAATTACAAGCAAGCCTCAAGTAGGCTTCACAATCAGATAGCAAATTATACAATCAATCAACAAGGAAGTCGTATGTATATAGCAGCTACAGTTCAACAGGGTGCTGCTGCCCTTAATTAAGCTTGGAACAACTTTAATTAATTGCGGCTAAACAGTGCTCGTATGGAGCTTACGCCGCCGCGAGTCCCGCGTCCTACAGTGCCTTACGTCGCCCTACCAGGGATTCAATATTTACCCAAGGTCCGTCGCAGTAGCAGACCTCTCTCGACGATGGGATCTCGTCTGGCGTCGAAGGCGGACCACGGACTGCGGTCCTCTCGTCTGGGCGTCTCACGGGCAGCGCCTCCGACGGCAGCAGCCAAGATGGCGCCCAGAGCCTCCTGCGCCCTGAGCTTATACACGACCCCTCTGACCTCGTGCTCGATCCCCCGGAGTTTGTTATTTAAAACAGAGGCTCAGCTGGTCGAGGTCGCCCCGCGCCTCGCCGCAGCGCGACGCTGGGGTACCCTCGCAGGAGCCGGTCCCAGCAGCTTGCATCGTAGGAACCACCACGCCTGTTAACTTCTGTATTCGTGCTTATTCTGTGGCCGCAAGTGTTGTGCAACTACATGATTCCGGGTTGCCTATCCCACCTGCTGAAACCCACGAACAACGGTCTTGGCCTAAAACTTTCGAATGAGGCATTTCCAGACCAGGGCTCCGCATTTCCAATTGATGATTTTGCCCTTTGCCTTTATACTCGTAAGTTTGTAAAATCAACACGGAAGTTAGCTTTGAATTTTTCTTTTAGTCAGGTAAGATATTAATGAATAACTGAACTATTAATTTTCACATACGGTGTTGTCACATTTTGCTCTTAGTTGCAGAAAAGACACAATAAGTACGACAAAATACTTTCTGGAACGGAAAAAAATATAACATTTAAATATAACGAATCAGTGTTGACTGTTGCCAACAAATATGCGGATAAAAAGCAAATGTTTTTTTTTTGGAATAACGGAATAGGTTACCTTTATGGAGTTATATGCATTTACTCGCATATTAGTTGACTCATTATTTTAGAGACCTGAAAAATTCGCGTGTTCAATGACCTGTAGCTATACTCTACAGTCTTAATGAACAAATATGCCGATGTCAACTGCACATTGGTTGTCTGCTGGCACAGTGGAAGGCAACGATTGGACCAGCATTCTCCAGATGTCAAACACCGTGTGGTCCAATGGCTAGAGTTATATAAACGCTTGTGGTTTGAATTCTAGCTTTTTGCAAAAGGAATACGCGAATTCTTCAGGTCTCGACTCATTATTATTTTGTTTTATTACAACATTGAAGCGAGACATTTAAAGCAAAAAAAAAAATGAAATTCACTAAACTTCCTCGAGTATTTCGCATTTCTGTCTGAATGTCCGAATAATATTTCAACTAATTGCCACCATGGTCATAGTCAAGAATCCACGGTGATGTGGTGGCCAGACTATACGCCTACCACCTGGCCGAACCTGGTTCGATCCCTGGCGGGGGACGCTTCCGGATTTTCGCAAGTGGGAATTGCGCCGGATGATACCGCTGGTCGGCGGGCTTTCTCGGGGGCCTCCCGTTTCCCCTCATCCTTGCAGTCCGGCGCTGGTCCGTACTTACTCAGCTCGTTTTCGCCCTCATCGGCTCTCGAGACCTCGTTATTAAGAGTTAGTTGGAGCTGCGAGTCCAAGGTCAAGAAGCGAGGGAGTAATACGGGCGACACTAACACGCACGCCTAGTTCATCATCGCTCCTACGCGCAAGGCGTGCAGTGTTTCCGTCGTGACGCTGTACTGTGCAAATCAGATCTGTAACAGTGGGGTTTTATTACACGCGATGAAAGCCCACATATTAAACTACGCCCGTATCTTTGTATCTATTTTTCTCTTACCGCTTAAGGAAACTGCACAGGCAAGCTTTAAAAATGCGATATCTGATCATCGTCACGAATTTTTTTTCTCCAAGAATATACTAAATGCGACAAAAGTAAAATAATAGGGACACAAATAATTAATTTTGATCTTTTCCTACAAGAAGTCGTATTTGCAGAACCTTTATGTACCGAGATAGGCGTATTCGTGCACACAACTGTTTCACAAAAAAAAAAGTGCAGGTCCGTGTAACTCTTAAGAGCCGCCAAAATTTCTCGGCTCAACTCAGGGGTAGAGAAGGAATGAGTTTCGAGAGAGGGGGGAGGGGAGAGGGGGGAACGCTGACGCGAAGAGCCACAACGACACCCCACAGACGCAGTGGCTGGACGTGTCGAGGTCCTCGTGTCCCCTGGGCGAGATGCTCCTCATTTCTGGCGCCGCTTATCGCAGCTCGGCAACTCGCTTGATTTATCGGCCAATTAGCCGTCGGCTTGTGGTGCAGGAGGGTGGGTGGGGGGAGGTGTAGCACGCGAGCCTGTAGCCTCATCCCCCCCCCCCCCCCCCCCAACGGTCAGACCTCACTCGCCTCACAACGCTGTTAGCGCCACCGCGGTACGCCGGACACCCGCTACCTGTCCGCTAACACGCGTCGTCTTATACAAGGCACACGGAGGGGTACGCTCTGAAAAAAAAAAGGGACCACCTTAAGACAAAACGTTATGTTCGGCGTGCCTGTGCCTGGTATCGGACATCCCGTATATCCCGCCAAAATGCACAAATATCACGTCTAACACTCCTACTTCAGCACAAAACAACCATCATTGTGATACGACTACTTCAGGAATTATAATTAAATATTATCGTCACGTACCTGCTGATGAATGTAAAATGCATGCAATAAATAATAGTAAATGCGTATGTGGGTGGACCCAGGGCGAGGTCATGAACTCCAATATGTAACTTACTCTTCTGTCAAACATAGCTGGAACCCAAATATTTCAGAATGCAACGGTTATAGCAGTTCCTTTATCTTGATGTAGCGGGTATGCCACGCTACCCGTGCGCCATCTACCGAGGGTATTATAGTTAAAGGCTGTTCACTGTAAAGTGAGCACTTTTGAAGCTCTATCTACCTTTTCCTCTCAGCCATATTTTATCCTTTAACCGTCTTTTAAAGTACATATTACCATGTAAGTAATAAACGCAGCGTGTAGATCCCTCCGCACGCGGAAGTTTACGTCTAAGGCTACAATAAAAAATATTTATTGGCGCTTATTCCAAACGAGAGGGCTTTCAAAAGTGCTCACTTTACCGTGAAGAGCCTATACTACAAAGTCTCGTTTTGTCGCTTCCATATAGATGCCCCTACCTGTGACGTTGCCTTGATGTAAGACACACTACTCGAAGTTTGTGACGTGTCTAAAATTACATTTTGTGGACATGCCAAATTCGTCTTAACTTCGTTTAGAGTAAAAATATTAATATCATTTGTTTTATGTGTAATTAAATGCCGTTCAACCTTCATCAGGACACAGGACAGGACTTCTCAGTCCTTAAGACATTTACATTATTTCTTTCGATTTTTCGAACGTTGTGTGTCAGATATATTCTAGAGGAGGTTAATATTTTTCTAGGAGGGCCTAAGACACCCCTAGCCTCCCCCTCCACCACCCTAGTTACGCCAACTACCGTCTACCTAGAGCTTTTTTCCGCGTTTGAAGCCGAGAGGCGAGGGAGCGTTAAAGGCGACACTGCCACGTGCATCAAGTCCTCCATCGCCCCTAAGCACAAGGCTCTGAACTGACGTGCAGTGTTCTCGTCGTGCTGCGTGTACCTATGGGACTTTCAGCAGCGACCCTATTATTTTATTGGTGGAAAGTGTGCAGGAAGGTTTAATGCATGCCCCTTGACTAGTTTTGTAAGGATCTGACTCGTACATTTTTAGAAACAGCGCTTTGAAAAAGCCATTCTGGCTTGCTCTGAAATGGTGTTTCTATCTAACACGAGGTCTTGAAAACACTCAACAGTCCTCGTCTGAAATGTGTGTTCTTGTCGTAGGTCAATACACTGGCCGCACGTTTAGTAGTTTCGTGGGAAAACATTTAATTAGAACACTCTGTAGCGCACTTCAAGCGCAAGGTAGACGGGCGCCTTAAGGAGAATCGTCAGTAGAGGCTGTTTACGGTAACCTGAAAGTCCTGCTGAAGATCTACTTGTATGGACATTGTGTATTCTTATGCAGGATTAACAATGCCACGATGACCTCGACCCGACAGTCCGACACGACATTTCAGTTGGACCATTTCCGCCACCAAAATTAGTTCAGTGTTTGCAACACCCAGATAGTTCCCGTCGGACGTGTTGCGTGGTTTTCGGAAAATTCTGTAATTACCAGTAACTTGCTATGGAGTGTGAAGAAATCACAAATCGTCGTATACTAATTTGTTTTGATAATTTCGTAAAGAAAGTATTTTTGGATTTTCGAGCAGTTATTTTCCCACGAATATATTTATTTTCGTCAATTTAAAAGCTTTCTGCTACAAGATAACCAGGATGTACACAGGCATAACATATTTTTATTGAGGAACTTCCCACAGCAGTGAAATCCGCACGAAATTGGGTTTTGTAATGTTATGTGTGTATATATATATATATATATATATATATATATATATATATATATATATATATATAGAGAGAGGAGAGAGAGAGAGAGAGAGGGGGGGGGGAGACAGAGGGGGGAGAGAGGGGGGGAGAGAGATAGAGATAGAGATAGAGATAGAAAGAAACAAGAACGACAGATTATTCCCCTTTAGGAGAGCGTGTGAACTTGAGCCAATCATTGCTTCACTTCCTTTTTCTCTTATCCTTTCTTCCCAAAACATCTTCATTGATTCACTATGATTTTTCTTCCTTTCCTCTGTCCATCTTCTCCCTATCATTTCTTTTTTTTAGGTCCTTGTTAAATTTTCTTGTTTCTAATTATATTTCTGAATTTTTTCATGTCCTTAATTTCTTCTTCTGAGTTTTTCAGTCGTTCCAGGTCTTCCTGTGTTTATTTCGTCCAATTTGTCTTCAATTTACTTGCTTTAACGATATTGAAAATTTTCTTCGCGAGTCTGTCTTCACCCATCCTGCATAAGTGTCCGTAGAACTGTAGACGTCTCTTCCTAAACTTGTCTGTGATGGTGTCTGTGTTTTCGTTTAATTCTTTCGTAGGCCGTCTGACCCAAGTTCCGTCTCGGAGGACCGCACCATGTATTTTCCTAAGGATCTGTCGATCTTGTTTCTCGTTGTCATGAATTTTAGTCATTCCCCTGATTACTCTGGTTTCTGCCTCATATAAGGCTTCTGGTAAAACAGCTGTGTTGTAATGTCGTAGTTTCGCATTACGGGACACTTCTCTTTTGCTATAGTGATTCCATGTAATTTTGTACGTATTTTGTAGTTTGACTATTTTTTCTGTGTTGGAGATTGTGTTCAGTCCCGTGGGTTAGATGGTTTCTCCCAAGTTCTTGAAGTGAGTGACTTGTGAGATTTTTCCATACTGTTTTTTTCAGTGGAGTTTTTCTGTTGATTTGGTGTCCATATATTGATTTTTTCCATATTAAATTTGGAGTCCGGTTTTATAGGAGATTTCATGCAGTTTCTCTAGTGCGAGCGAGTTTGGCTTCTTCGTTGTCGTTTGTTAATACAGCCAAGTGATCTGCAAAGGCCAAGTATTTCACGGTGATGCTCTTTCCTTCCTCCTTTCCAAGTTGGATGACTCTGACCTGCTTTCCCCATTCTCTGATTATTTTCTCCAAGACGATGTTGAACAGAAATTGCGATAGGCCATCCCCTTGTTGGACTCCTGTGTGAATTTCAAAGGAGTTTGAGTTTTCTCCAGTGAATCTGACTTTTGAGGTGGTTCCGATAATGTTTCCTGTATTATGGTTTTGATCTTTCTATTGACTTCTAATTTTTCTATGCTATTAGGCAATGTTTGTCTGTCGACAGAGTCGTAAGATTTTTTTAAAGTTAACACACCTGACTGTGGTGTTTCGACATCGTCTGATATGTAGTATGGTGTCGAGGCTTCAGATCTGTTCCATACAGGATCTTCCTTTCCTGAATCCTGCCTGGTACTCGCCAATCCGTGGGTCCGCTTGCGGCTCGAGTCGGTTCAGCAAAACTTTAGAGAGAATTTTATACGTGACTGGGAGAAGGGAGATTCCTCTGTAATTGTTCGGATCTGTTTTGTCTCATTCCTTATCGAGTGGGTGTATTAAGACACCTTTCCTTTCTTTTGGGAATTTCTCAGTTTTTCAGACTTCCGATATTATTCTGTGAATTTTTGGCGTTGTATTTTCATGGTCCAATTTCCTAACTTCCGCGATAATTCCGTCTTCGCCCGGCGTCCTGTAGTTTTTCAATGATTTTATTATGTTCACAATTTCTTCGTGCGTGGGTGGAATAGAGTCAGGATTTGGTGCTGGTTGCAATTGAGGAGTATATTGAAATATTTGATTAGAATTTCACAGTTATTTTTTGTGTTAGTTTCCAGGGACCCATCGGGTTATGTGCCCTGTCGTTCCATAAGACTTAATACGAATTTCTAAATGCATGTTGTCACGAGAATTCTTCAATTCAAAGAGGGCGTGTGCTTATCAACCATAAACCCCTTTAATTCCCATGATAGGCAAATGTCTATAGGCTATTCACGCTAAAGTGAGTACTTTTGGAAGGCCTCTCATTTTGAATAATTGTCAGTAAATGTATTTTATTTTACCCTTAGACGTTAACTTCCGAGTGCGATTTAATATACACACTGTGTTCATTTACTTACATTTCGATATTTATTTTGGAAAGGTGGTTAAAGGATAAAAAATGGCTGAAAGGAAAAAATTACCAGGCCTTCGAAAGTGCTCACTTTACGATGAACTGCCTATACATGTTGCACAGGAAGGTTATATTCTCTAGTACTGTACTGTGCACTGCAAGGCCCATTCTCTTGTTAATATATTTATTTTATCGCAACTGTTAGATTTAAAACTATAAAAATATGCAGGGGATAGCAGATCAAATAATAATGTACAAAGAAGATTTATTAAATTCGAAATATAAAAAGACATAATTTTTATGCTTTCCTAGGACACTTCAAAAAACATTTCATAAAGAAAATAGACGGCAATTATCGTATTTGTGTCAAATTAACGATAACAAGACATCAATATCAGGCGAATAATAACACAACACCTCAACAACACATAACGAAATGACAACACAAACACAACATCACAACATCAACGTCAACAACACGACACTGGCGCCAATACAGCACAACACAGACACCAACTCGACATAACACGGACACCTCAGACGAACAACACAAGCCCTCTGTCTCCACTTAGGCAGGGCGAGGTGTGCAAGGGAAGGACACATAGGCACCGATTTTAACATCTGACTTTTGTTTTACAAGTCAACTTAGTTTTTTTCTTTACGAATATAATCAAATTTACCTTTTAGCATTCTGTAATTTTAAATTTTTCATAACTACGACGAGTAATGGCCTTCAGCCTGGGACTGGTGACGTTTGAATCTGTCCTGTTCAGTTCTGTACTCTGCGAGGTTCAGTGCCCAATGAACATCCCTGGAGGCAACATGATTAAAGGCTTCTCACGATAAAGTGGGCACTTTTGAAAATCAACCTTAGAAAAATGTCACTCCTCCTACCTGCATATATTTCAACGGGAGCACTGAGTAACATGCACCCAGTAAAGTTGGTAACGGTGGATAGGAAAATAGTTCTACTTCTTAACGTCGAATAAAAAGTGTAAGGTCACTATTTGCAATAACTTAGGCCTAAATTATTTGTTTCGCTTTCTGTTTTTTTTTTTTTTAATGCGTTCATGTGTAAAATATCTACTTCTCTAATCATTTTATCATTTCACTTGACCGACGCATGAATAAAGTGTTGAGGCCCGTGGCAATGTTAATTTTACATTAGGCGGAAGAAGATACAATGTGCATACAAGTATATCTTGAGCAGCGCTTTCAAAAGTGCTCATTTTACCGTGAACAGCTTATAGTAAACCGTGCTACTGCTATACGCTGTGACTTGTTAATTTCACTGTCGCCAAACACAAATCATTCAGTTAATTGGTTGTGACAGCGGAACATGTTCTTTGTCACCTTAAGTACAGCAAGCTTAAAAAAAAATTCTCCTACTTGCAACGCCATAAAAAAAATTATTTATGTGGTAATGAAACGGTTAAGAGTGCTGTATAGAGACTTATATGTGGACAAAATGCTCTTCAACTTTACTAAGTAGCCTTCTATTTCCTGAAATTAAAAATAATTTCGCTTGGTTTTTCGCACTACAATTTTAGTGATTTTAGAAGTACAAATAATGAAAACTAACCCTGTTACCAAAATGGGATAGTTGAAATTTAAATAAAGATGCCATTAGTTACTTCAAACAATTTTTAAAATCCTTTACGACATGCATATTTTCGCTTGGTTTAAAAATCGTTCAAAATAATGATAAGTTCGCATATTTATTATTTGCAGCATTATGTATAAATAGTATATACATATATATAATACGTTATAAGCATGCCTTAAAATGAATTAAGGCATTGCCTGTCAATCACCTCTTGTAAATTTTTGTAAACGTTTTAATTGATTTTTTGTATGTCCCAAAAACCACTAAAATTGCGATTTTGACATGATATGAAAGTAATTATACAGGCAAAGAGTACACGCAAGTAGTGTCTAACCTAAAAGTTTAACAGTAGGTATTTCGCACAAGTATAAAATAATAAATTTTTTGGTGACCAACAAACACCCTTAATACTTTAAGAGCCTTTAAGCTATGGTTTCGTGTATTGCAAATAAGAGTTTATTTTTGTACGTGTCGTACTTAGCTGACACTGCACTAGTTTCATCGTTACAAGCAATGAACTGTACTAATGGTCTTTTTTTTAGAAAACATTTTCAGTTCTTATTTTTCATAGAAATCAATTCTCTCAGATGATCTATATAAATTAAAGGTCACGTCATTCAGCTCCTAAAATGTCCACGAGACAAAAAATTGGAATACTTCGTGCAATACAGTTGAGTTGAGAGATTTGGACGACTCTAAACGAGGTATGAGAGACGACGAAGGTGAAATCAGGTGAGAATGGAGCAGCGCCTGGAATGCGATGACGGGAGGGGAACGGAAGATCCAGGAGAAAACCCCGCCGATCAGCGGCATCGTTCCACACGACTGGCACTTGCGAAAAAATCCGGGAGTGACCCGGCCGGGGGCCGAAGCACATCCTCCTCGGTTCGAGGCGAGCCAGTCTAGCCGCTCGGCCACCGCGGCCCCCAAAAGTGTCGATCAAGTGGGTCGATCTGCAGCGATGTGTAAGGATACTTAGCTGCAGAAGCCGCGACGCAGATATCTCCCAGGAAGGAAGCCACGGCGAAGAGCCGGGGAGGAGGAAGGCTCGCCAATCTCTGTCCACGGAGACTCGGTAGAGATATTTGCTAGTAGTTTCGAAAATAGTTCAAACAAAAATCACCGGTTCTTGGACGAACAGCCGCCTTCCTGTACTCGCAGCATCACAGTTCAGGTTCCATAAGAAGCCCATACGAACGATAATATCCCATTTATATGTTAACCCATCAATCATCATCCTTATAATCTCTCCTCTGTAGTAATGTTACCTCGACACTCGTTTGTTGCTCAATCATTTTAATTATATCAAAAAAGTACTATCTTTCATATCTCTTTTAAAAAAATATTTTTTTTTAGAACAGGTAGATAGGTTTTAATTAGTAATAAATTACTAAACAACTTCCTTCAAAAATTAATTTAACTGATTATGTAACAGAGTTCACGACATTTATTTGGGATCACTGTAAAGGGGGGGGGGGGGATTAAAAAAATGTCCAACGATCTTTTTCGGCTGCTACCCGATAAGAGAAATGAATAACGTTGTATAGGGAGTACATTATAAGGTGGTTCACTTTTGAAGCCCTAGTTACTTTTTCCTTTCAACCAATTTATATCCTTCCACCATTTGTTAATGTAAACCCTGCTATGTGCGTAATAAACACAGTGTATACATTCACCATACCCAAAAGTCCGAGGCCACAATGAAATGTATTTATTATATCTGATGAAACAGCTTCTAAAAATATAATAGAGTTCAGTTATGGCCAATAATCAAATTTGTAATTTCTTTGTTTTTGTTGTTGTTGTTGAAGGAGCCGACGATCTCATGCTCATCCACGCTGTTGAGGTCGTCGACTGGCGTTCTAACTCGCAGGCTCGTGGGGCCGCGGTGACGCAGCGGCTAGAGTGGTCGCCTCACACCGAGGTGAACCCGGGTTCGATTACTCCCCCCTCCCCCCCCCGATCGGCCGGGTTTTCTCGGGGGTCTCCCGTTTGCCTCCACTCATGCGTTCCGACGCTGCGCTACCGCGACGCCTTGCACATCCGCGGGGCTGTGAGTTCGGGGGAAGTTCACTGGAACGGCCGCCTCGACTCGGCTACCTGTTGCGTCATCATGGCCGCGAATTACCTCGCACAGCCCGCGGACTGGTCATATTCGCAGGCGCGCCGGCCAGATCGCTGTCAATTAGCGCAACAAGACCACAAAACAAGAGTCCGTCCCGCCCTAATGAGACATTTATATGCGTTACCTTGGCTCGTAAGGTCGGGTGGGGTAACCCGCCCCCCCCCCCGTCACCCTCTTACTAAGAGCGACAACAAATTACAATAAGGTATAAAGTGCGCGCGCGCGGTTTTGAAACTACACCCCCCCCCCCCCCCGGCCCAAACAATCCTCGAATTGTTTATGGCACCCGTCGCGTCCAGTTTTTAAATACGAAATCACTTACGGCGCGGCCTAGGAACGATAGCAGACCTTGGAAGTTCTCCGCCGAGCGTAAAATGTTACACCCAGTTGCCGCGGAATAATATACTCCCCCCCCCCCCCAACTCCCCCTTCCCGCTATTCTCCCGGGGGCGTCGCCACTTGCGTTTAAATGACCCGAATCAAATCATTATTTATAGTCGAGGATAATTTCCCCCCCCCCCCCCCCCTCTCCTCCTTCGTGGTGTCCTGACGAAATTGAACTCCAGGAAATATGTCTCCGGGAAAACCTGTTTGCTCACGACCCTAGCTTGGTCGGAGGCGGGGAAGTGGGGAAGGGAGGCATATAAAAATTTTATTGCCGCGGGGAAAAAAAATTACCGTGTGTTTTCACGCGAGATGATACAATAAAAAAAAAAAAAAAAAATCTACAGATGGCAAGTTGATGACGTCTGTGTAGAAGTCTTCTCGTGATTAGTCTCGTGCCTGGAGATCGGGTATATTTTTGAAAAATATAGCTAGGTGCCTCTGTTTACGATCAACGCTGAAGGACAGAACGTTCTTTTATAAAGACCCGCGAGGAGGCCTCATCACGGTTCAAGGGCACAGCCGGAATGTTGAACAAGTTGTATGTTGACAGCTTGCTCAGTACGGGATTACTTTTTTTTTTTTTTTTTTTTTTTTTACGTCAATTGAATCAGCATCCACTTTTGGTTTTCAACGGAAGTTTAAAGCATACACTATACAAACCACATCAATAAACACGGGATACATTTTTATTTTTTTTTTATTTGATAGTACAGTAAATTGGAAAATTAAGGTACCTATATCTATTATTTTATAGCCTGCACATATAAATGAAAGCAGTCGATTGCAATGCATTTCAGATTATTTACCTAGTCATCTGCTATGCCAATGTGCATTCACAAATTTGTAATGGAATCGATCATGTATGAATAAAAATGTCGTAATCAAACTGGGTGTCATTATCGATGGTGTAAACGTGGTAAATCAGGATTTAGATTCGTCATTCTTGTTAACGGTAATGCGAGCATTTTTGAAATCAACCTCAGAAAAAAGTCACTGCCCCTACCTGCATATATTTTAACGAGTGCACTGAGTGACATATGTCCAGTTAAGTTGGTAACGATGGATGGGAAGTAGTTCATCTAAACGACAAATAAAATCGTTACATAACCAATTGTGATAACTTAAATTATTTATTTGGCTTTCTGTTTTTTTTTTCTTATGCATCGAAGTGTAAAAATTAGTAGATTTGTAAAATATTGACTTATCTAATATTTCCACAATTTCACTTGACCGACGCATGAATAAAGTGATGAGGCCCACGACAATGTTAATTTTACATAAGGCGGAATAATACACAACGTGCATGCAATTAGATCTTCAGCAGGACTTTCAAAAGTGCTCATTTTGGCGTGAATAGCCTATACAATGTAAGTGTTGCAAAAGCTTTATAACGCCCGTGCAACACGAGTCTCGAGTCAGTTGCCCTGAAGGTACAACCCACGTAGGATAAGTCAGTTGGCCGACTTGTGCTGACCTCCTTGTACACGAGTAATTGGAGAGTTTTGGGCGGCTCCTAAGGGCCCTATGTACTGAAAAGTTTTCTATGAAATCGTTGTTTACGCCTAGACGCGTGTCTCGGTAAATAAATGTTCTGCAAATACGACTTCTTGTCAGAAAACATAAAGAACTATTTTCTATGCCCCTATTTTTTTTTTACTTTGGTCATATTAAGTGTATGCTCGGAGAAAAAAAACTCCCGAAGATGGTCGAATATCGCATTTTCAAAGCTTGCCTATGCAGTTTCCTTAAGGGGCAAGGGAGAAGTAGAAAAATACGGGCGTAGTTTAATGTGTGGTATTTCATCGCGTGTAATAAAAGCCCTATGTTACAGGTCTGATTCACACAGTACAGCGTCACGACCGGAAACACTGCACGCCGTGCGCGTAGGGGCGATGAGGCGCTAGGCGTGCGTGTTAGTGTCGCCCGTATCGCTCCCTCGCTTCTTGACCTGGGACGCGCAGCTACATGGCCCTCTTAAGGACACCGCCTATCGGCTGGTAGCTGCGAAATTTAAATAGGAAATCAAATGTCAAGGAAATTTCACCTGAGTGTGTTAATTTTAAACATAGGTGTTTCAAACAAAATGCATTCTTCACAAATTTTAAGAAGTTCTCTACAGGGTAGACTTTTCCATTGCATTTATAGCCTGTCAACAAGGAATCTTTAAAATGATGAATTAATATTTATGTAAATTTAATTTATCCCTTCCCTATCTGTATTATAATAACTTGTTCTTATTGCTTTTTATAGCAGCACAATGACTTAATTTTTTTTTTTTTTATAATTTCTCACCTGATATCAAACAATTCTTTTTTTTGCGACTGCAGTCAATCTTTTTTTATTTCTGTTATCTTTAATGAATTTGTATTGTATGTTTTGAAAGACCTATTATAATCTCTTTCTTTTATCTTTTTTAATACTGTATGTTATTGCATGTTTTTATGTTACTTAAGTACTTATGCATTACAAACTGCCAAATTTTTTTTCGTATACTATCTCACTTGCTATTTTTCTTATTGTAATTAATAAGAGCACCATTAAAAAAAAAAGGCTTTGATTAATTTCTCTCCTATTATCAAATAATTTTGTTTTATTTGAAATTGTAGTCAATCTTTCTCTTTCTACTGAGGATAAATGTAACTGTCATGTATTTCTGAAAAGTTTACTTCAACTCCTTTTATCTTGTTTAATACTGTTTTTTATTGTGTATGTATTGTATGTTACTATGTATGCAATCACAAACTGCCATGATGTTTTTTTTGTGTACCATTTCCCCTTTATGAACAGGGTTGTTCGTGGGAAGTCGCAAAAAATAAATAAACAATAAATGTTTTACCTAAAGTGCATACTGCCTATCGATATTATCGCACGTAGAGGCGATACGAGAGTTTATGCGCACGTCTCGGTCGCCCCTAGCGCTCGTACGATTTTAGGCCTCAGACGTGCGACATTCCTTCAACAAGGTGGCCAACTTAACTGTGACTTCTTGAGAACCGATGAGGGTGAAGCGAGGTGAGTAATCATGTGTGAAACATTTAAACGAGAATATTTCATACAATTTTTTAGCGAAAATGGGTACTTAGGAATTGTTCGAGATTTAATTTTCTTTCACTTCTTTTTGTCAGACAGCTTAGCGTTACAAAACTTTCTTTAAATTTTCTTTTTTTAAAATTTACTAATGCGCACACAAACTTTCATGTAGTGGTTAACCATACGCCGTTTTTTTTCCTGAGTTTGTCATTTTTTATTTGCACAGACGGGAAATAGAAGTATCACGTTACTTCAACACCGCAGAACGCGTCATAATTCAGAAGATCATTTTTTAATGTATACAAGTAAATACCAGCGCACATATATTCATAACATATCTCTGAAGTAGTGCTAACGAAATCATGTATACACTTGACAGATATCATTCACTTTGGAATAATTTCCTTTTTCACCGTTACAACTACCGAAAATTCGAAACGCTTCAATAACGTTTTGTTTTTATGTTTAAATAAAATTCTCAGTGGTTATTGCGTATCGCAAGAACGGCGCCGGCTTAATTGCAATCGGATATCATTTCTCCATAATGACTTATAACCTCCTTCCCCTGTTCGCGCGAGCGCCAGTAATTTATAACCGTTAGTCAAGGTTATACTCATTCAAACTGGTCTGCGCTACCAACACTTCTTCTTATCTCCACGTAATAAAACAGAAAAAGGAGGAAAATAAATGTCGCCTACTTTTAACTGGTTGTCTTTTATTTCCCTGCTCTCTTTCTCTCTCTTTCTGGCTTCTTTATTCCGAGCGCTGAGCGCTGGTATCTTTTAACAAGGGTTTTTCTTACAGTACCAGTAGCGTAATAGTCTGGGGGTACCAATTGGTTCGGGCCCTCGGAAGCTTGGAACATGTCCACGGTAGAGATAGCAGCGCGATTTACGAGGCAGCCGCTAGGAGCGCTAGCTGCGGCGAGCGCTGCCATCTGTGGGCGCGGCGCGGAACTAGCGCGGCGACAGTTCCACCCCACACACAAAAAAAAATGAAAGAAAAAGCGGGCGGAGGTGAATGAAATATTCCAGAAGGAGAGTGAAAATGGAATTGATAAAAGTTACTAATTGGTGCAGGAGCGGGTCCGGTTCGGGCTTCGTTAACCGTCACTGTCGACAGTTAGAGGGGCAGGGAGGAAATTACGATCGACTGTGGTTTGGAGAATTCAAAGAATTCTAACTTTACGATTCGATAAAAATACGCGTAGGCTAATAAAAAAGCAGTATATCTGGCTCCGTCGCTTCGATAACAATTTCGCCGCGTAATAATTTTTTTTTTTTTACCCCACTTCGAAGTCTTATAAATTCACTTTTAATGTGCATTATATTTCTTTAAATACCAGAAGGAGAGATTGAATTGGTTAAAAGCAGTCGTTACTTGGCCAATTTTATCGCAGCCATAAAAATAAATATAGTAGCTAAATTGTTATTCCAGTCAATTCCTGTGAGCATGGCCAAAAACAAGTCATATGCGCCACCACGTATCGCCTTTTCGTTGATGTAGATCCATTTGATTAATTATTCTATGTGCAGAAAGAGTAATTGATGCGTACAGTTCGATCAAAACTTTGGCTGAAGTCGACCGAATGAAATTATATATGAAGTACCACAATTGGATTTGTTTTAGCGAATTGCTGGAAGTTTCCGGCACTGGCAGGTTAGTGTCGAGATTATTTGTTTATCTTGCGAATGGCTTAAACGATGCCTTTTTAATTTCACCCTGTTCGGTTTGATTGACGAGACAATGAAATCCTCTGTGTTTGAAAACGTATCTGCAGAGCCACCTATTTTTTTTTCTTTCGGAAAATTCCACTACTAGTGAACCACTTTCAGTCACACGAACCACCTACCAGGAATCGTAATGATTCCAGCAATGCGTATCGCAGAAGGAAAATGACCATTGTAGGGAGTGGATATAATTGTGCTTGTGTGTATGTGATGAATTTAAACACTAGGCCTAGTCTGAAAGTCAACAGTAACTGCTAACCATCAGCTATCATAAAAAAAAAAAAAACAATAAAACTGTAAGTAGAGCTAGCGAGGAGGTACGAGATCAATTTGACCTTTGGGCCCCTTCACCTACTTATGGATCCACCGGTGACCTATTGACCTACTTTTGAATGCACTTTTGACGTACTTATGCGAATTTCACCTTCTTTTGAATGCATGTTTGATATACTTTACTATTTCTAGCACAGCATGGCCTACTTTTCTATTTTTAGCACAGCATGACGTACATTCGCGAAGTTTCTGCACATCCACTTCCGGTTACAGATTTTTGTATGTTTCTACTTGCATTTATGGGTCAATGCCAGGTGAGTGCAGTTCTTGAAAATATATATTTTTGTCACATGTACTTCCGGTTCGATTCCCGGTATGTGTAATTCTTGAAAATCTTGGTTTTATATTCCTGGGCAGGGCACTTAATATTTTTGGAATTTTTGGAATTTTCGTTTTGAGTTCGAATCTTGGACACGACACTTAATATGTTTTTAATTTTGGACTTGGGAGATTCCAACTTCGATATCCAAACAGGTCAATTTTGGAAATTTATAATATTTTTAGAATTCAGAGAGTTTTGGATTTGAGTTCGATTCCTGGACAGGGCACTTCGCATTTTTTTATTTTTGGATTTGATAAATTTTGAGTTCGTTTCCTGGTGAATGTATTTTTGGAAATATTATTTTTAGATTACTGGAGTCGATTCTGGGACATGGGTAATTCTGGAAATTCTATTATTTTCTATATTTTGGAAACTTTCGCTGTGAGTTCGATTCCCAGACAGGGTAATTTCGGAATATATATTTTTAATCTTGAGGATTCTGGGAATTTCCGGCGAATGCACTTGCATCTACTTACACATGCTGCTCCGTCGATATTACCTGATCGGTGTCTCCTGCTCGAATGAAATGATATGTTAACCCATGGACAGCTACATCACAACTGAGAAGGTGTGGAGGGGGAAATGAACTTTCACCTATCCTCCCTTCGCCTTCCCCACTGTGGAACTGCCGGAGATCTCACGAGTTATGTTGGTGGGTCTTGTGGCTAGGACTCTGATGACTGGTGGGCAGATTGGTAGTGAGTTCGATTCCCGGACATGACATTTAAAATCAGTATTATTTGTTTCTTAACCCTAGGACTCTGAAGACTGGTGGGAAAATTGATACTATATTCGTTTCCTGTTCAAGATACTTGCATTTATGTGCACACTTGCACAATGAAACTAATTATACATCATCACCATATGTAAACAAACTCTCGACTTGGCCTGTTGGTATATACCAAATGGTATTTGTGTCTCTCATGCATTCGACTACCATCATTTTCTGTCTCACCTTTATTCGGTCAATTACAAGCATGCAATCCATCGCCATCATGGTGTTCCCATTGGTTATTTACTCCATCAATGCTTCTCATTGGCTAATTACTCACTGCATTCGACCAATTAGTCTTGTGTACGCTCCATCGCCATATTGGATTCCAAGATTATTAAAAATTAAATATATATTAAATTATATTAATTAATGTGCACTCGCACTTGCCTATTCACACATAACAAAGTAGTTAATGAATATTTAGTAAATACACACTTGTGTATTGTACCAAGACAGATACATTCACACCCTACGAGTGCCAGCACTCGACTGAAGACCGTTCGCATATCTAAAATGCTATTTGCCCTGCAACATCGATATTTTCCCTTTGACTAATTAATTTTGTGCGCTCCTTCGACATCTTGGATTTACTTCACCTATAAAAGGATGCCAATCAATTAAAAAATATTCACTTTAAGGTTGGAAGCCATCGATTTTGTTTCAAGAAAGACTGTGATGCAAGCTACCTACGTCATCATCTGGAGAAAGTATAGCAAGCAAGACTTGATCCCAGCTACTCGATGCACGAAACCGTCAACATCAGTGTTACATCCATCTAGCAGAGAACGACTAATTTACAAAACAGCAATCAACTTTCACGAGAGCTAACGAGGAGAGTCGTGCGACAGAGAACAAGCCTATACCAAAGGAAGCCTATAGAGAGTGAAAGCATCATTTTCTCCTGTCACTAATCTGCTTCAACCCAACACAGGTGGGTGGATTGGTAGGGAGTTCGATTCCTGAACAAGACATTTAAAAACTTTTTTTTGTTTTTTATTTTTTTCGGATTGCTATCGAATTCTATTCCCGAACAGAGCACTTAAATTTTGTAATTTTTTGGATTGCTATGAAGTTCGATTCTCGAGCAGGACACTTAATTCCCCCCCCCCCCCCCCAATTCAGGATACTTACATTTTATCTCTGCACTTGTGCAATGATATTAATTACACATCATTTGCTCTATGAAAGACAGCTCTCGATCAAAGCCTGTCAGCATATACCTAAGGGTATTTATCTGTCACCTGCGTTCGATTGTCATATGTTATAGACTTTGTCTCTCACCTTCGTTCAACCAATGAGACGCACACACTCCATCCCCACCAGTATATTCTTATGGGCTAGTTACTCCATTGCTGCTTCTCATTGGCTAATTACTCAGTTATGTTCGACTATTGACAAGCTGCCTGCATTCGACTGATATATTGGATTCCCAGAATATTACAAATTAGAAAAAAAATTTAATTAGATTAATATTACCACACTAGCACAAATCGTGCATAGAATATTTACTAAATACGCACTTGCCAACTTCACATATGCGTAAGTAACAAGTACTCATTATGTATTAACCAACATCTTAAACACTTGCATAAATACCCATTACACACTCGTTATAACCATCCACTCGAGATTAACCTGACACTGCAGATGTCAATGCTTTTTTCCTCGAAGTGATATGAAGGAATTCTGTGTAGGCTTACATCGGGAGATGTGAAGACTCACTTCATCATCCATCAAGATTAAATGTGTGTATTCGCATAACAAATAATGTTTAATTACTGAGAGTATTTACTTAAATTGAAATAACTACACTAGTAACATCTACACATTGATTAAAGCAACATAAAGGTAAGTAAATATTTTAATCGCGGATCAAGCATTCAACAGAGTACTGGCATAAAGAATATCCAAATGTAAGTAGTATGTATATGATGTATGTAATGGCTGAAACCAACTACCCATCGAATGATGAAACACAATGAACAAGGATGGAAAACAACTACTGGATTCAGAACGTACCCCTTGCTTCATATTCTGTCAAGGACACTTATAAGTAGTATTTGCGTATTGAAAAGCTAACATGATTAATTTCACCCTAAGTACACATCTTACCATAACCAAACCTAACTTCCGACTAAGATATTGTTGATATTATGCATAACTTATATAATTACCATGTTGTGAATATCAAACACATTACACAATAAATACTTAAGCAATGTGCCTTTCGTTAGCTATCTCAGTCTGTCTACCTACAACTACCATGCTGTGCTCATCATCTCTCTATCAAGCTATCACAGGTAGTCGACCGTCAAAGAACTACCTAATCCCAACTACACAGAGCTCCATCAGTCTATCGTAAACCTATAAAAGGAAGAACATCAGACTCGTGGGGAGCTGAAAAGATGCAGGTGAGAGCTACACAAACATTGTCTCCGCATTTGCGATAGAATAATAAGCTTATAAATATACGCAATTAGAGCATACTTATAAATTTTTTTTTTCAAAATTAGCAAATTCAACATTAGCCTATATGAAATTACTACTCTAAAAATAATCGAAGAACATTCCGTATGCCGAAAAAAAAACCATTCTTTATGTTAAAAAAAGCAATATTTATGCCTAAAAAACAATCCTTATGCCTCAAAAACATTCTATATGCCCCAAAAAACATCTCTTATGCATAAAAAACTTTCCTTATGCCTCAAAAACCTAAATTTACAATACTGGTTTATGTTAAAAGTAAATAATTTCAGATGTAACCTAATTTCCCATACATTTACAATACAGACAAGAATTTTCCGAAATTCCCATTGAAGATAACTAACACTTTAAACCTTGCTTCATCTTCCAATGATGCCAAGCTTTTGTATTGCTTCGAACCCAACAAAGTGTGTGTGTGTGTATATATATATATATACACACACACATACACAATTATATATACATATACGCAATTTTATATACACAATTTTATATATATATATATACACACACAGAAATACTTATACTTGAATACCACCAACAATATTCACATTTATAGTACCACATTCTTTGCTTCAAATCCCAACAAGGGAGAATATGCATAAACCGTTTTACTAATTACATGCCAATGTTAATTTATTATCATATAAACACCATCCAGCTTGTCATACAGATTAGTTTTAAAAACAAGATATAGACAGCATGTACATCTTTAGCAAACCTCTCAAGAGCCTCTCTCTCTCGAATGGTAGACACGAGTACAACCAACCAACTTGCAAAGGAGATGAGGGTGAGACTAGTTCCAGCATTGCTGCTAGGGGATGCGTGGTGATGACAAGACATTGGTTCCCCACTACCTAAAGCAGATCACAACTACCTTATACTTATAAACTTCAAATATCAGCGTGGGGTAACCATACAACTCATGCAAATAGCAACTTTGCAGTTCGCGCTACAGAACATATCTACCAAGCCATCGCAATACAATAACAAAGCATACTTGGATCTCGTCCAACACACACATGCACACCCACTCATACACCCATGCATACACACACAAACAACATGAAGTACATACCCACACCTTCATCACTTACCAGTCTGGTTTACCTCATCACTCCAGCCATTTATACCTTTCGTGAATGTAGTAACATACAAGGGAAGAGAATATCACATTTAAAAACCATTCCTGGATTATTAAATAGATCATAAGACTTACAATGTAATACTTAAAAAAATAAATCTATGCAAATACTCTTTTTATACACATATTTGGAAGGATGTAGGTTCGAACATTCTGCCAGCCCTTACCTATACATACTCAAGATATTCTATTTAAAGGTTGTTCATGATAAAGTGAACACTTTAGAAATTAACCTTAGAAAAAAGTCACTCCCCATGCAAAGAATATATTTTAATGGACGCACTGAGTGACATTCGCATAGTAAAGTTAGTAAAGATGGATGGAAGTAGTTCCATATCTTAACATCGAATCAAATATTAGGAAACTATTTGCGATTACTTAAAATTTTTCTTTTGCTTTCTGCTTTTTTAATGCATCTAAGTGTAAAAATGAGCAAATATGTCAAGTATTTACTTTCTTAATAATTTTACAATTTAATTTGACTGACGCGTGAATAAAGCGATGAAGCCCATGGTAATGTTAATTTTACATAAGGCAAAGGAATACACAATGGGCATACAAGTAGATCTTAAGCAGGACTTTCAAAAGTGCTCATTTTACCGTGAATAGCCTATAGTAGAGAATATTTGCTATAATAAATAGTTATGTTAGAACTATCACATCTGCTACACACCATTCACTTATAAAATTTGTTTTAATACCTACAATATATTGTATTTGTTTGGTGAATTCATTTATTTTTCAAACTTATATATATAATAATTTCTTTTTTTCCACACACTGATATGTCAGTGCTTCATTTACAGAAACAGAGATCTCGCCCATATCACAATATTTTTAATTAAATATGTCGAACAGCTTTCCCCAATGCCCAATCATAATTTAATGACATATCCAAAAACTGTATAGCCCAAACCTTCATCTACCCATCGAAAATTGTTCTAAATAACTCATATCATACTCACTCAAAAAAAAAAAAAAAAAACCACAACCATTTCTACATATTCTGCCAGACAAAACATTCTAACTTGTAATACCCAAAAATACCTGAACACTACCTACATTCCATTCCATTACATATAATTTCGATTATACTTAACACTTCCCTTCATACCATCCGGGACAACAAAGCAATCACATAAGCATTCCTATGAAATAGTCAAGCAAAGTACTCTTATAAACCATTTCATCATGTAATAGCAAAATAAACAATCATTTACTACCAACAATCTTACAGTATACCATACTCAATGACCCAACTTTTGAAACGAAATCGCATTCCAATAAACCATAAGACCAAACCAACAATTAAAGTGTTCCAACAGAAAATCATTTTATCCATAAATACTCGCAATCCATATCGCAGCACACAACTCGTTTGCACAAACCATACCATCAATTCGCAATTCTTTTGCAAATAAACATTACTAGGAAAACTTAACATTTCATAGACAAGACATATTAACCATCGAACTATTCATTACGACTAGAATTACCAACACACAATATGAACAGATTACTCAATGGGATGCTACACAACACTCATACTATCAGAACATTCCTATCAAACACTTGTGCGAAAAATAATATTAAAATTAAATCCCATAGCATCATATCATACAAGACTCTTGCTTCTAGGAAATCGCAGACTATTTCCATCATATCATAGAAGTTCGGAAGTCAGTACTGCTTTCAAACATTCGCTCTATACTAACCATCAGTAATTACTAAAATAATTATAAAAACACTATTGTTATTTTTCCAATCTAATGTTAAGATATTCGAATAAATTGTGCATATAGAAATGTGCTCAGTAGTCGATTTAATAACATCAGAGAGTCATACTTCAATTTCATACAGATACAAACTCCTACAGCTTAACTGGTGTCAAAGCGATTGCTAGCGGAGGATGGATAACATTTGAGAATTTACTGAAGTCATGCAATTATTTCTATATCCATATTCAAAAAATCCACAAGTAATTAGGAGGAAACAAATAATAATAATTTGATTTGCATTCCAATACTCTCGTATTAATTAATAGAGGTTTTCCTTTCTTTATTCAAATATTACTCTGGAAAAGTAATTTGACCAAGATATCTCATATATATTTTCCAATTACCATTTAAATTTATCAGAGTAATCCAAGCCATTAGCTATACCAAACATGTATATACACATAATTAATATTCTTGTATCCTCGTAGCTTACAGTTATTTTGTATGTATTAAAACACTGTGTATGACGACCAGGAAAAAAAAACGTATATTTGATGATAAAACGAATTACAACATTAGTCTTCCAAAAATGTTACCTTTATTTCACACACTTGTAAAAATACATATTATGACTTACATACACTCAATAATATTCTCCATTCAAAAAAAAAAGATTTATGCTTTACTCGAATTTTATAGAACAAATCCTGCTGTGAGCAATCAAGGTAACCCTATTCGCGTACACAACACAACAATTAACACATGGATACATCTTGTACGGGATGCTAAACATACAGTTACTAGCTTCGTGTTGTTTGATGCTAGAGCTACTCGCGAATTTCTTGCTGCAATCTTGCACTCGATTCCCGATGAACGACAGACACTGCCTTTACAAGTATTATTGTGTCTATACAGCTTATCACTGCGGGTAAACACAGCATCTCAGTTATCACAGTGGAATGCCTTGCATGCTGGGCTGAACAAGCAATCACTGCATTCATGTCGGCGTGCACTAAGATGCGACAAGTAGTAATAATTACTTCCACAATAACAGCATTGATACCGTAATGCTTGTGAAGACTCTTCAGAGATCCTTGCTGTCGACGATGCTGATGGTGTCACAGATGGTAAGTCTTCAACTGACGATTCCATCTTCATATTACAGAAGTCTACTCTATCACTAGAAGATTCCACTCGTGACGATCTGCTTTCCATCACATCTGCCGAAGAAGTGAAAACATTGGTACAGGTTGCATGTTTATATGATGTTTTCACAACAGAACACTTAGTTTATGTTATCCATTTCAACTATCTCAGTATAGGTCTGTGGAGTATGGATATGTAAAGGCAATATGCTTGATGCAGTGTTATACGAAGGATAATCAACCCATTCATTATCTATCCTGAGAGGTGATCCGTTAAACAAATATTCTTCTTTACACCTTACATGATTCAATGTTGGATACACCATTCTTTTTACTCTTGCAATGTCAGTACTCTTCAGTCGTGCATTACACCTACTCCTTGAATGGGATGTGTCCGTAACAGTACCATGTGCTTGAAAACACTCTATACATTGGAGACAACCGAGAATCTTTTCATCCTATTGCAGATAAACATGTTGATGTTTGTAGAAACATGTGATTTCATGTCGTGCTTACGTCAAAAGAAATCCTTTAGGTGGGTATGCGAGTTCAGTTTCTTTGTCAAGTGCTGCAAGTGATTTAAGCTTTCCATGTGACACAATCGCCGATAAAATGTCATGGCCGCTCGGACAACACGCCATCATTTTTCACTGAACCCTCACTATGAGAGAAAGACATTTTGGATGATTTGTAACGGAACACACACACACACGCGCGCGCGCGTTGTTTTTTATATGTCTAAAAATGATATAGCTCAATTTCAAGCCACTCGAACTCAATTGGAGAAAGAGAGCTCTTACTGCAACGACAGACGAACTGCGAATGAACCAAAGAGAGCTCATGCATCGTTTAACACTTCGAGTGCGCTACAGATTTACTGGCAGTCAAGAAAAATTAGAAGCGAGTCTCCTACAGTCACGACTGCATCACTATCAGTTCTGCTGTTCTCTATACCTAGGGACACCCGAATTTCGCGAAAATATTTCACGACCAGTTGTGTTGCATAACACTTCAAGCTCAGATCCACTTTCGTGATTGGATGGTTTGCATGTTACGTGTCTTTAGATGTCTGCCCGCGAATCTAAGACGCACAATCTTGAAGTTACCTAATCCTGATTGGCCAGTTAAGTAGGAAGATCTTCTCGCTAAGACATGCCACCAATAAGTAAAATAAAACTGCTGGTACGCCCGTAGGATATTGAAGTCTAGCATGTGCGGAAATCCTGCTCCAATTTACAACCGTCCTATTGGTCCATACACTAAACAACTTTCACTACTGGTTGGCTGTCTAATATAATGCCGAGTTGAAAGTGTCTCAAAACAATCTTTATTTATTATGGAGGCCGCAGTGGCCGAGAGGTTGGCTTGCTCGCCCTCCCACCGAGACGCGAACCGGGTTCAATCCCGGCCGGGCCACTCCCGGATTTTCGCATGTGGGAATCGCGCCGGACGATGCCGCTGGTCGGCGGGTTTTCTCGGGGATCTCCCGTTTCCCCCACACTTTCATTCCGGCGCTGCTCCGCACTAACCTCAATCACCCTCATCGGCTCTCAAGACCTCGCTGTTAAGAGCCGCCCAAAACTCTTCACTCACTGCATGCGTATGTACTTAATTGTGTATGCATATGCATCTGCGCAGGCGCATGTGAATGTATGCATGCTAACTTTATAGGTCAGTGACACGTACTTACGACATCCGATTTGTCACTCTTTACTTGTTAGGTGCGTACATTATTTTACTTGCCCGGGTAAGCTCTTTTCCAGACGATTCGGACGGTCATTGCATCTTTATAGTTAGGGATAGGAAAAATTCGCGAGTTAAGTGACCTGTAGGCTTGACTCCACAGCCATGTGTTTACTCGACGCTCAGATGTCTGTAGATTGGCTGCTGCACCAGAGAGTAGCCAGTGTTACTTCACACCTGGCAGTATGGCTCTCGCTAAGTATTTTTTTGAAAGTCTGCTATTGGCTCAGAGTCGTCCAGGGTGTGTCTAATAAACTGCGATCCACTTGCAAAGTCAACTTCAGTGTACACCTGTTTAACGTCTACATTGTCCTGAAATGAACTCACGAAATGTTCCTCCCTATTCATAGTACACTCGTCACATATTCTGGTGGCAACAGCATCTCCTTGATACGAGCACGAACGTGTTTCGATTCTTAGCCGAAATGTCTATGATATTAAATTATAAATTAATAACATTTTCAAATTGGCGTATGACCTCTAAACAGTCACTACGGCAAACGAAATCAATAAAGCGACAGCCGTAAGTACACAAGTCCTCCCAGCATGTAACCAACTTCGTGTTCTTGCCAAGTATAGAGCTTCTCTGTACTATGCTGAGAAGTCTCTCTCTCTCTCATCACTGCCGAAGCTCAGAGCGGGGGGTGTGCTCGGGCCCTTGTGAGGGCCCTTATACCACCCATACGGTTGCAGCAGTTGTATCTCTCTGCGGGCTGAGGAAGTTTCCCTCACCAGACCGCAAAGAACACATAGCCCAGAGGTCAGGACGCCCTGCACGTCCCGGCGCAACTCAGACAGCCCGCCAGACAGACCAGCAAAGCCGCGGTTCTACTGAAAAGTCGGACAGCGCCAGTAGGTATATAAGTTACGTGATGACGTCACAGGGTGGGCCAAGTACGGACGTGTGTATACTTGGAGAGAATTCGAACGCAGCCATGAGTGTGTAGAAGGAGCAAATTATACTTACGTGTAATTCATCACTGTGAAATATGCGGGGGCGGATAGTAGAATGTATGCTACTTTCCAACGCACTGTGTTCATGTCTTTCGTTTTTAGATGTGTTTAGGGGTAAAGAAAATTTCGCAGTTTCATTTAGTAGACTCTACATTCCTCTATTTATATATATATGAAGGCTAGACTCCACAATCCTCTATTCATATATGTAGGCTAGACTCCACAGTCTTATATATGTAGGCTAGACTTTACAGTCCTCTATTTATATGTGTAGTCTAGACTCCACAGTCCCCTATTTATATATGTAGGCTAGAATCCTCGGTCATCTATTTATATATGTAGGCTAGAATCCTCAGTCATCTATTTATATATGTAGGCTAGAATCCTCAGTCATCTATTTATATATGTAGGCTAGAATCCTCAGTCATCTATTTATACATGTAGGCTAGAATCCTCGGTCATCTATTCGAGCCTCAATTGTTTGTTCGCTGGCTGCTGCCCCAGTGCGTAAACAGTTTGTACCCAATATCATGTATAATCCGTTCACAGTTACTTCACACTTTTCTGAAGCCCTGTTGAAGTTTTACTTTTAATATATTCCTCCGCCTCGTGCATACTAAGCTTAACAAAGTATAGAAAATTGCACCAAAAGGACAGCACACCGTATTCGTGCGCACTCACTTGTAATGATAGATTGCATGAGAACTATTGCTCGCTGTTTTTATTTGTATTTATTATTAATGAAATATAATTCACAACTTTTATTTGACAGAAGTGTAAAACGCTTTTGATGAATGCCATATTTAGTAAGTAACAAAACACGTTATACACGTGGTGATTTTTCAAGCGTGAATTACATTCTTGTTTTCTTTATGCTTAGTAAATGGCCAAGAATCGTCAATTGACTATGCGTGTGTCGCACTTGCGAAAGTGACTGGAACGTACGTGATATCTAGCTTGTCCTGAAATTATATTTGTGAATATTCCCCGCCCCAATTAATGTGGCGTATGCGTGCGACGTATCACTTGACTGAGAAAGTGAGGATTCTTCTAATCTTATTCTAAACTTCTGTCACTGGTGTCAGAAATATTCATACCGTTACATCTTTTAGAAACATGAGTTCAATGCAAAATAAAAAAACTGCGATTTGCTGCTGTATTTGCGAGATCATTCGGGTGTTCTTTTGTCGCAGGTTTATTATTGTCGTCGACAATACAGATTTCGAACTGAATTGTGACTTGTGAGTTATAGGTCGTAAGAAAACGTGCCCGCGGATTTTTTCCGGTCCGTGCCCACGGTGATTTCACAGACACCCGTGCAAACAGGCAGCAGTGAATAAACAACAGTTTATCAGGCGTCTGACAGCCCAACTGTCCAGGATAAAGCCCCACGGTTGTTGAAAGTCGTGTCTTCGTCGCGGAAAAAGGACCGGTCGACCAAGGATTTTCGTTGTAAGGATCGGGAGAAGCGCGGTTGGTTGCACACGAAGAGGGTGTCTATCGCCGAACGGAATTCCGAAAACTGGGGCAGGTCCATTCTCTCGCGATAGGGGTGTGGGTAGTATATCAGCCGGACCAGCGCCCAGCGGTGTCGAGCAGAGGCAGGTCCATTCGCCCGCCACAGGAGTGTGGGTAGTTGAGGGGTAGCTGGCGGTGTCAATATTTCCACACTTTGTGCGGGTTCGCGGCGACATAATGAATTGACTCGCGTGTTGTCGGAGTCGACGGGAAAGCCATTCCTCAGCCGGGGGCGGCGAGGTCAGCTCAGCGAAGCCAGCAGTCTGGCGAGGTAATGTACCACCCCTTATACACAACGGGGGTGAGGGGTTCGTTTTCTCCAGCGGCGATCGCCAGATCAAGTTATTAGAGGCGATGGTTTATCGCCGGGAAAAGTCGACTGTCCCCTAAGTTTCAACGTACTTTTCATATTTCAGAAAATTTTCCTTCGTCGTTGGTTGTCGTGTGTATGAAGCTACTTCCCCATTTCTCTGGGCCAATAAGAATTCTGACACTTTAAAGAATGAACCTTTATGACTGGCCTCTGCAACGTAATCAGACAACCTTTAAACGATCAGAATTCAACAGTGTTTTGGAACACATGTTACTCAAAAAATTTTTTCTTAGTAGGGCCACCTGTTTTTTGCAAAAAAAGTCTTATACCTATACTTCCCGCTAGAGAGAAAATTATATAGAGCTGAAGTGGAGTGAGAGATTATGGATCTCTTAAAACGAGGTCTTGATAGCAGGTGGGGGCGAAGCGAGGTGGGTATGGAGCAGCGTCAGAATGCAAGGACGGGGTAAATGGGAGATCCCCGAGAAAACCCGCCGACCAGTGGCATAGTTCGGCACGATTCCCTGTCTGATTGACTACCGCGTGCTTCGAAAGGTTCCTTATTGGATGGGCTGTCGGCTAGCGATTGAGTTATCAGTCACGCCAATTTTGTAGGCGCGGGGTGCGGCGCGAGTTATTGGTAAAGGGCAGCTGTTTCTTTTATGTATACGTTCCTTCTCTGTGCTAGCACCGAACGGTAGCTCTGGCAGATATAATAGAGGTGTCGCGTTAGACCCCGCGTGCACGAGAATTGACTGGAGGATGTCTGGAAATCATTTGAAAGGCGCCTTGTATAAAGTAAGAGCGAGGATATTGGAAAGGGGCGAAGGGGGGGGGGGGGAGGCTACAAGTCTCGAATAGGCACCCCAGTCCCTCTGTTGACCTCTTTCAGAATTCCGACCCGTTTTGCGAGTGGCGGCCATCCCAGACACGTTAATAGAGACCCACTCCATTACCTGTGCCGTTGAGGTTAACTTATTCTCGCAGTCAGCCTCGGAGAAGAAACCGCCAAGTGTTCTTTTCCCTACTTGTCTTTGAAAGCTGAGCGCGTTAGCACAGTTTTGCATGGAGCCATAAGTGTTAAACGCCGCAGAACTTCGTTGGGAAACAGTAGGTTTGCCCAATTCGTTGACCAGTAGCCAGCCAGCGAATTACGAAATCTGTCTGTATGGTAAGCATACCAGGTGGTATTTGGACCAATAGGACGCTGGTAAGTGGGAAATGTACAGACCAATAGATTCGATGCTCCTGTGGTAGATAGTATACACTACTCACTTCTAGCTTGTCGTAAGTATGCGTAGGACTGAAAATGTTAAGAGGCAGAGTTTTGTTTCCTAGTTGCTGCTAACATAACTAAATATAACTGAGAACATGCCACCCAGTTTATCCGTTAATACTGTGCATGCGCACTTACGAAAAGGGATGTACACTTAAAAATAACTATTTAAAATAAAGGGTCGAATATCTGTTGACCATCTATATATACAGGGGGGGGGGGGCTAGATAATTGAAAAATTCGCAGTTTCATTTCGGGACAAGCTAGAATTCAAAACCTCGTACGTGTGTACTGTTTGCGTTATCGGCTCACCCGTTAGTTTAGACCTCACAGAGATCTGAAGAAATTCGTGAGTTCAATGACCTGGGGGCTAGACTCTACAGTTTTTTGCCGATACCAGCTGCACATTGGTTGTCTGTTGTCACAGTGGAAGGCGACGACTGGGTCAGCTTTTATCCAGTGGATGTCAGACACTGTGCTGTAGAACAATGGCTAAAGTCATTTAAAAACACGTGTTTTAAACTCTGGCTTTTCCTAAAATGAATCCGCAAATTCTTCAGGTCTCTACTCGTGGACAACTCTGAGCCAATAATAAACAGAGAATAAAATGCAGACCCAATAACCATCTTCCGCTAATACGATAAAGTGAGCACGTTGGAGGCCCCAGTTACTTTTTCCTTCCAGCTAAAGTTTTAGCCTTTAGCCACGTTTTAGAATAAATATTTCCATGTTAGTAATAAACACAGGGTGTAGATTCCATCGCATTCAGAAGTCAACTGCTAAAGCTAAAATAAAATGTATTTATCAGCTATCATTCCAAATGAGGGTACTTTCAAAAGTGCTCGCTTTTCCGTGAACAGCGTAAATTTATTTTCGTTGTAAAAATAATGGTAAAATTACCTGATGAGTGTAAGGTGATATTGGCAAACTCGTGTCGGAAACATAGTTTTCCTTACAGGTAAGGTAAAATTACCGCACTCTAGAGTAAAATTCACGTACATAGAGGTGGAAAATCCCATGAATGGATGGGAAAATTACCTTACGCAGCGTGCACGTCTTCAGTATTGTCTCAACAGGTAAGTGGGGGGACGGGCGGAAGAAACAATAGTCTAACACGCTAATATTCACTTGCATTATCATGCTGTCATCGTGGTGAAATGGATAGCGCATCGGCCTATCGTGGTGGAGGTCCATGGTTCGCGCCAAGCCACCAGTAAGTGTCGAGGATTTTAGAGTTGTAGTTTCGGTTACTAATTAAGGATAGACTCCTCAGTCCTCTGCATACTGGAGCCTCAGCTGTGTGTTCATTGGCTGGTGTCCCACGCCTGGCAGTTACGGGACTCGCAAGGTGTTTCCCTGCAAACCTGTTATAGGCGTGCCAGGCGGGTCTTATAAACTGTGATTCAATTGCGAAATTTTCCTATCCCTAGATATAGGCAATAAAAAAAATTAACAGTACTTATACCCCGTGTAATTTTAAATATAGATTTATTATACAATATAGTTAATATTACCTTACTTGTATGGGATTTCCCCCCACTTTTGTCAGGTACTTTTTCCGTATGTTTAGAGAATAGTAACTTACTTGTTATGTAAATTTACTCCACATTTGACAGTTAATTTTACCTTACATGAAGAGGTAATTAGCTTCCCTTATATGTAAAGGATTTTTATCTCTAATTTTTTTACAGTGTTTATTCCTCCAAACAGCGTTATTGCGCGTCTGACAGAGATGAACGGAAGCGTGACTATCACTTGGACTAGACTTCACTTTGGCCAAACGTCACATAGACTGAAAGTTGAGGTGCTCTTCTACCAGAGAGTATCAGAGGCGCTAGAAACACGGCCAAAAATTCACTTCAAAAATACAAGATCAAAAATTTCTTTAGCAGGAAACTGTAATGTAAGATGTTCAGGCTGAAAAACAACACACAAAATGCTTACAATTACCATTTAGACGATTTTATGAAAATTGTTTGCCACTTTAAAATCAGATGTTAAATGGACTGGTGGCTCACAACTTTGTACATTGGCTTTATTTTGATTAAAACATTATTTTTCCCTTCATTAATTTTTGCCGTAATTTTTTAAAACATATTAAACGATAACTAACCATTGCGAAAATTACACAAGTCCTTTTTTATTGATGATGTATGGACTCAACTTCAGCTGTAATTTAACATATCCAAATTTTACTCAGCTGTTAATTCGATTGCCACCAATTTCTAATTTTTTTGTTCACTTAATACTGGAAAACATGTATCTGCCTAAAAAGGGCGGCAATTATGCCCTTTCCCCGTGTGACCGGAAGGGTCTTATCCATTTACAAATTAAGTCATTACTATTCTGTGTGGACGACGATACAGGAATTAGCCGAACTCCTGCAAGAAGGCTGATCCACGGGTATTTACACATCAGAAATGCCGTTGGGGCCCCTCCAAACCTGGGGGTTTTCAAATCCCAACCAATAGTATCACAGAGAAATTTCGATGCTATTCTACACAAGTCTCAAAACTCGTCGAACACCGACTTCCGCTGGGCTGGCGCTCGTGATTTCCGGTGCCACGTGTTCTCCAGGCGAGGCGCGCTCCGGTGACGTCAGCTACCCCAGAGCCGCCACGCGTCAGGCTGGCACACTACGCGAGACAAGCACGGCCCCGCCGGAGTATGGCGAATTGTTCGGTAATGTGCGGAAGCTATGTTGGTGTCCAATGGTGTTTATTCCATAGAAGCAAGGTAAGCAATGCTTACACTATACCTACTGGAAATGTTGGACACTTTATAGTTTTCGCCTTAACTTTAAATTTCAACACATTTAATTCTGAGTTTCCCGTTTCCGATTCGAGAAACAGAGTTTTCGTAACTCCCGTACTGTACACGCACAGTGCTGCTATCTAGTATTTGTTTCCACAAACGGGAGCGACTAGCGATGAATCGATATCGCAAGCAACAACACGCCATACGCTCGACTGCGTTCCTTCGGCAGGGTAAGCAGTCGTTCTGTTTGCGTCCTCCAGTCCTACGTTTCCCTGGAAAGTGGATGAAAGTGTTCTCGAAATTGGGAATTCTCTTATATTTTGTAATATGCTCTCTAAATAATATTCAGTTTAATTATTATTACATTCATTTCGTTTCCGTTTTTATAGCTAATGTTAGGTAATATAAAACGGTAAATACATGTGTGGGGGTAGGCAAAGTTGGAAGTTGCGTTTATTAGTAGAAATCGGAAATTGAGCCACAGCCCGACACTAGCAAATGTTCTAAAACACTAAAATATGTGGGGCTATTATATTGCCTACCCTGTAGAAAAAAAAAAACCACTACACGCCACTGTTGGTGTCCATTTTCACGTGTTGGGCTGAACCTTGTCGTTACAAGGCATTGACGTGTTCTTCGTGTACACGTAGATGTGCCAGAAGGTAAGTAATCATAGTTCTTAAACATGTACCAGGTTAAAACTCAATTTGTAAAATGTATACATGGGAATCCCGTGTGAAACTTTTAAACAGTGGCGCTGTGTATGTGGCGGGCGAGCAAGCGAGGCGAGGCAGAGCGGGCAGTCAGCTCGTAGCACAACATCCTTGAAAAGTCGTTTGGCTTGATTAAAAAAAAAAAAAAAAAATTACTTTATCTAAACTTTACTCGGGCTAAAAGTCACTTGACCTAAATGTCACTTCGCCTAAACTTAATTGAAATTTCATTATGTCTAAAGTCTTTCTTGCATAATATTGCAGCACAAAGAGACTTCAATCTAAATAATCTTGGCCTATAGGCTGTTCACGGTTAAATGAGTACTTTTTAAAGCCCTCCCTAAAGGTATTAACCCCTAATAAATATATTTTATTGCGGTCTCAGACGTTAACTTATAAGAGTGATGAAATGTAGATATACACTAAGTTTATTAGTCATATTGCAATGTTTACATTAAAATGTGGCGGAAAGGTAGAAATTAATGGGAAAAAAATTAGCAGGTCCTTAAAAAGTGCTCACTTTACCGTGAATATCCTATACATCGCTTTACGGTATCTTGTGCACAAAGTTCCTCCACCGTACCATGGCGCTATAGTAGCCTAGGCCTAAATTTCTTTGGCCTACTGTCAGTGGACCTAACATTCGGTGGCTTCCAGCATGTTGCCCTTAAGTAACTTGGCCTAACGTCACTTGGTCTAAGTAATTTGTGCTAAATAATTAGTTCATAGTTCACATGTTTAAGCAATATGTCCTGAAGTCATACGGTATAAGTAATTTTCGTAAGGTAGCTGGGGTTAGCTCTAATTTCACATGGTCTAAGTAATTTTTTAAGGTCACGTGGTCTACTCTTCTAAGTATTTTAGGGGCCTTGGTGGCTGAGCGGTTAGTCTGCTCGCCTCCCACCAAGGCGATCCGGGTTCAATTCCCGGCTGGGTCGCTCCGGATTTTCACATGTGGGAATCGTGGCGGACGGTGCCGTTGGTCGGCGGGTTTTCTTGGGGATCTCCCGTTTCCCCCGCCCCCTCATTCCGGTGCTGTTCCATACTCACCTCAATCACCCTCATCGGCTCTCAAGACCCCGATGTTAAGAGACGTACAAATCCCTTCACTCACTCTCTCACTCCTAAGTATTTTGTCCAAAGGTAGTCCATGTTCACATGGCCTAAGTAATGTCTCCTAGGGCCAGATGTCTTGAGTAATGTATGCTAAGGTTACTCGGCCTCAGTAACTGGAAGTAAGGATCGTGTGTCGTGCCCAGATGACGCGGCCAGATGGGGGGGGGGGGGGCAACAATGGCGCAGCCAGCCCGCCATTGTTAACTGCGTCTCCACGCCAGCCATTATAATAAGACGTTTTATTTGCCGGCCGGCCGCCGATAAGTCGGCTAATAACATACTCTAGCCGACCCGACTGTCACGAGGCTGTCACGAGGCCATAGCCTGGGGGGGCAATTACCCCCCCCCCCCGCGAGCCGCTATAAATCGCAGTCCTTCCTCAGATAGCTATCATACGGCGACGTGTGTTGAAGGAGGTGTGTGGGAGGAGGAGAGGGGAGACTCCCTGTTATGTTTGAATTCAAATTGCAGCACAGCGACCGGTGACTCGTTACGGGGGGGGGGGGGGGGGGGGCATTTGCTACTGCTCGCTCGACGACTGCTGGATCGCCTGACGTTGAATGCCCTTGGGAAGGGGCGTATCGGATGCCGCGCCCCATTAAGGACGTCCACGGGCAAAAATGGCGAATCGCGCAACCGAGGCTCTTCCATTTCCTGCTGCGAGGTTTGCTAGACTCGGCCCCGGGGTACTATCTAGCCACGCACCGAGGCTCAATTAGAATCGCTGCACCGCGCGATCCTCTGTCATGCTGCGAACATCATTCGCCGCGGTTTTGCCGTATGTAGTGCATGCGGATCAAGATGCATGAAAGTCGAAATAATATCGACGGAGATGAACATTTGTATAGTTTCACAAATTATAATCCATTCACGGTTACTGCGCACTTTTCTGAAGCCCTGCTATAGGCTGTTCACTTTTTAAGGCCGTCCCAAAAGGCAACAACCCCTAATAAATATAATTTATTACAATCTCAGACGGTAACTTTTGAGAGTGATGAAATGTATACACTGTGTTTATTTGTCATATTGTAACATTTATAATAGAAAGTGGCGGAAAGGTAGAAATTAATAGAAAGAAAAAATTTAGCAGGACTTCAAAAAGTGCTCGCTTTACCGTGAATAGCCTATAAAGGTCTACTTCCAGGATATTCCTCCGCCTCGGGCAAACTAAGCTTAGAAAATTACACCAAAGTACAGTCCACGCACCGAATTCGTGGGTACTCAGTTGTAATAATATTTTGCATAAGAACTATTTCTTACTACGTACTACCACGTCACGTGTTTTCTCACTGTTTTTGTTCATATTTATAATAAATGAGATATTAGAATTTATAAATAAAATACAAGTAAAGCTCTGATTGAACAGAAAAAAAATTAGATAATTTTATATTAAGAAAGGTATAAAACGCCTGTGATACAAAGCATATTTAGGAAATCACTAAATACATCAGGCATACGGTGATTTTTCTAAGGTTTGATAAAAAAAGTATGAAGAAACCGCCAATATACTATATACTTCGATTCGACCTTAAGTAGGGACATATGATTTTCGCGAAAAGATTTCCGTCTAGCTCAGATTCACTTTCCTGATTGGCCATTTGTTTTATATTGCAACGCACCTTATTTGAGTGAATGAGTGAGTGAAGAGATTTGGGCGGCTCTTAACATCCGAGGTTTTGAGAGCTGATGCGGGTGAAGCGAGATGAGTATGGACATGGGACGGAGCCGGAATGCAAGGTCGGGGGGAAGCGGGAGATCCCCGAGAAAACCCGCCGACTAGTGGCATCGTACGGCACGATTCCCACGTGTGATAAGCTCAGGGGTGGCCCCAGCGGGGAATCGAGCCCGGTTCGCCTCGGTGGGAGAAGAGCACTTTAACCACTAGACCACCACGGCCCCCTCATCTTCAGTCTATGTCTAGTAAACAAAGGACTGTGGAGTCTGGCTCGCAGGTCACTGAACTCGTGAAATATCCCCGTCGCGACGTGCAGGTTAAAAATTCCCGCACTTTCAGCGCACGGCCATAAATTCCCCTCGCGTGCCTCCCCGAAACGCCGAAATGTCCGCGCACGTAGGGAAATTTCCGTGCGGTTGGCGACGCTGGTGGATCGCGCGTGTGTCGCCCCCTCCCTGACAGCATGACACTGCGCCGCCCGTGCTTTATTGTCCGCGCGCAGATTGGTCGCGCAGGTGCGCGCGCGCTCGCGCTCACCGGAAATTGCCGTCGAGGTTGGCCGCCTTGAGAGCACGCCATTACGGCTCCACTCGCCGGCCGTGTTTTATTTCGTGTCGAAAGTTTTTTTTTAATGAGAAGGAAAGATTTGCTACTGTCGGTATCGTACTCGGAAGGCAGTCGGTGACCCCGAAGCCACAGAATAACGAAGGATACAGAACTGAAACGGGTTCCCAATTAAAACCGTGTCCCAATTGGCACTTTTTGTTAGCAAAATGGTCACGCGGCACCCCATTTTGTCAACAAAATAGGTGACGCATTATTGTTATTTCCGTTTTGCGTGTCAACTCCGAAGTTGACAAACGACCAAATACGAAATACCTCGCACCACCTGTTTTTCGCGAAAAAATTTGTTCTCAAGCTAGACTTGAACTTTCTACGTGCGAGTTTGCAAACTTCCTTTTGTTAATGGTCGCGTGTCTATGTGAGAAGTCATTTTTTACTCGACTGGACCAATCAGAATAAAGTTACCTTGACATTAGTCGTCCGTGATCGACTGACAACACTTGAGATGTGCGCGAGTTAAAATCATCCAACCGCGATATTGGCGCTTAACTAACGTGTTTTGGAGTACAACTAGTCGTGGAATTTTTTCGTGAATAACAGGTGCCCTTACCTATAGTTCGGGGCACCCGAATTTCGCGAAAAGATTTCACGACACTTTAGCTCAGATCCACTTTCGTGATTGGATGGTTTCCGTGTTACGCATCTTTAGATGTCTGCCCGCGAATCTAAGACGCACAGTCTTGAAGTTACCTAATCCTGATTGGCCAGCTAAGTAGGAGAAGATCTTCTCGCAAGGCCATGCCGCCAATAAGCAAAATAAAACAGTTGATATGCCCGTAGGGTATTGAAATATAGCATGTGCGGAAATCTTTCCGCGAAATTCTGGTGTTCCTACCTATAGGTACGGATAGGAAAAATTCGCGAGTTCACTGACCTGTAGGCTAGACTCCACAGTCCTGTGTACACTCGAGACTCAGATGTTTCTTCACTGGCTGCTGCCCCATAGAGTAGCCAGTGTTACTCTACACCTGGCGGTATGGCACTCCCTACTTGTTTCCTTGCAAGTCTGCTATTGGCTCAGAGTCGTCCAGGGCGTGTATAATAATCTGCGATCCAATTGCAAAGTCAACTTCAGTGTACACGTGTTTGACGCCTATCTTGTCCTGAAACGAACTCGCGAAATGTTCCTATCCCTAACTATAGGTAGGGGCAGTGATATTCAGCGAAACGATTTCTAGACAATATACAGTCCAAAGCACTCTAGGGTCGTCTAACTTTTTTTGATTGGCTGAAGCATGGTTCTGGTCCGTGTTAACCGTTTGCGCACGAATCACGAAGGTACAATGTCGGAGTTATCCTGAGTGGCTCGGTCGAATGAGGAAACAACCACAGCGGCAGCCAATGGAGGTATGACAACAGCCGACGTAAATATATTGTACTGAAGTCTACTGTGGGCTTCGATATAGTCGCCAAAAATTACTGGTATTATCTATAGACAGAGACCAGGAAATTTCGCTGATTCATTCTGCAACAAGTTAGAATCAACAGTCTTTTGTACACTCAATCATCAGCTCGTAGTTCATTGGTTGTTGCTACAGTTGAATCCTGAACTAGGTAGCTCGGGATTCGGTAATTTTTTTCCTTGTAGGTTGATTATTGGCTCGATGATGACGGGGGCGCGTCTGACAACCCGTGACCCAATAGAAGAAGAATCAGTGGTTGAAATATGACTTGTCTTGAACCGAAACCGCGAAATTTCCAGGTTTCTACCTATAGGAAGGGACACCCGAATTTCGCGATAAGATTTCAAGACCTGTTGTACTTTTTATCGCATATTAGCTTTCGTGATTGGATGATGTAGGTATATTACGCGTCTTAGGTGTATGCCCGCTAATCACAGCCGTGCAGTATCGGAGTAACTTAATTCTCATTGGCCCGTCAAGTGAGAAAATGTCTTCTAATATAGACTCGCGGCCAATAAACAAAGGAAAACTGCTGGTACGCGCGTAGGTTATTGAAATCTAGCATGTGCGGAAATTTTTTTCGCGAAATTCGGGCGTCCCTACCTGTAAATAACATACGCGTCTAGATAGGTCTTCCCTGTTTTGCTCTGGAGGGGCTATTTTTACCTGGAAGCAGCCTTGAACTTATTCTAGGAGGTCCCTAGTGACTGTATTGATTGAGCGTGAAGAAGCAACTAGCTCGTGCCGACAACCAGACGTCCTGTAGGAGCGCAGAGGAGCGTGTGTGTCTGTGTGTGTATGTATGTTACTGCCGCCAGTCGACAAGCAGGGGCGATGAGTTTAAATTAGGCGGCTCACAATCGGAACGCCTTATCAGCCGCTGTTCCAGCTCCAGCAGCCTCCAGCAGCTGTCCGCCCGCTTCCTCTCCAGCAGCGCCCGCCTGTGACGTCACCACGTCTGCGAGATGCTGCTGCTGCTTACACGCGTGGCGAAACACGCTATAGGCTGTTCACGATAAAGTGAGTACTTTTCAAGGTCCTCCCAACAGGCATTAGCAAACTAATAAATACGTCTTATTGCACTCTCAGACATTAACTTTTGAAAGTGGTGAAAGTATACACTGTATTTATTAGCTACATGACAATACTGATATTAAAAAGTGGCTTAAACATCAAAAATAGCTCAAAAGAAAAATTTGAAGAGCCTTAAAAAGTGCTCACTTTACCGTGAACGGCCTATACTACAAATGCCATTTCACACGATCAAGTGGGGCCGCGGTGCCTAAGCGGTTAGACTGCTCTCCTCCCACCTAGGGTTCAATCCCTGGCACGGGTCACTCCCTGATTTTCGCAAGTGGGAATCGCCTCGGGACGCTGCCGCTGGTTGACGGGTTTTCTCTGGGATCTCCCGTTTCCCCCACCCTTGCATTTCAGCGCTGCTCCGTTTCCACCTCATTTCACCTTCATCGGCTCCCAAGACCCCTTTTTTAAGAGTCGCCGAAATCTCTTAACTGAACTCACACTATCAGATATTTATTGAATTTAATTACTTGAATTCAATTTGTTGAACTAAAAAATCGCTACATGTGCATTTAAATGAATGTCATTCAATAAGCCAGTTAAATTAATACTATAAGTAAAGCCGGTCAAATTTTTTCGCAAAACTCAATTATTATGAGATTACTTCCATTAATATTGTCAGAAAAGTTGTGATCGGCGACTGAAATTTTGGATTCAAGAAAATACAGAACATGTTCAAAACGAAACCTTTGAAGGACAACGAAACATTCAAGAAATTGAAAGGGAAAATGGCCGCGATTATGACGTTCGTATGAGGCCACACAGCATTAAAATAATTGAATTAAAAAAAAAAATTGAAGGTAATTTGAAGAAAAAATTGATTGCGGGAAAGGTCTACTAAGCACATCGCCACGAGGTATATAGAAGTGAAACAGTCGCTTATTACACGATCTTCGGCTGCATACACTGGCTACCAAACTGGTGTCACTAGCCAGCATGATCTCGGAAAGCCATTCGCCAATCAGCGCCTGGTACCACTTGCCAGATACCAGCTCAGCCAATGGGGAATCTTTTGAGGAAAGCAGTAGCCAATCAGACAAAAGGCCCATTCACAGAGCCTCCACCACAGCCTATCAGAGAATGCGTACGACTGCATCAAAGGAGCCATTACTCCATTTCGTCTCTGGGTACTTATTTACTCAGGGGTTGCGCAGCCTTGCCTAAAGCACGATATACAGAATGTGTCAATCTAAATAGTTAGGTAGGGTTTAAGGTTGCCGCCTAGAGACGGGTGTGTGTGTGTGTGTGTGTGTGTGTGCGAGGAAAAAAATGGATGAAGCTCTACGATCGACGCCGGCCGGCGCATGTAAAAGCAATATCGTTTCTACGGGCAAAATTGTAAACTCGCGTGCAGTGTTTCTGTCGTACCGCTGAAAGAAACTAAGCGGTGGCCCTATTCTTTGATTGGACCCGACGCTGTAGCAAAGTCCAGTGCACTCCTCTATCGTAGTTTCGCGTGAATCCGGTTCGTGCATTTAGAGAAAAAGCAGTCTGGAAAAATCCTTTTTTCAGCCATATTGATGTCTCCAAAGTACCATACACGTTGCGTTTGAAGTGGGGTTTTCTTTTTGTAGATCAGTATTTTGGAAGGAGGATTATTAGTTTGTTTTAAAGACCTGGATTTAAAACACAGTGCAACACAGTTCAAGCATGAGGTCATCAGAGACGGATCTAGTTGTTCAGAGATGCAGGAAAGGGGGAGTCGTTTGTAGTAAGTGACCATTCCAGCATTCGCCTGGAGTGGTTTCGGAAAACCATGGAAAACGGAAATCAGAACGGCCGAACCCAGAAGAGAGAGAACACATGTCCTCCAGATTGCGAGTCCAGCATACTATAGACTGTTCACGGTAAAGTGAGCACTTTTTAAGGCCCTTCCAACATTCATTAGCCACTAATATATATATATATATATATATCTTATTGCAGCCTCAGGCTTTAAATTTTGAGTGTGGTGAATCTATTCACTGTGTTTATTGGTCACATTGCAATGTTTATATTAAAATGCAGCGGGAAGATGGAAATCGGATGAAAGGAAAAATTTAGAAGGGACTTAAAAAGTGCTCACTTTACCGTGAACAGCCTCTACCACTACTCCACCTCGTACCTCGTTCGGTGTTTGTTGATTTTTGGGGGAAGTTATCGGTACTTTGAGAATATGTAGGGACTTTCTTGTTTGTAAGTGTGCGGACCTGCGGACGGTACACTTCCAAACAAGAAAGTCCACGTGAAGCTATTTCCTATGATGGAAGGTTCCCGAGTTAATGTGCACATACCACTGTGTCTGCTTTTCTTTATCGGCACACCCCTGTGTGTGTACAGCGTGTGGCAGATTCGGGCGGTGAGTGTGTGCTGCTATATCCATTTGACCGCTGACATCCAACGCACGCCGGACGGACCAATAGTTATGTCGATTTATGCAACAACAGTTACATGCGCTACTCGAGGATGTTACGTTGGCTCTGTTACACGGCACGTGCTTCATGGATGATGGGACGCCAACAACATTTCAGCAGAGTGGCCTGCACGTTCCCCTGATCTGAGTCCTGCGGATTAACACACTAGACACCTGACAAATTCGCGAGTTCAATGACCCGCAGACTAGACTCTACAGTCTTGCGTGTAAATATGCCGATGTCAACTGCGCGTTGGTCGTCTGCTGTCGCAGTGGAAGGCGACGATAGGACCAGAGTTCTCCAGGAAGTGTCAAACACCGCGTGGACCATTGGCTAAAGTTATATGAACACACGTGTTTTGAATGGTAGCTTGTCCCAAAATGAATCCGCGAGTTTTTCAGGTCTCTGACTATCACCTGCGAGGATATCTCGAGACCATGGCTTACTCATCACCTGTTACAGACAGTGAGATGCTTCACTGGCATGTATGGAACAAGGTTGCTAGCAGATCTGTGGTACACACGTGGTTCTAGAACGTGTCAGCCACTCATGTGGTGTGTCCAGGCGGGCACGTCGTGTGGGGAATAAAATGGTTAAATTATGATAGAACCTTTGATTACAGGTATATATGTGAAACGAGTAACGGCAGAAAAAGACGTTAGATTTCGAAATAACAAGATAAGGCATGTGTCGAGCTTATTTTATAAATATTGAATCTGGAAACTAAGTTATGGAAGAGTGTAGGGCCTACATAAAAACAGGGTTAAGGGCGTTTCTCCACCTTAAATCAAACAAATAACCACGGTATTTCACTTATATGCTTACCTATTTATTGCATATGGGAAGGACTCTTATTTCTCCGTTTAACACTTCGAGGACTACGTGGAAATAATTTAATTATTTTTTTGGTCAGAGTTATTACGATATTATAACTCCACAACCCCATTAACAATTAAAAATCTTCAAAATAAGAAAATATGTTTCGGTGACTTGCTGTGTCGCAGAAATAAAATATCCTTAATTATAAACCAGATAAACATTATAAAATATATATTTTTTTTAATTTTAATTGAGAGATTTTGTATATTTTCAACATAAAATATCATAAATTGCTTAAATTATTCTAAAAATGCAGTTATACCTCTCATTTTGTATGATATTTAAAGGATCTTGATATTAAAACTCCTGCCAGAGAAATGTAGACATGTAAATTATATAGAAAGGTGCGAGTCCAACCAAAATTTACACTGGAATAATAGTAATTACATGAAATAATTTCGTTAAAATGCAAGTGTTGGTTCGCCGGGAATTAGCGTTAACTCTGAAATTTGTAGGTTTGAATGTTATTGTGGAAATTAAAATGGTACCGTACACGAACTAAGTATATGACGAATTTTCCATGACTATATTCATGGTATTCTAGTGACATAGAAAATGTTTTAGTTATAACCAAACGTATTATTTACGTTCCAATTTGAAGTAGGTTTGGTATAAATTAGGAATTAGAATATTTTGATTGCATAATGATTTCACACATTTACTTTCGTATATTTGACTGATATGGGATACGCATAACAAAGTAACTTTTTCTGCAGCAAAAATATTGCCTCTTCAAATAGTAACCCATCTTCAAACAAAATAACAGTTTATTGATCTGGGCTACCAAATACAGACGTGGCAAATAACCAAGCAGACTTGCTAACCAAGTCCATTAACGTCATGTAGTTCTGTAAACACACCAACTCCCATGATAGTAGCATTGAATCGTACTCCAGAAAATTGTAGGCATCATACATTGCACCAGCTGACGGGACGAAAAATAAATCGTTCAGGCAGGACAGTCTTTGGCAGGAAAGAAGTACTCACATAAAATTGCTTGAGTTTGTTCATTGACACGCGTGTCAGAGTATTGAAGCATGGCTTCACATACATCATCCAATCACAAAAGACGAGAAGTGTTTCCGAAGTGATAAGTTGGCAAACATCTGTGGCATGATACCACAGAGTATATTTATTTTTTACATGGCTAGCTATTGGTTGAACCACGCATGTTTGACTCCCCCCCCCCCCCACACCTGTACTCTTTCTGGGAAATGCAAGGGCGTAAGTTATCCTTTGCTTTTACTTATTTCCTTGTCTTTTTATTTTCGCCTTTTTATACTTTTTTTTTTTTTCATTTAGTACACGCGTCTCACTACGTAAGTAGCTTGTTATTTCTATATTTTTATCCTATAGTGGTTGCCCTTGGTGTCCGGAGTATGGAGCGTAGAAGTTGACATGCCATCAACCACCATCCCCCACCCATCAAGGAGATTCTAATTCTATATACTATGCCTTCTATAGTGGCCCTAACTACTATAGGCTATTCACTGTAAATTCAGTACTTTTGAAAACCCTGCTGAAGATCTACTTGTATGCACGTTGTGTATTCATCCGCCTTATGTAATATTAACATTGCCATGGGTCTCGTCACTTTATTCATGCGTTGGTCGAGTAAAACTATGAAATTGTTATGAAAGTAAATATTTTACAAATGTTTTTAATTTTTACTTCGACGCATTAAAAACCAGAAAGGGAAAGTAATAATGTAAATGTTCACAAATGGTTACCTAACACTTTTTATCAGACGCTAGGATATGGAACTACTTTCCCTCCATCGTTACCAACCTTACTGGACGAATTTAACTTGGAGCGCCCGTTAAAATATATGCAGGCATATCACTGATTCGGGTAGTTGAACTGATTCACAGTTAAACTATCCAAATCAGTGAACATGGCTCCACTTAGAATTAGTGGAAAACCACTGACTGCTTCAGTGAAAAAATCGCACTCACTGAATTAGTGACGGCCGACTGTAGTGACGAATTAAATATTGCTTTTATCGGATTCTACCTAATAATTACGTCGAATAAACATATTTACGATACTTTACAATTTATATTGCCCAATTTAACGTGATTTAAAGAAAGCAAAACAATTTTCGGAGGTGGCCGGGATTGAACTCATACGCACTTTCCAACTTTTCCTAGTTGACGTTTGACGAGCTCAAGTTAGATCGACCTGATGGAAAATTCCCAGTTTACATGTGCGCCAGGGGGCCGCGGTGGCTGAGCGATTAGCACGCTCGCCTCCCACCAAGGCGAACCGGGCTCGATCCCCGGCCGGGTCACCGAGCTTTCACAAGCGGGCATCGTGCCGGACGATGCCGCTGGTTGGCAGGTCTTCTCGGGGATCTCCCGCTTTCCTCGACCTCTCATTCAGGCACTGCTTCACACTCACCTCAACAACCCTCACCGGCTCTCAAAACCTCGCTGTTAAGAGTCGCCAAAGTCTGCCCACTCACTCACAGCTAACTGAACCCGCGAATTTTTTGCTCTTTATTCATTAGTATAGGAAAAGTCCTTATTTTTCGGTGGGTAAATATAATTGAAGAAATTAATGATTTAACAAAAAATTATTTAAATTAATTATTTTGAATTTAAATGCGTATTTGTAGTACTTACAATATAAACCTAAATATTCAACACGAATTATATTTAGTATATAGTAGTATATAAATAATATATGTATTTAAATGGCGGGAATGATACTTACAACAAACTAATAAACTATTTTCGAAACAAAAAATACGATGCTAAAAAGATAATTTCAGTATCAAACGACTATAAATAAGTATCACGTAATTTCTAGTAGAAATTGAGCTACGACAGCTGTCAAAAAGAATTAAAAGTATTTTTAAAATTAAAATGTATTCGGTATGATTTTGCTAGTAATATGTTTGTTTAGTAATGAAAGAGCAACACAGTTTATTATTTTCATTTTTATGTGGAAATAAATAAAAAAAACAAAATTTCACTCACCTTGTTTTGCGACACAAAATTTCCCTGTGGCAGCAGGCGTGGTTTTGCACACCCCTGGGAGCGACGCAGATGTGCGGACAAGAAATTGACTTTTCGCGCGGGATAATAGAAAGTAGGTCCAAGTGCCGAGCAACATATATACGTAACATTAGAGATTGGAATAAGCGAATAATAGTCCGTCTACAACATAATAGTCTATTCAGAGGGCTACCTCGACTCCGCCAGGGCTGCCAGGGTTGGGGTGACGAGGGGGTGTGAAAGAGGGATGAAGGGAAGGTTCCTTATCAGAAAATGACTCATTTTAGTTGAGTATGAAGTGAGCAGGGACGAGAAACTTACCCCGCAGTGCAAGAGTGGCACAAAGTGATTCACATGTGTGTGTGTTCCCGCAGCCGAGAAACACGGCCGTGGTGCAGGCGCGGAAAGTTCAGCGAGACAATGAGTGAGTGAAGGTATGTGGGTGGATCTTAACATCGGGCGCTTGAGGGTCGATAAGGGTGAAGCGAGGTGAGTATGGAGCAGAGCCGGAATGAAAGGGTGCGGGGAACGGGAGATACCTGAGAAAACGCGCCGAACAGCAGCACACTCGCGGAAATCCGGGAGTGACCCGGCCGGGGATTGAACCCGGTTCGTCTTGGTGGGAGACGAGCGGTCTAACCACTTCACCACCGCTGCCCCGAAATTTCAATTGTTAGTTAAATTCTAGAAGTTCACTCAACTAACGACCTAAAATAAAAACAGCTAAAAAATATACTTCAACTTAAGTCATTATTGTTAATTTAAACACAATGATTTTTTTTGCTTAGTTTATATCCTCTCACTCAGAGGATAACCTATATTTAGAGACCTGAAAAATTCGTGGATTAATTTCGGGACAAGTTAGTATTCAAAACTTGGTTGTTCATAAAACTTCAGCCACTGGTCCACACAGTGTTTGACACCTCCCGGAGAAAGCTGGCCCAATCGTTGCATTCTTCTGTGATAGCAGACAACCAATGTGCAGTTGATATCGGTATATTTGTACGTAAGAATGTAGAGGATAGCCTGCAGGTCATTGAGCTTGCGAATTTTCCAGGTCTCTACCTATGTTTCATGTGATGCAATGAATAACCTCAATGTAAACTTCGTTTTGCTCTGTGCTGTACCTGATCGTTTGCTAGTTCACACATCGGCCACTTGGACGTAGTAGAGTAGTGCAGTTGACGTCACAGCAGGTGTGTAGTGGGTGCCTCGCCGCTCTCTCGTGAGTGGCCGCAGGACATTCAGTTTATATCCCGGCTCCACTCTGGTTACTGGTTCCTGCCGCGTGCGCCGAATGTGTACAGCACTGACAAGTACCAACTTACCTTGAACGTAGTAGAGTAGTGCAGTTGACGTCACAGCACGTGTGTAGTGGGTGCCTCGCCGCTCTCTCGTGAGTGGCCGCAGGACATTCAGTTTATATCCCGGCTCCACTCTGGTTACTGGTTCCTGCCGCGTGCGCCGAATGTGTACAGCACTGACAAGTACCAACTTACCTTGAACGTAGTAGAGTAGTGCAGTTGACGTCACAGCAGGTGTGTAGTGGGTGCCTCGCCGCTCTCTCGTGAGTGGCCGCAGGACATTCAGTTTATATCCCGGCTCCACTCTGGTTACTGGTTCCTGCCGCGTGCGCCGAATGTGTACATCACTGAGCAAGTACCAACTTACCTTGAACGTAGTAGAGTAGTGCAGTTGACGTCACAGCACGTGTGTAGTGGGTGCCTCGCCGCTCTCTCGTGAGTGGCCGCAGTACATTCAGTTTATATCCCGGCTCCACTCTGGTTACTGGTTCCTGCCGCGTGCGCCGAATGTGTACAGCACTGACAAGTACCAACTTACCTTGAACGTAGTAGAGTAGTGCAGTTGACGTCACAGCACGTGTGTAGTGGGTGCCTCGCCGCTCTCTCGTGAGTGGCCGCAGGACATTCAGTTTATATCCCGGCTCCACTCTGGTTACTGGTTCCTGCCGCGTGCGCCGAATGTGTACAGCACTGACAAGTACCAACTTACCTTGAACGTAGTAGAGTAGTGCAGTTGACGTCACAGCAGGTGTGTAGTGGGTGCCTCGCCGCTCTCTCGTGAGTGGCCGCAGTACATTCAGTTTATATCCCGGCTCCACTCTGGTTACTGGTTCCTGCCGCGTGCGCCGAATGTGTACAGCACTGACAAGTACCAACTTACCTTGAACGTAGTAGAGTAGTGCAGTTGACGTCACAGCAGGTGTGTAGTGGGTGCCTCGCCGCTCTCTCGTGATTGGCCGCAGTACATTCAGTTTATATCCCGGCTCCACTCTGGTTCCTGCCGCGTGCGCCGAATGTGTACAGCACTGAGCAAGTACCAACTTACCTTGCAACGCTTCGCCACACGCCACTGAAAAGCATTATGTTGAAAACGTGGTTTTTCTCACTGTAGATACGTAGACGTGCGCTGAGAAAAATATTCTGTTGAATCAAACAAGATTTGTTCGGTGCAACCAAATTATATTTGTTTAGAAACAATGAAACTAAATTATTTTCTTGTTCTCATTTGGTTGACCCAAACTTTAAGATTTGGTTGGTGCAACTAAATATTTGTTTGTCTACACGTACATTAAACAGTTTGGGCCGATATAAAGCAACTTGCAAGTTCGATCGAGATTCGAACCTAGATCAGCTGCGACCGAGCGCTACGCCTTAGTAATCTCAGCTAATGTGGCTACTGAAGACGTCAGAAAGCTTTTAAATAGATATACTGCAAATATTGGGCAACGCGTGCAAACAAATATTTCAAGTTTTACAGCTTTATTTGTCAGTTTCTTGTCGCATTGTTTTATTAATGTGTTTATACGATTGTTAAGCATCAATAGATGCACTTATAAACACGGTTACTATCTTAATTGTCACAAAAACTACAAACTCTCGAACTGTATTTTAGAACGAAGGCAGTTAAATGAGTGGCCAAACAAATATATAGAGTTGATTCAACAAAATAGTTAATTGACAGTTTTTTTTTTTTTTTTAAACACACAGATTTTGTTTCTTCAAATTACATATTTTGTTAGACTAACAAAAGTAATTTGGTTGCCTTTCAAATTTTGTTTGCTCAACAATGTATTTTGTTAGCGCAACTAAATATATATTTGGCCCTATACAAGCAAATATTTTGTTCGGTTTACTCTCAGTGTGATTTTGTGAGAATTTTAACTGGTTGTATTAAAAAATACTTCATATCAACTGTCTTGATTGGTTTTAAATTTCACGTGTCTTACGAGTTTGCCAACATACCAGAGACATTTTGCCCACAAATCACGTACGTTCAGAGCAAGGATGGATCTAGATGGTGAAGATGGGCGAAGTAAAGAGGTCACATGAAACTGCCCCGTGAATGTTTTGAAACTGAATTTAAATATGATCAGAATTATTTATAATGCAAAAAAAAAAAAATACTGATTGCCAGTTAAAACTGCTCCAACTGGAGTTAGTGGGGGGGGGGGGGAAACACTAATCTCTTCCGTTACAATAAATCCACTAATTAAAGCATTATGAAATCAGTTATTTATAGTTAGGGACACTTGTTTTTCGCGAAAACATTTCCGCGGAGGATATACTGTAGTATCATCGTATGTGCACGCTTGCAGTCTTCATTTGACTATTGGTCGCTGGTCTTTGCGTGCATAATGTGTGTTACATGATTTAGCCAATCAGAATTCAGTTTCTACGATACTGACTTTCCGTGATTCGCGGGCAGACAGATAAGACGCGTAATCAAATGATCCAATCACCAGAGTGGTTTCTGAACTAAAGTGCGTTGGAACACAACGAGTCCTAAAAATTTTTTTTTCGGGGAAAAGCAGGTGCCCATAGTTATAGTTGATTAATAAATACTCCCGAGGAATTAAAAACCAGTGCATTACGATGCGAAATAGAAAATTATTATTTTTTTGCCGCAAAACAAAAATATCACTCGCACAAAATGGTTTTTGGATGTGGCTTGAATCGAACCTCCGCCCAAAATGCGACAGGTACTTCGACTTTCGATTTCGACTTTGCCTGGTAACGGAAACATACAATGGCAAACAGCAATTAGTTTTGTGATATGAAAATACCTCGTGTTCTTAACCCGTTTTTGGCCACTATGTGGTGGTCACTCTGCACTTGAATGTTTTTTATGACGGGTACTGTACGCAGTAAGGCATCAGTACCCAGTACTTCAAAAGTATTCTGCACCCTCCAGTATAGGCTTTTCACTGTAAAATGAGCACTTCTGAAAGCCCTGCTTAAGATCTGTTGTATGCACATTACGTATCCTTCCGCCTTATGTAAAATTAACATTGCCATGGGCCTCATCACTTTATTTATTCGTCGGTCAAGTGAAGTTTGAAATAATTCGAAAAGTGAATATTTTAAAAATCGGCTCATTTTTAAACCTGAACGCATAAAAAAAATCAGAAAGCGAAAGGAATAATTTAAGTTAACACAAATAGTCACCTAAAATTTCTTATCTAACATTAAGATATGGAACTACTTCCTTTCCATTGTTACCATCATTATCGGGCGCATGTCACTCGTAGTTAGATACCCGAGAAATTCGCGAGTTCAATGACCTGTAGGCTAGACTTCGCAGTCTTATATACTCTCATACAGATATCAACTGTTTATTGGTTGATTGTTGTGGTAATAAAAGGCGGTGGTTGGGCGCACCATTTCTTGCATATTTTGTTATTGGCTCATTTATCTTCAGGAGGTGTCAAACAACACGTCGGCCTATTACAAAAGTAACATGAACTTACAAGTGTGTGAATTCCAACTTGTCTAGAAATAAACCCGCGAAATTATCTGGTCCCTACTCTTTGCGCCCGTTAAAATACATGCAGGTAGGAGCAGTGACTTTTTTCAAGGGTTGAGTTCAAAAGTGCTCACTTCATCGTGAACAGCCTTTATTATGGAGTACGCAGCTCGTACGCCGGTTACAGGAAAAATGCTTGGCACGAGTACACAGCTTACCAAACAATTGCCCGACTGCAATACTTGAACTCAGAAATTATGGTTGACCGTGCGGGATATAATACGTATACGTACTGCCTATGCGGAGTTTAGCAACTGATTCAAGTTAACTGTAGTTCAGAATCTATACTTTAGATGTTAAATACAGTGGTTTCAATTAACGAGGTTGCTGCCAATTTACAAAGCAACGAGATTTTCCAGGACAAAACTGTCGTTTTAATGTGACAGACTGATTAGCAGTCTAATAACTGTGCTAATTTGACAGCTAAATTTTAGAACCAATTTAGCGTTTTATAGAATTTGTTATTGCCTCATTATTTTGTCAGTCAACTTGCAGTAAACCAAAATTTTGTTGGTGAAAATCCACGTATCTTATTACATTTTGATTTTACTGTGCAGTTAGTAAAATAATTACTCATCAGTCTGTCAATAAAAATAACAGTTTGATTGTAAAATTGCGCATATGAGTGAATATCGATAACTTCATGAATTAAAACCACAATATTTTCTATTAAAAGCAAATAATCTTAACTAAACTAAACTTAGTTTGATTTTCGAACCTTGCAAATACATGTACGGGTGCAGAATATGTATACATTTCTACAGCATGGAGTACTTCCACATTACAAAACTAGCCGTTTGCCATTTTGTTATTTTGTTTCTTACGCATAATTAGGAACACCCGACTTTCGCGAAAGATTTTACGATCAGTTGTATTTGATGGCACTTTAGCTCAGATCCACTTTCGTGATTGGATTGTCCAGGTTTTACGCATCTTAGGCGTCTTTCTGCCAGCGAATCACAGACGCACACGGAGTAATCTCATTGGCCGGCCAAGTAAGAAAACTTCTTCTCGCATATATACGACGCCAATAAGCAAAAGAATACTGCTAGTACTCCCGTAGGATATTGAAATCTAGTATGTGCGGAAATATTTTCGCGAAATTCAGGGTAAATTGAAATGCGGTTAAGTAGGATAGTGGATAAACTAATTAGCCATGAAAGTTGCAGCATTCTCTACTTTTTGGGTGGAGGTTCGATCCCAACCACAGACACAATTTTTTTTCTGTAGACAAGATTTTTGGTTTAACGCATTGAGACATAGTGTACACAGCAGTGTACATTACGCATGTGTAGGTAATTTTTGATCTACACTGCTGACTGTGAACTTCAGTGACCAATGAACTTACCTGCGGGTAAATGATTCGCAAACCGTTTGACTGGTCTAGCTCATAATTGGTATATATAACTATTAGCCGAACAAATAGCGTACAACTCATTGGCTGTGACAAGGAAACAAGTGTTGTGTTGACTTAAGTACAGCGCACATCATTAAATTTTTAGTTTGTAACACCTGCAACCGTAAATTAAGGTAGGCCTGAAAGGGTAAACGACGAAATATATCCCATTTAAATTTATTTCTCATAGGAATGGAGTTTTTTCTATCCTGGATCTTATTTATTAACGAATTAAAAATAACTAATTTCCTGCTACTTGAATTAGGGGATATATTTTTAACTGAAGAATTAGTGATATTATTTTCATACTGATTCCGGATGGAGCAGTTTCAACTGACTAAGTATTTACTGATCCCGATTTAAAGTGGACACCTCATTTGATTAATTTAATATTGTCTCCTACAGTTTCGGCAGGCAGTTGAAACAAGCCCCGTGCTATTGATGTAGGCAGCTTCGCCCCCCCCCCCCCCAACCTAATCCTATCACCAAATCATATTTTTTTCCAGCGTGTAGGTGAGTGGAGATCACTCCCCCCCCCCCCCAACAGAGATGTAGTGGACTACAATGTAGTCATCAACGTATATTTTGTGAGACATGTTTTCATATATACAGATGCCTTCTTAGTGAGACTTAAGAGACCTGAAGAATTCGCGGATTCATTTCGGGACAAGCTAGAATTCAAAACACGCGTGCTCATATGACTTTAGCCATTGGTCCACACTGTGTTTGACACCTCCTGGAGAGCGGTGACCAATCGTCGCCCCCCCCCCCCCACTGTGACAGCAGGCAACCAATGTGCGGTTGATGTCGGCATATTTTTACATAACACTGTAGAGTCTAGCCTGCAAGGTATCGAACTCGCGAATTTTTCAGGTTTATGGTAATACTACATTCTTCAACCCCGAAATAATATCATAAACTTTACTGTACGTCCAATGAAAAACGAATTCTATTGAATGTCTTATCATATAACTGGTTTCATTTTGCAAATTCACTACTATCCCAAGTTATTATTCTAGAAAAAAAAAAACTACCCTGTGGCACTTTTTCGTCCATAACATGTTAAAATATTCATCCTTTATTTCGTTGGAATCACACAAACTGGCACTGTAGTCGTAGAGATAAAACGCGATGTAAATCTAAAAACCGAATGGTTTATGAGGAGCTGGGAAACGTATTTAGGACAGTATGTGTACATCAGATGTCAGTATTGATAGAGCAATTTTCATGCTCTGCCACCAAATTCAATACTCGTTTACACATCGAAGATACAGAACAAACGAAATTTATCAGAACTCACGCCACACTGTTTTTCTCCCAAAGATATAAGAGTTTGCAGGATAATAGACGTTCATTAACTGAAATGCAATTTAAGAAGTAAATTTTAAATGCAAACCAGAATCCAAGCATTATTTTTAATTAACATTACTAAGATCTATATGGAAAAATGGATTTTATAACCTTCGCAATACTCTTCGGCCCATTCTCAAGAAATCTAGAAGCAGTAATAAATGAATAGATAATTTGCTGGTAGTTATGTAATTATATGAATTTGTTCATTATAATCTTTATCTTTTAGGGTGTTTAACTCTTTACTACTATAAGCCTATTCTACAAGTAAACATAGTGGTTTAGTATTTTATGAAAGCTACTTTCTATTGAATGTTTTTTTACAAAGTGCAGTAGCCATGTAACAAAAAGTAAATAATATACAACTGTGCCGATAGTTAAATACTGAACAAGAGCTCCACTAATCATACACATTCGTTTCATTGCAGAACATAAGCTACAGTTTGGGTTTAATATTTCCGAACCTAAGTCTGGTGGGGTTGTACAAGATAGCTGAGAAGAATTTTTCAGTTCATGTAACAGAAATGGAAACTTTCGAGACCCACATAAATTCATTTGTTACAAACAAAATATGTCTAATGAATACTGTAGTCTTAATAAGCATTTGTTTAGTTATGACATCCAATTAACTGTAGGCTCCATGTTCGGCTATAGCAAAATGAAACAACACAACCTTAGCTCAGCCTCGTCAGTGAACAACGTCGGCCGATAATAACTTTCCTGCTCGTTTTATAAGCAAGTGTGGACGCCGGGTCTGAATAGGTAACCGTCATGGACAGATGAAAAATACATAGTAAAGGTTGTTCACGATTAAGTGAACACTTTTGTACTCAACCTTAGAAAAAAAGTCACTGCCCCTGCCTCCGTATACTTTAAAGGGCGCCCTGAGTGACATGCGCCCAGTAAAGTTGGTAACGATGAATGGGAAGTAGTACCGTATCTTAATGACGAGTAAAAGTGTTAGGCAACCATTTCTGATAGCTTAAAATTACTTCTTTTGCTCTGCGTGTATTTTAATGTAAGGAAGCGTAAAAATGAGCAGATTTGTGAAATATTTACTTTTCTAATAATTTCACAGGTTCATTTGACCGACGAATGAATAAAGTGAGGAGGCCCATGAAAATGTTAATCTTACATAAGGGGGAAGAATACACAACGTGCATACAAGTAGATCTTAAGCAGGGCTTTGAAAAGTGCTCATTTTACCGTGAATAGCCTATACACGTATTTATTGCATCAATCATCAAACGAAACCGATAACTATACTTAATGTGCAAGAATTAATGAGTGATAAGTGCATACATAGTATGAAGGTTTTTAAAATGACAACAATTATCGCAAACTATGACATACGCAAACTTTGTCAACTGTGAATTCTGAATCTGATTGGACGAGGCAAGCGTAATCTGGAATCGAAAGTAACTTGTGTATTGCCGTAACGAAATGCTCGGTCTTCTTTGTGAATCTTGCTTTTAATGATCATATTTTATGCGGAGTGAATATCCGTTAACTAATAATTAGTGACACCCGGATTTTCGCTAAAATATTTCCCGGCCAGTTGTATTTCACAACACTTTAGCTCAGATCCACTTTCGTGATTGGATGGTTTCCGTGTTACGCGTCTTTAGGTGTCTGCCCGCGAATCTAAGACGCACAGTGTTGAAGTTACCTAATCCTGATTGGCCAGTCAAGTAGGAGAAGATCCTCTCGCCAATAAGCAAAAGAAAACTGCTGGCGCGCTCATAGGGTATTGAAATCTAGCACGTGCGGAAATATTTTCGCGAAATTCGGGTGTCCCTAATAATAATTAGCAATATTATTTTAACTCTATTCAGATACGGTATTAGAGTAATGTAACGAAGAGAAAAGAAAGCATAAAGTTCGTAGCTGCCGCTCTCGTATACGGATGAAATATTTTCGCAGTTCTACACACCATAACAAGGAAATAACGAGAGGCAATGGTTTAAGAGGGACAGCTAAATAAACTTTGGTGTTTATTTTTCATTTTGTACGCATATCATCCACATATCTCTTAAAACTAAAGAAATCTCTCGCTTGCTACTTTTTTCCAGTGCATGTCCAGAAAAAAATAATCAAAACAGACCACTGATTTACCATTTTTTACATAGAAAATATACACGGCAAAGAAAATATTACGATTGCATCATTGACATAATATATCAGTGATTTTCCAGTAAAATTTTTAAATTACATGAGTGGATGTTTTTCGAGTGACGACGAGTTAAGTTTGAACGTTTTTCGGCGGCGCTGTTGAGGAGGAGGAGCAGATAAGGGCGAGATTCCCTTGTTTCTCCACGGCCCCGGCCAGCGCGAGGGACTAAGCAGCGGCAGCCTTGCTATGAGCACCGGGGCTGCGCGCGCGAGGCTAAAAACCTGCAAATAATTTATCTCTCCCAACAAAATGGAGCTCTAACCCGGTAATATTGTATTGTTAGAGACCTGAAGAATTTGCGGATTCCTTTTTGGGGCAAGCTAAAATTCAAAATATGTGTGTTTGTATTACTTTAGCCATTGGTCCACACGGTGTTTGACACGTCCTGGAGAAGGCTGGCCCAATCATTGCCTTCCACTGTCACACCAGACACGTCCTGGAGAAGGCTGACCCAATCATTGCCTTCCACTGTCACACTAGACACGTCCTGGAGAAGGCTGGCCCAATCATTGCCTTCCACTGTCACACCAGACAACCAATGTGCGGTTGATATAGGCATATTTGTACGTAAGAATGTAGAGTCTAGTCTGCAGGTCATTGAATTTGTAGATTTTTAAGGTCTCTATGTATTGTTAAGGTTGGAATAAAGCAACTGCATACGGAGCACTGCACCTGACTATAATACAACGTGAAGAATTCATAAAAAATTAGTACAGACGCCGTTAAAAAGTACGACTTATGCTGTATGTGAAAGAAGAATGTATTAAATTTGCAGCATTATAAAATAATTTTTCTAAAATATACTTTTTAATTGCAAAAAATTAATCGACGATAGAGTCCGCATTTTTATAACAATTTATGCGCATTTCCGTTTTGAATGCTTTGTAAAGCAGAATTTGAAAGAAAATCTTCTTCAAGAAATATTATTATAATATTGACTGTGATCATGTATAATAAAATCATAGCAATAATGTATCATAACAATTTTATAATTAATTTTATTTATGTTAGTTTCAGCCATAAATGTTTGTGAGAAATGGTCGCACATAAAATAAATAATAAGAATTATTTCTTACATTATTATTACAATTTTCTTACACACAATCATCTTAAACATTATGACGAGATTCCATGACGAAGATTTTCTTGGAAATTCTGCTTTCTGAAGCATCCAGAATGGAAATATGCTTAACTATCGTTAAAAATACAAACTATCTTAAACGATTTTTTTTTTACATTTAAAAGGTATATTTTAGTAACATATTATATAATGTTGTAAAATATATACATTCTTCTTTAATACACAACATAAATAGCACTTTTCTGATTTTTTTTTTTTTTTTTTTTTTTTTTGTTGTATAGTCGGGTGCAGTGCTCCATTGGTAGAGACCTGCAAAATTCGCGTTATTATTTAAGGACAGACTGAACTCTAACTTACTGTGTATTTGCCAAACTTCGGCCATCGGCAAAACATATGTTTGCCACGCCTCGGAGAACTCTAGAGCCAATAACATAAGGTCAGCGGTGGAGTGACCAATCTCTTTTCAGAAATCAAGAAGATACGTGACGTTGATTACACTGCAGCGGCCAATAAAATCACTAACAGTGATCACTTGCTTATAAGACAGTGGAGTCTATCATGGCACCGAAAGATAATGCGAATTTTGCAGGTCTCTATACAGTACAGTTCCTTTACTTCAACCTCAACTCTTTGAGGACGGGCAAAACTTAAACGGCACTGAAGACAAGGTTGAAGTTAGCTGCCTATATCCTCCACTACAGCAGTTTCTGTTGTGTTGGTTTCTTCATGTCCACTTACTATCTTACTATTGGTCCTGGCTACACCGCACACGCTTAGTATACTGTGCAAGGTTTATCATTGGCTGGTCGTCGGCCAATGAAGTCGCGCGTTGACTGTGCCCCAATTAATGTGTTGCGGCAGATTTAACAGGTTTTACAGTATATCGTGTTCATTTGAGAACTTATTAAAAAGAACAATTTTATTCACATGAACTGAAATGTTGACTAGTCATAATTTTTTACTTCTATACCGATAAAATACAGCGATACAGTGAAACTATAACAGTGCGAGTTTTATCTTCGAGAGCAAAGAAATGTTCATATAGACGTGGGCCCGTGTATATACGTGCATACTCCTCGAAGGGTTAAAGGAAAATAGCATCGATCTTGAGTCAATAATACTTCATATTTGAAACTTTGGTTAAATAAAATATTCGGCAAAACGTGTGAACATCTGGTTATTGCTAGAGCCGAGACGGCGGACTCACGGGCTGCCACTGGTCTGCTAAAACCTCAAAGCGATAGTGCCCCCCCCCCCCCTTTCCATCCTCCTTTTCACACGGCACGAATCGAAGGGGCCGCGGTGCCTGAGCGGTTAGCCAGCTCGCCTCCTACCAAGGCGAACCGGGGTCAATACCCGGCCGGATCACTCCCGGATTTTCCCTTGTGGCATAATCGTGCCGGACGACGCCGCCGGTTGGCGGGTTTTCTCGGGGATCTCCCGTTTCCCCCGTCCATTTATCCCGGCGCTGCTGCATGCTTACTTCGATCGCCCTCATCGGCTCTCAAGACCTCGCTGTTAAGAGCCGTTACAAACCTCTTCAATCACTCATTCGTACGTCCCCGACACTAAAGAATTTCTAAAGCAACAGTCAAATTCACGTGTTTATTTTTATTTGCTTTTAACCTCTCTCTCTCTCTCTCTCTCTCTCTCTCTCTCTCTCTCTATATATATATATATATATATATATATATATATATATATATATATATATATATATATATATATATATATATATATATATATATGCTGTACACGATTAAATGTACACTTTTGAAATCAAATTTTTTTGAAAAATGTCACTGCATCTACCTGCATATATATTTTTTTACGGGCGCACTTTGTCACTATCAAACAGCCTTCCTCGTGTAATGTGATACAGGCTTACAACACATCGTGTTCATTTTACTAATGTAGGCTTTTTTTTTAGTTTAGCGAACAGATTTGTGCGTAGGCTAGACTCCAATGTCCCATTGCAATATACGTGCAGTTTTCCTTTTGTTATTACTAGAGACGTGCTAAATGCGCCTTTTTTTTTTTTTTTTTTTATTATTCGGTACCACGCGAGAATTCACTGCCCTGTACCTACGTGAGAGAAATTCGTGATTTCATTGGCTACTGACAATTACACGGCGTCATTCACCTGTGTGACCGCTTTAATGGAGATTGGTTGCTCAACGTCTGAGCCTTTTCTATAGGCTCTAAGTGACCTTGGGACGAGCTACACGAGTTGTCTGCCAATGAGAACGACGGAAAGAACAATACAACATTTTGGAGTTCAGCCTGTCACCAAATAATAACGCGAATTTTGCAAGTCTCTATAGTTATTGGCCATTTGTCTTTGTCGGTAGACAGTTCTTTACTTAAGTTGGCCAATCATAATTAGGTAACTCCGGCATTGAAAGTAATGTCCGCGATTCGCGTACAGACACTTGCAAAGTGCAGGGACCTGCAAAACTTGCGTTGTTTTTTGGCGTCAAGCTAAAATTCATAGTACGGTATATACTCGTGCCGGAGTCGTTTCTCCATTGGCTGCTGTCTAAATGTTAAGTCAATCCCTTTCTGAGTGAACTGCACGTGTTTGGGGCACACAATTATGAAGTGTTCATTTATTGGCGCAGAGTTACCCGAGGCGTGCCAAATACATAATGGCCCAATGCAAAATGACAAACGTACTGCAAAGTTAAATAATGGCCCAATGACAAACGTACTGCAAAGTAAAAGCGTTTCAAGTTTAACATGTCCTCAAATAACAACGCGAAGTCTGCAGGTTTCGAGCAATGTGTGACAGTTGACATCATCCAATCACGAAACTGAACTTGTGTTCTAGTGTTTTGGAGTTCAAGAAGTCGTGGAATATTTTCACAACCAAAAAAAAAAAAAAACAGTTGGCCCTATAGGCATTCCATTCAGTCACCATCGCGGGCAAGTTGCATATGGATGATTTTATGAACGGTACTGTACGAACCAATACAAATAATTTTCGTAGGTTCCATCGTGTAGGTCATCACAAGAAAGTCGTAAGAACTTTTGAAACTAAAAATCTCCAATCTTCTTTTTTTTTTTTGCAGCACAATAAGCGAAAATTTAATGTGTATGTCAAGGGGTTAATTCGGGCTTACATTTCTTGTGGCTATGATAAGTATAAGTACACATAACATTGAAGCATGTGAATGTTTATGGATAACAAAGACAATGCTGCAGGTGTAAGACTGACTACAGGCACCTGCAAAAAAAAAAAAAAAAAAGTTTGTTGCAGACAACGACTTTGAATTTAAAGAGAAATTCATGTTACCTATACAAGGCAGTCTGAAATTGTCTTGGGCGAAATAGCTGGGTTAATTGAAAACAGAAACCGACTGAACAAACACTGCAAATCGGATTGTATTGGGTCAGAAACGGTGGGCAGTGTCATTAATAGAGATAGGAAAATTTTGCGAGTTCGGTGACTTGTAGACTACAGACTCCACAGTCCTGTGTGTACTCGAGTCTCAGCTACCTCACACCTGGCAGTATGAGATTCGCAACTTGTTTCCTTGCAAGTCTGCTATTGGCCGAGAGTCGTTCAAAGGGTGTCTAATAAACTGTGATCCAATTGCGAAGTCAACTTCTGTGTGCACAAGTTCGACGTCTATCTTGTCCTGAAATGAACTCGCGAAATGTTCCTACCCTTAGTCATAGATAGGGATAGGAAAAATTTCACGAATTCATTTCGGAACAAGATAGACGTCAAACACATATACACTGAAGTCACCTTCGCAATTGGATCACAGTATATTAGACCCGCCCTGCACGCCTCTGAGCCAATAGCAGACTTGCAAGGAAACACCTCGCGAATCCCATAACTGCCAGGTGTGAGGCAACAGCCAATTAACACACAGCTGAGGCTCCAGTATGCAAAGGACTGAGGAGTCTAGCCTGCAGGTCATTGAACTCGCGAATTTTTCCTATCCCTAGTTATAGAACAGCAAAGTAAGAAAAAAAAAACGTAATTTTCAAAACCGTTAAGGTAAACTTTTGGCAATTGTTTACCAGTCTTGTAAAAACCATCTACAACTTTAGAATTAGTATGAATTTTTACAAATCTCCTCTCTCAGCTTGTGTTACGTAACATGATGCTACAACTCTGCAAGCCCGCTCTTTGTAGACTTGTGGACGTTTAAAAGTTGTGTTATAGGCTCCTGGTTTGGGGTAAATCTGACTATAGTCCATTCCCGATTGGAAGCGACTTATAAAAATCAACCTTTGAAAAAACGTTCTAGGCAAAACATGTCAACCTGTTTTTTTCAATAACATGTATTCCACAAATATATAACACTGTGGTTTAACTTTAGAGTACTGTATTATTGAATAAATGAAACTTTACCTTAATATATTCTATAACTTGTAATATTTATTTCTTTTTTTTAAATATGAATTAACAACAGCGAGAGCAGCGACGTGTTGGCAACATCCGGTAAGAAATAGTTCACAGTTAAAATATTATTTTAACCTCGTTTTTAAGTATACTACTTGTAAATTAAACGGTGCCTATTGAAATATTGAAATATTTAGGTAGACCCGATGGCAACATATCTCATTTCTGCAGTTTGAAATTACAGCGGAAAATATCGTGAGTAGGCCGTAATGGTACGGTGTTGTTTTATCGAGCGAGAGCAGCTTTGAAGCAACTGTCTGCTGAGCAAGACTTGGCTCTTTCTCTCTCTCTCTCTCTCTGTCTCTCTCTCTCCCTCTCTCTCTCTGTCTGTGTATTTTTCACACTCGGGAAGTTCCACTTCGCTAGTACGCGCTCAAATTGTACATGTTTTCAATTTTAGCATGTTTCATACTTATTACAGCAAAATAATGATTTTTGAAATTGTAATTTACAACTGAAAATTTATTTTAATGTTTGAATACTTATTTTAATATATTTAGATATGATGGCGGGGCAGAAACAAAGTGAAGTTGGCAGACGTGGCGAGCAATGACATGGCGTGTTGCTGTTTTACCAAACGAAGAGTAAATTATTCTTACTCCGAAAAATACTTCAAATTACCACATCACGTTTGTAGACGTTGTGTTTATTAAACCTACCTAGACAAGTTACGACGTTGTGATAAATCTGTGTTTCCACGACAGTAATAAATATACTGTTACGGTGTGTTTGGTTAACCGCTGCGAGTGAAATAGCGTGACGTGGCTGTTTGGTGATAGTTACGCTGGATCTGTGGGTGTGCGTGATTCCAAATATTTGATGTGGTCTCTTTATACGTTGTAGATGTGAACTGTTTTTATAACGAAGTTATTTATTTACATCCCCGTATGTTTATTTATCACAACGTTGTACCTTTGCCCTGGTGGGTGTTTGAAACACAGTCGTGTAACGTGATTTACCACCAATCAACAAAATAACCAAGCCCAGCCCCAATAAATTTCAATAAACCTAATACACAGTAAGTAGCAATACATATAAATATGAGCGAAATAAAAGTTACGGTAGGCTTATTTGAGTGCATGTTCACCGCTTTATTTTAAGTTTCTATAACAAAAAATGAACGACACGAGTTGCGTGCGTGATTTGAAAGTCGCTTTTTCGTTGGACTGTCTATTCCTTCGTTACTCGAACTGAGGCCGTCCTTTTAAAGAAATAACCCAACATATATCAATAACAAAAAGTTAAATACCACAATTCATTACCCCGTAGTTGTAACAGTGTTTAACACAGTCGCGGCAAAATATTAACGTGCATTACGTGTAATGTGCTATGTCGTGGAAAACAAATACGTTACTATAACGTAACCGTAAGAACTATCGTTAATTGAGGCATTTTTAAAACGCCATAAAGCTGACCTAAATAATGTTATAGGCCTAAACTGTGAATATTCGTACGATATGGTTTTTGAAATAGACGTAAGACAGAATTCTTTGAAAGCTGTAAACAGTAAACAACACATTTGACAGGTATAAAAGTAGAAGTCACATTTCAATGTTTATGCATAGGTGTAGCGAAAGTATACGAACACATGTACACACACAATGGCATGTAAACATTGATTTTGACAAATGCAACATGACAGTCACATGGCAATGTTTGTTTACATTTGGCGGAAGAATACGAAACGGGCCTGCGTTTAGATATTTAGCAGGGCTCCGAGAAAGTTGCTTCCAATGGGGAATGGACTATACTTCTCAGGAAAGATGCCAACGAAGAAATATCCTGGGCTTCAGTGTGTACAGGAGAGTGGAGTACTGTATGGCATGAAGTCCACAGAAAAGTGCGAAATTCCCTTACACTTAGCTATTTGTAAGGCTGCCTGTTTTTCGCGAAAAGATTCTACGACTAGTTGTACTGGAAAACACGTGAGTTCAGAAACATTTTCGATGGTTGGATGATTTGAACTCGCACACGTCTTGAGTATTTGCCAGCCAATCACAGGAGTCCACTGCCAGAGTTACTTAATTTTGATAGACCCAGTCAAATAGAGAATATTTCCTCGCACAACCACCCGGCCAATAGCCAAAGGGTATCTGTATGCGTTCAGTTTAGAATGGTGTCTATCTCGCACACAAATAAATTCGCGAAAAACAGGTTGCCCTTGCCAAACAGCAAGGAAGGGAAAAAGAGATTTCACTGCCAGACTGAACCTCTTTGCTTATTACCTCTCTACGATCGGGCTACTAACTCTTCACTTGTGACCAACATAAAAACAAATCATTATTTTGTCTTTGCTATTTTATGACATTAAGATTGATAAAATATAATTTTAGAGGCTATGGTAAGGATTATTAGCATTAATATTTACCAAACTGATGTAATTAAATTGGTTCGTTTTTTTTTTTACTCTGCAGGGCGGTACCTATAGTTGAGATTCCCAGCAATCCAAAAAGTTACGTTTCGAAAAAAAAATTGGTTTATTTTGACAGTTAACTGTAGTATTTGAATAAAAGAGACACATATTTAGGTAAAGTATGGATTATTATAGGAAATAATTGAACGTTCGTAACCAGATAAACAGCTCAAACATAGATACCAGTCAAAACAAACAAAATTGGCTTAGAAACTTACCTTTCTGGATTGTTGGGAAAGGTGAAGCATTTCATTAGTGTGTTTGGCTTAGAATTTCCACCGTGAGGAACCCAACATGTAGTAACACATTTCTTTTTAATTTTCCCCATATCTAAATGGGAAATCAATTCAATTAACGTGTGAAACTAGTAAACAACTTGATCAAGAACGCCAACTTTATGGAATAATTACAACATAGACAATTGAAAACATTTATTAAATAGTTTGCTTAATGGTAGGGATAGGAAAAATTCGCTAGTTCAATGACCTGTATGCTAGACTCCACGGCCATGTGTATACTCGACGCTCAGATGTTGGTACATTGGCTGCTGCTCCAGAGAGTAGCCAGTGTTACCTCACACCTAGCAGTATGGGACTCGCTAAGTGCTTTCTTGCAAGTCTGCTATTGGCCCAGAGTCATACAGGGCAGGTATAATAAACTGTGATCCAGGGGTGACCACTTGAACGCTATTCCGATGAATACAGTATTTTACAATTGAATGACTTTTCGATGTTGGTACAAACGGAATTGTTAGTGCTCGACAAGATCAGCGAAAGCCCTATGTAGTGATTGGCCCCTGCTATCGGTACAGAGTCTGTAACAAGCCGTCATCACACTGCACGTTTGGTGTCCATCTTGTGCTGAAATAAAAGTTGCGGAGATCTGCCATCCCTAGTTAGAGGACTGGCGACAGCGGTGACACAAAGTAGATTGTCCTCGCCTCGTCATACACGTATCATCGCCATGCGTGGAGGGGAAGGAGGCCGTAGGGGCGACGTCCGTATCCGCCAGTCGCGGGTGGGTCGACCATGTCGCCTTCAGGTAGTTGGGCGAGGGGATGTAGCAGGACGTCACGCGGCTGACAGACTCCGGCGACAGGAAGCCTCTTGTCGCTATCTGCTCGCCGACTCTCGGGGCGCTGACAGGCGGGGCGGATCCCACCCCTGGGTGTCGGAGGGTGGTTTGAGGGGCGATAAGGCGGCCCGCGGGGTCCCGCGACAAAGCCCCGCGACGGGGGTGTCCAAAACACTTGGTGGCGACAAAAGCCCCACTCCCCCCGAGTCGCGACTTGCGCGGTTGCTGCTCGGAGCTCCCCCACGCGGAGCGGCCCCGAGCGGGCTGGCACACAATTTCGGTCTGTTTGACAGACAACGGCCGGAAATTGGAATAAGAAATTCGGGCGTAAATGAAAGATAGCGCGCTGGGGCCGCCGCGTGCAGAAAGAGGAGCGGTTGGTTTGGGGGGGGGGGGGGTGAGAGGAAATTCTGCTCCGAGCCTCCGACGCTCTATTCTTGTAGTACAATCACGACTCCGGAGAAGTGCAGGAGGTGTGCGGAGGGTTGGGGGGGGCGAACACCCTTTTCCCTCCCTCCCTTCTCTCCCTCTTCCAACCGGCTTCCGCTGCTCCAACAAGAAAGGAAATTACGTAAACTATTTTCGAATAGAGTCGTGCGGGGAGCCTTTTCGGGCGATAACGTTGGTAATACTGTGTAACGGGCCTCTCCCTCCCCCCCATCCCGCTTCCCATCACTTCCATCCCCTCCCCCTCCACCCACGCCATAATAGGCGGCGACATAAGGAGGGTGAGGAGCCTGACTGGGTTTGGCAAAATGGTAAAAGTAGCGTCGTCGGAGAGGAGGACGTGTACACACACACACACGAACGTACACTTCGAGCGCGTGCGCAGAAGAGGGGAAGTGAAAAATGTGAGCTGGGGCAGAATATCCTTGCTCCGTCTACTCACTGTATCTCAGTCATGTGCGTACAGCACCCGTACACGCCACTTGCAACACAATTCATCTCGAGGGTTTAAATCTGGGGGAAAAAAATTAAACTTCAGTTGTAACTTCTATAGACTCCGTCCAGACAGCAGTAGCCTTAAATACGACAAAATGTTATTCTGCCAGTGCTGATGCACAAGCGCTCAACAGAATTATATTATTTTTTTTAGTTTCATTAAAAACATGACCTTACCCAAACAATATTGACTAATTCCATTGAGTTTTGTTTTAATTGTTGTTTTTAATATCCGAAAAACTGCTGTAGTCTCTTAATTTGTATTTTAAAAGTGAAACACGCCAGTTTCGTGCCTCCCATGAGTTTATGTCATTTAAACTAGTTTAATTCGTATCGGGATCTGCTGGACGGAAAATGCATAAGGTATTGTGGAGTCGCGTCTTGTAGTAATGCCAAGTGTGTCTCTGGAATACGTAACTAAATTTTGTCTAAATATATATCCGCAAAATTTCCATCCGGCAGGTAAAAGGCGCTCAAAATTTTTGGGACGAAGAAGACAGGCAAATGTTTTGTCACAGAATAATTACGCGCACGTGAGTGAAATGGTGGTTTGTATTGCGAAGTCCAGCCACACGCTATGGTGAAATGGCCTCACCGGCCAGAAATATGGTGGAATGTCATTCATCATTCAGCTACTACATACCAACATGCCAAACGGCTTACCGACCAATAGAAAATATCTATCATAACGCGCAATAGCCAATAAGACTCGATGCCCGTTTCCCTAGCTTTACATGACCAATGAGTAGGGGCAGTGATATATCGCGAAAAAATTCGAGATAAGTTATATTTCAAAACACTGTACAGTTGTTTACCTTTCTCAGTTGGCTACACTATCATGATATTATAAGTACGCGAATCACTATGGTTCACTGCCAAAGTTGTTGAATTCTAATTGGCCCGGTTAAAAACTGGAACAGCTTCTCATGCAGAGGGCCACCAATGGCAAAATAAAATTTCTGTTTGTGTTTAGAGTATTGAAGTCTACCATGTGCTCAGATTTTTTTTTTCGCGAAAAATCACTGGTTCTACCAATGAGCGATAGAGAAAGCTTACATCAAAGGAGGCTATTTCGCCTCTATATATAGTCTATTTCCAAATTATTCACACTTTTTGAATCAAACTTTTGAAAAAACATTCAGTATATGACACATTTGGTTGCTTTCTAAATATGTCATCCATCACAAGCGTTTTATATTTTTCTTAACATTAAAGTATCATATTTTTGGTTATAATGAACTTTTACTTTTACTCTATCTATAAATTATAATATTTCATTTACAACTAATATGAATAAAGACAGAGCAAATAGGTGTTTCAGTAAGAAATAGTTATTGTGTAAAATATTGTCACGCGCTGTAGCTCGCACTGGCCGCTAGCTCCCGTTATGCGCGGTCCGGCTCTGTGGAGGGAGAAGTGAGGGTGACTCACCTCGATCCTCCCTTTTTCCAGGCAGACCCGCTCGCTGCCTCGTCTCCTATCGGGCAGCCTGGCAACGATTGACAGCGGTGACCTAGTTGGCGCCACAGTCCTTCCTCCTCCCCCCCTGCTGGAGAAGCCGATGAGTTTATAGGAAGCGCGAGAATGTTCTGGGAACTAGGACCCTCGGCACAACGCGGCATTTGTAGAAATTTCTGGAAGAAGGCCTACGACCCTATGAATGCAAGCCACATCTGGATTGTCGGGAGCCTTTGTGGAAGCAAATAGGCTGAGTGGGGTAATCGTGCGACGTGACGGAAGACTACGGGAGATTGCGAGACGGCGGCGGACGAGGTGTTAGTGGTGTGAACGGACGAGAGGGCGGAAAACCCGACGAGTGAAAGCTACTGTGCATGAAGGCGCTCGGAGAACTCTAGAACATTGCGGACTGGTGGGATCTGGACTAGACTTAGGTGGGCATACAATTTTTTTAATAATTGAATAGGTTTTGATATGCGATCTATAGGAACAGATTTTTAATTATTTTACTACATTAATTTCTTTGAGATAGTTGTAAATATTATTGATTGAATTCATCAATTGTAAACAGAAATTAATATCAATTTAATGTGCTATGTTGGGTCGAAAGAATTTTGATTGCAGTTATTGTAAATGAAATCAGGAAATTATAATTAACTCTTCCTCCATTCCTTAATGAACTTGGTTTAGCCCACTGACTTTGAGAGAAAATTGTAACTATAGCATTACGCTGAATGCGCACGAATGCGGTGCATTGGCTATATTGTGTAATTTTGCAAGCTTTGTTGGCATTAGGCGGAGAAATATCATAGAAGTAGAACTTTAGCAGGTCTTCGAAAAAGTTGTAAGCAACTGTTAATGTACTATAACTAGGGGTAGTGAAATTTCGAGAAAAGATTTCAATACAAGTTATATAAAAAAAAAAAAAAAAAAAAAAAAAACACACTGTTGGTTATCTCACGTAATTTGATTGGCTGCATTTTTTTTTTCATGATTTAGCTGTCTACACACGAATCACGTAGGAGCCGTGCCGATGTTGCCGAATTCTGAGTGGCCCGGTCAAGTATGAACACTCCTTCTCAAGCAGACAGCAACCAATGACAATAAACAAACTGCTGTTGGGTGCTTATAGTGTTGAAGTCTACCATGTTCTCATATTCTTTCGCGAAAAATCACTGGCTCTAACTATAACTAGATATTCTGTGGTTCCGCCATACTTTGAGTTGGCGAGGTCTCCCTTTTTCGTTGCAAAAAGCGGAAACTACGCAGACAAGTATCCAAGCTTTATTATGCCAATGTTTCCCGGCAGAGGTCGGGCCAAGCCTCATCACCACGTCTTCCCAGAACCAACCCCCAACGAGTAGAGACATGCAAAATTCGCGATTTTATTTAGTTATTTGCTAGACCTCACTTCCCTGTGCCTATTTGAGGGCATCATACGAGTCATTTGCCTGTATGATCTCTGAACCGGAGATTAGTTGCTCAACCTTTAAGCCTTTTCTATTGGCTCAAAGTATTCTTGGGACAAGCCACACAAGTTGCCTGCCAATGGCAACAGTCGATAGAACATACAGAATCTTGGAGTTTAGTCTGCAGCCAATTAATAACGCATATGTAGCATGTATGTAAAGGCTGTTCATGATAAAGTCATTGTTACTACTCGAATACATTTTAACGGGCGCAGTGAGTGACATGTGCCCAGTAAAGTTGATAATGAAGGATTAAAAGTAGTTCGGTATCTCATCGTCGAATAAAAATTTTAGGTAGCCATTTGTGACAACTTTAATTATTCCTTTCTCCTTCTGTTATTTTAATGCATAGAAATGTGAAAATGAGCAGATTTTGAAGATATTTACTTTTCTAATAACTTGACAGTTTCACTTGACGGACGCACGAGTAAAGTGCAGAGGCCCGCGGCAATGTTAATCTTACGTAAGGCGGAAGAACACACAACGTGCATACAAGTAGATCTTAAGCAAGGCTTTCAAAAGCGATCATTTTACCGCGAACAGCCTATACCAATGGCCGCGGGGAACCTGTTTTCCCGCGAAAAGATTTCAGGACAAGTTGTGTCCCAACGCACTTTAGTTCAGAACCACTTTGGTGACTGGATAATTTGAATTGTTACGCGTCTTATCTGTCTGCCCGCGAATCACGGACGGTCACTATCGGACAAACATAATTCTGATTGGCTCATTCACCTAACAGTCAAACGAAGACTGCAAGTGTACACATACGGTATTGCAGTCTTTCCGCTGAAAACACGTGACCACGCCAGTGGTTCATACATGGAACACCACTTTACTTCTTAGACTCTATATCTAGGGACGCCGCACTCCAGACCTACAGTGCACCAACCGACTGCGCCACAGGAGGCCGGTGGGGATGTACACGTATAGTTAGAATATCGGCCGTTTATTCTCAATTTTTAAATCAAACCTTTGAAAAATCTCCTTATGAATGGCGTATTTCCTTTCTTCCTAAATATCACAAGCGTTTTATGCTTCTGCAAATAAAAAAAGTACCTTATTTTTGTTTAAAATGGATTTTCGCTTATAGTTTATTTGTAATTGTAATTATTCATATATAATTAATATGAATAATAAAACGGATAAAAAAGGTGTGTTAGTAATCCTTAGTAAGAAATAGCTCTCGTGTAAAATAATATTAAACTAATCGCGTATGAATACGGTGCGCTGGTCCTTTGGTAGTTTTCTAGACTAGGTTTAGATTTTTTGCATGAGGCGGAGGAATATCCTGGAAGTAGAAGTTTAGCAGAGCTTCAGAAAAGTTGGAAGTATCGGTGAATGGACTATAGGCGGGGGCCTTAACCCTTTGAGAACGGCACACACTTCCTGACACTTAAGACAAATTAGGAGTGAGTCACCTATATCCACTACTGCAAGAACACCGGTTCTGTTGGTGTCTGTGTTAGAACTCACCATCCTCCTATTGGTCCATACCACACCGGACACTACCCTGTACTCTACAGCGTTCATTATTGGCCGGTCATCAACCAATGAGAGCCGAGCTGATGCTGACCTAGTCAAATGTACTTTATCGTATAGAAGGATTTACAAACAATCATGTCCTTTTGAGTGGCTATAAAAATTAATTGTATCGTTAGCAATATCATTGTTACTGAGCTGTCGTGTTAAAAACTAGCCGAACAAAGACTGCACATCCATGCGAGTTTCATTCTGAACAACAAAGAAACTTTCAATTTTAGCTTTGCTCGAGCTACACTCGTGCATGGTCTACAAAGTGTTAGCCAACGAACAATGGTTCACAGAGAAATGTGATGTCCAGCCAGCTGACTAGCAAACGTGCTGGAACCCCGGGGGTTCCCACGGCAGATGCGCCTCTGTATGACACGCTGCTCTGTGCCTGCCGGACGATGACGAGGGTGGACGACCTCCCGACAGCGCGAGTGTGTCGCTGGCCGCGGAAGATAGACCCTCCGTGGGCATACCGGGCGCGGCGCCCGGTGTAGCGGTTCGCCCTGCGACATATCCGCGGCACATAAATCCTGCAGGGGTAGATGTCCCCTCCCCAACCCCTCACCGGCCTCGTACTTCTTTCTCATTTCCTATACACGCGCGGGGGTAACCCGTCGTGGCGGGAGACAGAGGAAAAAAAATGACGCCTCGGCGTGCCCCTCTGGTCGTCGGCGGAGGTTCATATTATCATTTGTTTCTCGAGGCGGGGAAATAGGAAATGTGGTTTTCTGACGTGCGTGGCGCGGGGGTGGTAGAGAAGAAATTTTGTGCAAAAAAAAAAAAAGGAGGGTGGTTTGTGGAAGGGTTAGGAAAGATGGGGGGTGAGAAATGTGTTGCGGGTCCGATGAACCGTGCTGGCTCATGTAACTCCGGCTGCGAGGGTGTAGGGGGATGAAGGCAGGAAGCGAACCTTGCGGCCAAAGTGAAAACCTCCCTCTACCCCCTCCCGGCCAAAAACCACCTCTCCCCGTTGCACAAACTAGCCGGCAGCCCCTTGACATCGAAAGAGCAATTTAGATAACCACCCCCTCGTACAATGGATCGTTTTTAAGGGTGTTGCGAAGCTCGGGTGAGGGGCGCCCAAGGGTTAGGGACGAGGGAAGGGCCTGATTGACTAGAAGACCGATAAAGACCCTTCCTCTCGCCCTTTTACATCGTAGCTTCCTGAGATGGATCCCCGTGGTGAAGGGAGGGGAAAGAGGGCGTTGGAGGGGAAAGAAAGAGCGAAGGGATGAATCGAGAAGCCTGTGGAAATTTGACGTGGAAGTTTAACCCCACTTCAACCATCGTATCTTCTTCGCAACAGACCCCCCCCCCCCGGGCACCTCGCTCATAATCGATACGTATGTCGATATAATGTGTCGTTACAAAACGCCTATTAGCTCGCCTCGATACGAAATTACGACGTCAAGGTCCTGCCGCAGGGAGAGAGAAAAGGGGGGGGAAAAAAAATTGCCGGCGAAAAGGAGGGGGGAAAATAGAGAGAAGCATCGCTGTGTGCTGTTGATTAATTTATCAGTCTGGGCCAAGAGCGAAAGCGAAGGAGGAACGGGGTAGAAAAAAAAAGTGCGAAGCATATTGGAGGAAAGCGAACAAAAAACGGCGAAATTAACGACGGACGCCGATAAGTAATGACTAGAGTGGCAATAAAACTATGGTGTTCGTGTCGGAATGAATTTGCTCCTGACAGGTTGTTTTTAATTGGATAATTAACAAGTTTTCATTCAAAAAGGGTGAAATGAGCTTTCCAGAAGAAGAAAACGATTTTATAGTACAGTAAGGTAAAATAAAACTTCCAAATTATAACGACGCTGCAAGGGATACCGAACGAATTTTTTAACCTTTTTCCAAATGCCTTTAGAACACTATTCGTTAAAATTTCGATTGTACTTTTTTCATATCATCATCTAAACAGTTAAGGATTTTTCAGGCTTATTACAGCTATAACTGTCCTAAAATTGAAGCACACTTGTTTACCACAGTTTAGCGTGTATACAATTTTTCATTTCAGATTTCTTATGTATAACCAACTTACAAACTTCTGAAATGTGGAGTGAGATGATAAAAATATTTTTTATCATTTTGTTTAAAGGAACTGGGCTTGACAACACAAATCCTGTAATCATGTCGAATCGAGCTTTGTTTCATTAAATAAAATATTTTCTAAACCTATTAGCTCCAGTTCATAGCTTTTTCTCCGCATTCAATGGGCTTATCATTAATTTTAATACAGGCTGTTCACGGTAAAGTGAGCACTTTTGAGGCTCTATATACTTATTTATTTCAGTCATTTTTTTTATCCTTAAACCACTTTTTAAAATAAATATTGACATATAAGTAATAAACACAGTTCGTATACTCCACCGCACTCGAAAGTTAACGCTCAAGGCTACAACAAAATATATTCATTGACTATTATTCCCAATGAGAGGGTTTTCAAAAGTGCTCACTTTACGGTGAACAGCCTATCGAATGACCATTCTGTGACTTTCGAGTTGCAACAACTTGCCCTTCTGTCGGTTTTATTAATTATGCCAGAGTTTCGCGAACGTTAAGTTCTGCCAATTCACGAGTGGAGATATCGTAGACTTGTTTAACGACACGACGCGCAAAATTATTTCTTTCTGTTTTTCAATAACTTAACTCAAGTCTTTTTCTCAATCTCATAAATACGTGTTAACTCAAAATCAATATAGTGCCCTTAAAAAATAAGTTTCCTTTTAAAAAAATCATATATTTATTTAAACTTTATTAAAAAAATATATATATAACGTAGGTATACTAAGCACACACATTTCCCCATACTTTAAATAAAGACGAGATGTCAAGGGCATGGGTATAAAAAATATTTTTTTTTTTTTAATATTTGTACCAAACGTTGTTTAACTTGTACGTATTGTATGCGATGCCATTTTCTTCGATTAAAAAGAATTTGCACTCTATGTATTTTAAATAATTTAATGCCAAATCCCAAATTCTCCTGATTTGCTGCAGCCATTAAAGCAAATACTAACACGTTATACGTGGAGTGTTTAATATATATATATATATATATATATTCGTAAAGTGGGAAGGAAGCACAGATAGACTTGTAGTTCGAGTTCACCTTGTTGGAGATTCGGTGCCGCGACCAGCCATCATGGTGGTCGTCATAAGGTGCACTGAATATCAACCGTTGTGACAACATGCACAAAACATGGCAAGACGCCATCTTAGAAACAGAACAATGTGCAAAAATAAACAATTCTCCATGAGTAAGGACATGCCAAGTTCGCGTTATTATTTGTAGACAAATTATACTGAAGACGCGCGTTCGCTAGCACCAACTTTGTCATTCGAACACATTTTATGCGACACACTCCTGGTAAATCTGGACCAGTGAAAAAAACACACCATAATGGTGTGCCTGAATCACGCGCAGGCATGTCAGAAATAGATTGCCCTCGCATGTAGGCAACAATGCATGAAACAAATTACAGCGTCTCTAGTATTTGCACTGTTGTGGAGCCTAGCGCCACGCGAAATAAGGACGCGAATGTTGCAGGTCCATAATTATAAATTATACAGGACAGAATAGCATTCTAGTGCCTAATAAAGTGTGACCCAATTACAAAGGTGACTTCAATGGAAATGTGTGCGACGCCTATAAACGGGGACCTCGGTGGCTGAGCAGTTAACCTGCCAAATTGTGCCGTCTTCAGCGCTGAGAGTGTCTGCAATGCCACCTTCAACATCGAGAGGAAGCAGAGAACCCCCTCTTGTCTTATCGATATCTACTTCATTTAGCAAGTATGAAATTCTATCGATTAAATTAATTATTCCATTTCTTACTATTTTTGTAGTTGCTGGTTTGCTTGCATCGACTGTTTTTCTAATTGTTCCTCTAAACCTTATACTTGATTTCGATGGTAGTGTGTAAATATCGAGATTTTGAATTGAAATCCTTAATTCTGATGGAAATGTATACGGATCAACTTCGAATGGTCCATAGATATGTATTTCAGTATATGCGATTGCATCTTCATAACTGATCAGTTCTTCAACATTAAGGATGTCTTTCATTTCGATTAACCATATATCACAATTCTTTTAAAAATATTTCGTAGCCTCGTGTTAACTTCATGGCTAACTTATTTGATGTAAGATTTTGTGCTTGCATTTACGTGTTGTTATACTTCCTTTATTCAAAATATGTTCCTTGGTGACATACTTCTTAAAAGAACCACCTATTTGTGTCCATATTGGGTGTTATACACAATACCCATTTTGATTGCAATGCGCACAAAATTAATATCTTTATATACCCCTTTTTTAAACATTTCTTTGTTTCTAAAATTAATAAGTTTACCATCTTGATTGACAATTGTAACAACTATTTCATCAACACGATTCGCTATTACTGGTAGATATATCAATGTATTTGGTTCTTCATTTATTTTATATCCTGGAGCCACCACACATGTGGATTCATTGTAGTGTATTTGTCGGTTTCCCATTCAAATATGAACTGCCTACAATATTAACAAATATACAACATACATGTACCAACAATATATTAACAAGTTTGGAAGATTTGTGTAATTCATTAGTGGGATACACTTTCCATTTGTAACCTAATATATTTGCAATTGAATTATCTTCTGAGAAATCGATATCAACATTACAGAACATCGCACTACTAAACATATTTGTATTTCCATGTAATTGGAAATGCACATCTTTAGTAATGCTGCTTTAATGAACATTTCTAAGTCGTACAACACATAAGATCCTATCTGTATCACAATCTTGTAGATTTTTCCACCATTGTTATCCATAAATGATTGGTTGTACATATCAGTGTTTGGTATGATGTAAGTAATGAATTCGATTATACTTATTTGCCATTCTCCATTAAACTCCAAAGCTGGCAAATATACCTCACGAAATTGTGATGGATAATCACTTAATATCAATGTTATTGACATAATTCTAATATGTTTAATATTGCACTTACTTATATATACTATTTATATACATATACCTAGACATAAATGTACACGATTGTATTTCGTAATTGTTCCATTTGGTAACTGTACCTTTATTGTGTGTTTTTTGAGTAATTACATAATTCAATTGGAGGATATAAATCACCAAAACTGTCATAATACAAGATTGATTTACATTTTTTATTAATGATAACCAATGTGTTCCTTCATTTTATTTCGAATCTATATCAACAATTATACATTCATGGCTATTTGGTTTCTTTGGTAAATCATCTCTCATATACACACCTAGGAAATAGGGAATATCCAGTTTCTTTAAAAATACATTAATATCTTTGTTTTTTAATGCATGTTATAAAAAACATTTTTAAAAGATTTTCTGCATTTTTTCCCAAATTTGGAGTTTTTTGCCCGTGTCCAAATTTATAGGTTTTCAAATACATTCCTTTACCCTTTGTTTAACTGTTCTACTGATAGTCTTAACTCTTCCGAGGATTGATCCAAGAGCTGTTAATGATGGAAATAGGAACATAATGACTCCTCCTTTCTTTGTTTTTGTTTAGTTTTACATTTTAAACCAATGCCTTTTTTTTAATCTTTGTGCTCATGACTTTGTCAACAACCCAAGCACCTAGCTTTTCACCAGTCCATGTAGATGGATTCTTCCTTATATTTATGCTTTTTCATCTAGAATTGCATCTTCTATATGTTTTCTTTCAAATTGTTTGTTCGATCATAAACTATATCATGTTCTTTACAAGTGTTATCCAGAGAGTTTATTCATTTATCGTTCTGTGCCAGAAGTTCTGCAAGTTAAGTACTAGGTCCACAATAATTGTATTTTGGGAAATGCAACTCAAATGGTAATTTATCAATCTAAGATATTTATTCTAAAACAATACAAGTGAAATTTTCAATGATTAGAGAGTATTTTATCTCTGATTGAAGAAACCCTCTTACAAATAAAGAAGATATTGTGCCTCCAAATGAAGCATTACCCAATTACCCAATTTTTGATGATGTTTGGTGTGAACCACAAGGGTGAAATACAATAATATTTTAGTTTGGGTGGACATTCAAACAATGATTGTTTTTAACTATCACAAAGTTACTCGCATATTCCAAAACCTAATTTTCATGATAATTCAAATATGATAATAGTGTTTAAAATGGCCAGTATGATCCTGAAACATAATTACAATGAACTTTTTTTAGGCGATAAGACATTTACAAAATTTAAAGATATGTGTTTTAACTGTTGGAAAGACAACTATGGTTTTTTGGTGATCATACCAATGCTTACTCTATATAAAGGCAGATATATGTCTGGTTTTGATAGTTTTTTTACTTCCTGAGCAAGAATAATGAGTATTTCAAAGTTTGGACATAGTGGTATAAAACACAATCATTACGGTAGTTGCTTAACCAAAAATCCCTATGGGAATTGTGATTTGAATGGACAATTACTATGTAAGGTGGGTATGGCCGTGAAAGATATTAATGCAGTAAATAAATGCTACATGGAAGACTTAAACACAATCACGCTAAACGTGTTTAAATTGCAATCGAGCAATATTAAAAAGTAATTAATAAAGTTAGTTGATGGGAATGATAATGCTTATAAACACATGAGTGTAATTGCAAACAATTTAAGCAATATTATTAATGATGCGAATAGTAATGAATTTAGAATAGAAGAACTTTTAAATTGATTTAGTAAGGACCTTAATGATACAACAAAAATAATTTTTACAACACAAATTTCAGATATGCAAGATAATTTAAAACTTATAATTAATGAAGTGGTATGTGTCAGTGTTACAAAACAACTTGACACATGAATAGTAGTGATAACAAAATATATAAGTGATGAATTGATGAATAAAAAATATGTTTTAGTTACGCAAACAGATCTGAGAAAACAAAATAATGATTCGGGAATACAATTTACTTATTTTGTTAAAATATATCTACATTAGATGCTGTTTTAAATAAAGTCGATAAGATTGAAGAATCACAAACTAATCGATCTAGTGTACCAGTTAGTCGACCTACTGCAGCAGTTCGTTAAGCAACATCTTAATTCATGTATAAATATCTAAAATTTAATGTAATATAATCAAATATGTCTGCCTCTACTGTGAAGGAGAAATATATACAAGCCAAACAAGCCCATATAGAACAGGATGTTTTAATTGAAGAAATATTTAAACCTGTTACGAGTAGAAAGTATGTATTACATTCTGTGTTGAATTTGCATATTGAAACACCTATGAAAATTAAATCAGAAGAAGAATAAAATTTCAAGAAAAGAAAAAAGCAACCCCTTTCTCATTTAACACATCGTTATTTAGCTTTAAAACATACTTCACCTATATGTGATACGACATTTGGTGTAAATCGAAATGGAAACACATGGTTTCCTGGCAGATTCAGTAATTACATTTTTGTCTGATAACAGAATTAAAATAGGTTAATACATAAGTGAGTCAAGATTTGTTTGAATTATTATTTTCTAATGTTCCAAATGGATATTCGGACACTGATTTGGAGAAATATAAATAACTTCTTCATCGTACGAATGTGAGTAACCATTTAGTAGATTGAAATTATCCGAAACTACATTTACTAGGAGATATTGTCAGAAGTGGAATATATAAAGATGCAATTGACAACCGGTTTTCTCCTATATAATGAAACAATCCCAATGAATTGATGTACAGATTAAAAAGTCTCATCACTTCCAAAGAATCTGGTAATAATTCACATACAAATAAAGTGATTTACATTATTGAAGATCTGAAAGAAGGAGGTTATATTAGCAATGAAGTTTACTAATATTTCTCAATAACTTGGTGCTTCAGCAAGGATAAAATGTCCTAGAAGAAGCATAATTACTAAAAGGTTAAATTTTTTTTCAATCCAATTTGTGTAAAATGACATTGCTTTCCAATTACAATAAGGATTATAAATATATTTTAACCATAATAGATGTTAATTCCAAATATATTTGGGCTATAAATTGGAAGAAGAAAATTGATAAATCATCAAAAGGAAAAAAGATATGTGCTTGGTTTGAAGGAGGGGTTTCTCAAAAGCACACTACTTGTGTTTGAAGAATGAAGATATTAAAAGATTATAATACAATGATTGTAATATTATGATTATAAATAAAAATATTTGAATAATATTTGATGTGTTATTTGATTTATGAAACCTATTGTTATCAATGGTGTTTGGTTGGGCAATTTAATGTGCAATCAATTCGCTTGTTTTTGGATTAACATTTATTTCTCGGAAAACTATTTATTTTAAAAATATTTATAATTGAACTACTCCTTTTAATGGGGATGCATATACAGTTTTCCAAAGTTATTTTAATCCTCGCTTCTATTTTACCAGAAAAAAAAGTATTTTTAGGGAAAACTTCAATTTTTTTTACTAACAATATGTATGACAACGGAAATGGCTTATTGATCTAGCATTAACGATCAGATACAAAAAAATTGAATGAGAGGGGAGGAAAACAAGTGAGACAACAAAAACCTAAGTTGGTGTTCCTAACGAGACTTTCATTTAGTTTCCCTTAAACATTCGAAATGGGTTATAATATCCTATATGCAGGATTGGCTATCAATATTATTATTAGCGAAGCTAATGCTATGAAGTAAATGAAAGTTTAACACCGGAAGAAATTAAATTACTTTTCTAAATATTTTATCAAAGCTATACAACAAGTTTTTACTATGTAATTCTAGAGTTGATAGATTTCGATAGAAGAGGTGATAACAATTATTTATCACATTAGCTAAAGTTATTCGGAATCGAAAAAAATTGCAATTACATAAAGACATTTACATATCTATGGATATTATTAATTTTTTTACTGTAGCTTTTTAATATTGAGGGAATATTATTTTTAACAGCAGGAGTTGGCTAGCAAATTTTATTTAAATGGAAGTAAGACAGGCTCTGGGTTGGAATAAGTTATCTGGATGGGTCAGTCTCCAGGCGATAGTGAAAGTTTGTAGGACAGAGGAGATATAGCCAATTAGGGTCAGCTGAAAGTTGGCCTCGAGCAAATGAAAGATGCTGTCTGGTGTAGGGGCAGAGGGGGGCTGGGATGCAGGCAGGAATGATCTGACGATTTCTCACTGACCAGCACCATGTTAGTTTTATGCCAACCCTTGTCTTTGTTACACACATACATTGCTCTCTCCTCTGAAGCACCTCTTCACAGAGCGGGTCGACGGCTACCAGGGTGCCATGCGACGATCTAAGGGCTAGCAGAGCCACAGCCAGCGAGCTTCACCTCTTGTTAAGCAATATTATCTGCTGTGGGCTTCAGCTATCGTTTTAATATTAACATTTTTATAACTTTTCATTTATCGGGAGAAATTTTTTGTGTGTTAAGCCATATAGAGTTATTTTAAATAGTTTTTTTTAACTGTTTATCGCGTAAACCCCATTTCTGAGCTTGGTTGGTTCAGAGAATTTTCAACAATCATTTTACTAACAAGTACTGTGAATTTCCCAGACATAACATAAATTTTTGGTAACATTATTCGGGTCGATGTAGTACATCCATTATTTTAAATAATTTTAATTTGAGGAAGTTTGATTGCTTGTCAAAAGTGAATTATTTTAAAATACATCTTCTTACAAAATAAAAGTTATTTTCCTCAGGGAAGTTAAATTAATTTATTAGTACATGCATCATTAACATATTTTTGTGTCTGTTCAACACTCTTTTCGTTTAATTGCTATTTCATAAACATTTTAAATGTTTCCACATATCATTCCTTGACTGACCTCCCAGCTGGACAGACGTTGGCCGCGCTTATAAATTCTCTGCAAATCTTATACTGACGCCATTCCTTCACTGAGCTCGCATTAAGACAGGCGTGTTTTGGGAGATGTGCTTTTGCGATTTTATTAACTTAATTCATGTAGTGTAATTTATATATTCCTACCGAAATTTCATTTATTTTGTCACGTAAATCGTATTCACATCTCTTTTTGTTCATTTCCGAAATTTCAGCTTGGTCTATAATCAAATGGAGGCCGACGCACATGCAGGTTCTGTTTGCTCTCAACACCTCATTCAGCTTATATGTCGACATAAGTGGTATATCCAAGTCAATGCTGCAGTAACCTCCCGAGCGAATGTACGTATATTAAAATCACTAACAGTTAACCACAATTTTTACGAAACATTTTCTTTTATATATGCATGTTAATGAATTAATTTCTTTTTAAATAATTATTTAACATGTACGTTCTGTTTCAGAATTTCCTCTATGAGTGTTAACTACGGGTTTCGCTAAGTTTTTATTGCGATAGGTCGCCTGCTAAGCGGTGCTCGAAACAGCTTATAGGAGTCCTTAAATCCTATACTGACATCATTCATTCACCAGCTTCACAGGCAGACATGTTTTGAAATCATTAAAGATAAGTGTACAACACTGAGGCATCAAGTAGTGTAATTTGTACATTGTTGTTGTGTTTAGGAAGGCTGCAGTTTAATTTATATATTCATAGGGTCATTTTTCTTTCGTTTTAGATCCTTAATTAATTTCATACAGGTTACTCATGTAGTTGTCATCATTTAGTGAGTTAGCACTTGTCGACACCAGGAGACTCACTTAGTTGTGTTCATTTGAAATTTGTATTTCCATTAAATTCTCTCGTGTGTAACATCACTGGTTAATTTGCATTCAGAAACAGTCGTCGTTTATTTAATCGTTTCCCCTTAGTTTATTATGTATGTCATTACTAACATACATGACATGAATCGTATCTTTCAGAGTCGCCTATCTCCCAACACCGTCTACGAGCAATATTTCCTCCAAACCCCCCCCCAAAAAAAACTCTTATGACACTCTTGCACAAAACTCAATACATATATACCTCTTTCCCAACACATCTGACCTCATCGAGTGCCAGAGCTCAGAGGGGTCAACATCTGCCAGAGCTGCTCCTCAACCCAAAAAATAATAAAAACAAATAAAGTACAACAAACACTTATCACACAATATTTTTGATTGATTAATTAAATTAAATTAATTGGATCTGTGAAAGTTTCATACAATTTTATCCAATCGAAATTACCCCCCCCCCCCCAAATCGATCGGATTAAGATCGGATGAAGGATAAACGAAAAAATTTTGGTCTGATTAAAATCTGATAACAATTTTTCATCGAGTTATGATCAGATTAAACAGTAACCATTTTGATATCAATTCATATCAAATCGTTAATCCAATTAATAAAAGCGGCATCCCATTCGAGTTAGAACGCCCCCGCACCTACTACTCACAATCCATAATTTCTCAAAATTTGTTTGAGAAAACGGGGTTCTAATAAAAATATTTGTTATAGTTTTCTTATTTCTTTTAAATATAATATAAAAGATGGATATAACTTCTACAGGAAACTAAAGCTATTAGTTATTAACAAGAAAACATGTTTGGAAAAGAAGAACGTGATCTACGGTCTGACAGTCGTGTACTCTTTGAAAAATACGTTGTAAATGCTCGATAGTTAGAGCCCCGAGTATTTCGCGGATTGTTGTGGCATCAGGCTAGACTTGACAGTACTCTATACACTCGAGACATTATCGTTTTCTTATTGGTTGCTGCGATCAAGTGAGGTACTGTTTAACGATAACTCACACTTGCTACTGGCTCACAGTTAAACGGGGCGTGTCTAAACAACTGCCACACACTCACAGTAACTAGAGAAAAGACTAAATGTTTGAAGTCTACCGCGCCAACCAATGAATTCTCGAAATACTCGGGGCTCTATCGATAGCTAAGTCATAAAACTACTTCAGTATTATTATTATTTTAAAACTAGGGGCCCAGCCCGTGACCTTTTTTTTTGTATTGTCACGTGCCTAGAATAATTACCATGTTACAAATTTTGGTTATCATACAGAGATTTAAAAAAAAAATCATATTGCTTTCTATTATATAATAGGACGTTCTGTCTGTCCGTCTTCAATACCTCTAAATCCCTTGAAACTCAACAGGAGTTCTTCAAACTTTGCAGAGCGAATCCTCAAGGTCAAATACAGGTCAAGTTCGAATTTCAGCAAGATCAGATTATGCAATCATTACCTTTTACCCTAAACTTTTTTTTAAATTACTTTTTCCTATGAAAGTTTTGTATTAATGCATAGAGATTATTGCATAGATGTATAAAGGCGATGGAATATTTTTTTGTTTACTTTAAATGTCTCGCTTCAATGTTGAGTTAATTTCCAAGTGGGACCACAGTGGCTCAGTGGATAGAGCGATTCCAAGTGGGGCCACAGTGCCCTAGTGGATAGATATATATATATATCAAATGGGGCCCTATTGCTGAAAATCTAACTTAACCTGTGTTTGACCCTGAGGGTTTCGCTCTGCAAAGTTTGAAGAACTTCTGTTGAGTGTCTTAGAGGTATTAAAGATGGACAGACAGACAGAGACAGTCTCTTTATTATATAGGATGTTAATTGCGAAGATACTGAAAAATTACTATTTTATTTATTTTTCATACCACTCTCTTACTTTATATTTTTGTAGGAATTCTTACACCTAAGGAACCCACCCCAATAGGCAGCTAGCTGTCTACTGTATTGCATGGGATTAAATACGCACCTGGTAAGAAGATTTTCTCTATGGGCGATTTACACGTTTGTTTGATTTTCACGCGAAGTGAGGTGTACGTGGCGGGGGAAACGGGAGATAAGCGCGAAAACCCCTAGACCAGCGGCAATCGTTCGGCGCAGTTCTCACTTGCGAAAATGCGGGTGTGACCTCGCCCGGAATCTAACCTGGTTCGTCCAGATTAGAACTGATGGCTATAGCCTCTCGGCCATCGCGGTCCCTTTAAAGATAGAGTTCAACCCTATTATTTATTGCAGCAATCAGTAGAGGCTGGAATAACTCGTGGTTTCATTTCAGGACTGGCTGGAAATCAACACTGTTCGTTCGTGTTGCTTATGCTATTTGCCCACCCGTTATTTCACAGCTCCTGATCAACTCAGAGCCAGTAATAGACACACAATAAAATATAGACATAATCGTCGTCTTTCACTGAGACAGTCAGAGACCATTGACAAGAGACCTGAAGAATTCGCGGATTCATTTTGGGACAAGATAGAATTCAAAACACGTGTGTTCATATAACTTTAGACATTGGTCCACGCAGTATTGCCGCCGCTGAAAACACTGAGTGCGTATTGAAAGCAAACAGTAGGTTCTAGGCACTTCTAACATGAGAACATTTTCTTTTGTTGAGTGGAAGCATTGCTCAATTACACTGCATCAGCATTACATAAAAACTGACGGTAAAAACAATGTACACTACCAGAAGGTTGACACCCCTATTATTTTCATGGAAGCAAAGGTCTTAATGAAGTTAATTTTCATAGCTTGAAGATCTTGACGACACTTAACACTATACAGAGAATCGCAGTTTAATTCCACGATGTTTCCGATATTAAAAAAAAAAATACTATAAATAAATCCAATTTTCAAGGTGGATATCTCCCTTACGAGTTGGTCCAAGCAGTAAGTTTCATTATGTCTACTCTACTTTCCGCAAGGAATCAAATCCCAAAATATTTCGGGTGATTTTCCTAACCGGCTGTATATGTGATTATGTTGTAAATATAAACATGTGCGGTCCTACGTACACGGATTCATTCAGGTGGCTATAGTATACTATGGTTTACACATGTCTTACACATATTCCTAAAGCTTTAATACAGATGTAACACACAGAACCACAAAAATAACGTCTCGAGAATGTAAGGATCTATGATGTTTACTTTGTACTTCCCAGACAGTTTCGGGTCGGCAGGACCAGGATAAGCAATCACTGAGTGGGAAGTTTTGACAGGGTGCGGGGGTTGTGGTGGCAGCCCTGTCACTCTCCCGCCAACCCCCCTGCCAACTGGTGTGGGGACCACACAGACGTCGTGGCTCACCCCCTTCACCCCTTCTCCTGCCCGGACACCCAACCCGGCCAGGCCGAATTCCTCGGTAGTTGCTATCATCGCCCCCCCCCCCCAAACAACTGCTCCAGAACACCCCTAGCTCTCTACTCACTGTCAACAGGTCCGATTAATTAGCTGAACATTGGATCCTGTACTCGGTAGTCCCTTGGCGCGCTGGGACCAGCCTGGCCTTGCGGCGTGCAATAATCGCCTAAGTCACAGGGAGCAGGCCAGTGGCGGCGGCAGAAATGTTGCGAAGGGAAAGATTAATCGATAAAAATGTTAATCGTGGCAATTTAAGTGATTTTAAAATAACCTGTAAAAAGACATTTACATGACCTTAACCCTTTCAGACCCACTAATTTATTGTTTCAGGTGTTGCAAACAAAATATTTTATGATGCGTGACGTACTCAAGTCAACACAACACTTGTTTCGTTCCCAAAGCCAATGAGCTGTAGGCTATACCTAGACCAGTAGAATTGTTTGGTAAAGGCTGTTCACTATAAAGTGAGCACTCATATGGAATAATAGTAAAGTAATATCTTTAATTGTAGCCTTAGACGTTAACTTTAGAGTCCGGAGAAATACGTATACCACGTTTGTTAATTGCGTTGCAATATTAATTTTAAAAAGTGGTGGAAGGGTTAAAAATTACTGATAGGAAAAGAAGTAACTAGGGCCTCAAAAATGCCCACTTTACCGCGAACAACATACAATCATTTTCCGCAGGTAATATCTAATATCACTGGTAATTGGTTTCGCAGTGTGCAGTGCCAACCAAAAATTACTTACAATATGTACGGCATGTTAAATACCACGTCTGTTTGGTGACCTTCTGAACTGTTGTCACAGCTTCTCACCGCTCGTGGCCTCGCTATGTGGTGACCACAATATGTACGGCATGTTAAAGCCGACAGCGGGCATTATGTAACACAGGTCAACGAATTGAACATTTTACGAAAGGGAAACCAAGTCCGGAATAGCTAGGGTTGTCGGCCCTGAAACGGAGGAAATCGGGATAATGAACAATTCTGTACACCCGAAGCTGCAGAGATTCAGTGCTCAATTTTTTGTCTAGTTGTGGTTTTTAGAAGACGCTCAACGTATGTCTGCAGTGGAGTATGTCGAAAATAATATTTAATTAATTCTGTAAGATTCCGACAGCCATATAAGGGTCACTGTGTGTGGTAATTATTCTACTTCTTGCTCTTAAAGTCGTCAACGTGAAATTTCAAAAGTGGTCATTTTTACCGTGAACCGTCTTTACCTACAAATGTAATCAGTATGTCACTTCCATCATCCCAACGATTCCAAGACTTCGTGGATCACGAAACGTGTTCGAAATGAGGACATCCGGCTTCATTACATAGCGTGGATCTGTGGCGCAGAGATCTGCGTCGCACACTGTCAAAAGCGCCTGATAGTATTGCTGTGCCTCAAGCCGCAGGAAATGTACAGGGCGCATGTAGTCCACCAATCTTGCGTTCATGGCAGACGGGTTGTGCAACTGCATGGATATAATTCTTGGCCCAACATAAGTCATTCGTTCCATAGCGACCAAACCACGCATTCCCACATGGATCTGTGGCGCAGAGATCTGCGTCGCACACTGTCAAAGGCGCATGATAGTGTGCTGTCCCTCAAGCCGCAGGAAATGTACAGGGCGCATGTAGTCCACCAATCTTGCGTTCATGGCAGACGGGTTGTGCAACTGCATGGATATAATTCTTGGCCCAACATAAGTCATTCGTTCCATAGCGACCAAACCACGCATTCCCACATGGATTATGGGGGTTGTGTTTCAGACTCTTGTTACCTTTGTTTGTCATTGCTATAGGATATTCACGGTAGGATGAGCACTTTTGAAAGCCCTGCTTAAGATCTACTTGTATGCACGTTGTGTATTCTTCCGCCTTACGTAAGATTAGCATTGTCGTGGGCCTCGTCACTTTATTCATGCGTCGGTCAAGTGAGTCTGTGAAATTATTGGAACAGTAAATATTTTACAAATCTGCTCTTTTTCAAGCACTTCGATGCATAAAAAAAAAAAAAAAAACAGAAAGCGAAAGAAATAATTCAAGTGATCAGAAATGGTTACTTAATACTTTTTATTCGACGTTAAGTTGTGGAACTACTTTCAATCCATCGTAACTAACTTTACTAAGCGAATGTCACTCACTGCACCTATAAAAATATGTGCCGCCAGGGGACAGTGAATTTTATATAAGGTTCATTTAAATTGTGCTCACTTAATCGTGAACAGCTTTTAGTTATAACAACTATAGTTATTCTGAAACTCCCTGGAGTGCCCTGAAGCGACAGTAGAGGAAAAGAATTGCGACATGTGCAGCCATATCTAAGATTCTTGCCTGCTGTCTCCAGATGATTCTTGTAACGAGGGAAAGTGGGAGAATGGACAGTTATTTTTTACGCACACCACTGCAGAGACTCACGTCTGTGTTATTTTTCGTCCAATTGTGGGTTTTCGAAGGAGTACAACGTATATCGCAATTGTGTATGTTTAAAATAACATTTTATTCTTTAAGATCCTAACAACAAAAAAGGCCACTTGTTATGGGGATAATTCCATTTCTTGCTTTTTAAAGTTGTCGACGTTAAAATGAATCTCTACTACAGACGTTTTGGGATCATTCGGAAAATGGGTCTCCCAAATCAGAAATTTTATTTTATGGCCACCTTTTTTTTTTTTTTTTTTGCGAAAACTTTTATGCACAGACTAGATTTCAACTTCTTGTGCGCAGGTTTGCAAAATTTCCTTTGGCGAATGGCTGTTCGCCTGCGTGAGAAGACATTTTCTACTCGACTGGGCCAATCATAAAAAAGATAGCCCAACATTGGACACCTGTGATTGGGTGGCAGACATCTAAGGCGCGCACCACAGCGCGATATTGATTCTGAACTAGCGCGTTTTGGAGTTCAACTAGCCGTGGAATCTTTTCGCGAAAAACAGGCGGCCATGGTTATTATGTTTACATACCTGTAAGATATAACCCATTCACGGTAACTTACAACTTTTCTGGAACCCTGCTAAGGTTCTACTTCCAGGATATTCCTCCGCCAAATGTTAACCAAGTCTAGAAAATTACACCAAACGGACAGCGCGCCGCATTCGTTCGCACTAATTGTGAAGGCCGTTCACTATAAAGTGAGCACTTTTGAAATCAACTTTAGAAAAAAGTCACTGCCCGTAACGTCATATATATTTAACGAGCCCACTGAGTGACATGCATTCACTAAAGTTGGTAACGATGGAGGAGAAAGTAGCTACATGTATTAACGCCGGATTAAAAGTGTTAGGTTACCACTTGTGATAACTTAAATTTTATATATATATTTATTTTACTGCACCGAAGTGTAAAATTGAGCAGATTTGTAAAAAAAAAAAAAAAAAAAAATTCATTTTTCTAATAATTTCACAGTTCCACTCGACCTACGCAAGAATAAAGTGATGAGGCCCATGACAATGTTAATTTTACATAAGGCGGAAGAACACACAACGTGAATACAAGCAGAACTCGAGCAGGGCTTTCAAAAGTGCTCATTTTCCGTGAACAGCCTATGGTAACATTTTGCATGAGAACTATTTTCTACTAGGCTTACCAACGGTTTTCCCCTGAAATATTAATACTAATTATAAATAAAATATTAAAAATTATGCATAAGATACAAGGAAAAGTTTAATTTCATAAAAAGAAAAGGTATTTTTATGTTAACAGAAGTATATAATGTTTGTGAAACATGAAACATTTAGAAAACACTCTCGGCATACATGGAGTGATTTTTCAAAGGTTCGTTTCAAAAGTGTGTAGATACCACGAATAGACTATACACTGCCTTTTATGGTATCGAGGTGGGACTGCATGAACATGTGATACGGAATTTATTGTAAATAGCGGAACTGTCAAATATCGACATAAAACTTATTATGTTTTGATACACTGTCTTGCCATGTGTGATTATAGTTATTAAATTAAATTAAGTTCTTTGAGGTAATTGTGAATTGTAATGATTGAAATTTATTAATTGAAAATTGCAAGACACGTCAATTTATTGCGAGATATCGAGATGAGAGTATTTTTTTTGTTTGTAATTATTTTTAATAAATTAAGAAATTACAATTAACTCTTTTATTTAATTACGGCCCCTGTCCATTGATTAACTTGGTTAAGCCCACTGACCATGAGAAATTGTAACAGGATCAAGGAAGTCGGATACCTGGAGCTCTTTTGTCGCGTCTGAGCTCCACAAGTTCTTGTTATAGTGGCAAGTGCAGCACAGCTATAGCCTGTTCGCGGTCTCTTCACACTTTTTGAATCGAACCTTTGGAAAATCACCCTACGTATTCAGTTATTTCCCAAATACGCCATGTATTGAGATCCCAAGGTAATTGTAGCCAGCACACCAAATGTGATAATGCTAACGCCTTGACAGCCCCATGTCCGAATAACCACCAACCATTTAGCAGTTGGTAAGCAATAAGAAAAATATTGACTCGAAATTTTTACTCTAAAACAGGTCAAAACTCCTTTTCCATCCGTAACCAGAGTAAGTTAAAGGCATAGGAGAAATTCTGGGATACTTTGCCACAGGAATAATTTTACGTATTTAGTGAAACAAGAAACGTTTCTGAATCTCATTTTATACAGTAGAAATATATACATCTTTCATAAGTATAGTGCAATTAAATTTTTTTAAAACATTCTTTTCATAATAAAATTTTGGGCAACAATTTATTCCAGAAATAGCTGTATGGGTAATTATATAAAAACAGTTCTCCAACATGATATAAGTAAAACATTAATAACAGTGGCTCACACAAGCATAATTAAACCTTAGGATGATTACATTATTTATATGCCTCGTGGCTTCTTCCAAATATATTTATGGTACATTGAATACCTTATATGTTACAAGAAAATTCACTAAATTATGCCTATAAAAATGTTCATACTAAAAACTTAATACAAAACATGGGGCGCCAAATGCCCATATTTACTTTGCCTAGAAGGGTCCCATAAGACAATACTTATATGATGACGCAGACGGGAGCCGAATATCTCGAGACGGCCCCAGCCTGGCCTTTTTATACATCAAATTTCTACACCCCCTCTCCACAGGGGAAGAAATATCGCAACATTGTGATTCTTATATTCAGTTAACTTATGGCTTAATAGCCAATATAAATTCTTTATTTAAATTGACTCATGTGCAGGAACCAAAAACAGTCTTTTATTTTTTTTCTGGTCTTCGTTATTGTTCGTTGTGCATCTCCGCCGGCAATTGGGGGAGTCGGTGACGTCACGAATCACGTGATCACCCTGCCGGCAGCCAGTTATTTTATACGTACCATTTTCATGGTACATGTACCATTATTAGACCTTGTGTACCACGTACCATAATATAAGTACGATAAAAATTATACGCAGTTAATGACTAGAGACTCGAGAAATTCGTGAGTGCAATGTCAGTCCTATCTATTCTCATACAGATATCAATTGTTTATTGGTTGATTGTTGTGGTAGTTAAAGGCGGTGGTTAGGCGCACAATTTATTGCATGTTTTTTATTTGTTAATTTATCTCCAGGAGGTGTCAGACAACACGTCGACCAATTACAAACGTAACACGAACGTACATCTGTGTGAATTCCAACTTGTCTAGAAATGAACCCGCGAAATTCTCGGGTCTCTATTAATGACTCCAAAATTAAAATAAATGACAATCAGTTTCTAGCTTGCGAACTAAGGTTACTTTTTTGGAGGCTTCGCGATCGAGATATCGAGATCGAAACGTATCAATATTCTTTGAGTTTCTGGCGATGTTCCGTTATTCCCTTTTAGTTTGTGAGTCCATCGTTCATTGATACCAGTCAGGTTGTGTTCTGTATTACGTGCGAGTAATTTGACCTCTTTTAGTTATCAAACACATTCCATTGCTGTGAATGATTATTTGGTAATTTATAAACCACGTATTTTTCAGTTAATTTTTTTAAAATGCGAATATTTAATTTCTATTTGATTTCATTAGTGTAAGATACAAACAAACAACTGTTGTGTAATGAAAAAACAAATTAAATAGTGATTTTACGAGTTCCTTCAAAATGTACCATAATTAGTGCCAGTGTACCATATTTCGAATGCCCCGTACCATAATAGAGCAATGATGATCTAACATCCCTGCCCTCAGCGCTGGCGGCGACACTCGTGGAACTACTTTTGACGTAAGGTATAGGCTGTTCACGGTAAAATTAGCACTTTTGCAAGCCCTGCTTAAGAGCTACTTGTATAAACGTTGTATATTCTTCCGCCTTATGTGAGATTAACATTGTCATCAGTCTCATCACTCTAATCATGCGTCTGTCAATTGAAACTGGAAAATTAATATAAAGGTAAATATTTTACAAATAAGTTCATTTTTACACTTCGATGCATTAAAAAAGAACAGAAAGCTAAATAAATCATTTAGATTATCAGAAATGGTTACCTAACACTTTTTATTCGACATTAAGATAAGGAACTACTTCCCATTCGTCGTTATAAACTTTACTGGGCGCATGTTACTCAGAGCGCCCGTTAAAATGTATGCAGGTAGGGGCAGTGACATTTATCTAAGGTTGATTTCGAAAGTGCTCTCTTTATCGTGAACAGCCTTTAACGCGAGCTCCAGAGTAGTTCGAATGGGACACACTCCGTTGTAAAAACATCGGCCACGCTTATGACAGCAATGTGATACTCGCAACCAAGTTGAGATCTGCAGGTATGACGGTTTATCGCTGGAAAAGCTGACTGTTTGCTAGGATTCAATGTACTGTACACATGTCCGACAGTTTTCTTTTCTTTATTGGCTGTCATGCATGTATGAATCTACTACCCCATTTCACTGGACCAATGAGGGCTCTGATACCAATAAGGCAGAACGTTCGTGATTGGTATGTAAACAAGTTAGCCGAATCAAAACCTTGTCCACCCAATCATAAAATAACAAACTAGCTAGAGTGTTATCGAAAATATGTTGGTTCTGAAATTCTTCGTGTTTTCCCATTATCTCTGATGATTAGAGAACCGGAAATGTCGCGGGATTAATTTGACAACAAGCTAGACTCCACAGTCCTTTGTGTACTCGAGTCTCATTGGCTGGTGATGCGTGCAATTTTCCCACAGACCAAGTGGCGATGGGATTCGGTCCTTATTTTCTTGCAGGTTTGGTACTGGCTTAAATTCGTCCAGGGCGTGTCTTACACACTGCGGACCATTGGAACAAGAAAATTCAATTACATACGTGTTTGAAGTCTAACTTGTCCTCAAACTAATTCACGTAATTCTCAGGGTCTCTACTTATGATAGTATCGCAGCGAAGTACAGGCTGTTCACGGTAAAATGAGCACAATCGGAAACCTTGTTTTCTAATTTCTACATTTATATGCGTTAAAAAATATATAATTTCAGTACTCGCAAATGTCAGCCCAACACTTCTAATTTGACGTTGAGACATGGAGCTACTTTTCTCCCGTCTAAAATAACTTTACGTGGGTAATGCCTGTCAGTAAGCCCGTTAAAATATGCGCAGGGCTTTTTCGCAGATTGATTTGAAAAGTGCTCAATTAATAGGGCTAGGAAAACTTCGCGAATTCATTTCAGGACAAGATGGATTTCAAACTCGTGTACACTCGTCACCTTTGCTATTGGATCAGAGTTTATTATGCACACCCTAGACAACTCTGAGCCAATAGCTGACTCGCAAGGGAACAAGATGCGAATCGCATACTGCCAGGTGTGAGGTAACACTGGGGCAGCAACCAATGAATAAACATCTGTGGCTCGACTGTACAAACAATTGTGGAGTCTAGCCTATCTCTATTAAATAACCGTGAACATAACACATATGTATAGGCTCTTCACGGTAAAGTGAGCACTTTTGAGGTTCTAGTTACTTTTTTTTTTCCTTTCCGCAATTTTTTATCTTCTAAACACGTTTTTAATTAACTCTTTGTAGACTGCGCTCGAGTGTAGCTCGAGCAAAGCTAATTGGAATATTTCTTTGTTCATCAGAACAAAATTCACATGGATGTGCAGTCTTTGTTCGGCTAGGGTTTAATATTACTTCACAAGAACACGACAGCGCAGTAACAATGATATTGTTAACGACAGACTTTATTTTTGTACAGCCACACAAAATGACACTATTGAGTGTAAATCCTTTTATACGATAAAGGACATTTGATTGGGTCAATGTCAGCTCGGCTCTCCATTGGTTGATGAACGACCAGTAATGAACGCTGTAAAGTACAGGGTAGTGTCCGGTGTGGTATGGACCAATAGGAGGATGGCGAGTTTTAACACAGACACCAGCAGAACCGGTGTTCTTGCAGTAGTGGATATAAGTGACTCACTTCTAATTTGTCTCAAGTGTCAGTAAATGTGTGCAGACCTCAATGTGATAAATATTGCCATATAAGTAGTAATAAACACAGTATGTATATTCTACCGCATCCAGAAGTTAACGTCTAAGGCTAAATAAAAAAATATTTATTGACTATTACTTCAAGTGAGAGGGCTTTCAAAAGTGCTCATTTTACCGTGAACAGCCAACAGCAAGGTTATTTTTCCAAGGTAGGCTCCAAAAGTGGCCAATCAACAGCGGGCCAGGTTGAATCTTGGGCTGCGACGTCGTGTAAGAGGAGTGATCGCTGGCGTGGACAGTAGCAACACACTGGTGGCAGACGACTCGGGCTACCAGTGTGACGTGGTACCGGTCCTGTGGAGGGTGTACGGGGCGGGGGGAGGAATTGAGTCCTCTCCAGGGGCGGTTGGCGGGGGCCGGGGGTGGAGAGATGCCACCTCCATCACGAGCCACCGGGTCTGTGCCGCGACCACGCGGCCCGCATTTAACAACCCCTGCTGCCTCGTCGGCAGCCCCCAGCGAACAAGCGCTGGGCGCTCCTCCGAGGTGGTCTTGAGGATGGAACAGCCCGAGTCCAACCCGACCGGCCTCCCGCCACTCCTCGCGAGCGTCCGCGGACGGGAACCATACATAACTTAGAACAGTCATAACTTAGAAAATTATACAGTATGTGTTTCTAAGTTATGTGTTTCTAAGTTAGCTGTTCTTAGTTATTAAGGCACCCCTCTGACGACCTCCGAGACTGGGGTAAGGTTTCTTCCTCTCTCGTTAGCAACAAAACAAGATTTCTTACTGGAGAGTGAAGTGCGAAGCAGGGATTTGGGCCCCTCTTAACACCGAGGGCTTGAGAGCCGATGAGGGCGAAGCAATTTGAGAACGGAGCAGCACCGGAATGAAAGAACGGGGAAACGGGCATCGTCCGGTACGATCCCCACATGCGTAAAATCCGGGAGCGACCGCGCCGGGAAACGAACCCGGTTCGCCTTGGTGGAAGGCGAGTAGTCTAACCACTACACCAACGTAGGTCCATGATTCGAGGGCTGTCACCTAGGATTTGTGACATTTAAAAACATCTAGATGTGAAAATGAATCTGAAATAAAGTGGTTTGGAGTTTTATTAGCATCGAAATTATTTTCGCGAAAAACAGGCGACTTTTATGATTCTCTAAAATTGTTATTATTTGAATTTATAGACCGAAATAGTTTAGGTTTAGGCCTACGTGAAGGCCGAAAGTTTATTTTCACTACAGATAATCATTATCATTTCAAATCATTACAGTCATTAAGCCATATATAAATTCCGACTTCTATAAAAATGCCTTTTTTGAGTGAAATATTGATAACTTACCTTCGGTTACTCTCATATTCCATCGAATTTATGACTGCCTCTTAACTGACAACTTGATAATAAATTCGAACAACTCAACCAGAAAAACATCGCACACGCGTCGGAAACGTTACTCCAATCAGAGGCTTTTCATTTGGTAACCAAATACGCTGTTCCGAAAAAAAAAATTAACTTTTAACTAATTATGCAGCTGACCCAGAAAAAATAATTTAAATCTAAGTGTACGTTATTATTTTAGATCGTTATTCTCGTTTTACGACTTGCTGCGTTTCCTCGCGCATGTTACGTGCTCACGCCGATTTTGCCGCGTCTAGTATCGCGGACAGAGGATGGACAAACACCAACTATCGCCTCGTCGCCACTGCCGTGGACCGCGCTAAGTTGCAGGTGTCCCTCGCAGGTCGCGCACTAATTGGAACAATAAATTGTACAAAGTTTGAAGCGTCTTTTCTCGGTCATCCTCCTAATGGGACACCGTGGTGACACATAATTCCTCCCAATCATCGGGGGATCTACCCCCCTCCCCTTTCTCATACAGTCCTACTGGAGACAGGGCTGCCAACGCATCGAGATCGGCTGCTGCCCCGAAACACACCGCGTCGGGACCACGGAGGTATTAGTCTATGGAGTGGAAGCCGAGACACGAAAGTGAAGCCGGACAGCAGACTATAATGAAAGACAAGGACAGAGCCAGTAGTGGCAAAAAGGTTCATGTTTAAGGGGGATCAGTCCCCGCCATCTTGGATTTTCACTATTTTTGCCATAAGTTCAATTTAAGAACGTTTAACGAGATTTCTCGCATGACATGACATAGATAATAGCTCCTTGAGTTTAATCAAACGATTACATCTCTATAGAATTGATTCTTGTTCAACTAGTGATTGAAGGCAAGAAATAAATAATTTTTTCTTGCTTTCGCATACAGAAATGGTCCTGGAACAGTAATCTCGGAATAAATGCTGTATAACATGTGCAATTTAATGTCCTGCGCTTTGTCGAAGCCCAAAATAAAATACAAAATCTGTAATGCAATTTACGGCGGAAATTCCGAAAATCCAAGATGGCGGAGACTGATCCGCCTTAAATGTAGTTAAATGGGTGAGTTTTTAATTTAATTAATTCCGGATTGTGGCAAAATATTGTATAGCATTTTGATGCACAGGCTTATTTAGGCCACGTACATTTGAAAACATTCCGCAATAACAAAACGCAATAATTACGTCACTGGTAATACGGATGTAAAATGTAACTTTTGCCACTTATAATATGGCGACTGACATATAAAAAAATTGGTCTGCGCATGCGCAATTGAAAGAAGTCGGACAAGAAATCGGCTCCACTTGATAAACGTAGAGAATATAGGCTGTTGCCACTCCATCGTCCATTACCTCCATGGTGTCCGATTCAATTATACGACGAAGGCGCGCCACATCGTGGGACCGAAACAACCCGAGAGATATTTTTTCTTCTATTATTTATTTTCCCTCCGGATCCCCATCACATGTCACCTCCACGGGTTGAATGAATTAGGCGATGCCTGGGGTCCCCGGCTTATCTGCGCGTCGGGTCCCTCTAACACATTTCGATCGTACCTTAGGAATACCGGCTTCTGTTAGAGAATCGTAATTGTAACAACAGAGATTTTTTTTTTGTAAACGTTTCCTACCTGCAGCCAGTGTTCTGAGAAATAAATGCCATGTGTAGAGATGATGGAAAATCACGATATTTTTTTTCAATCGACATATCTTCTATAACATTCTTATCGTGTTTATTCTTTTACTAGGAGTTAGCACGTGACCGTGTTTTCAGTATGATCACGTGCCTAGAATAGTTAGGATGTTACAAATTGTTTTCATCATACAAAGACTGAAAAAAAAAAAAAAATGATGTGAAACTAACTCAACATTGGATATAGTTCTATCCAATGAGCCACTGCCACCCCACTTGGAATCTCTCTATCCACTTGGCCACTGCGGCCCCATTTAATACATATCTATCCACTTGACCACTGCGGCCCCACTTAACATAGTTCTATCCACTGAGCCACTGCGGCCCCATTTAGAATCTCTCTAGCCACTTGACCACTGTGGCCCCACTTAATTAACTCAACATTGAAGCGAGACATTTAAAGTAAACAAAAATGATATTCCATTACCTTCATATCTCTATGCAATATTCTGTATGCATTAATACAAAACTTTCATATAGGAAAAAAATAATTAAAAAATGAGTCTTTAGGGTTAAAGTTAATGATCGCATAATCTGATCTTACTGAAATTCAAACTTGACCTGTATTTGACCCTGATGATTCTCTCTGCAAAATTTGAAGAACTTCTGTTTAGTTTCAAGGGACTTAGAGGTATTAAAGACGCACGGACAGACAGACAGAGACCGGCTACTTATCATATAGAATGATTGGATTAACAACTTTTGTTTTACTCGGCTAAGTTGTTTGCAGACCAATCACGAACGTTCTGCCTTATAGTATCAGAATCCTCATTGGCCCAGTGAATTAGGGTAGTAGCATCGTACGTGCATGACAGCCAATAAGGCAGGGGGAAACTGTCGGACATGTTTACAGCATGTTGAATCCTAACAGCCAACTTTTCCCGCGACAAATCATCATATCTAGCCATGTGATGCTGATACCCCGGAGGGGGGGGGGGGTAGTATACATAACAACGGGACAGTTCTGTATCCGGGATTCATACTCGCATACCATCATATCTAGCCATGCGATGCTGATACACCGGGGGGGGGGGGGGAGTAGTATACATAACAACGGGACAGTTCTGTATCCGGGATTCATACTCGCATACCATCATATCAAGCCATGTGATGCTGATACACCGGGGGGGGGGGGGGTGGAAGTAGTATACATAACAACGGGACAGTTCTGTATCCGGGATTCATACTCGCATACCATCATATCTAGCCATGTGATGCTTATACACCGGGAGGGGGGGGAGAGTAGTATACATAACAACAGGACAGTTCTGTATCCGGGATTCATACTCGCATACCATCATATCTAGCCATGTGATGCTGATACACCGGGGGGGGGGGGGAGTAGTATACATAACAACGGGACAGTTCTGTATCCGGGATTCATACTCGCATACCATCATATCTAGCCATGTGATGCTAATACACCGGGGGGGGGGGGGGAGTAAGTATACATAACAACGGGACAGTTCTGTATCCGGGATTCATACTCGCATACCATCATATCTAGCCATGTGATGCTGATACACCGGGGGGGGGGGGGGTAGTAATAACAACGGGACAGTTCTGTATCCGGGATTCATACTCGCTTACCATCATATCTAGCCATGTGATGCTGTTACACCGGGGGGGGGGGGAAGTAGTTTACATAACAACGGGACAGTTCTGTATCCGGGATTCATACTCGCATACCATCATATCTAGCCATGTGATGCTGTTACACCGGGGGGGGGGGTGGGGGTGGAAGTAGTATACATAACAACGGTTCAGTTCTGTATCCGGGATTCATACTCGCATACCATCATATCTAGCCATGTGATGCTGATGCACCGGGGGGAGGGGGAGTAGTATACATAACAACGGGACAGTTCTGTATCCGGGATTCATACTCGCATACCATCATATCTAGCCATGTGATGCTGATACACCGGAAGGGGGGGGAAGTAGTATACATAACAACGGGACAGTTCTGTATCCGGGATTCATACTCGCATACCATCATATCTAGCCATGTGATGCTGATTCACCGGGGGGAGGGGGAGTAGTATACATAACAACGGGACAGTTCTGTATCCGGGATTCATACTCGCATACCATCATATCTAGCCATGTGATGCTGATACACCGGGAGGGGGGGGGGAAGTAGTATACATAACAACGGGACAGTTCTGTATCCGGGATTCATACTCGCATACCATCATATCTAGCCATGTGATGCTGATACACCGGGGGAGAGGGAGAAGTAGTATACATAACAACGGGACAGTTCTGTATCCGGGATTCATACTCGCATACCATCATATCTAGCCATGTGATGCTGATACACCGGGGGGAGGGGGGAAGTAGTATACATAACAATGGGACAGTTCTGTATCCGGGATTCATACTCGCATGCCATCATATCTAGCCATGTGATGCTGATACACCGGGGGAGAGGGAGAAGTAGTATACATAACAACGGGACAGTTCTGTATCCGGGATTCATACTCGCATACCGTCATCCGTTATTGTCGCTGCAGTAACAACAGACGTCGCAGATGTTTTAGTGTTAAAGAAACTATAGGCTGCTCACCTTGAATTGAGCAGTCTTGAAATCCCTGCGTGAGATCTACTTGTATGCGCGTTGCGTATTCTTCCGCCGTACGCAAGACAAACAGTGGCGCGAGCCTGACCACACTATTCACGTGTCGGTTAAGCGGAGCTGTGAAATTATTAGAAAAGTAAATATCTTACTAATTTGTTAATTCTTACTCATGTATGCGGTTATAAAGACAGAAATCAAAATTAATAATGTCATCATTCCCAAATAATTACCTAAAGCATTTAATTCACTTTAAGACATGGAACTACTTTTCATCCGTTGTTGGGTGCATGAAGATAAGCGGCCCCGTTAAAATATATATGCAGATAAGAGCAGGGAAGTTTTTCAAATATTAATTTCAAAAATGCTCAGTTTATGTATAAATGTTTTTAGTATAGGCCGTTCACGGTAAAATGTGCATTTTTGAAAGCCCTGCTTAGGATTTACTTGTCTGCTGTAACATAAAATTTTCACTATCTGCACCTATTTGTAATAATTAATGTTAGTTTCACTTATTGGACACCGTCATGCATAATATTTGTAATTTTACCTATGTTTCACATATTTTTGATTTTTCGTAATTTTTATCATTTTTATTTTTGCATTTTTCATATGATTATAATATTTAAACGTAGATGTACGAATGGCAATAATTAATGTCTAATTGAAATAAATAGCTAAATTTTCTTTCGTTTGTATTTTTAATTAATAACATAGTATTTTGCATTATTTTTGCTCTCATATTTATTGTTAATGTTTCAGGAATTTCTTGCATATTTTTTTAATAACTTCTACGAGACCTGCAACTCTATGGAATAGGTATTTAGGCCGTTTGGAGTGTTGTAATTTTAGATCGTTAGTCAGGAAGCCTTGCGATTGGCTAACAGGTTGAAATCCTGTGCTCCGATTGGCTGGAGAACTCAGCATAGGGTTAGGACGCGTGGGCAGTTTGAAAGTTCGCTCTCTCTGCCACCAACCTACGACTGCACTAGACGTAAGGCTAGGACGCTCGTCCTGCAGTTGGACGCAGCGGGGGAATTTAAATTAGAGTTAGGGTGTTCTAGTTTCTAACAGCTTGCAATGGTTTTTGATTTGTGTTTTGCGTCAAGTTTGATAGAATAAGCACTCCGCAGATGTTTTATTTTAAGCAGCTGTTTAGGCGTATAGACCTGTAACTTCCGTGAGCCGTTGTGCCACGTAAAGCATTTCCGCACCCAGATATACATTTTTTTCCTACCTCCGTTCCTTCTACGAGTTATATCGTACTGCCTTCATCTACAACCTGGTACTTAACTACAAAACTGTTCATCAAGTTTTAAATTTTATTTCATCTTGGACTTTGTTACGTTACGCCATGCGTGTAGAATATTCCACGGGCGCCATGTTGACAAGGTGCCTAAATTAAACCATAATTTTACCTGAGAGAGAAAGTCAAGTGTTTTACCGTAATGAGACAGTTACATTTTTTTTTGTGAACTATTTTCAAGACATTATATTTTCGAGAGAGCTGCGTTAATTTCAAGCGCATAAGTCAGACTGTTAATTAAGTGCCACGTAAGGATTTTGAAATATGACCGTTACCCATGACCATTTCCTAACGGCAGCTTAGTTTAAACATTATTCATGTTCTTGCTCATTGCCATTCGGGGATTTTTTTAAATATTTTTCTTCAGTTATTTTTCCAGCTTATTTGAAACAGATATTTTGAATTCGCGCATTTTGAATCTTTTGAATAAATAAGTTTAAGCTGAATTTGACACGCCTGACACGTCTTCTGAATATGCATGTTTCATCATATCGTTCCTCTACACATTTTCGGTTGCAAACAATTTAAAATAGTATGTGTGTAGCTGTGTGCATTAAGCTTCTCAGCTGTATGTGTGGCAAATAATCGTTTGCCAGCAACGAAAATGTTGTCAAAAGTGAGTTTCTACGCACCTTACATACTGGGTCCTAAACTGAGCACAGCCCAGCATAAAGAGATTTCTTTGGAACAGTGTTTATTTCGTTTTATACTTTCTTACCGATTCACAAGTATTAGCAACATACTACTTTGTCATGCGGTGCATAAATTAAAGTTCTGGACATTACACTGAGTTGGCCTCGGTTGTATTTTCTGCACATATTCAGAATAAAAAGTGGTAACTCCTACATGCCGAGTATTATGATATTGTGTTTACTCGAGAGGGCACTACATGCTACATCATTCTAAGAGTGCAGTGCACCACATTATACTGTAACAATGCACATTGTGTTTTCTGCCGCCTTATGGAAAATTCACATTGCCATGGTTATTATCACTTTATTCTTGCGTCGGTCAAGTGCTACTGGGAAATTATTACAAAAGAAAATGTTTTGCGAATCTGCTCATTTATACACTTCGATGAATGATAAAAAAAAAAAAAAAAACTGAAAGTGAAAAAAATAATTTAAGTTATCACAAATTGTTACCTAACACTTTTTATTAGACGTTAAGATATGGAACTACTGGCCATACATTGTTACCAACTCACTCGGTTCGCCCGTAAAAAATATATGCAGGTAGGGATAGTGATTATTTTCTAAGGTTGATTTCAAACGTGCTCACTTTATCGTGAACAGCCTTTAGTAGGGAAATAGTTCTGTGTTGTAGGTGTTGTATGTGCGATTGCAGTTAGTAATTACCAAAGACGGGAAACATTCGTGTCTTCAATGATCTCTAGGCTGGACTCAACAGCCGTTTGTTTCTGTACTGAAGCCGATGTCCACTGCGCATTCGTTGCCTGCCAAGACAGCGGGAAGCGGTGATTGTGTGTGCGCTTTGTTATTTATTTGTTACTGGCTCAGAGTATTCTACGACGTGTCAAGTAAGCCGTGGACCAATTGAGAAAGCGATACAAACGTATGCGTATTTCAAGTTTTATCTTGCCCAGGGCTGTAATCATTCAGCGCGCCCGAATTTCGCGAAAATATTTCCGCACATGCTAGAATTCAAATACCCTACGAGCATTCCAACTGCTTTCTTTTGCTTATTGGTAGGGATAGGAAAATTTCGCGAGTTCAATTACCTGTAAACTAGACTCCACAGTCCTTAGTATAGTCGAAGCTCAGATGTTTGTTCATTGGCTGCCCCCCCCCCCCCCACCACCGCCAGTGTTACCACACATTTGTCAGTGCGGGATTAGCATCTCGTTCCTTTGCAAATCGACTATTGGCGTGGAGTCGTCCAGGGCGTGTCTAATAAACTTGCAAATGTGACTTCAGTGTACACGCGTTTGAAATCTAGCTTGTCCTGAAATGAAGTCGCGAATTTTTCCTATCCCTACCTATTGGCTTATTATCTTTGTGAGAAGGCATTTTATTATTTGACTGGCCAATCAGAATTACGTTACTCCGATACTGTTGCTCTGATATTCGCGGGGATATGCCTAAAACGGTCGTGAACTATTCACGTGGAATTCGGGTGTCCCTAACATTCGTACACGAATGAGAAAATGTTGCATATTTTGATCCACCCATCGATTGCATATCAGGGATTAATTTCTCGCAAATTTTATTTTCAATTCATTGATTGTCTCTTGATTACAAGTAAACAGTCCAGTATTTTGCGTGCAATAGATTCAAGCTGTTACGTATTAGCTTTGAAGTCAATTTATACCCGAATTGGTTTATGGGCGTAGCTAAATAATGAGTCATGATTAGGTAGATCATAACAGTACGAGATGGGGTTTATTGAACATAAAGATTATACAATAACTATTCACGTGACTATTTATAGGGGAAGCTTAAATGGAGTACCAACATGCTAATCAACCCTTTGCGGACGGCATAAATTTACAAGCACCGAAGGCAAGGTTGAAGTTATCTGCCTATATTATCCACTACAGCCATTTTAGTTGTGTTGGTCCCTGTATTTCCACTTAATATCGCCCTAATGGTCCTGGATAAGCTTGACACGTATACCATACTCTTCAATATATATTATTGGCTGGCCGCCGGCCAATGGAATCGCGCGTTGACTGTGTACCAATTAATGTGCCGAGACAGATGTAACAGGTTTAACACTCCATCGTTTTCATTCCAGAAATTATAAGAAAGGACAATCTTATTCTTACAAATTGAAATGTTGGCTAGTTATAAATTTTTACTTAGATTCCGATAGTGTCAAGCGAAATAGTAAAACTGAGAAAGGGTGAGTCTTGTTTCCAAGGGCAAAGAAATTCCCATATAAGTGTAACTCCGAGTATAGCCTATAAGTGCATACTCCTCAAAGGGTTAGTTATAAGTATTATTACCGCACGCCACTACTATTACACTCTAATTGGAAAATCCCCACAGTGTTCATGTTACCGGAGCTTGATTCTAGAAGGTGGTTAACGACGGCCGGACATACCCATCTCCATGCATTCTTGGTCCGCTGCCACGATGACAAAAGACGCCGCTCCCAGTGTTACGTTGGCCTATATCGGGTGTGTTGTTTAATATTGGCCCCATTTGCTGGCCCGTGGAGGGGGTCCCTGCAACTGTCTTTCGCGAGGTGTTATTGCAATCGCGCTAAGGCCTGATCTATTCATAACAAGGCGAAAATAGCAAATATGCTTACGCCTTAAATATATTGTGCGTAAATTTCTGCGACGTATGGTGAAATGTTTTATAGTAAGAAAAGTAAGCATGAAGAGGATGTGTTATCATTTAGAATAAATTCGAACCATGCTGTTTATACGTCGACTACAGTATGTGCTTGTTGAATTATCACGATAAGTGAACTATACGTCCTTGGAGCTCGATCACACTGGAATGAACTATTCGCAAACCAGAACTGCAGCCAAAGTACTCAAATCAGAGTCACAAGGAAGACGCTGACAGCATTAGGCACTGGGTTTTGGTATGTACAGTTCCGGTCAAATATCACCTTCCTGTGCAACATGGACATGATCGTGGATACTGGGAATAAATAGGTTGAAATGTCGTTTCTGTTTATTAAATCACTACACTCAGTATTAGTACACCACTGTAGTCAGTTGTCGTACAAACCAGTGATGAGTCAAAATGCCACATAACTAGGGACAGGAAAATTACGCGAATTGATTTGAGGACAAATCTTCAAACTCTCGTGTATTTGGGTTACTATTGTGATTGGCTCGTATCAGTGGCGTTTGTTCCATAGACGAACATATTGGAAATATTTGACCCTTTATAGTCTTCGCCTTAACTTTTAAACCCACTAGCGATGAACCGAACTCGCAAGCAACAACATGCCACACACTCAACCGCGTTTCTTCGGTAAGGTAAGCATCGTTCTGTTTGCGTCCTCCAGTCCTACATTTTTCCTTAGAAAGTTTTCTTATAATTTGTAATATGCTCACTACATAATATTCATTTTAATTATCATTACATTCTTTTCGTTTCTTTGTTTATAACTAATGTTAGGCATTGCACAACAATAACATGTGGAGGGTAGGCAAAAAATTGCTTACCCTCTAAACAAACTCGCCACACGCCACTGGCTCATATAGTCTATTCACAGTTTCGTCACGCTTTTTGAATGAAACCTTAAAAAATCAAGCCATGTATGACGTCTTGCGGTGTTTCCTAAATGTGTCATTTATCACAAGCATTTTATGCTAAATATTATAAAACAGAGTGCACACAAATGCGACGCGTGGCCCCTTTGGTGTAATTTTCTAGGCGTGGTTAAGCTTTGTTTGCGTGAGGTGGAGGAATATCATGAAAGTAGGACTGTAGCAGGGCTTCAGAAAAGTTGGAAGTAACCGCGAATGGACTATAGTTTAGTATATACGCTGAGAAAGACTCTGGGCCAGTGGTAGATCTGCGTGAATACTATCAGCGAATCCCATGCTGTTATACGGTGTATTTATTATTAATTAGTTCGCGATTTTCCATGAAGCACTCTGCAGGCACGCTGTCTTTTACTTAAATAGCGATGCTGATGGATTTCTTTTTAAACTCGTGTTTAAGTTTATGCTTCCATGAAAATAATTTTCTAGTTCGAAGTACCAAAAAAAAGGCATATTAAAAACGACAGTGGCACAGCAATCGAAATCCGTATCGCCTCTATACTTATGGGCAGGGAAATTTTGCGAGAAGATTTCGACTCAAGTTATATTTCAATACACTGAATGGTTGTTTACCTTACTCGAGTGGCTACATTAGTATGTTACTCTTAGTACGTGAATCACTTTGGTTCCCTGCCAAAGTTTTTGAATTATAATCGGTTCGGTTAAAAACACAAACGAGTTCTCATGCAGAGGACGATCAACGGCAAAATAAAGAGTTATATTTGCGTTTAAAGTATTAACACGTTTTAGACTACGCTCGGGTGTAGCTCAAACAAAGCTAATTTGAAAATTTATTTATTATTCAGAACAAAACTCGCATGGATGTGCAGTCTTTGTTCGAGTAGTGTTTAACACGACCTCACCAGCGCAGTAACAATTATATTGCTAACGATAGAATTTTCTTTTTTTTTATATAGCCTTTTATATGATAAAGAACATTTGATTGGGTCGGAATCAGATCGGCTCTCCATTGGTTGATGACCGGCTAATAATGAACGCTGTGAAGTACAGAGTTGTGTCAGGTGTGGTATAGACCAATAGGACGATGGTGAGTTCTAACACAGACATCAACAGAACCGGTGTTCTTGCAGTAGTGGATATAGGTGACTCACTTCTAATTTGTCTTAAGTGTCAGTAAATATGTGCAGACCTCAATGTGTCGAGACCTGGAAATTTCGCGGGTTCATCTGAGGACAAGTTAAACCGCATTCACCTGTACATATGTATTTTCGGTTCCATTGGTCCATAGTTTGATATACAGGTCCTGAACTACTTTCAACCAATAATGAACCTGCAAGGAAAATAAGAACCGAATCCCGCGCTACCTGGTCTGGCATTTAACTGGAGTAACAGCCAATGAACAACTGACTGATGCACGAGTGCACATAGGACTGCCGAGTCTAGCTTGTTGCCGGACGAATGAGCGAAATTTCCGGGTGTCTGTCAATGTGTGAAAGTTAAACCGATTTATAGCGCCCCGTGCACTGTGCACACGAGTAACACTTCTCTGCTGTCTGATGTGCGCATATACATCTGGACAAATTCCTCAGAGCGAAATCCGGGTGCCCCTGTCGAATAACTTACCTGTTTACAGCCAGGTTACAATTAGTTTTTTTTCTTCTTCTTAACTCTTGACGGCTCTTCCAGATGTCTTAGTCAATCTTCGCCCTTCTTTCTCTGTATCTATGTTTATTTATTCCCTCTCTCGCTGTGGTATTCAGTATCATCGTCTTACGACTCGCCCGCCCAATTAGCAGCCAATGAAGCTTTTACCTGCTGATGTTCTCGTCGTTATGTCCTTATGAGCCACTTTGTCAGCCAATTTGGTCTTTTACATTCCTCCCCACAGCACAGCTAAATCTTTCTAAGTGCTGCCTTCTTTTTTTTTTTGCTCTGCTGTCCAGATCACAGCACTCGGCAGCAACATTTAGACAATATTTGTGTTTGCCGCCAAGCTGTTATTTTTCTTTAGAAAAATTTTGTGGTATTTTAGCACTGCTTCCAAGCTTTCCGCGAGATATTTGAAACGCTTCATCCGCAACACATGTAAATGCCGTTCACGATAAAGTGAGCACTTTTGAAATCAACCGTAGAAAAAAGTCGCTGCCCATGACTGCATGTACTTAACGGGCGCACAGAGTGACATGGACCCGGTAAAGTTGGTAACGATAGATGGAAAGTAGTACCATATCTTAACGTAAAATAAAACATGGTAGGTAACCATTTGTGATTATTTAAATTATTTATTTCGCTTTCCGGTTTTTTTATTTTTATGAAATAGTGTGTAAAAATTAGCAGATTTATAAAATGTTTACTTTTTAAATAATTTCACACTTGACCAACGCACGAATAAGGTGATGAGGCTCAAGGCAATGTTAATTTTACATAAGGCGGAAGAATACACAACGTGCATACAAGTATCTCTTAAGCACGGCTTTCAGAAGTGCTCATTTTACAGTGAACATCCTATATTCCCAATTATTTTTGCCGTGTTTTCTTGTGGGAAATTTTTATCGGCGTTGGTATAATGTGAAATTATTAATCTCAGATTGAATTTCCAACATAATGTCTACAAAAAAAAAATAGTGTAGCACTACTTTTTTAAAAGACAAATTTTCTATCAACATGCGTTCAGCGTTCAGCGACACGGATACGACCGTACTTCGTTGAGAAATACGCGGAGCAGATAATGGCGGGTTTATTGAATGATCTTTTATTACAATTATCATTTATCACTCTCGGCGTGTTCCAAAAGGATGACTTTCTTCATAACTACCGCGGCCGTAGTTCTCAGAAAGGAAATTTAATAAGCAATTAGTTCGAGAGACAGGCGCCTGGCGTATTAAAACCGGAGCAGTGAAATGTGGCGCGGCCGAGGGCGACATCCAATATACGACGGTTATCGGGTTGTGGAATGAGTTAGCGCAGGCGGGTCGGGCGCGCATATTTCTCGCGCACCTGTCCCGGCATCAGCACAGCCGCGCGTGTGCCAGCTATGCCGCGCTACCAACGAATTAGTGGGCCGGACCCCGACTGCCCTGCACGACAACCGTCCAACTGCCAACGGACGACCGACCACCGGATTACAGCGCGCGCGCTGCACTTACGGAAAGCTATAGTACGCGCGCGCTATAATTATGGTACACGCGCGACGTGATTACGGTACGAGCGCGCCGTAGTTACTGTGTCGCAAGACGACTCCACCTTTTGTTCCCCATCAGCTACGTCCTGAAGGCCGTCACATTCTAGACATACTTTACGAGCAAATTTCCACGAGGAAAGAATTTCCCTGCCTTTCATGCGATCATTTGATGGAGGATTCAAAGATGACAAAATCTCTCGCGAACTGGCGCACCAGAGTATCACCGCGCAAATCGTAGAAAAATAACTTGATAGTAAATAACTTTAGCCATACTTGTCACAAGTTACAGTACATCAACTAAAAAAAAAAAACACGCACACACAACAAGGAAATATCATAGAGCAAAGCACATACAACATGGCAGTTTCTGACACTCGTATTGATCTGATCATAGCATGTTTGGTCACATTTCCAACACGAACTTTGGATTTTAATGGAAGAACGAAGGCCATCTTTCTGGGTTAATCTTACACCAACAGGGCGAAGAACTTTCGGAAGTGTACCGAATTATGTATACGGAGGCTGAGCTCTGGACGAGGAGTACTCCAGGGGTACGAAATGGGGGCCACGGTGGTGCAACGGATAGACTACTCGCCTCCCAGCTAGGCGCACTGGGTTCGATTCCAGGCTGGGTCGCTCCCGAATGTTCGCATGTGGGAATCGTGCCGGACGATGCCGCTGGTCGGAATGTTTTCTCAGGGATCTCCCTTGTCCCTCCGCCTCTTCATTCCGGCGCTGCTGCATGCTCATCTCGCCTCGCACTCATCGGCTCTCAAGAGCTCGATTTTACGAGCCACCCAAATATTTTCACTCACTCACTTAAATTTTGCTGGTTTTCGCTATGTAAAGGCTAATAAAGAAGATACATTATAAAACGAATGAGGCAAGCAGTCTGCAATAAGTTTTAAATACTTATTACAATCAGAAAGGGTTACCAACCACTGCTTATTAACCCAATAGGAGCGACGTTCCTGCTGGTTGGGAAGGTTTGGGGGGGGGGAGGGGGCAACTGGCCCCTTACCACACTAAGAACAGTAAAAAAATGTATTTAGTTGTTACAAAGAATTCTTTGGGAACTACTTGCCAACTCTACTGTTGAAATATTGTATATTTACAACACGTTATTTCAAGAAACATACAGCATTTTTTATGTATGTATCTCAGTGTTTACAATAAACTTGATGTCCCCAACACTTGCTTGCTAAAACTCGACATTAATTTTACACATTCCAAGCTAAGGTTTTGTGAGATTTAGGCCGTGTCCGAAATGGCAGATTTTGTTGACAAAATGATCACGTGACCCGATTTTGTTTAGACGTACTAAAACCATGACGTATTTGATAGTTTGGTATTTCATATTTTCTACATAGCAGATGTTAGCAAAAATACAAAATGACAAAATCAGCGGAATGTTCGTTTCGATTTACAAAATATATCCACAAATGCGTAATATAAACGTTTTTAAAAACAAATAAGTGTTCTTAAAATACCCTAGACATGGTTTAAAAAGCAATTAGGTAAGTGTTGTGCTTTGATTATATATTTTCCAACAAAATTTTAAAGTCTTTTTTCATAAATAATTATTTTCTTACTTATTGATATATTCGCAGCATTCCAGTGACGATTATAGATAAATCACGTCCATTTAAAGCATCAAATTTAGATAATAGCCATTTTCATTGTTAATGTAAAAAAGTGTGGCCTCGAGTGCTAAACAATTGACTGTCGGCAGCGTCCGAATTGAAACTTACGAAATGACAAATTACCAAATACCGAATTTTCGACATGAATACACTTATAAATCTGCGACCACACTGGGAGGCAATCCAGAAAATCCGATGATAACCAAATCGGGGGATACAGTTTGGCATTGCAGCGCCGAATCTACCGCCCACATTAAAAATTCAATTACACCACTCGATTGCCAACAAAGGATCAAATAATATGTTACTTTGAGTGAGGATTGCGGGGTCCCAATTTTGAGTTCGTTTCGCCACGCCCCATACCTTCCGCGTACTATAACTTTTGACTAGGAGAAGCTACGACGCTCGTTTAAGTTTCAGTCGACAGCTCTCGTCAAGATCAATCAATTGCGTACACAAAAACATTTGTGTGACGTGTTTATGGTGAGATTGTGTGCGTTTAATGTGAAAAATTAAGAAAATTAAACACAATGTCGGCCTATACTCGTCAAAAAGCCAAGTCGAAATACAGAAATCGTATAAGGTCAAAGAGCATCTCAAAAGCAATCCAGTGATACCCATACAACCCTATATGATCAAGTGAAGCTGTGCCGGGAACGTTAACTAAACATCAAGGCGTCCGAGCGCGTCAACGTAGACGTATTCACGCAAAACAAACGGCCGTGTCCCCAACACAGCCACACCCCATTATTTCATATCGAACACGGTGTTATACAGGCTATTTACGGTAAAATGAGCACCTTTGAAAGCCCTGCTTAAGATATACTTGTATGCACGCATGATTAACATTGTCATGGGCCACATCCCTTTATTCGTGCGTCGGTCAAGCGAAACTATGGAATTATTAGAAATATAAATATTAAAAATATCTGCTCATTTTTACTCTTTGATGCATTAATAAACACAGAAAGTGAAATAAATAATTTAAATTATCAAAAATGGTTGCCTAACACTTTTTTTTCGACGTTAAGATACGGAACTACTTCCCATCCATCGTTACCAACTTTACTGGGCGCATGTCGCTCAGTGCGCCAGTTAAATCATATGCAGGTAGGGGCAGTGACTTTTTTCTAAGGTTGAATTCAAAAGTGTCCACTTTAAATGTAGCGTTACAAAAGTTTCTTTGTCAAATGGTTTCCAAAGAATACGTTGTATAAATAGGCCTACAATTTTTTTTCCAGTGTACTCGATACATTCGAACCAGCTGCCGCTTGTGAAAGACGCACTCTAGTGGTGTTCAAAGGAGATAGCCGGTTACTGCGCGCCGCGAGCCAATTACCAGATGTGATTACTTGAGGAGGCGCAGATAAGAGGCGATAAAATACCGCGGCAATAATTGCCCGCCACGCCCCCTCCCCCGTGAAGCAACGACTCTAATTGCTTCCCTGGCCGGCCGCCAGATAGCTCTGCTTATCGCTTGTGATACTATCAAACCCCGCTGCTCGTACCACTACGCCTTTTACACTATAAAGGCTGTTCACGACAAAGTGAACACTTTTGAAATCAACCTTAGAAAAAAGTCACTGCTCATACCTGTATTTATTTTAATGGGCGCCCTGAGTGACAGGCGCCCAGTAAACTTGCTAACGATGGAGGGAAAGTAGTTCCATAAAAAGTGTTGGGTAATCATTACTGAGAACTTAAATTATTTCTTTCGCTTTGTTTTTTTAATGCATCGCAGTGAATATATGAGCAGATTTGTGAAGTAATTACTAGAGACCTGAAAGATTCGCGAGTTCAATGACATGCAGGCTAGACTCTGCAGTTTTATGTACAAATAAGCCAATGTCAACTGCATACTGATTGTCTACTGTCAGAGTGGAAGGCGACGATTGGGCCACCGTTTTCCAGGAGGTGTCAAACACCGTGAGGACCAGTGGCTAAACTTATATCAACACACGTGTTTTGAATTCCAAATAATCCCAAAATGAATCCGCGAATTCTTCAGGTCTCTAATAACTACTTTTCTTATTATTCCACACTTTCACTTGACCGACGCATAAATAAAGTGATGAGGCCCGTTACAATGTTAATTTTAAGTAAGGCTGAAGAATACACAACGTGCATACAATTAGGTCTTAAGCTAAACTTTCAAAAGGGCTCAATTCACCGTGAATAGCCTATAGTTAGGTTGGTTCTACTCTAGTTAGGAACAAAATGGATTTTCTTGTGGGACAGTTTGACATGGGGAAAATTTTCCGCCGCTAGCTGCGTAGTGTCCCAAAGAGGTCACTTATAATCAAAATTCTAAACTACGTGAATAGTAAAAGAGAAATATTATACATTAGGTGTCCAAAACTCCCATTACCCCCTTCAGAATGGGTGACAGACATGTAATATGTAATGAGACGTGTATAATAAATCAGATATTTCTCTTGTTTCAGGTGATATAACTGGACAACGATGGTCGATTAGTCGAATTACACTCTAGAGGTACGGATCGTCATGAGTAAATGGACTCATGAACGACAGCACACCGGGAAGACAATGCAAGAGATCGATCCAAAACGATTTCAGGATTCGGTTCAATAAGGCTGCATCACCGAAACCAGCGGTCCTACGGTGGGAAAAGAAACTGTTCCAAACTGGTTCCATTAAAGACAGGGCCCGCTCTGGAAGACCATCAACACGACATGAAACATGTGCTGAGGTTGCAGAGTCGGCTGAACGTTCACTAAAAAAGTCAGTACGAAAGCGATCCCAAGAACCGAGTATCCCACTAACGACATTGAGACGACATATGGCGGGTGATTAATCATTAAACGCATTAAGATCCAGTTTCGTATTTCTTTGAAGATGTGGAAACGAATCCACCTCATGTGATGGTTTTGGCCACACTCTCTTCTAGGCATCTGGTTTGTCCATGCTTTTTGGAAGATCCAGCGACTCGAGAGATGTTGGAGGTTAATCAAGTTACGTATCTCTCCACGTTACAAGACTGGCTTGTACCACAATTTGAACGTTTAGGACTTCTTGGTGACATCTGGTTCCGATAGGATGGGGCACCAGCGCATCTCGCGATACGTGTAAGAGAATACCTGAACGATGTGTCCCCTGACAAATGGATTGAACGAGGATCACCAACTTTACCAGCAGCTCTGAAATGGCCACCCCGCAGTCCAGATCTGACATCCTGCGATAATGCATTATGGGGGCATATCAAACAGCTTGTTTGGCGAAACGCGGTACGAAACAACTGAGGAACTTAAACAAGCTGTTCGACATGCATTTGCTACCATTGCACCTGCCATGTTAGGGAGGATTTCACATCGTTCTTGGAGGAAAATAATTCTATGCCATGAACACGGGGATGTGCACACAGAACCTCTGGAGTAAATTGAGGCCACATATCTCATTGATCATACACGTCTTGGTTACATAACATATTGCAAGTATGTAACCCATTCCAACGGGGGTAATGGGACTTTGGGAACATTCTGAACTTAGTCTGCTTTTAGAATATGCAGAGCACAGGTTTACCTTAACGGGTTTAGCAGTGTAGGCTGCACATCTCATCGTTGTGAACTCACTGGAAGCAATGACCGTCCTTCCTTCCCACTCATGTCCGCCATCTTGAAATTTATACTGACTGGCAATATGGTGGCGGCAGGCAGCCATGTTGTCGACCAGTCGCCAGAGAACTTCCTGCTCTGGTCGGTCATCTTGGAAGTCGCACTAGATGGCTGCTAGTGGCAGTGTAGGTCTTGTAGTCGATGGTAAATTAGCAGTTAATATCATCATGATGTTTGGTAAGGGGGGTTGTTAGCGAATGTCTTGCTTCCACTCACTTCCCGGCGTATGACATACGTAGTCTATTCACTGCAGGCAAACATGCAATGACTACTTTCATGCCTGTGTGCATTACCACTGATTTTACCTGTGAAATTATTAGACTCTCTACGGGAATTGAACATACGATACCTCGTTTTCAATGCAATGTCTCCACTGCCATCAGGGCACATGCATTAGTCCCTTTCAATGGTATATGCAATGAGTATGTATGTTTTGTCAAGGGTGGTGGTTATGTACTTGCAGGTGTCGAGTTGCATTCTTGGTCGGTAATGTGCAGAAACGCAGAACAGTCATTGTAGTCTCTGCTTCCAGCGAGTTCACGACTACGAAATGTGCTGGAGACCTACAGGTCTTCATTCCTACACAAGTTAAGGTAAACCTCTGCTCTTCATATTCTAAATATGAGTAAATACATAGTTGAAATATGTGTATGTTGTGCTACCTCCTTACTCATCATTTAAAGGTTCGTACTTTTTCTTCGAGCGATTCCTGGGTAATTCGTTTCGTAATGGAGCTCACAGTTCTAACATTATAAATGGTTTGTATGCAAAATATGTACTATTTGCTGTTCGTGTCCCGGCATGTAGCAGTGTCGTCTATATTGCATGGTTTCCATGAAACTTCATATGTGCGTACGGTTCTGGCACTAGGTACTGTATAACTGAATTCCTTTCGCAAAATGGGGAAATGCACGTGTGACTCGACGACTGGTCTTTGCCACCCTGGTGTCTCTCTCACACGACCAGTGTTATTTACCATCCTTCTACTTGTCTGCACGATGCTCGCGCTGTTGATCGGCTGCTTGAGGTAGCTTTACAGGTTCTCACGTTGCTCGTGTGGTAGGTCGGATGTGTTCTGCTGCTGCTAGGGTTGGCTGATTTCGTTTCACTCGGGTCGTACGGAATATGTTTTGTCCAGGACGGTCTGGTTATGTCTAACAACGGCATGTGCTTACAGTACATGCAGGGGTCTTGGTAGGTAATATATAGCATGCTTGGAAAGGAAGGATGGTCATTGCTTCCAGTGAGTTCACAATGATGAGATGTGCACCCTACACTGCTACACCTGTTAAGGTAAACCTGTGCTCTGCATCTTCTAAAAGCAGAGTATATGCATTGTTGAATCACATATGTGTGTGTGTTGCGATTCCTCCTACTTGCTCGAATATATTATTTTATTTTCAAATCCCGCAAGGAAATTCGTATGTATTCTAGCCCCTGGTGAAACTCATCCCTGCTGAGACACTAGGTGAATGGATCTCGGAAAGAGTAAACCCTGTGGAATGCGTGAGACTCGGCATGAGACTCGGCATCTCGCCAGGTGAAAGCTACAGTGGAATGCTAGTACATGAGACTTCAAATCCCTGCTGGGATGTTGGGTGAAAGGAAATCCATGACTATAAGTAAGCATAGGATATATTTGGCCCTGCATCTCTTATCATCTGGGGTGATGCTTATGTTATGAATTTGTCAAATATATCTTACATGATTCATGAATTACAGCAAACTATGTTTATAGGTCAAACTTGACTTTGTGAGCCTTTTCGTCATCTGGGGCGATGCCTATGATATGAATTTGTCAAATATATGTTACATGGCTTGGGAATTACATCCAACTATGCTTATAATTAGATATAGGTCAAACTTGAATTGTGAGCCTTCTCATCATCTGGGGTGACGCCTATGTTATGAATTTGTCAACTATATTTTACATGGTTCGGAAATTACAGTCAATTATGCTTATAAGTACACAGAGGTCAAACTTGACCTTGTAAACCTTCTCGGCATCTAGAGTGATGCCTATGTTATGAATTTATCAACTATATCTTACACAGTTCTGAAATTACAGCCAACTATGCTTATAAGAAGACATAGGTCAAAACTTAACATTGCGAGCCTTCTCGTCATCTGGGGTGATGCTTATTTTATGAATTTGTAAACAATATCTTACATGGTTCGGAAATACAGCCAACTATACTTATAAGTAAACTTAGGGCAATTTTGACCCTTTGGTCCTTTTCATTGTCGGGTGTGATGCCTATATTATGAATTTGTCAACTATACCCTACATGGTTCGGGAATGACAGCCAACTTTGCTTATAAGTAAACATTGGATATATTTGGCCCCATGTCCCTTCTCATCATGAGGAGTTATACCTACATTACAATTTTGGTGGTTGTATCTCACACAGTTCGGAAATTACAAACAGCTATGCTTATAAGTAGACATATGTCAAACTTGACCTTGCGAGCTATCTCATCATTGGAGGTTATACATATGTAATGATTTTCGTGGTTGTATCTCACATGGTTCGGGAATAACAGCCAACTATGCTTATAGGTCAAACTTGACATTGCAAGCCTTCTCGTCATCTGGGGTGATGCATATGTTATTTTTGACGGTTGTATCTCACACTGTTTGGAAATTACAGCCAACTGTGCTCATAGGTCAGACTTGACCTTTCGAACATTATCGTCATCTGGGGTGATGCCTATGTTATGATTTTGATGGTTGTATCCTACATGGTTCGGAAATTAAAGTCAACTATGCCTATAGGTCATACTTGACCCTACGTCCTGGGGGTTATGTTATAATTTTGATAGTTCTAGCTCACACAGTTCGGAAATTACAGCCAACTATGTTTATATGTAAGAACAGGTCATACTTGACCTGAAATGGGGTCTCCCACTCCACATGGATGGCGTGAGCGGGAAGTGCACACTTTCGATAGGAAGGAATAATTATCATATTGGTTGGGAGCACAAATTATAACAGATCGTGCAAGGGCCAAGATGGCGGCCATCGGGTTGGAATGCACGTGCTTGTACTTATGGAAGGGCAGTGAAGCTTCCAGACATCCTACTGGCCGCCAATATGTCCGCCCACCTCCAGTCGGGGTGTCTCCGTCTTAGGGGCACAGCCACCTTTCACTTGGGCTCCGTCTTAGGGGGACAGCCACCATTTTTTCCCATTCAGGGCTCCATCTTAGAGAGACAGTCACTAACTTCGGCACACACACCGATGGTCGGGTGGGGCTCCATCTTAGGGACACCGACAAGGTGGGCAAGGACAGAGCAGGAAACTTCCAGACTCTGTTGGTGTTGGCAGTGAGGCTTCGTCCTAGGGACACACATTAGGCTTCATTATAGGAGACAGCCGCCAGTCAGCAGCGGGGGGCAGAGCAGGATGTTTCCCCAGCCACCAGTGGGACTCCGTCATAGGGAGCTTCGAGGCATTTCCCCCACATATCGACCGACAACATGGCCCCCGGTGGGGCTTCGTCATAGGCCATCGAGAGGGACTATGTCTTAGGGAGACGGCCACCAGTCAGCTGGGGCTTCGATATAGGGAGACAGCCTCCATTTTGCAATGTCAGAACAGAATGATAGAGCAGGAAGCTTCCCCATTGTACTAGCCAGCAACATGGACGCCCGCCGCTATCATTTTCGCCATCTAGTGCAGCTGCCAAGAAGGCCGACCAGAGCAGGAAGTTCTCTGCGACTGGCCGACACCAGCTGCCACTGGCAGACCATCTTGCCAGTCAGTACGACCTCGAAGATGGCCGACCGGATTGCCAGATCAGGAGGGCTGCTGCGACTGGCCGACAACATGGCCACCCACTGCTGCTGGCAGTCATATAGTGCGACTTCCAAGGTGGCCGACCAGATTAGGAAGTTCTCTGGCGACTGGCTGACAACATGGCTGCCTGCTGCCACCATCTTGCCAGTCAGTATGAATTCCAAAATGTCGGACAGAAGTTCTCATCCAAGACATTTTCCCATCATCATTGGTGTACTGGCCACCATCTTGTCAGTCAGTGCTAATATGGGTGACCGATCCGATATCGGCATACTAGCCGCCGTCCGCCGGAAGCCATATTTGCTAGTTAGTGATGGTCGACCGGATTTATAAAGCAGGAAGTTCTAGATGTTTCCCCGTCGTTGGCATCCTGTCCACCATCTTGCTAGTCAGTGCAAGAGAGCAGGAAGTTCTCGTCCAAGATGGTGGGAGTGGTTGGTGTACTAGCCGCCTAAAGGGGAAATCCAATATGGCGGCCGTGTGCCCTGTGTCCTGCGGCAGGCGCCATTGCCCCAGACTTCCCTATGATCAACTACTTGTAAGGGACAGGAAGATTTCGCGAGTTCAATGACCTGCAGGCTAGACTCCACAGATGGGTGTTTATTGGTTACTGCTCCAGAGAGTAGCCAGTGTTTCACCACACTTGGCAGTGTGGGATTTGCTACGTGTTTCCTTGCAGGTTTGCTAGTGGTTCAGAGGCATCCAGGGAGTGTTTGGTAAACTGTGATCCAATTGCAAAGGTGACTTCACTTTGTATGTGTTTGACGTCTATCTAGTCCCGGAATGAATTCGCGAAATCTTCCTATCCCTATATATGTGTTAAAAACACTTCCAATTCAGTTCAGAAAGTTCACCAGAAATGGATTTTTAGAGTGTAGGCAGAGACGAAAATGATGCAGCGGGTTCCATTGATGTGCGCGTACCCACTCTCTGTTTGGTTGCGCGAAGCTCTGGGAACTTGCCGCGTGTCGTGGAAGTTTCCCTATTGGCTGAGCTGCCGGTTGGCAAGTAAGTTACCAGCCGCTGATTGGAAGATGGCGTTCGTTCCTACATGTAGATGGCGAGTGCATCCAGAGTTGGTGGGATAAGCGGTACCTCTCTAATCTCAACTACTCTGTGGTGGTGTGCTGAAGTGCTTTCGAGTATAGGCTGCTTTCGGTAAATTGAGCACTTTCTAGGGGCCCCTCCATTTGGCATTAACCCTTAGAAGAGTATGCACGTATATACGCGGTCCTACGTCTATATGAAAATTTATTTACTCTTGAAGACAAAACTTTCACCTTTATTGTTTTACTGTACCGCCGGATTTTATCAGAATCTAAGCAAAAAATTATATGTAGTCAATATTTCAGTTCATGAGAATAAAATTGTTCTTTTTAATCATTACTCAGATGAACATGATATACTGTAAAACCTCTTACATCTGTTACAACGCATTAATTGGCGCACAGTCAACGCGTGACTTCATTGGCCGACGACCAGCCAATGATAAACCTTGCAGAGTATACTAAGCGTGCGCGGTGTAGCCAGGACCAATAGTAAGATAGTAAGTGGACATGAAGAAACCAACACAACAGAAACTGCTGTAGTGGAGGATATAGGCAGCTAACTTCAACCTTTTCTTCAGTGCCATTGTAGTTTTACTGTACTGAAAGGTTAACCAATAATAAATATATTGTATGGCAGCTTCAGACGTTAACTTTTGGAAGTGGTGGAATGTACTGTGTTTATTGGTCACATGGCAATGTTAATTTTGAAAAGTGGCCGAAAGATAGCAATTGGCTAAAAGAAAAGTTTTAGCTGGGCCTTAAAAAGTGCTCACTTTACCGTGACTGGACCATAAAATTAATCTCCTGATAATTTTTTTTGTGAAAAACTTGTGCCGGAATAATACACAATAATACACGATCCTTCGTATCCGATAAAACACTAAAATATTATTCTTTTATCTCCTAAAACTTTTTTTCATGTGATGCCGTGTCACAGTAAACTCGTGGGAAGGTGTAGGGTGAGACTAACAAATTAAAAAAATATGAAAGTCTATTTAAATTTCTGAGGCTGCATTGTGATGATGTAAGAAATGCATTCTCTTTAACTTCCCTTCTAATTTGTCAGTTCAGTTGAATTTCTGCTTCGTTATACTGATTATAAAATTGAAATAAGCAACTTGACATTTTCTTACTTAGCTGGTCAATCAGTATTAGATAACTCCGACACTGCACGTCTGTGATTCGGTCACAGAGACATAAGATGCGTAACACCTACATCATCCAATCACGAATGTGGATCTGAGCTGAAGTGCTATGAAATATAATAGCTCGTGAAATCTTTTCGCGAAAATTGGGTGTCCTAACATATCGGGCGGTATTGTGGACAAATATTACGGCAGTAAATCGTAACACAAAGACAAACAGAGCTGGAGTTCCTTCGGTAATGATTATAGACGACTCACTTGTAACTTTTCTACGATGCCTGAAAACGAATTCAGACCTAAAATTGTATTAAAGGATGTCATCACAACGTAGTATTTTGCAATTTATTATACTCATGTATTTTTTAAGGTCAGTATTTCTATATACTGCTGTGTCTCTTGGAATAATTAAGAGTAAGGATATTTTGGCTGGTCTTAACATCGAGTTCTTGAGGGCCGATGAGGGCATGGTGAGGAGGGTGTGCGGGGGCGGGGGAAGGGGGAGATCCCCGAGAAGACCCGCCGGCTAGCGGCATCGTCCGGCACGATTCCCATGTGCGAAAGTCCGGGAGCGGGCCCCCGCGGGGAATCGAGCCCGGTTCGCCTAAGCGGAAGGCGAGTAGTCTGACCACTAGACCCCCGCGGCCCCTCTACCCTCAAGAGTCATTCGTCAAAGTGAACGTCACTGACTGACGTTATCGCAGTGTGTATACAACCATGTAGTTCTTGAACTGTGAGAAACAAGTAGTCAATGTATTGTAACCACGCAGGTAATAAATAACACTTGACTACAAGGCATCTGCTTTTAACCAGGGACTCGTGTCAGTTCGTGTTATCATATGACGATAAGACTAGGCATAATAACACTTGACTACAAGGCATCTGCTTTTAACCAGGGACTCGTGTCAGTTCGTGTTATCACATGACGACAAGACTAGGCATGATAAATCCTAGTATTGCATCTATTAGTGGTTACATTCATTCTCAAACAGGTTCTGCAAGACTCTGAACAAATATGTAGGGGAGCTCAGGCAAGTATACGCATTTCAAGAACACTTCTAAAAAATCGTATATTTTATACTTCCTAAATTGAAAACTTGACTACCGAATGATGGTTCAATGTGTTAGGTTTCTTGCACCAAACAAATTGTACAGTTACTCATATTATATTGTAGTAACAACAAAAAAAAACCATCAATAAAATGTGTCTGTTCATGTTCATATCGGCAGCAAGCAAGGGCAATAGGGACAATATTTAGGCAAGTACGAATAAATAACTATAAATCGAAGAACAGTAAGCTGGAACAAAAAACGAACGTTTATCGCGTCTTTGATGATCAATAATGAGATAAGCAAATACTTAAGATTAACAGAACATGTTGTCGACCTCCCTTAGCGCAGTCGGTTAGTGCGCCACGGATCTAGGGTGCGGGAGGCTCTGGGTTCGAATCCCGGGCAAGGCACGGGCGTTAATTCCGGTTAGGCTTATAAGTTAGTCTGCAATCCGCCATCCGCTAAGCTTTCAAACATAAACCCGGGGGTTCTTTACAATACAATACAAATAGAATATGCTCAACTATTTCTTGCCCACCAAGCTCATCGGCTGTCATTTAAATGGCTGTGCGGAAAAAAAGGACACTTGTTTATAAGCAGTCTGTTCTAGAAGTTCATCCAATCTCTTTACACCATGACGTGAGTGCTCTAATAGTCACAAAAACATTATTTTCTACGGTAACGAAAGCCTTAAGTTGCTTTAGTTGTGTATTTTATGATATGGTTATCAATTCCGTGTTACTATAATACGGACTAAGTGAACTGGTGTAACCTCAATTTTACCAATGTCATGATAATGTTATGAATGACCGTAATTTAATGTAATTTTCGTAAGTGTTAGATGTGTGAACTGTTTTGCATAGGTTTAGTATGCGAGAGGGTTTATTTTGACAGTTGTATTGTTTAATAGAGTGTGAAATTGTTAGTTTGATTCGTGGAGTTTGCCTATGCAAATGAAAGTGTTTTGTTAGTTTAATAGTTTGTTATAATGTTCTCGGTTAATCACGCTACGCCAGTCAGAAATAACAACCTTTTGTTTTGTTAGGAACATTCAGTAAAATAAGAACATTTCCAAAAGGATTCTAAAAGTCGCTTTCTTGAGAGAAGGATGTAAAATACGAAGGGCTCCAGGGTTATTTGAATGTTCTATCTACAAGTTTGACATATATTAACTAATTTGATACATCCAAGTACTAAAAGAAGACATGTGTAATAATATTTGATGGATTAAAGTCTAGAAGAAATATCAATATCAAGATAAACTATGAGCCCGAAGAAGATGATCTCGTCAATGAAATTCGCCTAAGTCTGACGACTGGATAACGAAGTTGAGCGTGTTTCCAGAGGTGACAGTTTGGAAACCAGCGAATGTCTCCAGCCAAGTCGACTGAACTCTATGCTGTCTCGAGGTCAGTAATTCTAGTGTTCAGATTTTAATTTCTTTGTAGGATATTAGTTGGTAATTAGTTTCACACAAGGATGATAGTTATTTTGCTCGAAGATCTGGGATTTTATTGCATATATTTCACTTAACTGGAACGAACATTGCGATCATTCATAGTTTGTCCTAATATGTACTAAACTGCCATATGTAATTCTAAGGGTTTTTTTTTTCACATGGATTCTTTAGTGTTTAGCTGACTTGTTTTTAGAAGTTTTTAAAATAGAAATTCTAATTTCCCATAGCCGAGGCATATAATACTCATTTTCATATATTAGACACCTAGTTGGATAACTTTGCATACTTCAACTTTAAAAAAAAATTGTGTAGCAAAATTCGATGTTACATAATTTTTAATTGGAGCCAATGCATGGACAAGTCACGCATTTGTGTCTCCGAACTGTAATTATAACGCAATGTGCTGCTACACTGGCGACATTAAAAATAGTATGTCATACACCACATAGATAGCTGAGGTAACTACCACGAAGAAATGCTTCAAGACTTGAGAGTACGCACTTATTACCGGCACTGAAAAACAATTTGCTATCTTTCGGCCTACTAATATTACATTTTCTATTACGATTTCTTACCTAGAGCCCAACACGCGATAGAGACGATATAACATACAATCAGTACGTTTTCAAATTTCTTGACCCTTAATGAAACTACCGAATCTAAAATTCATATTACAACAAAACAAAAAACTGGCATCCTGCGAATCACTAGCAAAACAACAGCGTAATGTAAAGCAGTGATACCACCGGTTATTGTCCCAGATAAAATTTCCCTTGCGACGTCAGACGATCGTAGTGCTAGTTACTCGTAATTTCCTGGCTGTTCATGTTTGCTCCAGTTCCGAGTTCCCCTGATCTCAGAACTCTCGTGTGGCGTGTGACCACGTGTAACAGGAGAATTTGCTCTGATTTTTGAAGCAGTCACTGAACAAATTGCCTCTGCTTTAACCCTTTGAGACCAACTTTAATTTACGGTGTCGCAGACAAACAAATGTTATCATGCGTGCTGTACTTAAGTCATCACAACACTTGTTTCGTTGTCACAGCCAACGAGCTGCAGGCTTTATGTTCGGCTAACAGTTATATGAACCAACTGACCTAGACTAGTAAGACGGTTTGTGAATCATTTACTCACAGGTAAGAAAATTACCTACACTTGCGTAATCTACACAATTGTGTACACTGGGTCTGAATGGGTTAACGCTAAATCGTAGTGATTTTACAGATCGTTACCGAATGGGGTGAGTCAATCTGAGTCTGTATTTACAGTAAATCTGTGAGATTACAACTGCTACACTACTTCCAACAGAGCATTATTTATTTTTTTCAACTACTTGAAATTATTAATCTTTACATGTACATGCGTTATTCACAGAGATCTGCGAAATTTGCGTAATTTTTTCGGGACATCTTAAACTTAAATCACGTGTAGCTTTGCAGTTGCATTGCCATCGGTCCATACCTCACTTGACACGCCCTGGGTAACTCTGCGCCAACGCATGAACACTTCACAACTGTGTGCCCGAATCACGTGTAAGTCAGTCAGAAGGGGCGTGGCTTGCTTCGCGTTCAGTCAGCAGCCAATGAAGAAACGACGGCGGCTCAAGTATAAAGAGTACTGAGGAGTTTAGCCTGATGCCAAATAATAACGCGAATTTTGCACGCCCCTGGTTATTCACATGTAGAGACCTGAAAAATTCGCGGATCCATCTTGGGACAAGCTAGACTTCAAAACACGTGCGATTATATATAACTGCAGCCATTGGTTCACGCAGTGTTCGACACCTCCTGGAGAGCGCTGGCCCAATCGTCGCCTTCCACTGTGACAGCAGACAACCAATGTGCACTTGACACATACATATTTGTGCACACGACTTTGTTGTCTAGCCTGAAGGTCAGCGAACTCGCGAATTCTTCAGGTATGTATTCATATGTACTGCACTACACAGTGGCATGCCCCATGTCTTAGGCCTACTCCTGTTTTCTGCAAATCAGTTTCACTGTTCAATACGCAAGACACGTATTTCAGAAAAAAGAAAACTATTTATGGTTTGACTGTACACGACAAGAAAAAGCATCCAATTAGTCTCACGTGCTGCCAAATATTGTTTATATCTTTACGTTCATAAACACCGACTGTGGACGAAGTAAAGAAAAAAGTTAACATACCCGATAGTTTGTAAGAAGTAACTTAGCATTAGAATGATTTTGTCCCATCGCCTGAAATAAAATAAATTTACCTGCGGCTCCAAGTGTTGATTGTCAATTGTGAGTTACAATCAGTGCTTACATTAATGGTCTTACACACACACACATTCTCACACACACACACACACACACACCACACACACACACACACACATATATATATATATAATTTTTTGTGGTGTTTGTAATTTGGATGTGGAGGTTAGTTTAGGCTTAGGAAAAAAAAAACAACAGAAATGTTATGTCACGGATATTTTTCACTGTATCTATTTAATAAACTAACATTTCCAGACAAATAAATATTACACTTGCCAATAAATAATTTTCAATTAAACTGAAATTTACATAAAAAAAAACGCAAGGCAGTCAACTTACATATTCGATTGCAGTCCAAGATAAATAAGACGTATACATGTCCACTGCGACTTCCAATTGTGTTTAATAAGTAAATTGTCTCTCTTCTGTGGGCAGGTAATCCAACAAGAGATTATAAACGAAGAACACGCCAAGAGTTTTTTGTCACTCGGGGAAAGGAATGCTGACAGAAAAGCTGGAGCGTCGAACATACTGTGCGCTAAATAACATGAGACAAGCCATATTCACTTCCATTGTCTGATGACAGGCTAACCATTACGCATTACGATCACAATTTTTTCATACACCGTACACCGAGAGAAAAACCAACAAAACATTTGTTTGTATAGTGGCAAAATATATTTAGTTGCCGCAAAAAAAAATTTGCTGAGAAAAAAAAAATCTTTGCTCTGCTTAAAAAAAAAAAAAAACGTCAAAAACATTTCGTTGAATCAATTTCAATTTGTTTGGCCATTCATTTGATTGCCTTCGTTCGAAAATACAGATTGGGAGTTTGTTTGTATTTTTTTGTGATATTTACGATGGTAACAGTGTTCGTGAATTTATCGATGCTTAATAATGGCGCATTGAAGCTGGATTTACAATAACCCGAAAGTCCGACAAAACAGCCCCTACATAGACGAAAATTTTTCATCAGCCAATCAGGGAGCAAGGACACCCCGACGAAAGTAGACCTGTCGGCCTCGCTTGACAGTAGAAAAAAAAAGAGCAGCAATCTAATCTTACAAAACAAAATGCCTTGCGGATTTCACTACTGTAGTAAATTTCACATTAAACATTTTTTTTTTTTATGTGTACATCCTGTTTTTCTTGTAACAGAAAGCTAATGAATTGATGAAAATAAATATTCCTGGAAAAATAACTGCTCTAAAATCCAAAAAATTACTTCGTTTACAAATTTATCAAAACAAAATAGTGTACAACGATCTGTGATTTCTTCACACTCCGTGGCAAGTTACTGGCCATTCTAGGATTTGCCGAAAGCCACGCAAAACTTGTCCGAAGGAAACTGTCGGGGGTATTGTAAACGAACTAATTTTGGTGGCAGAAATGGTCGGGCTGTAACGTCGTGTCTGACTGTCGGGACGACCTCGTCGTGGCATTGTAACTCCAGCATAACACCGCAGTAAAAAGTTCAACTGGAAACTAAATGTAAAGCTGTTAAATTTGAAATGTTCATGTACGCTCTTTGTCCAGTATTTGAAGCGTAATTTTTATTTAAAAACATTCCGATTTTATTAGCTGTCACTTCAGCCGAGGTTGCCTAGGCGTAGCGCAACTGATCCAGGATCGAATCTTGGTCGGTTCTCCAATTATTTTTTATATCGACCGAAACTGTTTAATGTACGTAGAACCAAACAAATCTTTACTTGCACCAACAACATCTTTGTTTGAGGGCAACCAAATATCAACAACAAAATAATTCGGCTCTAACAACAACATATTTCACTGCCCCACGTACAAACAACTAAAGGATTTTCACGATAAAGTGAGCACTTTAAAAATGAACCTTAGAAAAAATTACTGCCCATGCATGCATATATTTTAATGGGCGCACTGAGTGACATACTCCCAGTAAAGTTGGTAACGATTTATCGAAAGTAGTTCCATATATTAACGTCGAATAAAAAAAGTTAGGTAACCATCTGTGATAACTTAAAACAATTTCTTTCGCTTTCTGGTTTTTTAATTCACCGAAGTGTAAAAATAAGCAGAATGTAAAGTAAAGTACTGTCTTAATAATTTTCCAGTTTTTCTTGACCGACGCATGAATAAAGTGATGAGGCCCATGCCAGTGTTAATTTTACATAAGGCGGAAGAATATACGACGTGAACAGCCTATAACACGGTTGCGCCAAACAAACTTTGTCTGTTTGATTCAACAAGACTTTTTTCTCAGTGTAGATGGAGTATGTTGACAGTGTGCGCATGCCAGATATGCAATACCCGACATCCATGCTACAGCACTGGCCTGTTCTTTTACAAATAGCACTTCAAAACAACGTAGCTTGAATTCGAGGCCAGACCACTGTTTATAGACTATCCACGGTAAAGTGAGCACTTTTCAAGGTCCTGCAAAATTTTTCCTTTCGGCAAATTTCTGTCTTTACACCACTTCTTAATGTAGACATTGCAGCGTGGATGATAAGCAAGCCCAGTATACATTTCACCTCTCTCAAAAGATAACGCCTGAGGCTGCAATAAAATACGTTTATTAGTGGCTAGTGCCAGATGGGAGGGCCTTGAAAAGTGCTCACTTTACAGCGAATAGCGTATACTTAATGGTGTTCTTTAGAAATGTCAGTGCATACAATCTTGCTGAATTATAATGCAACTATAACTAGAGACTGGGTAATTTTCGCGAATTCATTCGGCAGCAAGCTAGACTCCATAAAACTTTGTGTATTCGAGACTTATTTTGTTGTTCAACGGCTGTCGCTCCTATTTTAACCATGGAACGGATATGAGGGTGGAGCGATCTCGCTGACTGCGCAGGACTAGTCTCCGTGTTCCAATTTTGGACAGATTTTCTGCCGACACGACTATCATGAAACGACGTTGATAATACCCAAGAGATTAGAGCACTGTTCATGTTAAACAATGCTTCGAGATGTTTTTCTACTTCCTCTGGCCAATTTTTTAATATGATTAAATTAAATTCGAATTGGCGTAAGTATTCTCTTCATACAATTCGTCTTGTCTTTCTGCCAGATGTATGCGAAATCATTATTGTGACAGAAATGCGAGTTCATGGCTGAGTCGTCATGTATGTACTGCTGTGAAAGATCATTAGCTCCTCGGGTACGAGAGAGGTCACCTGTTTTTCGCGAAAAGAGTCCACAGCTAGTTGTACTCCAAAACACGTTAGTGCAGAACCAATTATCAAGGTTCGATGGCTCTAACCCGCACCTGTCTTAAGTGTCTGCCAACCAATCATGGATGTTCAGTGTCGAGGTAACTTTATTCTGATAGACCCAGTCGAGTAGAAAATGCCTTCTGACAGACACACGCAGACAATAGCGTAAGAAAATTTGCACGCTTGCGCTTAACACATTTACTGACACTTAAGTCGAATTAGAAGTGAGTCACCTGTATCCATTACTGCAAGAACACCGGTTCTGTTGGTGTCTGTGTTAGAACTCGCCATCGTCCTATTGGTCCATACCACATAGGACACTACTCTGTACTTTACAGCGTTCATTATAGGCCGGTCATCAACCAATGGAGAGCCGAGCTGATATTTACCCAATCAAATGTCCTCTATCGTAGAAAAGGATTTACAATCAATCATGTCCATTTGAGTGGCTATGACGAAAAGAAATTCTAACATTGTCGATATAATTATTACTGCTCTGTCGTGTTATTGTGAGGTAGTGTTAAACACTAGTCGAACAAAGACTGCAAATCCATGCAAGGTTTGTTCTGAACGACAAAGAAACTTTCAAATTAGCTATGCTCGAGCTACACTCGAGCATAGTCTACAAAGAGTTAAGAAGTTGGAGTCTAACTTGAGCATAACTATTTTCGCGAAGAACAGGTGGCCCCTAAGAGGTACTTTCGGAATATTTTTTTCTCTAAATTTAAACACGCTATAAAAATTAAAAATCCTGTTTGGCGCTCAAAGGTTCTTCGAAAGTATTCTTTGGCGTTAGTTTCCGCTGTCTCTATCTCCCTCTTCCATCTTCTTTATTCTTTCTTAAGGGCTGTTCACGATAAAGCGAGCACTTTTGAAATCAACCTTAGGAAAAAGTCACTGCCCCTTTCTCATTTCTGCATATTATTTAATGGGCGCATTGCGTGACATTCGCTCAGTAATTTTGGCAACGATGGCTGGAAAGTAGTTCCATATCCGCATGCCGAATAAAAAGTGTTAGGTAACAGTTCGTGATAACTTAAAATTATTTCTTTACCTGTCTGTTTTTTAATGCATCGAAGTGTAAAAATGAGCAGATTTGTAAAATATTTACTTTCCTAATAATTTCACAGTTTTACTTGACTGATGGATGAATAAAATGGCCAGACCCGTGGCAATGTTAATTTTACATAAGGCGGGAGAACGTGCATACAAGCAGTTCTTAAGGCGGGATAATACCCAACGTGCATACAAGCAGTTCTTAAGCAGGGCTTTCAAAAGTGCTGATTTTACCGTGAATAGCCTATATCACCTTGTTCCTCAGTGCCTCCCGTAAATGTCCCACGGAGCGCAGATAGGCGGCAATTAATAAAGAAGGGAACGAGTAACATTCTAGGTCAAGTTTTTTTTTAAATATGTATTCCGCAAGTTGCAACGTTATCGGTCGGCGACTACTTAAAGAAGCACCAGTTATACGTTGTTGCACGCGGCTAGGGAGATAGCACGTAGCAGGGGTGGTGATAGAGGCGGTCGCCCCGGCGTCAGACTGGCGACTCGTCGCCCTTATCGACCAGGAAGGAAGTCCGTGCAGGTCGCACACGGCCGTGCAATCACTGACCTACTCCAACGTCGCCACACAAGGTTTCTTAACATCTACTTGTATGCCCTCTGTGTATTCTTCCGCCTTATCTAAAATTAACGTTGCCATGGGCCTCATCACTTTATTCATGCGTCGGTCAAGTGAAACTGTAAAATGATTAGAACAGTAAGTATTTTACACATCTGCTCATTCTTAACACTTCGATGCATTAAAAAAGCAAAAGGTATAATTTAAGCATTCACAAATGACCTCACACTTTTTAATCAATGTTAAGATATGGAACTACTTTCCCCATCTTTACTGGACGCACTTCACTCGGTGTGCCCTTTAATATATACGCAGGTAGGGGCAGTGACATTTTTTTATGGTTGAGTCGAAAAGTGCTCACTTTATCGTGAACAGTATATATATATATATATATATATATATGTATATATATATATATATATATATATATATATATATATATATATATATATATATATATATTTGCAAAAAAAAATCCAAACTAACTGTAGGGATCATATTCGTAGGACAAGTAAACTATATTGCAAATTTTAGAATACGTTACTGGGGATTATGTGAACATAATGTTAGATTCTAAGGCTGCTGGTCACCGAAAAATGTCGTACGAAATGTTGTTCAATTCGTACATATTACTCACGAGTATTAATTCCTCGCATAAAAAAAAAAAGATTTGTCGGCTTTTTTACACTGTGGCCTATAAAAATGACAATTTTAGGGTTTTTGAGACGTACACGAAATAAAAACTATCTCATTTACCGAAATGAGATTGTTCACATTGAAATAATATAGCGCGAATTACTGCAAAGAATCTTTAAAATCACGCTATGTAATATTTTTGGAATTAAAAAAAGAATCACTCAAATGAAGAAAACTTTTGCATTTTCTTGATTTGTAGTAGTCTGTAATTTTTGTAAACTAAGTTTTCTAAATATGCCTTAAAATAAATTAATACATAGCATTTCAGCCATCCTTGTTAAATTTTCTGTAAATGTTTTAATTTATTTTATATGTACTCTGAAAAATAGTGAAATTGTTATTTTAACGCCGAACTTCAAGCGAAGATTTTTTAGGCCGATATTACGCAAACTTCGTTTAGATTATCTAGGGGCCACAGTGGCTGAGCGGTTAGAATGCTCACCTCCCACCAAGGCGAACCGCGTTAAATCCCCGGCCGGTTCATTCCCGATTTTTGCGTTGGAATCGTGCCGTAGCCAGTGGGTTTTCTCGGGGATCTCCTGTCTCCCCGACCTTGCATTCCGGCGCTGCTCCATACTCACATCACTTCACCGGCATCGGCTCTCAAGACCTCGCTGTTAAGAGCAGCGTAAATCTCTTCACTCACTTGCTTGCCCTCGTAAAGAAAACCTCGTAACTCCATTTTTTGGTTCTTGGTAGATTTTTATCCCATTATAACAGAAAAATGCAGCTGATCAACTACAAAAATATCTTCAGGAACGTTTAGAAATAATCTACAAACTTTAAATGGAAATCTTTTAAATCCTCTACGAAGTTTCAAACAGTGAAATACTCGTACATCCGCATCTTATTTTTAATCCACATCCATCTTCAACTCTGGGTTAAATAGCAAACGTGTCTAAATTTTTAATAGCAGTTATGTTGCAAACTGAACCCCCCCCCCCCCCCCTTTTTCGAAATCAAAGTAATTCTATTTTTTGACTCTCCTGTAAAATATCAGTTGCTTGGTAAGTTCTCGAGGACAACGTTTTGTTGAACTATTTTGAACGTATTTCATCTCTTCAGACACGTCCTGTGTCAAAATGGGCCAGTAATGAACGTCAAGCAATAGCGTGATAGAATCATGAACGTCGCAATATGAGAGATTCGTGTTACGACAGCAGCCAATTATATTACGACAATGGCTCGAGTATATCTATACAAGACTCTGAAGTCTAGCCGGCTGACGAAACAACCTATGAAATACCACAGAGTAAAATATTTCTGTACTTGTTACAAACAATTATTTAGACAATAGTTGCCTAGTATTTTCTTGTAACTCTACAATAGCTGGAATATTGTACACTTACAACATATTATTAGAGAAAACATACAAAATATTTTATGCAGCCAATTTTGTTTAAGTCCGTTAAGGTTAAATTAGTTTAATGCATTCCACGACAAGAATTTGTTAAATTTATTCAAATTTATTAGTAGCACTAAAAACATAACTTCGGCAACTAATTTCTAAAAAATTTCTTGTATGAATACGAAACACATTTTTCCGTGTAGGGGCTTAGCCCACTATGTATTTGCCCGTCACATGTAACTAGACATGATACCTAAAGATTATTATGCACGTCTAGATCAAGATAAAATGTGGTATTATTCACTTAATAGGTGACTATTATCACAATTCATGCTGTTATGTGTGTAAAACAGAAATACATTAAGAAAATAAAGCTTTGCCACACTTTACTTTTTGATATTATCTCCTTGCTTGAAGCTGATCATTCAAGAACCGAGCCAAAGATGGAAACAACATTTGATTCTGTATTATTCTGCCTACTCATATACAATGGCGCAGTCGTTCAGTTTTTTGACGAGGAAATGACACTGCTAGGCAACTATCAATAGAGACATGCAGAATTTGCGTTATTATTTGCCAGCAGACAAAAGTTCAAGTTGTTCAATGTTCATTTGACTTTTTCGGTTGGCAGGCAACTTCCGTATCCTGCTCTAAGGACAATTTGAGCCAATAGTAAAGGCTTGGAAGTTCAGTAACCAATCTCCAGTAAAACGGACCATGGATGAATGACGCCGTATAACTGCCACTAGCCAATCAAATCACGAATTGTGCTCAAGTAGGTACAGGACAGTGAGATCTAGCGTGTCGCCAGATAATAGCGCGAAATTTGCATGTCACTATAACTAAAGATAATAAAAGTGCACATTGCGGTTGATTCCCTCTTCTGAATTGTAAATCTTGAGTTCAATGGTCGCTCGGGCGAAGACAAGCAACATCATACCCAGCGATGGGATCTCCCACACGACTTTTAGCACGAAAGATTTCACTCATTCCAAATGCATAATGTGAGATAAAGGTCGCTGAAATTTTCCAGTAATCGGCACTCCCGAATTCCCAGTAGTTCCATTTGGTTTCCCGCACGCCATCAACCAGGTTAAAAATTTGGCTCAGAGGGTTTATGTTGTCATTCATTGGTTGACTTTTTTTTTGGCATAAGTAGTTTACACGATTTGAAATGATTTTTTTTTAAATGGTCATATCCATTCTCGCTCTGTCCAGTTTCACTATTTCGGAAATTGCTTCTGCTCTTCTCGCCTTTCCTATAGGTTATCAAGTTAATAGTTTACAAAACAAACTTCAAAAAGATAGTCACTGACTATGCATTACAACACAGTAACCTGCTAGACTTGACAGTCCTATGCATATTCATACTAACGTCGTTTGTTTATCATCTACTGCCACATTCAGAATGCCTTCTATTCAAACTGGCATCATGGAGTCACACTAACTGGTTGCTGAGGGTTTTCTGTTGGCCGAGTGTCTTCCAGGGAGTGTCGAATGAGCAGATGTCTGAAGACACATATGAACTTAGCATAAAATTTTGTGATGTTTAGCTTATTATTGAATTATTTTACGCAGCGGTAGTCTCCCTGCTGGAATAATTCGTAGATTAATTTTATGACTAGTACGACTTTAAAGACTCGAACACTTTTGTCATTTTTGCAATATGACCACAGTATGTTATAGGTATCTTGACCAACTATGGACGCATAACAAACACCGAATCAATAGATAAATCCTAGTTCATGTAATTACACCAAATGGAATCAGATTTCTCAGTAAGGTAGCTGCCAGTGAACAAATACTAAAGCTTAAGTATACACAGGATTGTGAAGTCTAGCTTACAGGTAGTTGAACTAATGAGATTTTTTAGTCTGTACAAATAAAATATATAGTACTTTATGAAACCTCAATCAAAACTTTTTGTTTGCTATACTAGCTGCCAATATACATTGAGAATAAACTTGCCAATTAATTCCTTATGACAGAGGTAAATTATTTGCTGTAGTTTCATGGAATAGTTACAGTTCAAATCATTAGTCAAACCAGGTTTTATGAAACACACATTCAGTTTCCTAATCCCACTTATAGAAAATACCTTGCTCACTAAGATTCTTTCTCTATATGAAAGGTTGGACAAGCTCATATGCAATATAATTCATAGCTGTTGCTGTAACTTCAACCTGTGCTGACGACGGAGTTATGCAGTGAAGAACACACTTACTAGAAGTAAATGAAGCAATCGAGTTCCCTCAAATGTATGCCCGACATGAGTTGGATCCACAATGACACAGAGAATGTGTCGAGGATCAAACTTCACCGAGCGGTATGGATAAAGATCAAGTACCAACACCTCCAAGATTGTAGCTAGACAAACTCATGATGAGCACGTGGTGTTCGCCAGCAAGCTAGTTCCTCCAGAGACAATTAGTTGTAGCATCTCTAAGGAGGATGAAGAAGAGCCAACACTATCACATGAAGTACTGCGACGAACTTAACTAATACATATCATGGGAGATGACCAGGAGTCTAGTTCCTCCAAAAAAGTTTAATTCATGATGAGCATGTGGCATTGGCTCTTCCACTGGAGACTCGATCCATTGTGGTTACGTGGTTTTAGCATCTCTCAGGAGGGTGAAAAAAATTCAATTCCATCGTATGAAGTACTGCGAAGATCTGAACAATCTTATCATAGACAGAATCGCCAAGAATCTTGATCCTCCAAAGAGGCTGAACCCACGATGGCTAGGTGGTCCAGCATCCCTCTCAGGGTAATGGAGAAGACTCAACGCCATCACACGAAGAACTGCGACTAGCTGAACTCGTGCTGATCATGGGGGGATCGCTAAGAGTGTAGGTCTTCCAAAGATTGACAGGAAGTGACCATCAAGGATCTAGTCCCCCTCGGGAGGCTGGATGGATCCAGTACCACCAACCACAGGAGTGCGAGATGGTAGAGTTCAGACGAGCACGCCCACAGGAGATCAGTGCCGCTGCAAGGAGCCGAGAAGGTGGTGCTGCGTCGGGGGCGGGAAGAGCGTCAGCGGGGGCGGCGCCCTGACGCCCGCCGCCGCAGCCATGGCGGCCGCGAAGAAGGGTGGCACGAGGGACGGTCCCGGGTGCGGCGCCCCGCCGCCGAAGAAGGGCGCCAGCAGGGGCCTCGCCGACAGACGCAGCTTCTCGATCTCAGCCTCCTGGAGGCGCTTGGCCTTGGCGCGGCGGTTCTGGAACCAGATCTTCACCTGGGTCTCGGTGAGGTGCAGCGAGGAGGAGAACTCGGCTCGCTCGGCGATCGACAGGTACTGCTTCTCGCGGAACTTCTTCTCCAGGGACAGCAACTGCTGCGTCGTGAAGGGCGTGCGCGGCTTACGGTTCGGCTTGTGCTTCCGCAGCGTGCATCGCACGGGACCTGGCGGGCCCTGGTGCAGTGGCAACCGCACTTCGTCCAGCGGCGACTCTGCAACACACAACACACGTCCCTGTCAACACCATCCAACAGCCTCAACACTTTCACATGCTGTAACCCTGGTGCGGCGGCAACCGCACTTCGTCCAGCGGCGACTCTGCAACACACAACACACGTCCCTGTCAACACCATCCAACAGCCTCAACACTTTCACATGCTGTAACCCTGGTGCGGCGGCAACCGCACTTCGTCCAGCGGCGACTCTGCAACACACAACACACGTCCCTGTCAACACCATCCAACAGCCTCAACACTTTCACATGCTATAACCCTGGTGCGGCGGCAACCGCACTTCGTCCAGCGGCGACTCTGCAACACACAACACACGTCCCTGTCAACACCATCCAACAGCCTCAACACTTTCACATGCTGTAACCCTGGTGCGGCGGCAACCGCACTTCGTCCAGCGGCGACTCTGCAACACACAACACACGTCCCTGTCAACACCATCCAACAGCCTCAACACTTTCACATGCTATAACCCTGGTGCGGCGGCAACCGCACTTCGTCCAGCGGCGACTCTGCAACACACAACACACGTCCCTGTCAACACCATCCAACAGCCTCAACACTTTCACATGCTGTAACCCCACAGTAAACAAGTACACAGATACGAGATTGCGGGGCGGTTCTTCTGATGTGAACAAGCAAACGTGAAAGACACTCCTCAAACCAGTGACAGTGCCGGCAAAGACCAGCGCTCATTCAAATACAGTGCTTTCACAGTTTCTGTATGTTTAAACAGGCATTCTGCACTCCTGCAGTGCTTCATGAGAGTATATAAACTTTCGCCAACAGGCGCAGGGCTACCAACTACAACGCATAAATTTTCCTGGACTATCCGCCACAGGCCTTTGTCTCCATAAGTATTCAATTTTTCTATGCTGCCGGTTGTCTGAACTGCCGGTTGGCAAGTAAGTTACCAGGCACTAATTGGCGAACATGTTGCTGACATGTGGCGCCATATTGCTGGCGTGTGCAGTTAGAGTTTGCAGAATGAGAGCGTGTTTCTTTTCTGTATTCCTAAGAGCACTGCCTACCAGCTGACAGCTGAGAAATTTAAATGTGTAATTCCGTGTTAGAGAAATTTCGCCTCAGTGCGTTGATTTTATATATAGGCGTTTAAAAAAAAAAAGTGTTCTTCACAAATTTTTCAGCAGAAGTTCCCTACAGCGGCGATGTTTCCATAACAAATATAGTCTGTTTGCAATGAATTTATAAAATTAATGTTTTACAAAAGTACAAATTTGCTATCTATATTGAAAATATACGCTCCTAGGGATATTCTCCTAACAAATTTGCGAAGGATACATTTTTTTTTAAACGCCTATGTGTATATATATGTATACAATTAACGCACGGAGTCGAAATTTCCTTAATGTGGGATTTCCTATATAAATTTCGCAGCTGCCAGCCGATAACCAGTGTCCTTAAGTAGTCGGTGCTTTAACTATGCACCTGTGAAGTTAGCAATTTTATTAGAAGCATAATAGACTTCATTGTCCTGTATGTATTCAAATCGGTGTCATTCCTTTACTGCCTTTCATTTATTTAGCTAAAAAAACATATGTTTTCCGATTTGACATGGTTGGACGTGATAAGAACTTGCTGTCAAACTGGGCCTGGAAAGTATTAAACGAACTGCCGTCCAGTTACAAAGTAATACAAAGGCACATGGTGTATTAAGTCTGTTATGTTTCAAAATAATGCGAATTTCACAGGCTTCGTATAGCTACAACATACTTCGTAGTTTCGTGAAATTATATCAACTAAAATTGTATAATACGCTAAATCGTTAAGTTCTCGTTATTTCCAATTTGAATTTTTTATGCTAAAATTAAAATAAAATTATGAGCGAACAATGTAGAGTACTGCGATAACTTTTCCTCGTGCTGTTCAGGTGACTTCAACAATCAATTTGAACTGTAACCGAACATACTAACAGTGCAAAATGTTTAATTTGTATGGCGAATTTTATAGCCTACGTTAAAAATTCCCATATTTCCCATAATTGGTTTTGGCGGATTACTTCATCATTTTTTTGCGACTTCATTAGAATACCTGTTTATGTGGTATCACAGAAACATAAAATATGATAAAATCCTACAGACGTTGTTTGGTACCAAGTCCCTTAATTCACTGCTCTTCAACCCCTCGGACATTCAACTGCGCTTATAGGCTGTTCACGGCAAAATGAGCACTTTTGAAACACCTGCTTAAGATCTACTCGTATGCACGTTATTCTTCCACCTTATGTAACATTAAAACTGACAATGGCTTCGTCACTTTATCCATGCGTCAGCCCAGTTAAACTGTGAAATTATGAGTGAAGTAAATATTTTACAAACATGCTCATTGTTACACTTCGATACATAAAAAAAAAAAAAAAACAGAGAGCGAAAGAAATAATTTAAGTTATTACAAATGGTTACCTACTTTTTTTATACGACGTTAAGATATGGAACTACTTTCCATCCATCGTTACCAACTTTCCTGTGCGCATGTCACTAAGTGCGCCCGTTAGAATATATGCCGGTAGTGGCAGTGACTTTTTTCTAAGGTTGATTTCAAAAGTGCTCACTTTATCGTGAACAGCCTTTAGCAGATGAAGCAATTAGCGCAGTTGATAGTGATGGAGGGATGAAGAGAGGGGAAGATTGCTCAGCAACGGAGGATCCCGAGCGATCTCACTAAACACAGGTAACGTCCGCCACATTTTCCACTTGCAAAAATCAGGGCGGGACCCTGCGCTCTAATATTTTCTGCATTTCTACACAGAATTATTTGGAATATATTTTCCGAGATGATTTTTGTAATACTCCAAGTGAATTAGAGCGAATTTTACGAAACGTCAATGTGAAATGTCTAGAACTAATGTTTAATTTTAACGAGCCAAATTACGCTAGACTGCTTAAACAATTTTGTATGTTTTATAAAACAAAGTGTTGCAAAGATATAGTATCTCAACTGTAGAGGTAGAAAAAAAATCTTCAGCAAAGAGTTTCTGAAGAATGCTTCGTAATGTGTACAAAAATGATTTTTTCTTTGCTTCGGATGTCGAACCAGTTTGGTCGTCATGTGAGACTAATGGTCAGACCACAAAATCACCGCATCTGAAGTTAAACTTATGATTAGGACCACCGGTTTTTCGCGGAAATATATATCCGCAAGCTATACTTTATAACTAGGGACAGGTGTTTTTCGCGAGAAGATTTCAAGGCCAGTTGTATTCTCATAATCACTTTCGTGAATGGATGATTCTAAATGCCACGTGTCTCAAGTGTGTGTCCGCGAATCAAGGACGTTCAGTATCGGAGTACTTTATTACGATTGGCCCAGTCAAATAAGAACATGTCTTCTCATGTAGACACACAGCCAGCAACCAAAGTAAGTTTTAGTTGTGGATGTAGGATATTGAAATCTATCGTGGTCATAAATATTCTCGCGAAATACACCTGCCCCTGCTTATAACTTATTTTGTGCAAGCTTGCAAATTTCTTTTGGCTATTGGCTGCGTGTCTGTGTGAGAAGACATTTTATGCTCGATTGGGCCAATCAGAATAAGGTTACCCCGACATTGGACTCCGTGATTAGCTGGCAGAAACTTAAGAGGGAAGTTTCCTTGCTATCGTGGATTTAAGTATTTTCCTCAGTAACTTAATTTTCGGAGTCAATATTTAAAAACCAAGCTAGCCATGACATAGGAAACATTTTAACAGTTATTTATAAATCCCACTTATTTTTCTTACATGATTAGTGTCACATATGTAACCGTAATCAAACATGGGAAAATAAAGGTATATTTGAAACCCTACAAATTAAAAGAAATTCGTCAAGTAGTCGTCCATGTCACGTTTAGTTTTGATTTTTTATTTCTGGTCATACATTTTCATTACAAATATTTGTAAGAAAATTTGAAGATGGAGTGGATACCACCCCCTTAAGATGCGCGTGAGTTAAACTCATCCAATCGAGATATTGTTTCTGAACTGAGGTGTTTTGGAGTAGGCCTACAACTAGTCGTGGAATCTTTTCGCGAAAAAACAGTTGGCACTTGTTATGGTGATTCAACAGAAGACATCTTTTGTACGCCAAAATTTCATAAAGTCACTTTGAGAAATGCTAGGTTTGTAAACAGCTTTGCATTTATTTGCGTGTTTATTTCTGCTACCTTGTACAACTTTGTCAATAACTAACTCGTAACCTACAAAAGGAAAGGATCATTCTGATTCCAATTACTCTAACTAATATATAGGGATAGGAACATTTCGCGAGTTCATTTCAGGACAAGATAGACGTCGAACACGTGTACACTGAAGTTGATTTTACAATTGGATCGCAGTTTATTAGACACGCCCTGGATGACTCTGAGCCAATAGCAGACTTGCAAGGAAAAAAAATAACGAGTGCCATACTGCCAGGTGTGAAGTAACACTGGCCACTCTATGGAGCAGCAGCCAATTAACAAAAACCTGAAGCTCGAGTATACACAGGACTGTGGAGTCCAGCCTACAGGTCATTGAACTCGCGAATTTCCCTATCCCTACTAATAGAGCCTAAGTTCCCACTGCAAAGACAGAACATCTCATATTCTTTGGTATATAGAACAATGTGCATCCAGTCATAAACGACATAGGGTATTCGAGTTTTCCGGTATCTACAAAAAAAAAAAAGCTATAATAATTTGTTGCATAAGTGGACCCATCAGGTATCAGCTGGAGTTATTCACGACTGTGCAGTTATAGTGCATATCACACAAATCAGTAACCTAGTAAAAGTGATTTATTGTGACCACTCACGAACGAGCGGCGAAATAGAAAAAACTGTAGACATGTTTTATGTACCAGCCGAGAAACAGCACGGGGCAGTTCTGAGCAAGGAGCATCACGCCTTGCTACCAAGCACCACACGCCAATATTTAGATATTAATTATTCTATAACCTGTTCACGCTAAAATGAGCACTTTTGAAAGTCCTACTTAAGATCTGCTGGTACGCACGTTGTGTATTCCTCCGCCCTATGTAAAATCAACATTGTCATGAACATTATCACTTTATTCATGCGTCGGTCAAGTGAAACTGTGGAATTATTAGAAAAATAAATATGTCACAAATCTGATCATTATTATACTTAGGCGCATTAAAAAAAAAACAGAGATGAAAATAAATAATTTCAGTTTTCACAGATGGTTACCTAACGCTATTTACTTGACGTTAAGATATGGAATTATTTCTCCTCCATCATTACCAACTTTACTGGGCTCAAGTCACTCAGTGCGCCCGTTAAAATATATGCAGACCAGGGGCAGTGACTCTTTTCTAAGGTTGATTTAAGAAGTTCTCACTTTATCGTGAACAGCCCCTAGATAAGTACTCGTTTCCGACGTATTTCTACCGTGCATTCAAAATATGACGCCATTTTCTTTCTCTCCAGCCTCCAGTTGGAACAGCTGGTCACTCGTTCCATCCCCGGCAACCAGCAATTGAGAGCTAAAGTCGCTGCTAGAAGTCGACTTGAGGAGGTAAAACGAAGTTTAGCGCCAGCCAGCAGCTAATTTTTGACAGGAAGATTAACAGGAGGTTGTAAAACCGGGCTGTGTCTTCGGGTCTGTGTCCTAGTGTGCTCCCGCCAGGATTGCTGACTGGGGCGGGCTAATTGCGCTCGCAGCCGTGTCATGCGGCTTAATTAACAACCCGGCCGATGTCAAAGGCGTCCTTTGTTCCAGCCCTCCTTCGCCCGAGTCCTCCATTATCAGGCGCGTTGTCCAGCCACCGGCGCAGGGAACAGCTAAGTGCACAGAATCAAAACTGCTGCGTGCATTTCGTACTCGCAAACAAGCCCTGCTTAAGATCTACTTGTATACACGTTGTGTATTCTTCCCTCTTGTGTAAAACTAAAAATTGCCGTGGGCCTCATCACTTGAATCATGCGTCGGTCAAACGAAACTGTGAAATTACTAACAAAGTAAATAGGCCTAATTTAGAAATCTGGTAATTTTTTCACTTCGACGCATTAAAATACTGGAAGCGAAATGAATATTCTTAAGTTAGCACAAATGGTTAGCTATCACTTTTTATTCGACGTTAAGATATGAAACTATTTTCCATCCATCATTACCAACTTTACTGGGCGAATGTCACTCAGTGCGCCCATTAAAATATACGCATGCACGGGAAGTGACTTTTTTCTAAGGTTCGTTTCTAAAGTACTAACTTAATCGTGAACCGCCTTAAAGAGCGTTCAAGTGCCAGAAAAATATTTACTGTGTTTTTAATTTATTTTATAAGCAGGGACGTGCCAAATTCGTGTTATTATTCGGTACCACGTGAGACTTCACATTTCATTGGCTGCTGGCAATTACACGGCGTCATTATACCTGTGTGACCGCTTTAATGAAGATTGGTTGGTCAACCGCTAAGTCTTTACTATTTGCTGAAAGTGACCTTGGGACGAGCCACGCAAGTTATCTGCCAATGTGGATGGCGGGGAAGCATATTACAGTACATTTTGGAGCCCAGCCTGCCGTCAAATAATAATGCGAATTTTGCAGGTCTCTATTTATAATGTGATATTTGGCGTGGAGTGGCGTGTGGTGAACTGTTGCAAGGTAAGCTGGCGTTAGTTGTGTGCTGTACCCTGTTGCTTGCTGGTTTACACTTCCACCACTAAAACGTAGCTCGGCAGTTGACGCCACAGGATGCGTGTATGGGTCCCTTGGCTGCTCGTTTGTGACTGGTCGGGATACATTCAGTTTCCCCTGGGCTGCACGCTGGTCACTGGCTCCTGCTGCGTGCACCGAGAATGTACAGCAGTGAACAATCACCATCTTACCTTGCAACACTTCACCAGACGCCACTCGGGTATCTTGATTCAGTGTGGCGGAGCGGAACACGAAAATGAGTTCCGAATGTGGTGCAGCGTCATCAGGCGATATGGTTCTGCATGATTTCGAAATGTGCGTGGAGAAACATATAGACTAAAAAATTCCAATAAATTTCGTAATAAACATTTATAAAATATTTTTTTATAGGTTTTTAAACATCAGCATTAAATTTTAAGTATGCCTCATATGACAACTAGAAAGGCACCGACAATACGTGTCCTTTTAGACAAAACTGCCACAGCTAAGTATACTTCCATTGCTTTGCTAGTTTTCATGACCATCCTACACATAGAGACCTGACAAATTCGCGAGTTCAATGACATGCAGGCTAATCTGTACAGTATTATGTACAATATGCCGATATCAACTGCACATTGGTTGTCTGCTGTCACAGTGAAATGCAAAGAACGATTGGGCCAGCGTTCTCCAGGGTGTGTCAAACACTGTGTGGACCAATGGCTGAAGTTTTATTAAAACACTAGTTTTCAATCCTTGCTTGTCCCGAAATTAATCCGCGAATTTTTCAGGTCTCTACTTATATAACATTATCAGACATCAGCTGTAATTTCGGCAAACAAATAATGTAATTGTCTTTCAGTCATCAAAATGAAGAGAATGACCTGTACATCCTGTTATAGGCTGTTCACGGTTAAGTGAGCACTTTTCAAGACCCTTTCAACATGCATTAACCACAAATAAATATATTTTATTGCAGCTCCAGACACTGACATTTGTTAGTGGTGAACTGTATACACTGCGTTTATTAGTCTGATGACAAAGATGATATTAAAAAGTGGCAGGAAAACAGAACTCTAATGAAAATAAAAATTCAGCAGGGCGTTAAAAAGTACCCACTTTACTGTGAATCGCCTATACACATAAGTCACTGTAATTAGGACACAGTCAGCTGTCCACTCATTTGCTGCAATCTAGAGAATGATGGGTCTTGTAGGCGTGGTAAGTATGTCCTGTGTGTCCAGAACAATAGGACGTTGACTATTGGAAATACACAAACCAACATTACGTGCGCGTAGGTAATTTTTTGTCTGTGCCACACACTGCGAATCTCAATTAACCAATGATCTTACCTTGGGCAAACGATTTGGAAACCATTTTACTGCACGCATCATAAAATGTTTTGTTTGCAACACCCGAAACCGTAAATTAAAGTGGGTCTGAGAGGGTCAAGCTGGTGCAAAAAAAAATGCGATAAGCTCACGGGCGTTTACTAATTATAACCATGGAATGAAGAAAAAAAAAGTATTTGTTACTGACCGTCAACTTGCAACGCTCCACAGTTTCCCACTACCTCCACTAATAGTTTAGTTAGTGGGAGAAAAAAGAGCACCTTCAAAGGATTAATGCGCTTGGTAGTGACGTCACGCTGTTAACGAAAGTCCTTTAAAGGACCTCCCGCGCAGACGGGGAGGAACTCTTAGCGGTGTGATTCAGGACGATCGACGTCTCGTTTATTTCGTCTCATTTACCGTACAACCAACTACTCTCTTCCTACGGTGCGATACCATATCTTCTCTCTCTCTCCCTCCCTCCCTCTCTCTCTCTCTCTCTCTCTCTCTCTCTCTCTCTCTCTCTCTGCAGGCCCCGGCCAGTTCCTGAACGGACTGCCATGCCAGGCTGTCAACTGCCATCCGCAGGCCGGATCGAGACACGCTAACGTACGGGCTGCCGGGGAGGCTCGGCTGTGATTGGTCGCGCGTAACAAGCAGCCAATTTCTGTACCGCGCGGATCTCGGCTGGCCTGCTCGTGTAACTAACTGCCTGTTCCGCTGCCCACTTGCGCCTATCTCTCGAGGCCGAGACAGCGTTCCAAATCGTTTCCAACGTGAGTCGTATCGCATACCCCTGATCCTTTTTGCGATTGGGCGATCCAATTTTGACGTAGCAAAGAACTTCGCAGGCCAGTCATAAATACGAACCTGTGAAATTCGCGTTATTATTTGGCTTCGCATTAAACTTCACAGTACTGTATACACCGAAGCCGATGTTTTTAAATTGGCTGCAGCCTATACATAAAGACATTCCCCTTCTGACTGCACTGCACGTGGTTCATAGTAGTAGGGGCGGAGGGGTTTTAACTCGCATGGGATTAATTGGAAGTAACTAATGGATTATCGATTTGATTGATTGGATTAATCCTTAATCCGATCTTCATTTGATTAAATTGATTGAAAGGGTTAATAAAATTGAAACGGTTAAATGCATTGAAAAGGTTAAATGGAATGAAAGGCTTGTATTTATTGAATGGTTCAAATGGTTTGAAAGAGTTAAATTTTTTGTTTGGTGCAAAAATATACTAAGGGTCTTCCTTCTTTCTTTCTTTTTGTGGGGAGCAAGCAGATCTGGCACGTCCTTACACTTAGAGCTCTAGCAGACGACTATGGTGTGACATGTTGGGGGTGAGGTAATATATAAGTTGTGAGTTTTGTGCAAGAGTGATATAAGTCTAAATTTTTTGTGTCTCGTAGATGGCGATGGGAGATAGGCGATTTTTGTAATAGTAATTACAAATAAAGTGAAAACGACGTATAGTTGACATACGAGAGACATTTCGGAGTGTTCTACCTATGATTAAATAACATGAGAGAGAAGTATAACTACATGAATAACCTGGTGTCGACAAGTGGTAAACGATCACAATTATGTGAGTCTCCGTTTCAAATTAAATGTAAAGAGATGAATAATGTGATTTTGTTACCCCGAGCTGTATGTTATAAATATAATTTACATGAGAAAAGTATAACGAACGAACACAACTATGTGAGTGTGCAGTATGGAATTAATTAACGAAGTAAAGAAATGTCCCTATAAATTAAATGGCTAATGAGCACAATAACAAGATACATGACACAACTTGGTGCCTCTTTCACATACCTTACATGTCCATCTGCCTGTGAGACTAGTGAGGAATATTAGAAACGTAATTTACACATTAAAAGGAATTAATTGATTAACACGTGTAGAAAAGAAAACATTTGATGTACGGCCATTCACTCAGGAGCTTAGTGAAGCACTGTTTGATTATATACTGAGGTGAAAAACTTGGAAATTTTAAAGAAAACTAATGTTTCCAAATAAATTAAATCAACACATAATGAAATAGCACCTCTCCCAAAACACATCCATCCACCTCGGAGGTCAGTCAATGAATGAAGCGATCTTACATCGAGAATCTGACTATATATACGTGGAGTGCGGCTGAGTTGAGATTTATGACTGATGGAACCTATTTCCCTACCAAGCTACTATTAACGACTTGATTACACTATTCGACAACTACATGAAAGTATAAAAATTACACTACTTGATAAAGTGCATTATTTAAAAATAACATACATACTGCAAATCTCCACCAAGTCTGTGAAATTCATGGTACTAGTACCGAAACGACTGTTGAAAATAATAGCAAGTTACGTCTACAGAACACGGGAATGGGGTTTACACGATAAACACACTATAACACGAAAATTTATATTTTTCCCAATAAATTAAAAACTTATAAAAAAATATTTCACACTATAGTTTATGAAGACCGTGAACGAGATCTGAACCCAAGAGCTTATAATATCGCTTAACGAGAATCGTCGCTACCATGCTCCGAGGCCGGTGAAGTCGAGAGATGCAGTGTCGCATCTATGCAGGGGAAGGCTCGGTGAAGAACTAACATGGCGGGAACCAGACAGAAGTCTCTGTGTCGCTCCTGGTTGCAGCACCCCTCCAAACACCACTCCAATGCAGGGCTTGGTTTGACTCGAACAGTCCATTTCTATCCAAGGCCAACCACCCCCTACCTCGAACTGGCCAAAAACGTGTTTCTGGAGAAATTACCATTCCATGCCATCCCGGTCCCCCTCCCCTCCAATACAGAGTTCGTTTTCGCCCTTTCCAAAGCTCTGGGCCATGCATTCTGGTAACGATACAACACTACAACACTGCAAAAACATGTTTATGGGCAAACACCCCCTCCATCTACACCAGCCAAGAACTGCCCGTTCCAACGCAGTGCTTCGCAAAACCTGCCCTCCTCAAGGTCAGAAATTGTTTTTACTGAAGACTGCCCCTGTCCATGGTGGGAGCTGCAAAGCCCCCGCTATCGATTCAAGGCTACGCAGCCCCACATCCCCTTACACCAGCCAAGAATATGTTTCCATAGAAATGCTCGCTACACCTCCCTTCACCCTAGAGCGTTGCCACAGCTATGAACAGAGGCTTGCTTCAATGTCAAAGCGAGGCTTTCCCTAGGGAGGCAGCAGCAGATTTTGAACTGACCTGGGCTAGCTGCCTGCCCCTCTCCCCTTCTCACAACAAACTGCTTTTTTTGCTGGAACATTGAAGCTTCCTCCTATTTTTCGAGATGCAAGAGCCTGGTGTATTCCCTGCGAAATAAAAAATTTGACAAGTCTCGCCGATAAAACTTTATTTTTCTCATCACTAAGAAATAGGTTCCAAGTGTCTTTAACACACAATAAATTCAATAAAAAAAATATAGTCTGTTATCCATCATACTTTTTTCCCGCTTCCAGCAAACATTATTCCCATTTTACGGCAAACATTGAACTAATAAATGATTACTTTTCATACCAACACAACTATAAGACATATTTTTAACTAGCTAAGAATTTTTTAAGTAATGAAAGAAAAGCAATATTTTTTCAAACAAGCATCTTTCCACTTACACACATTAAACTTAGAACAGCATTATTAGATCCAAGCAATCCCCAAGTTAAACCTCTTCAATCATTAAAAACTTATGTGAAAAATACTTGTCCGAAATGTTTTTAAATATTATGTGTGTATTTTTATGTGCAGTTTTCTCACTTCTGAATTTCTACTATGAAAGGCATATATATTTTAACTTATTTATAAATAGTTTTCTCTAAAAAAAAATCTCGACATGATATTACTGAAATAACACGTATCCAGCTAAAAATGATTGCTAGCGAATCTGAAATCTTTTAAATTTCATGATATTTCAAATGATTTTCGTTAAAGGCCAAATTTGGCATAAATTTAAAGGAAAATTGCAGATACTTTGTATCCGTTAACTATATAAGGAAGAATAAATTAATAGTTTTTTTTAAAAAGAAGTTTTCCAATTATGTTTTTTTGACATTGTATAAAGTATGACTGTGTTTATACCAGCAAGCATCTTCGTGTTGAATCTCAAGCTGCAACAATTGTAATCTTGCTGCTGGAGAAAAAAAATTATTTAAAAGGTTGGCTGTGGACTCTCCCAGCTGTAAGACAGTGAGGAAACATTGTGTTGTGTCGCTAAGTGTTCTTTCTACCTGGTCCTGAAAAGGTCTTTGTGTGTAACTATCAGTTTCGTTCAATTCCTGGAAACGTTTTCTCGAGATATCCAAGTCCGTTCCTTCCGTTTCAAAATTCATTCATTCCTTGGTGTTAAGTTTCTCTCCATTATTTTATGTAAGTTCTCCTCAGCTCTTCAGAGTGTGTTATAATTGAAATGTTAGTTCTTTTCCTCACTCATCAAGTTGAAATCAACATACTTGTAAATTATTTCCTGAAAGTGAGCAAACCGACAATTTGACTTTAAATTCAAATAAGCAACTTACCATCACCTACTTGTCTCAAGAATATATTTTTCATTTAATATACAAGTGCTTGTGACACATCCAATTATTCACAAAGTAGTGGCACTGGGAAAATTTTCAAACTAATAAATAACAAGTCACAGCATTCAATCTTAACATATAAAAATTTTATTAATTTAAAAAATCATGAAACATACTTTAGTTAACAATTGTAAAACAAATTCTTTAGGGGAATGTTGCCTAAGGCATACCATTTTTTACATTGTTGCATTTATTTGGGAGAATCTTCAATGTACTGCTCCAATATTGATTTAGTATGAAGCAGCATACATATCTACATTAACATGTCTAGTTAGCTGAAATAGCGACTCCGAAAAAATTTCTTAGTGTAAGACTGCAATTGGTACGATACAGGAAACCAGTATCCAAAATTGTACTGCCAGTATCATAAATTGTACCGCTACAAACAGAAATAGTATAGTACTAAATTTTGTCCATGGAAACACTTATAATGATGTTTTAAGTGTATACAAGTACATATTTAACCCTAAATAAAACAAACAAATAATTTACATGCAAAACAAATAAAAGTTTAAGGCCTGATTTAACCCCTGTGCAGGTTTCATGTATCCAGGTGTGACACTGTGAACATTGCACCATATTTTGTACGACATTTTCCTCACATACTGAACAAAACCAATCCTCTTACACAAGTTCTATGGTTACATTGGATGCTAACGAAGTAGAAGGTGCATTGTTGTCTGGAGTTGTTCTTAAACGCTTGTTTGCACATGCAGAACTTCCCTTCCCTTTTGTAGCTATATTATCTAATTTGTAGGTCGTCTTCCTTCATTTGTTGTTTGCAGCCATCAAATCATGTTTGTACAGACTGCTTGCCAGTACAACAGCATGTTGAGATCCCTGCCTTGGTGAGGACACATGTTTGAGGCATGCTGGAGTCGGAAAAATTGCTTGAATAGAAACATTCACTTCGACAATTCATCCAGGAGGGACACCAACCTGGGGCACATGTACCATTTTTTTGCATTTAAAGATTATCATAGGTGGAATGTTCATCCCCGATACACTAGTACAACACACTATTGTTGTATTGACACCTCTTACCCCCACTTTCAATAGCTCCCACCTGATGCTTTATTTTTGTAGCCAACACTTTCTGGCATATTTTTTGTACAGTGCTGAAACACATCTCATCCACATTGAACACACGAGTAGCATCAAATTTGTTTTCATCTATAACTCTTTCCAGGATATCAAAAAATCCTAACAAATTCTTCTTGTTGAACACCTTTCTTCATACCATGGAAGTGGACTTGGACTCACGTAGTGCTTATTCCTTATGATGGGCTTTAAAGGCATAGAACCATTTTTTTCCATGCCATTTCTGTCAATGTGTTAAATCTGTGTGGTATTTCATTGCGCTCTGTAATTTGGAATGCTAACTTCCTGACATCAGTAATTGTTACCAAAACAGAAGATCTTCTAATCTTAAAATATGATCAACGAGTTGTTGCTCTACTTTGGGTGAAAGGATGGTGGTACAGCCTATGGATTTTACAGATTTGTTAGCTACAACATTCTTCCTGTTTAAGTGCCTTTTCAATGTTGGCTTTGGAATGTCGTACTGTAGACAGCATTCATTAAAACCCATGTCCCCATTTCTACATGATGCAAGAACCATTGCCATCTCCATTTCAGTCCAAGCTCCATATTTCCTTTTCGTCATTCTGTAACACACAATGGGCATGTGTTTTAGTAATTTTTTATTTATGGTGACTATTAAATACTTTTGCCACATGGTAAATATGGAACTTGGAAAATTTAAGGTATGTTCCACTGAAACCAATTGTCCTCGGATGTTAATGTGCGACCATTAAGAAAAATGTCCTGTAAACAATGCACAGATTTAATGCAGAACCTATACTGAAATTTGTAATAAAATGAGGTCACTGCATAAAACTATGCAAAAGGTTATTTAGATTGCTCAAAGTGTTTACATATACAGTCAGCAATAAACAGGTTTCATTGTAACTTGCCATGTAGTAGTATCCTAAATTGTACCGCTGCGATTTGCGAAACTACGACGTGGTACGACTTAGGCATCTCGTCATAAAACAAAACCAACATATGAAACATAACCTCAAATTGTTTATCGTCAGATATAAATTAGTTCAAAATGTGAAGAAGAGTTGTCTTTACAATAATAAATACATTTAAACAATAATTACTTACTTTTCAATTTCGTACAGGCTTACAACTGAGGTTCAGAAACTACATCCAGATGTGGAAATAATCATAAATGCCAATAGCATCGCTAAACGTCGTTTCACACTTACGCTATTCTTTGGACTAACCGGAAACTACAGTAGGTTCATCTTATAGCCACAAGAGCACAGCGGTATTCACATTTCCTGCAATACGGTGGTGGTACGATTTAGGTGGTGGTACACATTCTTCTACTTTCCCCTACAATTTCACATCAAACATGTTAATATCGTAAAACTTTAAATATGTTACTATTGAAAACCTTATAAGCTTTAAAAGTATTGCTGCCGCATGCTACATAACAAATAACACAATCAATTAGAAATTTTTATAAACATGTTACTACTGAAAGCCATTCTGGTATTTTTTTTAACCGAAACAACATCTTACATCATAAAACTGCACAAAATCATAACATTTCCTGTTACGGTTGAAAATCATTAAACATCTTTAACATTATGTGTGTAAGCCATTCTGGCTTTCTTAACAAAAACACCATCTTACGTCATAAAACTGCAAAAAATCATTACATTTCCTGTTACAACTGAAAATTATTAAACATATTTAACATGTGTGTAAGCCATTCTGGCTTTTTTTATAACCAAAACACCATTTTACGTCATAAAACTGCAAAAAATAATCACAACAGGATATATTACAACTAAAAAAACACTCTCCAACCTTTTATGATTGAAATAATAAAGTTTATTAAAACTTTCCAACATTTCATATCATAAATCATTAACTTTTAATGAATCATTAAAACTTTTAATGAACTTGAATGATGATTGTTTAAAATTGTTAAAAGTCTCTTGAATTGGAAATAAATTTTACAAACATTTAAATCAATCATTAAAACTTCAATGATGTTTCTTTAAAACCGTTAAACAAGTCTTTAGAATTTGAAAGAATTTCTTCAAACTTTTAACAAACTGAATTATGTTTCTTTAAAATCTTCCCAACTCTATACTTTCAATCATTATAACTGTAAAAAACCCTCATCCGATTACCAGTGACAGTCATTAAATTTATTTTTTAAAAATTACACGACATATTACGCCTGAAAAACTGTTATACCATATGACATTGGACATTCTTACAATTGTAAAATTGAAAAAAAAAGAATTAAATTATGTTGTGTTAGAAAGTATCACTGTAGGTTTGATTTTTTTTTCATTAAAATTTCCATTTAGAGAAAGAGATTAGCTGAATTTGTGTTTCTTTACAGGAACAACAGGTGTTGGTGGTGATGATATTGGTGATGTTATAGGAGAAAAATTATTTCCTGTGGTGAAGGTATGAAAGTAGGATGAGGTGGGAATATTAATTTACACAGCGGTGATGGTAATCTTGCCCTCAGGTGACGGTCAACTTGACACAGGTGAAATCACAAACATGAACTCTAAAAATTCTTCAAACTCTTGATATAATTGGTTTTTTGACCTCGATGACCTCGATGTGTTAGGTGTGAAAACTGCACTCGTTAGTGCAGCTTTCAATATACTTGGTTTCGACATCGAAGGTGTCACTGTTGGATTCATCACTGTAACTGTTCTTATTATTGGAGGTGTTGACAAGAGCAATGGTTGCAGATAGATCCACTTTCTTCGTCATCATCCAAAAAATCGAATAAATTTTTTGCCAAAGCATCTGGTCCGTTCAATAGATCATTAAAATAATACCAGTTAAAATCTGTATGTTCTTTGTTAATATCTTGGGTAGATAAGCCAAGAAAATAACCTTCATACGAACGTGACATGCTAAGGCGAACCGAACTAACAAACAACTGGAAATTGTAGTGGAGGCATAGATGCTAAAGCCCTACTTATAAAAATTTTAAATTCCCAGTTAAACGTTCGAGAAGCCTGATTCCTCCCCTCCAACCAGAAGTCAGAAGATCAAACACCCAGCCCCCTCCCTTCCAGCACCACCGACTTTCAAATATCCTCAAGCCAACACCCCACCCTATGAGACAAACCTCTCTGCTAACATTTTGTTATAAATCTTGTGTATTTTTTATATTATTTATATTTTAGTGTGTGATGGAGCTTGCAAAGTGAATATTGATTTCTATGAAGTACAAAACTTAATATTTTTCTCGAGAATTTTCAAACAGCTAGGAAGACCTTTTGACTTTGGTATCCTTAATGGTTAAAATCGTTGACCTGAAGTCTCCTCCCCTCCAAGATGGAACTTTGTGAGAAAAGACACTTTCCCTAGTGTGTAATAAAATCTAAATGCGTTCTGCAGGTGTTTGTTGGAGTCAGGCCGACAACCTCTGAGATCTGGGGTTTTGTAGTTAGTAGTAATAGAAAAAAATATTTAAATTTAACTTTGAAGGTTTATGACTCTGGAGAAACTCACAAATCACACTGCTAATGTCGTAGATCTCTAAACATAATGTTTTTTTTTCACACCTGGAGACATTGGCAAATGCTATAAGTCTAAGATTTAGAAGAAAGTATAAATTTTTTTGATCGGAAATATTCCACGTGATTCATTTTGTTTTAAACATCAATAAAATTGAGCATATCTAGCTTTTTCACACGCAGGAATGAATTTATACATTTTTTATTATGTGTTTCATTTGTTATTTATGATTATATGGCCAGTGACTTAAAAAACTAACTGTTATCAAGCGTGTCTTACCGGATATGGTTTATTATATTGCTAGTTCTGGAAAAGTGGTTAGAGTGCTCACTTCCAGGAATTTCCTTTCCACTCTCTACCGATAAAATATCTATCTTGGGAAAACAAGTCACTATTAATAGGGAATAAGTTAAATAAAAGGAAAAACTCATTGTAAAATATAATTTTTATTCACAAAATATATACAAACACAGTTATCTAAAAAAAAAAAAAAAAAAAAAAAATGTTCACACTGAAGCAAAATAGTATGTTCAAAACATATACATTTAAGTACAGAATTTTCCAAAATATAACATCAAACTGGTATAGAATGATCCAGAAATGTATGTACAATGCCAACAAATACAGAATGTCACATAAATTACACAATTATTCATTTCCGAAACAAAGTTGAAATGGTTTGCTCCAACATGCTAATTACTTGTTGATTTTCGCTTTACATTTGGATTTCTGTATGCACAAGTATATGATTTCGTTCTCTTGATCCATATTTACAATCTAGTGGATAACATACAAGAAAATAACTTTTATATTAATTTCACTCATCCTAAATAATCCCGTATCACACAAATAATATCCACAGGTGTTTTGGGAGGAGAATCATCAGAGTGTTTTATCCCAGTCAGACATCATTGCTCAAATTAGCATTAATTTTGAGTTTTTCCTCTGAAGAGAAGAATGTCGAATTAGATCCATATGTTTTACTCAATTGTTTGAACGAGGGGAAATTGTATTCTTTTTTAATATCTATTACTTTCCCATTATACACACCTTCGAAAATGTTTTTGCTCAACTCCGCCTACATATATTTCATATTTTTAATTATTTAGGTAATATTTACAAATACAATCAATATTCTCATACTCTATGCACCCACTTAACCAGGTTAAACTATTTTGATGCTTAATAAGCCATATATTTGTTTCTTTGTATTTGGGAGTTATATATTTCCAGTCAAATGTGGTTTGAGGCCGAATGAAGCTGTATGTTCTTCCATGTAAGCAATAGCAAATTCTTTAATGATAAATTTTTTTGCTGATTGAAATTATTGCACATTACAAAACATCTCTTTGTAGCCGTGGTTCATCATCTACTAACTCAATTCATTATTTTCAGTAACTTATCTCTTATCTATAATTAACATACAAACTAAATTGTTTCTATTATTGAAGAGTTGAAAGAAGACGGTTATATTACCAATGAAAATTAAGTAATATTTCTGAAGAGCTTCACGCGCATCTGTCAAAAAACACCAACTTGTCGCATCTCTAGAATCTGACTTGTTTTGAAAAAAAAAAATATGTTTGCTTAAAGATCCTCACGGTTTTGTATTGCCCGTCATTATCGGTTCTTTGGACACGCCAAGTGTGTTTCTTCGGTTCTCTCGTGTACCCGCCTTTAACAGCGCTCTCGTCAAGTGCGCAACATGATCGAAGGAAGACATGTTGGCATTTCTTAAGTAGGTGTATAGCGAGATGATGGCCGGAGCCAAAGGAGGGGGGGGGGGGGGGAGAGATGAGTTCCAGAATCGCAGTGAGCGACGTGAATCTGTCTGGGGGACAAGGTACCCTCATAAAGCAAAGTCGTTCTATAGTAGGGGGGGGGGGGTCGGGCTGGACAGATGCGAGCGCAGTTATTTCCCACTTCTCCCCTCCAGACGACGATGCCAATTTATGTCATAATAAATTGACCGAATTGGCCCCCAGACCCTTGCAAGGCTCGCCGCGGGATGCTGCAATCTTCGCGTCCTTGAGTATAGAGAGCACTCGTCTGTCAGTGCAGCAGTTTATTTCGCTTCCTTCTTTCTGTTTATTTGAGTGGCAGAGAGAAACGTACTCACGGCTTGTGTGCAGTGTAGGCATAAAACAACTGAAATAACTGCCTGCACATGGTTCGTTTTTAATTGGGCAATTTTGAAATCAGTATTTGAAAATGAGTATTCATTTAAAATTCCGATTTTCAAATTGAGTATTCATTCAAAATCAGTATTTGAAAACTGCAGCAGAGTCTGCTGCAGTTACTACTCGAGTTAATCGAGTGCCTTCGAGAATCAAGTGTGCCACAGAATCTACTTGACTCGTCGCATCACTGTGGGATTCTTACTTTTGTTATGACTATACTTAGGAACGTCTCATTTTGACGAAAAATCTCTACCCAGATAAGTCTCCAATATCTTAAGTGCTCCCTTGTGGTTTTACTTGAGGTCATTGGCCGAGTCTATGTGTAAGATAACTTCTGGTATTTGAATGAGCCTATAAGAATTAGGTTAGGTACGTTCTGAACGTATGTGATTACAGACATTTAATACTATAGGAAGGCAATTGTGATTGGGAAATTGCTTCTCGCATAGGCGTCAGAAATTAGCAAATAAAAATCTCAGACATGTACGCAGTACACAGAAACCTGTCATATTTTGTCGCGATAAACCGGGACAGGAAAAATTTCGCAAATTGATTGCAAGACATCATATAAGTCGAACACGTGTACACTGAAGACACATTTCAATTGGATAACAGTATTAGACACGCCCTGTTGGACGACTCCGAGCCAATGGCAGACTTGCAAGGAAACAAGAAGCGGATCCCATCACGTCAGGTGCGTGGTACTGTCTGGAGCAGCAGCCAATGAACGAACACCTGAGGCTCGAGTATACACAGGACTGTGGAGTCTAGCCTACACGCCATACAACTCGTTACAGGCTAGGCGCAGGAACCGTAAAAGTTAATTTCATGCGTGTCATTGCTAGAGGCAGTGATTTTTCACGAAAAAATGTTGAGCACGTGGTAGATTTCAATACTCTGAGCACACAAACATAAATTTTTATTTTGTTATTGTTCGGCCTCTGCATGAGAAGCCGTTTCTGTTTTTAACAGGGCCAATTAGAATTCAACAACTTTGGCAGTGAACAAAAGTGTTTCGCTTAGTAAGAGTAAAATGTTCATGTAGCCGGTCGATAAAGGTAAACAACCATAGCGTGTTTTGAAATATAACTTGTCTCGAAACATCGTCGCGGAATTTCACTGCGCCTAGGAATATGCTATAACGTGCATCAGCCAATCAGACTGAAGGGCGGTTTCAACAGCTTCGTGCGGCTAATGAGAGATCGGTTTCGCTTGCCTACATCAAAGACGCCGCCACGACATCTCGCTTATGTATACTTACTTACCAATTTTGAGGTTAAACTCTTTGCAATTGACGATAGAATTCAGGAACATTCGCTAATTCACTTAGACTTGATATCTTTGACGTTAGTTTGGCAATTTGACAGCATATTAAATTAAAACAGTTCGGAAACGATATTGAACCAGTAGCCAAATAGACGTCTAAAGAAAGACGTACGCATAGACAACTTAGCGCAAGAGTGATATCAACAAATGTGTATAAAACCCAATGAACTAGTTCACATACCTAAAGGCTGTTCACGCCAAAGTGAGCACTTCTGAAATAATCTTTAGAAACAAAAGTCACTAACCTTGGCTGCGTATATTTTAACACTTTGTAGACTATGCTCGAGTGTAGTTGTTCAGGACAAAACTCGCGTGGATGTGCAGTCTTTGTTCAGCTAGTGTTTAACACGACATCACAATAACACGACAGTGCAGTAACAATGATATTGCTAACGAGATAATTTCTTCTTTTATAGCCACTCAGAGAGGTATGATTGATTGTAAAACTTTTTATACGATAACGGACATTTTATTGGGCAAATATCAACTCGGCTCTTCATTGGTTGATGACCGGCCAATAATGAACGCTGTAAAGTACAGGGCAGTGTCCTGTGTGGTATGGACCAATAGGACGATGGTGAGTTCTAACACAGACACCAACAGAACCGGTGTTCTTGCAGTAGTGGATATAGGTGACTCACTTCTAATTCGTCTTAAGTACCAGTAAATGGGTGCAGACCTCAATTTGTCAACCCGTTTAGGTCACTATGTTCACGATCGTGGACACGTGGCATATTAATCATGTTTACAACCAGTGCTCTACACACACAGCGGCTAATCTGATTTGTGGAATTTTTTTGCAACTTTTTAACGTGGATGGTTATAAGCCAAAATCCTCGAACAAGCAGCTAATGAACCACTGGTTGCAAGACAAGTGCTGAACACAGGTATAGCACACGCCAAAAAAAATTACGCGATTGTAAAACTCGAACTTGTGTTATCAAACGGGTGAAGGGCTGACTGGTAATTTTTCTATCTCCTGTTTGTCGCGAGAAATGATGACAGGTTTCAATGTACTGGGTCCACGTCTGAAATTTATATTCTTTGATTTATGACGCCTACGCGAGAAGAAAAATCCCCAGGACTGCGTCGCACCCTCAAAGTCGACCCTAGGACTGTCTAGCACCCTCCAAGTCAATCCTAGGACTGACTTGCCCCCTCCAAGTCGATCCTAGGATTGCCTAGCACCGTTCAAGTCGAACCTAGGACTGTCTAGCACCCTCCAAGTCAATCCTAGGACTGACTTGCACCCTCCAAGTAGATCCTAGGACTGCCTAGCACCGTTCAAGTCGATCCTAGGACTGTCTAGCACCCTCCAAGTCAATCCTAGGACTGACTTGCACCCTCCAAGTCGATCCTAGGACTGCCTAGCACCGTTCAAGTCGATCCTAGGACTGTCTAGCACCCTCCAAGTCAATCCTAGGACTGACTTGCACCCTCCAAGTCGATCCTAGGACTGCCTAGCACCGTTCAAGTCGAACCTAGGACTGTCTAGCACCCTCCAAGTCAATCCTAGGACTGACTTGCACCCTCCAAGTAGATCCTAGGACTGCCTAGCACCGTTCAAGTCGATCCTAGGACTGTCTAGCACCCTCCAAGTCAATCCTAGGACTGTCTAGCACCCTCCAAGTCAATCCTAGGAATGACTTGCACCCTCCAAGTCGATCCTAGGACTGCCTAGCACCGTTCAAGTCGACCCTAGGACTGTCTAGCACCCTTCAAGTCGATCCTAGGAATGCCTTGCACCCTCCAAGTCGAACCTAGGACTGCCTCGCTCTCTCCCTATGAAAATCCTCTTTCTCTAATAATAAATTAATGTAAAAGCTGTCCACGATACCGAGAGCACTTTTGAAATCAACCTTAGAAAAAAGTAAATTCTCTTACCTGCATATATTGTAACGGGCACACTGAGTGTCATGCACCTAGTAAAGTTGGTAACGATGGGCGGAAAGTTGTTCCATAACTTAACGCCGATTAAAAAATGTTAGGTAACCATTTTGTAACGACTTAAATTATTTTTTTCGCTTTCTGTTTTTTTAATGCATCGGAATGTAAAAATAATCAGATTTTTTAAAAATAATAATTTAAGTCTCACTTGGTCAACGTATGAATAAAGTGATGAGGCCCACGACAATGTTAATTTTATATAAAGCGAAAGACTACAAACCTGCATACAACTAGATCATAAGCAGGGCTTTCTAAAGTACTCATTTTACCGTGAACAGCCTATAATCGGTTTGCAACAATCAAATACTAGTCTATACTTAAGCTATGCACACCGGATTTCAGGGAAAAAGTGTTCCTATCAACCTGCATTTCGAAACACACTAGTTCATATCCACCTTCGTCCTGTGCAAGAGCAGCAAAATTCACGCTGGCTCAACCAGTAAAATATTGACAGTTAATTTATTTATATGCTGTTCATGATAAAGTGAGCACTTTTGAAATCAACCTTAGAAAAAAGTTACTGCTCCTACATGTATGGAATGAGCGACATGCACCCATTAAAGTAGGCAACGATGGAGGGATATACTTCCATATATTAACGTCGAATAAAATTTGTTAGGGTAACCATTTGTGATAACTTAAATTTTTCTCTTTCGCTTCCTGTTTTTTAATGCATCGAAGTGTAATCTAATAATTCCATAGTTTCGCCTGACTGACGCTTGAATAAAGTGATGAGGCCCATGGCAATGTTAATTTTACATAAGGCGGAGGAATACACAACGTGTGTACAAGTATATTTTGTACAAGGGCATTCGAAAGTGCTTGTTTGACCGTGAACAGCATACACCCTGAATTGCGTCCTCGAGAATGTGGCACGGCCTGCGCCCTGGAGTGAGGACTGGGAGAGTGGTTCCCAGTGCAGCGGGCGCGGGTTCGAACTCGCAACCTCCAGAGTCGGTCGGTGAAGACCTGAAAAGTCCCTATGCGCCCCGGTACAAGATGGCGAGCTCGCGAGGAAACGTGTGAATCCGGCTTTGTCGAGCTCCGGTCCGGGTAGAGGAGTCGAGGGAAGTAGAAGAGGACAGTTCACAGGAGACATCCGCCCCCTCTCTCCTAGTTTTTCCAACCCTATTAACTACAGGCTGTTCGCGGCAAAGTGAGCACTATTTAAGGCCCTCCCGACAGGCCTTATCAACTAATAAATATATCTTATTGCAGTCTCAGGCATTAAATTTTGATGGCGGTGAAATGTATTCATTGTGTTTATTGGTCACATTGCAATATTTATATTAAAAAGCAGCAGCATTATGGAAATTGGATGGAAGGAAAAATCTAGAAGGGCCTTAAAAAGTGCTCACTTTATCATGAACAGTCTACAAAAGCATGTTTTCCATACACTCCGTCTCCTGTAGCATTACATTTAATCTAATTTAATTTAATGCATGCAATAATTTTTTAATTTTTACTTCTGTCGCAAGGGTTTTTACGTCTCTCTTGGCGGTTTTTGCCTTGATCTTCAAAGTTAAGACTAGCTCTAAGTACACTTAGGTAGGTAGTTGTGGCCCCAAAGTGCAGGCCATGGCTGCCCGATCCCTTTTTGCCACGATGCATGTCTCCTTGCATGATTTCCCTTCCTAGTAAGAGTAAGGGGCTAGCCCTGAGACGCAATAAAATACCGCCCTACCTTCGGGCCTTAACTTCACATAACGCTTATAATAAGACAGTTTAGAAAAAAAAAGTTCACTAGAGACAAGTTCTTCTCTTACCTTCCTCGCAAAACTCTTCCACAGTCGTGTGTCCGTACATGTGGACGAATGCTCGCGAGTTCCCGGTACTCGTTTCCTGTCCACGTATGACAACTGCCCCCGGTACAGCTACCATGTGTACTTTGTTTCCTGTCCACGTATGACAACTGCCCAGGTACAGCTACAATGTGTACTTGTTTCCTGTCCACGTATGACAACTGCCTCCGGTACAGCTACCATGTGTACTTGTTTCCTGTCCACGTATGACAACTGCCCCGGTACAGCTACCATGTGAACTTGATTCCTGTCCACGTATGACAACTGCCCCCGGTACAGCTACCATGTGTACTCGTTTCCTGTCCACGTATGACAACTGCCCAGGTACAGCTACCATGTGTACTTGTTTCCTGTCCACGTATGATAACTGCCCCCGGTACAGCTACCATGTGTACTTGTTTCCTGTCCACGTATGACAACTGCCTCTGGTACAGCAACCATGTGTACTTGTTTCGTGTTCACGTATGACAACTGCCCCCGGTACAGCTACCATGTATACGTGTTTCCGGTTCACGTATGACAACTGCCCAGGTACAGCTACAATGTGTACTTGTTTCCTGTCCACGTATGACAACTGCCCCCGGTACAGCTACCATGTGAACTTGATTCCTGTCCACGTATGACAACTGCCTCCGGTACAGCTACCATGTATACTTTTTTCCGGTTCACGTATGACAACTGCCCAGGTACAGCTACAATGTGTACTTGTTTCCTGTCCACGTATGACAACTGCCTCCGGTACAGCTACCATGTGTACTTGTTTCCTGTCCACGTATGACAACTGCCCCCGGTACAGCTACTATGTGTACTTGTTTCCTGTCCACGTATGACAACTGCCTCTTGTAGAGCTATCATGTGTAATTGTTTCCTGTCCACGTATGACAACTGCCTCTTGTAGAGCTATCATGTGTACTTGTTTCCAGTCCACGTATGACAACTGCCCCCGGTACAGCTACCATGTATACTTGTTTCCGGTTCACGTATGACAACTGCCCAGGTACAGCTACAATGTGTACTTGTTTCCTGTCCACGTATGACAACTGCCCCCGGTACAGCTACCATGTGAACTTGATTCCTGTCCACGTATGACAACTGCCCCCGGTACAGCTACCATGTGTACTCGTTTCCTGTCCACGTATGACAACTGCCCAGGTACAGCTACCATGTGTACTTGTTTCCTGTCCACGTATGATAACTGCCCCCGGTACAGCTACCATGTGTACTTGTTTCCTGTCCACGTATGACAACTGCCTCTGGTACAGCAACCATGTGTACTTGTTTCGTGTTCACGTATGACAACTGCCCCCGGTACAGCTACCATGTGTACTTGTTTCCTGTCCACGTATGACAACTGCCCTAGGTACAGCTACCATGTGTACTCGTTTCCTGTCCACGTATGACAACTGCCTCCGGTACAGCTACCATGTGTACTTGTTTCCTGGCCACGTATGACAACTGCCCAGGTACAGCTACCATGTGTACTTCTTTCCTGTCCACGTATGACAACTGCCCAGTTACAGCTACCATGTGTACTTGTTTCCTGTTCACGTATGACAACTGCCCCCGTTACAGATACCATGTGTACTTGTTTCCTGTCCACGTATGACAACTGCCTCCGGTACAGCTACCATGTATACTTGTTTCCGGTTCACGTATGACAACTGTCCCCGGTACAGCTACCATGTATACGTGTTTCCGGTTCACGTATAACAACTGCCCAGGTACAGCTACAATGTGTACTTGTTTCCTGTCCACGTATGACAACTGCCTCCGGTACAGCTACCATATGTACTTGTTTCTTGTCCACGTATGACAACTGCCCCCGGTACAGCTACCATGTGTACTTGTTTCCTGTCTACGTATGACAACTGCCTCTGGTACAGCTACCATGTGTACTTGTTTCCTGTTCACGTATGACAACTGACCAGGTACAGCTACCATGTGTACTTGTTTCCTGTCCACGTATGACAACTGCCTCCGGTACAGCTACCACGTGTACTTGTATCCTGTCCACGTATGACAACTGCCTCCGGTACATCTACCATGTGTACTTGTTTCCTGTCCACGTATGACAACTGCCTCCGGTACAGCTACCATTTGTACTTGTTTCCTGTCAGCGTATGACAACTGCCCAGGTACAGCTACCATGTGAACTTGTTTCCTTTTCACGTATGACAACTGCCTCTGGTACAGCTACCATGTGTACTTGATTCCTGTCCACGTATGACACCTGCCCCCGGTACAGCTACCAATTGTACTTGTTTCCTGTCCACGTATGACAACTGCCCCCGGTACAGCTACCATGTGTACTTGTTTCCTGTCCACGTATGACAACTGCCCCCGGTACAGCTACCATGTGTACTTGTTTCCTGTTCACGTATGACAACTGCCCCCGTTACAGATACCATGTGTACTTGTTTCCTGTCCACGTATGACAACTGCCCCCGGTACAGCTACCATGTGTACTTGTTTCCTGTCCACGTATGACAACTACATGAGAAAAAAATCGTTTAACTATAAGCTATTCAAGGTAAAATGAGTACTTTTGAATGCCCTGCTTAAGATCTAGTTGTTGGCACTTTGTGTGTTATTCCGCCATATGTAAATTGAACATTGTAATGGGCCTCGTCACTTTATTCATACGTCGGTCAAGTGAAACTGAAATAATTAGAAAAGTAATTATTTTACTAATATTCTCATTTTTACTCTTCAATGCATTAAAAAAAAAACCAAGTGAAAGAAATAATTTAAGTTATCACAAATGATTAGGCCTACCCAACCATTTTTATTCGACGTTAAGGTATAGAACTACTTACCCTCCATCATTACCCACCCTACTGGGCAGTGACTTTTTTCAAAGGTTTATTTCAAAAGTGCTCACTTTATCGTGTGCAGTCTTTAGGAACAGTGTCGGACGATGCCACTGGTGGGCGGGTTCTCTCAGGTATATCCCGTTTCCTCCACCCTTACATTCCGGAGCTGCTCCATACTCACCTCGCTTCCACTTCATCGGCTCTCAAGACCTCGATATTAAGATCTGCCCCAAAACCTCTTGACGTAACGTCACTTCCATTATTGGCCGTGCGTTATTTTGTGAGAAGACAATATCCTATCTGACTGGACCAATCGTAATTAAATTCCTCCGACACTGAACGTCTGTGATTAGTGGGCAGACACCCGAGACACGTGGCGATAACGATTATCCAATCACGGGAATTGGAGATGAACGAAGGAGTTTCGGAGTGCAGCTAGTTCTGGAATGTTGTCGCAAATGGAAACCGGTGTTTAGATTCCTGTGTTTTGTGGTCTGTACAGGAGTTTTCAGTTCTTGCGGTTTGTCTTTGTGTAAAGCTATAGCCAGAGAGAGGAAAATTTCGCGATTTTCATTTCGGGACAAGATTGACGCCAAACACATATATAGTGAAGTCGCCTTCGCAATTGGATCACAGTTTATTAGACCCGCTCTGCACGCCTCTGAGCCAATAACAGGCTTGGAAGGAAACCTCTTGCGAATCCCATAACTGCCAGGTGCGGGGCAACAGCCAATGAACACACAGCTGAGGCTCCAGTATGCAGAGACTATCCTACAGGTCATTGAACTCGCGAAATTTGCCTATCCCTAGCTATAACATAATATTCATTAGCCCAGTAAAATTTTTTTTTTTGTCAAACAGAACTCCTTTAGCTTATCGACAGACGGCTAAACTATGTGTAAATATGGCTTTTATCATTCAATTATTACTGCAGCAATTACGAAAGATGTTTTAAAACATACGCTGGTAGGAAAGATTTTCGTAATTGTGGTATCCGTATTATATAAACATACAGAGAAAACTATATCAAACGAAACAGCGGGTCTCGTAGGAAACCAGACTAATACGTAGGAATATAATAAAAGCCAAGATGAGCTGTCGCCAGTAGGTATACAAAAGACCAACACAGAGAATTCCGGGCAAGGAATTGTACAGTAAAACTAGGCACAGATAGTCGTGGAAACACAACGAAACTAGAACAGACGAAAAATTTCACAAAGACTGAACGAAACCATTACTCAATGACGAAACAGACACGGCAGTGCAAGCGAACACTGTGATATTATCCTTGTAAACAGATGCGACGTTTCAGGAATTGCTGCAGTCTGTTCCCACCTTCAGGCATACAGACAGAGGAACACTTGCAGACTAATGCGGAGAAACTGGAAAACACTGGGTTTGTTTAGGCTACATTAGAACCCTCTCACACCTCGGCCAGTGGCAGCCAAGCAATCTTGCAATGGCCGTTGGATAGGGACACCCAAATTTCGCGATAAGATTCTCGCGCATGCACCCTAAAAAATTATTTGCAAATTTGCCAGATCAGTGTATTCGTTAAGTGACAAAGCACGAATGATAAATTATTTTCTGACAGTGGGTCGGGAAAGATTCAAATGCGTAAGGAAATTCCCAACTTTGTATATCAGCAATGCTAAACATTCCCATATCTTCAGCATGGCATGTAGTATTATTTCCATATACTGTATAGGCAGAGACCTGCAAAATTCTCATTATTTGGCGGCAGACTATACTACAAGACGCTGTATGTTCTTTTCGCTGTTGTCATTGTGTGGCTCATCCCAAGGACACTTTTAGCCAATAGTAGAGGCTCAAATGTTGAGCGACCAATCTGCAGTGAAGGGATCACACAGTCGAACTCGCGTAGTCGCCAGTAGCCAATGAAATCACGAATTGCGATCATGTAGGTAAAGGGCAATGAAGTCTTATATTAATGGTTAATGCAAATTTTGCATGTCTCTATATATAGGTTTTAACTCTTCCACCACAGTTTATGAAGTGTACCAGAATTTTTTTTTCAGAATGTGCTGTAATTCAATACCCTACGGGCATGCTAGGAGATTTCTTTTGATTATTGGCGGCTTGTCTCTCTGAGAAGACATATTCTTACTTGACTGGCCAATCAGAATTTGGTTTCTCCGATACTGTGCGTCTGTGATTCGTGGGCAGACACCCCAAGACGCGTAACATCTAGATCATCCAATCAAGAAAGTGGATTTGAGCTAACGTGTAATGAAATACATCTGGTCTTGAAATCTTTTCACTTAATTCGGTGTCCCTACCAATGGAGCGTGTCCAAAATTAATGTTTCTTTAGATAAGTTAGCTCCAGTGCACGATTCATTCATTGCACATACCAAATTATATAATGCCAAGAATTTTTGTTAATTCTGCAGTTTCTTTTTAATTATGTTATGCGATCCTTCATTTTGATACAGTTCAGATGAATCCGGCTTTAGAGTAGCGCAATTCTCATTTGTCTAGTCAAATGAGAGAACAAAGTCACGCAGTCGCCAGCCAATTAAAAAAGCAATAACGCCAAAACAAACCAAGTCCGTGAAAATAAAAATAAAGAGACCCAACTTTATTTTTGTGCCCCTCTATTATGTTACTAGTACAAACAGCATCGTTCTCCCAACACGAACTTGGGCCTACTATGCAGCCGTCAAAGTTAGGAATGCCCGAAAGTGTTAAAACTTTTATTAAGTACCTTGTTTCAGGCATTATTTAGTGTTCAAACTAGTTATAGCTCTAGCTCGAACAAAACAGCCTTTTTAAAGACAGAGGAATAATAATGTGCCCACTCTAGGAATTGAAAGGCGTGTATTGAGCATCCCCTTTGCGAAGCTACTTAACGGATTTCTCATCACTCTATACATTTCTATTTTAGATAATATTTAAAAACAAGGTACCAAACCCATTTTAGTAACACCAGGAGTAGATATTAGAGCAAATAGAGATGTTTTTAACGGCAAGCTGAATGTCATACACATTAGTCTATACTTAGGGCACCCTGTTTTTCGCGAAAATATTTACGCACAGACTAGATTTCAACGTCTTACGAGCAGGATTGTAAGTCTCCTTTGGCTATTGGTAGGGGCAGAGAATAATCGCGAAAATATTTTGAAACAAGTTGTATTTCAATACAGCGTGTGGTTGTTTACCTATCTCGATTGGCTACATTAACACGTTCATCTTTGGTTCACTTCTAAAGATGTTGAATTCTAATTGGCTCGGTTAAAAACAAAATAAATATTTATGTTTGCGCTTAGAATGTTGAATTCTACCATGTGCTCAGATTTTTTTTCGCGAAAAATCTCTGGCTCTAGCTATTGGCTGCGTGGCATGTGTGAAAAGAGACACTTTCTAATCGACTTGACCAATCGGAAGTAAGTTACCCTGACTTTGGACGCCCGTGATTGGCTGGCATACACCTAAGACTCGCGGGGAGCTGAAATCATCCAACTGCGATATTGGTTCCGAAATAACGTGTTTTGCAGTTCAACTAGGCGTGGAATATTTTCCGCAGGAAACAGGTGCTCCTAACTATACTGAAGTTACGATTTACACGCCATGTAGTGATCTGATTTAATAACAAACCTGCAAGGTAGCAAGGACTGTATTAAGCGCTGCCTGATCTGAGGTAACACTGGCTACTCTCTGGGGCAGCGACCAATGAACAAATAGCTGAGGCTCGAATATACAAATTGGGGGCCACGGGGGATGAGCGATTAGCACGCTCGCCTCCCACCAAGGCGAACCGGGCTCAATCCCCGGCCGGGTCACCGGACTTTCGCAAGTGGGAATCGTGCCGGACGATGCCGTTGGTCGGCGGGTTTTCTCGAGGATCTCCCGTTTCCCCGGCCCCTTAATTCCGGTGGAATTCCATACTCACCTCGTTTCACCCTCATCAGCTCTCAAGACCTCTTCACTCGAATATATAAACGAGTGTGCAATCTACCTAAAGGGTAGACTAATGGTGCACGAAAATCGTATTTTTATATACTTTTTTGTCACAATTGGTTTTATAGGGGATTTTTTCGAAATTTTTGGTTCCACAAGACGTAAATAACAGTTCTGAACATCTTATTACATGGTTAAAAATTCCCTACGTTCAGTATTCTCGGAGTTTTAATTGAAGACAAGAAAAAATTCCCTTCCATTTCTTCCATCAGTGCTCCGAGAATAATGAAGGTATGAAAATCTAACAACGTAAAAAGGTGTTAAGAATTATTTTTTTACATTTTGTTGAGCCAAAAATTCCAATAAACTCTTCGGAAAACGACTTATATAGAAAATCTGGTAAATGTACTGCTTTCATGCACCATTCCCCTTAAAGAGAAATTTTTCCTATCCCCAAATATAATTGAAACCTCGCCATTTCAGCTCAGTGACATTAATATTGCTAACGAGAGAATTTAATTTTACGTAGCCACTCAAAGTGACATGGTTCGTTGTAAATCATTTTATATGATAAAGGCAATTTGATTGGGTCAATATCAGCTCGGTTCTCCGTTGGTTGATGACCGGCCAATAACGAACGCTGTAAAGTACAGGTTAGTGTCCTGTGTGGTATGGACCAATAGGACCAGGGCGTGGTTTAAAATGGCCGGTCCAATTGGAAAGGAACGTAATATGTACGTGTGTTCCAAGTCCAGCTTGTCCTCAAATGATTTTCGTACCGTTTCCGGGTCTGTGTGCAAGACTGTCTCTATATAGTCCATTCACGATTTCTTCGGCCCTTTTGAATCAAACCTTTGAAAAATCACTCTATATATGATGTGCTCGGTTGTTTCCAACATATGCCATATATCACAAGCGTTTTATACGTGTATTCATTAAAGTTACTTTTTTTTTCTGTTAAATTGAAACGTTATTAATCATTTATCTGTAAATTATAATGCTTCATTTATATATTATTTGAATAAAAACAGTGACAAATAATGTGTGTTGGTAGCGCCTAGTGAGAAATAGTTCTTATACAAAATATGTTACAACAGAGTGCGCACGAATCCGGTGTGTCATCCCTCTGGTGTGATTCCCCGAGCTTAGTTAAGCTTAGTTTACACGAGGCGGAGGAATATCCTGGAAGTAGAACTTTAGCAGGGCTTCAGAAAAGGCCGAAAATACCGTGAATCAACTATAAACGGCTGGGGTTTCTAGGGTTTACTGAATAGTCACCACAGTCTTTATCACAAATATTGTTCTGTATTTAATTTTAGGCATCCACTACGGCAGGGCTGCCACCAGCCCTGAAGGTTAAATCCTGGTTCCTATATATAAAAATCCTATAAACTCCTGGAATCGTTGGGTCAAATCCTGTAAAATCCTTGGAATTAAAAAAATTGCAAATTAAAGAAGAAAAAAAAAGTGGATTGAAAGGCGTTTACATATTCAATGTAGTTATTTTGGTTTGGAATGTACAAGCCATGTTATTTCTTTTCTCCACTCACAATTATACTTTCGTTTATACAACGACTATATCGGCGATAATTTTCGTTTCCTCGGATTGAATGCGTAAAAACAGAAATTCGCGGCAAAGGTTCTGTTCAATAATGGCCTTGGCCTTTGCATGTGATCTTACAGCCGTGAACAAAAATATGTAGATTACTGTATACCTGCGCCATTGAGTAATTAAGCAAAATATTTGGGACATACGCTATTGAAGCAATGGCGTATGTCCAAAATATTTCTCTTGATTATCCGCCTCCATTATGAGAATCTTTCAAACGAATGCATCAGTGAAACTGACACACATCGCTGTGGGAGCTAGTGTCGACGTTTTGAGCAAGTGTCAAAAAAAAAAAAAAAAAAAACCTAAACTTTGGGTTTGGATTTTTCTAGTGTGTTAAAAATCCGTACAAACGGATCAAATCCGTTAAAACGGCAGGCCTTCACTACGGAAAAATACATTCACATTACTACGTTATTTCCTCATAAAATTTTTTAACAATAAAGTTACTTTTACGGTTTTAAGGAGCGGGATATAAATTTTATGTTTTAAATGAAACAAATGTGATAGATACAGTACTGGCGTTATTTGGTACAGTTGCCTCAAATGACTGTGCCTTTTTGTTTGAAAAAGAAAAAAAGTAGGATGAAATGAAAACCTATTCTCGCAGCCACTGGGTGCAACTGGAGTTATCGTTAGTCTCCTCCGTTGGGACAGGAAGTGCCTATTCATATGCTGCCAGAATTGTCAGCTTATGCTAGGTGTAAGCCTAAGTTTAGAGTTCTTCTTAAGAAACAATTACAGGTATTTCGACTGGTGTTCTTGCCGCCATTTAGCACAACACATAATTCAACAACTATTTAGTCAAGGTAAACGGTACTATGAAATAATTATTGTAGGCTGTTCACGATAAAATGGGCGCTTTTCAAATCCACCTTTAAAAAAAGTCACTTCACCTGCCTGCATATATTTCAATTGGCTAACTGGGTGACATCTGGCCTGTAAAGTTGGTAACGAAAGATGGAAAGTAGTTCCATACCTTAACGTCGAATAAAAAGTGTTAGGTGTCCATTTGTGATAACTTAAATTAATGTTTTCGCTTTCAGTAAAATATTTACTTTTGTAATTGATTCACAGTTTCAGCTGACCGACGCATGAATAAAGTGATAAGACCCATGGCAGTGTTAATTTTACATAAGGCGGAAGGATACATAACGTGCATTCAAAAGTGCTCGTTTTACCGTGAATAGCCTATAGTTATGTATTTATAGGAAAGGCTGTTTAGGCTCCACTTGGTTTTCTTGAAGTGCATTGTTGTTCATTACAAATTGCAAGTAAGGCAGCTGAAATTTAATAGTGGTATATACTTAGTAAACATAATTATAAAATAATAACGCGAATTTTGCATGCCTCTAATTATTAACATAGCATATAGTAATATCTTATAAATACTTACATAGAATGTTAGAAAAATATAGGTATCATACTCTCCCTTTTAAGAGATCATTAAGAAGAAAAATTTGAGATGCTAAAATTCGTCGAAATGTGTAGGCTTAAATAACTAGTAAATGTTAAATGCCTCAATCAATTGTTAATTTAATTTCTAGTTGACAAAATATTTAAACAATTAATATGGTTGATCGCTTATTAGATGAGATGATTGCTAAAACGGACATATATGACAATCCATTAGTTCACTGCCATGCAAGCCTATTCAAGGAAACTGTGGTTCATTTAAGTATAGCGGTAGCATAAACGTACAAATGTGTGGAATCTGCCTTGTTACCAAATGAGTTTGAGAAATTGTCCCTCATTTATTTACAAGCCTTATAGGCACAGTGTTAAAGAAACTAGATCAGAAACATCCACACAATTATAGCAGCGAGTGGGTAATCAAAGGGATTCAGAACCAGGCATTAGTATTATGTGCAGACTACGCATTTTGTCGACCAAATACCCTATCCAGTAAACAAGACGTATGCGCTATAAGAAACGAGAAAACGTCACAAGCCTGTATAAACGATATATGGCGCACGTGAAAAATACAATAATAAATTAAACTGAACCAATTCTGTGAAAACTTAAGAGACTGGGAAATTTTTGCAATTTAATTTTGTGACATTGTTATGGAATTCAAAAACGTCTGTGGCAAATTATTAACTCGAGCCAGTGCACCACGGTTCGTGAGAACACGATTTGAAGGACTTTAAGATTGTAATAAGCCAGGAACAATAGGAAGCTTAAGTCTATCCGCAGTTTCTTCGCACGTTTTGAATCGAACCTTTGGAAAATCACCCCAGATATGACGTGTTTAATTATTTCCTAAATGTACGATGTACTTATCACAAGTGTTTTATACTTCTGTTAACATAAAAGTATATTCTTTTAATTGAAGTTTTAGGTATATTTTATTTATAAGTGATAATATCTCATCTAAAATAAATAAAAATAAAATCAGTGAGAAAATGTGTGTGTTGGCAGCGTCTTGTAAGAAATAGTTCTCGTGCAAAATGTTATCACAACTGAAGGCGCACGAATTCGGTGCGTTGTCCTTTGGTGTAATTTTCTAAACTTAGTTAAGCTTTGGTTGCATGACGCGGAGGAATATCCTGGAAATAGAACTTTGGCAGGACTTCAAGAAAGTGTGAAGTAACCGTGAATGGTTTATAACACGTCCTGAGATTGTTTCGCAAAATATGACTAGTTTACTTAGCCTTGTTGTAACTACAGAATAATTCTCGCAGTGTGACAGAACTTAGTAAAATTTTTTGTTTTTGTAATTAGGCATACGTTTCATTTTTAGTCCAACCATGTGCGTGTCTGGCTAACATAATCATTAAAATAACAAACTCTCCCATTCTTCAGAAAAAGTTGAAGAGCACGGCTTCATAATATTTTATATGGACCTTCATACGTATAGGCTATTCACGCTAAAGTGAGCACTTTTGAAAGCCTTTTCATTTGGAATAATAGTCAATAAATATATTTATTTTAGCCGTAGACATTAACTTCCGAGTGCGGTGGAATATACACATTGTCTTTATTACTTTCATGCCAATATTAATTTTAAAACGTGGTTAAAGAATAAAAAACTGCCGAACGGCAAAAGTAACTAGGGCCTCAAAAGTGCTCACTTTATCGTGAACAGCCTATAGTGGTAAATACCTTGCATTAAACAAATTTCCAGTTTGGTCTTGCAGTACAAGATATGACTGCCGAATGTGAGTTCTGTGTGTTGCATAATTTCTGCAACGCTGACAGTTTCCCAAGGTGAAATAATTTCCATTTTAGAAAGACATAAGCCGTTCATTGAAATAGAGTTAAAACTTTTTTGCACCTTTTACAAACACTTTTACAAAAATATATAGCTACCAACATTTTTCTTGCATCTATCACTACAAGCAAGGTACTGCAACTTTACAATATATCTACTAATTTATGAAACATAAACAAATTGTTTACTTATCTCCATGATTAAAATAAATGTGATAAGTCTAACACGGCTTTAATTTTACGCATTCCACATTGGTGTATGAAATTTGCTCTAATTTGTCAGGACTGTTACAAAAATAATCTTAGCGCCAAGTTAATATATATATACAATATTTTAAAATTGCAGTTTAGGTTTAATTTATATTTCTCCAACAGTCAGCGTTAGTGAAATACTCTAACCCAGTTAAATAAAAAATTCTAATACAATTGGTTAAACGCAAAAATAAAAAAAATAAATGTCGGAAACTAGTAGTGTGTCCTTCTGAGTAGTCTACAGTATGCAAGCCTAATTACCTACACGAAAAGTCATAATATCTACGTCTATAAATCAGTGGAAAAGAGTGGATGTGTTGCAAATGACATCGTGACTGCTGAGAACAATTTAACCAACGAGTTATATAGTTTTTATTAAAAGCGTTTTGGTTAAAAAATAATTTCTATTTCCTCTAATGCAACGAGAAAATTCAGTATTTTTAAGACTGGAGAACGCTCATTCTATGGAACCGAGTCAGTATTTGCCTATCACAGAGACGTAAAATAACCCTGAAAAAAAAATTCTTACTGTCGCGCGGAATCGAACACGCGAATTCCAGAAAGAGAGGACAGGGACAGAAGAGATGACTAGAACGACCTAGGACAGATATAGGCTGTTCTCAATAAAGTGAGCACTTTATAAGGCCCATCTAAACAGCATTAGCAACTAATACATGTGGTTTATTGGAGTCTCGGCCGTTAACTTTCTGGAGAGGTGAAATGTATACGCCGTGTTTATTAGTCACTTGGCCATGTTTATAATAAGAAGTGGCGGAAAGATAGAAATTGACTGAATGGAAAAATTTAGCAGGGCCTTAAAAGGTGCTCACCTTGCCATGAATAGCGTATAAACAGAAGTACCATGGCCGCTAATTGCACACACATTTAGGTAAGTGGTTCCATAGAGCTTAAGAGGACTCTATATTAAGATATTTTCAGTGATATCGTGGTTTAAGAAATCAGTGTTCTGAGAAAAGACAATGACATTTTGCCAGAAAATGTGAAAATCAATAATGTGATGTCATATAGTTTTATAGTAGTAAAATCGTGAAATGATAAAATAAATTTTAATTTTAGAACCTGCTTTCTCATTTTCCTTCAGAGGTAGAAGAAAAGTAGGTAGATGTCTATATTAGTCTACGTATTCGCAGTTTTTTTTCTCACTTTTTGAATCAAACATTTGAAAAATCACCCCAGGTACGCCGTGTTTAGTTATCTCCTAAATATATCATGTATCATTAGCGTTTTATACCTCTGTTACCATGAAAGTATCTTATCTTTCATTGTATTGAAATTTTATCTGTATTTTATTTATAAATTATAATATTTAATTTATAATAAATATGAATAGAAACAGTGAGATAGTATGTAAGTTGGTAGCGCTTAGTAAGAAATAGTTAGGGACAGGAACATTTCGCGAGTTCATTTCGGGACAAGATAGACGTCAAACACGTGTACACTGAAGTTGACTTTGCAATTGGATCGCAGTTTATTAGGCACGCCCTAGATGCATCTGAGCCTATAGCAAACTTGCAAGGAAACTAGTAGGGAGTGCCATACCGCCAGGTGCGAGGTAGCACTGGCTACTCTATGGGGCAGCAGCTAATGAACAAACATCTGAGGCTCGAGTGTACACAGGCCTCTGGAGTCTAACCTACAGGTCAGTGAACTCGCGAATTTTTCCTATCCCTAGAAATAGTTCTCATGCAAAACAGCATTACTACTATGTGCGCAACAATTCGGTGGGTTGTACTTTGCTGTGATTTTCTAGACTTCGTTACGCTTGGTTTGCACGAGGCGGAGGACTATCCTGGAAGTAGAACTTTAGCAGGGCTTCAGAAATGTTGGAATTACCTAACCGTGAATGAATGGACTGTATAGTTAAATCTGCCAACTTTCATCGCGCGTGAGAAAGTTGCAATGTTATAGATATATTTTGCTCAGTACAGCCCAACGACGGAAAGTCTACGAACCAATTCAACGTCTTTCGCGTAAGGGCGATGGGGCGCTAGGCGCGTGCTTTAGTGTCGCCCGTATCGCTCCCACGCTTCTGGGCCTTGAAAGCGCAAAACGGCTTATGGTGCCTCGGAGCCTAAGCATTTGTTTGACAAGAGGGTCGTCATTTATAGAACTATTTTCTGGTGGTCACAATCAATTAATGATGACAAGTAAATAATTTCCCTCACCACGAAAAAAAAAAAAAACAAAAGTAAAATTTTTATTTTTTTAGTGAGGGCTTACGGCTCACAGAATCACATCGCGTTCGTCTGGAGTGATTTCGGGATAGCATGAGACACCTAGATCAATAGGGGCGGACCGGGATTCGAACCCATGTGCCTCCAGTGCGTGCGGTTGCCCGTGCATTAAACCCGTTCAAGATCCGAACAATTTTTCTAGATTTTCGGGATATTTTGTTCTGTGAAATGACTTTATAAAAATGGAAAACATTTTTAAAAGATAACGTTTGTCTCGTTTTCCTTCGTAGAACATGTAATAATTTTAGGTTCGTCCGAAATTTGAAAAAAATTATTTCAACGCAAGGTTTAGTTTCAGTTAATGTGTTTATTAAAATGTGAGGACTCTCGTGCCGCGATTTACTTCAAATCCGCAATTTACTTCTACGGTAAGAATTTAATTTAAGCTATTTTGACTTCAAATTTTTCCCCAAAAATTAAAATTATAATAGAGGTCAACCGCATAATAAATTCCCAAGAAATGTTCTTATTGACGTTATAATAATATGGACAATTATTTTGATATATAGCTTAACGAAGGTTTTGATTTTTTTCTATTTTGACAACTGTGCGAAAAAAAAAAACATAAATTTAAAGTTCTTATATCAATTGTTTTATTCATTTCTTGAAAAGTCAAGTTCGTCCGTTATCATAGTTTTTTCAGACTGTTATTTCATGTTATAGGCCGTTCACGGTGAAATGAGCACTTCTTGAAGCTGTTTCATCAGACATAATAACCAATAAATACATTTCATTGTGGCCTCGTACTTCTGGTTTTGTGTATGATGAATGTATACACTGTGTTTATTACGCACATGGCAGGGTTTACATTAACAAGTGGTAGAAGGATATGAATTGGTTGAAAGAAAAAAGTAACTAGGGCTTCAAAAGTGCTCACTTTACCGTGAACGGCCTATACATTATATACCCAGATGAGCCGTGCTTGTCCTCTTGGCCTCTTCGCCATTCTTCCGGATACCAGACCCATTTGTGGTTATTTCCTGGCTGAGCACTACTTTCTCACCTTACCGTGAACGGCCTATACATTATATACCCAGATGAGCCGTGCTTGTCCTCTTGGCCTCTTCGCCATTCTTCCGGATACCAGACCCATTTGTGGTAATTTCCTGGCTGAGCACTACTTTCTCACCTTACCGTGAACGGCCTATACATTATATACCCAGATGAGCCGTGCTTGTCCTCTTGGCCTCTTCGCCATTCTTCCGGATACCAGACCCATTTGTGGTAATTTCCTGGCTGAGCACTACTTTCTCACCTTACGTGAAAGCACGAAGTCGAAACACTTCCAACACTATTCCCAAGCGTAACTAGCGCTATAGTTCACTAAAAAGAAAAATTTCTTTGCCAATTAAAAAAATAACTTCAGTTTTATTGTATTATAAATGCTTCCAGGATTTGAAATAACTCTTTACCACACCAACATAAAATATCGCGAATAAAAACAATATTTTTATAGCATCTGAAATGAGCTATGAAGATGGTATTACCTGCTACATATGAAAGGATATTTGATTCGGAGACAATCAACTGGGCTCTCCATTAGGCCTGGCTGATACCCTGTTAAAAATTTCCGTATATTTACGGAATGTTTAACGGAAATGTACGGTGTATATACGAAAAGGCAATCCGTAATGACGAAAAACGGAGTTAAGTCCGTAAAATACAAAATACGGAAAGTCTCCTATTCCCTTTGGCTTCGAGTTACTGGGACGAACAATGCCGATTCTACACGAAGCTTTCTTCGCCACTGTAACAAGAAAATTATCGTTTCTGCGGCAGTTAAGGTTATCCACGCGACTATGACCTATTCTTTCAAACATTAAAAAATAGCATCAGGCGTCTGTAACATCTGGCAACACAAAAAAATACACTAAATTTAATAGAAACTGAATTCTTGCTTTTGTCTTTTGAATACAAATATAAAAGTTATACCACAGTTTTCAAGTGAGAATTGTAGGTGAATGTAGCCATCCCTCCATAACTCAGGGGAAGGTATGTGCCTCGGATGTGGCAGATTTTCAGTTCGCTTGTCGCACTGGGAATTTGTCAACAAGTTGGTCTCAATTGAGCTCAACAACGACAACAACACCAACAACTACAACGGCAAAAAAAATGGTCAGAGTCGTGGACTGGTGTATTTTTTTGATTCGGGTTCAAACTTCGCTTAAGTACAAATTATTTTAAGTTTTTTAATATTGTTTTTCATACACTGTTGAACACTCACATAACGAAAATTAAAGACATTTTCATCTCTTTTTATTTTAAACGGAAAGTACAGAAAACTAACTTGGAAATTAACGGAGAGGTTTTGTGAAGTTCGCGGAAAGTACGTTTCTGAAAATCAGTGTGTTCGTAATTTTACGGAGAGTTTACGGACACTTCTGGATAAATCTTTACCAGCACTTTTCCGTAAAATGGAGGAAATATATATATATATTTTTTTTTTCAACACTGTACGCAGCCTCAAGTAAACTTCATCTCAGCGTAGTACGAGTGTCACGCGTGGTGAATCGTTCCTGTGATGCGTCTATCCTGTAATTTTGAATATAAGTGTTACAATTCAAGCTTGTAATGAATGACCGTAAATGTGTACAGAGTGTGTTAACCCTTTGATGAGCATGCACGTGTAAATATATATATTCGTGGCAACGTTTAAATAGAAATTTCTTTGCTCTTTAAAACAAAAACTCACACTTTTATAGTTTCAGTATTTCGCTAGACGTTATCGGAAGATAAGTAAAAATTACACCTAGCCAACATTTCAATTTGTAAGAACGAGATTGTCCTTTTAAATTATTTCTCAAATGAACACGATGAATTGTAAAACCTGTTACATCTGTCTCGACACGTTAGTTGGTACACAGTCAAGCGCGATTACATTGTCCAGTGGCCAGCCAATAACAAACATTGCAGAGTACAGGAGGCGTGTCCGGAGTAGCTAGGACCAATAAGGACGACGGTAATTGTAAATACAGAGACCGACACAGCTGATATTGAAGTAGTGGGGAATATAGGCAGCTCACTTCCACCTTGTCTCCACTGCCTGTAAATTTGTGCCGTCCTTAAGGGTTAAGGCCATTGGTGCACGAAAGCAGTATATTTATATAATTTGTGTCATAACTCGTTTCACAGCGGATTTTCCAAATTTTTGGCTCGTCAAGACGTACATAAGAACTTTTAGCACCTTCTTGCGTTGTCAGGTATTCACTGCCGTCATTATTCTCGGAGCACTGGTGGCAGAAAAAAAAAAGTTGTTTTCTTATCTGCAATCAGTGCTCGGAGAATAATGACGGCAGTGATTATCTAACAACGCACGAAGATTCTAGGAGTTGTTATTTACGTCTTGACGAGCCAAAAAGTTTGAAAAATCCACTGTGAAACGAGTTATGACATAAATTATACAAATACACAAATTTCATGCACCAATGGCCTTAAGTGTTAAAACTGACCCAATGTTTTAGGCCTATAGATGTAGGTACGTATAGAAACGTTGAGAACTTTGAACCCACTATGCGGCCGTAAGAGTTACAATTAACACACACACACATTGAAATACCAGGTTGAAACGATTAAAACAACAATAATCTCTTTTGCGCCCCCCCTCCTCCCCCTCGCGGTTCACAGTCATTTGGATCAAGGCTTGGACCAGGCTTTGTTCACCTGCTCTTGCAATTTAATCGAATTCCACAACGAAAATGCAGGCCTATGTAATAGCTAAAATCGTATAAAATAACTGTAGCCACTTGATCATCCTTCACACCACAACATAACCACACAACAGAGTATCTAGAAATTCAGAAGCAAAATTGTCGCTCGTATTGCGAACTCCAGCTGCAAATTGGACCGCGGTTAGCCTGCCCGCCTCCCACCAATGCGAACCGGGTTCAATCCCCGGTCGGGTCATTCCCGGATTTTCGCATGTGAGAATCGTGCTGGACTACGCGGCTGGTAGGCGGGATTTCTCGGGAATCTCCCACCCCCCCCCCCCACCCCCCGCCCTTGCATTCCAGCGTTGCTCCATGCTCACGTCATTCACTCTCATCGGCTCTCAAGACCTCGATGTTAGGAGCCCGCCCAAATCTCTTCACTCACTCGAGCTGCGCATGCCAGCAAAATGGCGTCGCTGGCCACCCCAGTGTTGCTGTTGGCATACCGCTCGCCAATCAGCGTCTGGTAAAATAGGCCTACTCGCCACTGAACAGCCCGGCATATAGGGGAACTCTCGCAACGTGCAGTAGCCAATCAAGGCGTATCCCTAGAGCCTCGCGAAGCCAATCAGATATTGAGTATGCACACATCAAAGAAATTGACGCCCCATTTCGTCTGTGTTCTTAGGTCTGTTCCAACTGGCAGTTTAACTTTATCAAATGGTCACACGACCAAATCTGGTTAGCTAAAATGATTTCGCATTTGGTAAATTAATATTTAGTTTTTAGCATGCAAAGAAACTTAGTAAATAATTATTAATTTATGAAATTTCAAATATCTACCACATTTGTTTTAACCTGATGCAGCAAACACAATCTCTCACACATATGTGTGTGTGTATATATATATATATAGGCCTATAATACATGTAGGTATAGATGTATAGGTGTAATGGATTCATAATAGATTCGCAGAATTGAACTGATATATTCATAGGAAATAAATAACTGTATGCAAGAATTTAATATCAGTGAGTTGTTATGGAATGTGATACATTTGAATATATACCTATGAGCAAACAGAAACTGTATAAATGCATTTTTGTAACATGGATTTTTTTATATTTATTACAATAATTGCTCGTGAAAATTCTTGGCTAAACATTGCGTTACGCAATGAATAATTACTCGACAGATCGTGCAATCATGGTAAACGGTTACTATCGACAGATTTAGAATGGCCTGTACTAAATGGGATAGTAATTACTATGTATAGGCTATTCACGTTAAAGTGAGCACTTTCGAAGCCCCCTCATTCGGAATAAGAATCAATAAATATAATTTATTGTAGCCTTAGACGTTAACTTTCGAGTGCAATGAAATATGCCTATATATTGTGTTGATTACTTACATGAAAATATTTATTTTAAAAAGTTATACAAGGATAAAAAATTACTGATATGAAAAAAGTAGCCGTAACTAGAACTTTAAAAGTGCTCACTTTACCGTGAACAGCCTATAACGAAATTTCCGACTGGAATATTGTACTGTGTGACCACATGACACTATATAGGCTGTTCACGGTAAAATGAACACTTTTGAAAGCCCTGCTTAAAATCTACTTTTATACAAGTTGTGTATCTTACACTTTATGTAGGTAAGCTTAACATTGTCATGGGTCTCATCACTTTATTTATGCGTCGATCAAGTGAAACTGTGAAATTATTAAAAAGTAAATCTTTAACAAATTTGCTTATTTCTACACTTTGATGCATAAAAAAAAACAGAAAGCCAGAGAGATAATTTAAGTTATCAGAAATGGTTACCTAACACTCTTTATACGACGTTAAGATACGAAACTACTTCCCATTCATCGTTACCAACCTTACTGGGTACAAGTCACTCAGGGCATCCGTTAAAATATATGCAGGATGGGGAAGTGAAATTTTTCAAAGGTTGATTTGATAAGTGCTCACTTTATCGTGATCAGCCTTTACTAGAAGGGGGGGGGGGTAGCACAATGACTCACTGTCGGGGGTGCGGTAGAGCGCCGAGGGCAGCCACACGAGGCCCGGGGGCAGTGACCAGGGGGCGGCGGCGGGCAGTAGAGGCGCCGGCGCCACGGGCAACCGCCGCATCTCCTCGTCATCGTCCACCTCAACCTCCACCTCGTCGTCGTCGGCCTCGTCGTCGCTGGAGCGCGCCAGCAGCGCCTCCACGCTGAAGGAGATTCCTCGCCGGGCCGCGCCATCCTTGCCCGAGCTCATCGCCGGGTAGCCGTCATCCGCGCCCAGCGGCGGGCGTCGAGACCGGCCCCACGTCGGGCGCCAACCCGCGCGCGCGCGGGTACAGAAGGAGGGGGGGGGGGGCGCACACACACGCCGGCCGGTAAACAAAAACAAAGCCGGCCACGCAAGAAAAGAAACAAAGGATGATCGTCGCCAGGAGAAGAAGCACACACTGCCGCCGAGTGTGGCGGTTATACTGTCCCGGAGGCGCCCCAGCGGTCCGCGAGCGACAAGGAGCGCCCGGCCACGCCCCCCTCGCGACGGCCCCTCCCCGCGGCACGCCGGCGCGCCAATGGCGGCGGGGCAGCCCTGCCCCTTCGCTCTCCCCCTCCCCTCCTTCGCGGCAGAAAAGAGGGGTACACCCCTTACCTAAATGGGAGGGAGGGAGGGAATGGCAGGACGGTGGCGCGATCTGCACTCAGCACGCCCGCGGTACCGCGTGGTGAATACAGACAGGACTCTTTAACAACGAGGTTTTGAGAGCCGATGAGGGAGATGGAAGTGAATATGGAGCAGCGTCGGAATGAAAGGTTGGGGGAAATGGGAGATCCCTGAGAAGACCCGCCGACCAACGGCATCGTCCGGCACGATTCCCACTTGCGAAAGTCCGGTGACCCGACCGGGGATTGAACCCGGTTCGCCTTGGTGGGAGGCGAGGGTACCAATGACTCAATCACCGCGTCCCCCGGACAGAACTGTGTACAGCTTTCCCTCTCGCGTTCCTCTGCAACAAACTTTACTATAGGCTGTTTGCAATTAACTGAGCATGTTTCGAAGCGTAGGTTCTACTTTCCCTTCTCGTTTTGTATCCTTCCGCCACGAGTCCTAGTTTTTTGGTGGACCTACATAGTCACTTTATTCATGCGACATTCTAAGGAAAACCATGCGGTTTAGGGTACATAAGTGTGTTATAGGTAGGGACACGCGAATTTTGCGAAAAGATTTCACGACCAGTTGTATTTGATAAAACTTTAGCTCACAGCCACTTTCTCCATTGGATGATTTACGTGTTACGCGTCTTAGGTGTATGACAGCGAATCACATACGCGCACTGCAGGAGTAACCTTATTCTGATTGGCCAGCAAAATAAGAAAACGTTTCCCCACAAATACACGCAACCAATAAGTGAAAGAACGCTGCTGATATACTCGTAGGGTATTGAAACCCGACATGCGCGGAAATCTTTTCGCGCGATGTTCCTGTCCCTAGTTATAGGTAGACACGATGGTTTATCGCGGGAAAAGTCGACTGTTTGTTAGGATTCAACACACTGTACACGTATCCGACAGTTAACTTTCATTATTGGCTGTCAAGGATTTCACCGGACCTATGGGGATTTATATACTGTAAGGCAGAACGGTCGTGATTGGTCTGCATACAACTTAGCGGAGTCGAAACAGTGTTCATCCAACCATGGAAGAATAAACTAGTTAAGAGTGTTACAAAAGATATGCTGGCTCAAAAAGTCTCTCGCGGTGTTCTATCATCTCTAGTTATAGGCCTATAAATATTACACCCGCAATATGTCAAGTCTTACAACTAATTCTATGCCAACTCAACTCAGAGCCTGCATCTCAGTGTGTACTGTAACATGAATGTAATTAGGTTGATTTCTAGAAGTGCTCATTATGCCATGAACTACCTTTATTCGTAATTGTTTTTTCTACCTATCTTCATTTCTATGAGGCATTTCTGTGTGCAAATTACCCAATTAATTAATGTTATAAAACCACTGACAACAGTAACCAAGCGTACAAAAATTTGCAAAGTATAATATGTAGTAAATAGGCCTATAGGGTCGATGCGATTTAAGAACAATAACAATGTAATATTTTCTAACGAACAATGATACCCTATGGTAACCTCCACATCATAAATGAACTTCGTCGATGTTAATTTTCTTCATCTGAAAAAAAAGTTACCACGTTATTGATGCCAGTACACAAGTGCACGGTTGAGCGTTGAGGGGGAAGCGAGGTGACTATGGATCAGCGCCGGAATGCAAGGGCGGAGGAAACGGGAGACCCCCGAGCAACCCTGCTACACATGCCTGAGATATCTCTTCAGAAGTAAAGGAATCAATTCGGAAACTTTCTTCCCAGAACTTATTCATTTTCTCTCCAATTTCCCGTCTCTGTTCTTCAGTCCACACTCTCTTGGATATATATATATATATATATATATATATATATATATATATATATATATATATATATATATATATATATATATATATATATATATATATAAGTATTGAATATTACAGTTAACAGCCTTATTTTTGTGTTTTCATTTTCTTTTTTTTACTCATGACTTGATGTCTTTTATCATATCTGCAAAAATAATTTTACTTAGGGTGCACCCAGTTTGTAAAAGAATTAGTATTTAAGTTGCTGCTTCATTTTTTCGCATTATCTTAGGACCAACAAAATACTGTAGTTAATATTTCTAAATAGGTTATTCTCATGGCTGTCTACGCCATTCCATGTCAACATCCTCTAACAAGGTATTACATTGAAATTAATTTTAATATGGTTTCACGAGCGTAAATGAGTCCAGTGTATAATTTTCTTAGAACATCGTGGTGCGAGTTGAAAGCAGCCCCTGTCGTGGTGTCATGCAGTAATCAAGAAGTCACATGCTGAATAGAAATACAATTCTGACCAAATAAAGATGAGAAGGCGGTGGTCGGGCGTCAACACGCCACTTGTCGCTTAAATCATAGCGTCGGCCGAGGTCGTATCACTTGAACGCAATTAATGAGCGCCGATAATGCGACTAACATTTACCACAACAACTTACCAAAAGGTAAGTACAAATCTGGGCGGTGAGGTATGAGTCTTATGCCATAATAAAGCTGAAAAGTCTTGCAGTAAACTTCAAAATGAACTACACACTGTAGAAGTATGGAATCAGCACATTGGTTCACTGTACGATGTTCCAAACTCGCGACATGACCAGTCGATAAATATCGAAAGGCTATATCGCAAAGTTAAATACAATTGGAAATTACATTTGCATTTAAACGTAGTTAACGTAATGACGAAAACAAAGAAAACGACATGACGTAACTAAATAAATTACAGGAAAGTAACAAATAAGCGTAACACATTATTGCCAGGAAAATCAGAACTTTTATACAAACAATTTACGTTATTACGGTACCAGAGCTGCCATCTATCCTAGCGGCGAAGGGACACAATCATGTAGACACAAAATTAAGTTACTTCGAAGAATTACAATGAGTAACAATTATGACGTAGTTTTTTTAGCGCTGTTTATGGCAAATGAACATGAATCATAGTGGATAAGTAGAATCAACACAAAGTGTAGAGTGACATTAAAAAAAATATACTATGTACACACTTACACAGTGGTAGTGTAAATGATTTCAACAGATTGCAGACACGAATATAACGACAGTATTCGCAATATTTACATGTGCTGCCCTCTGAAGTGAGAAGCGGCAGATAAACAAATACATAACATAGCTTTACTACTTGGCAAACAAGAGTGAAATGAAAACATTATTTTTATCGCCAGAGATAATAGTTTTAAGTGCCAATAACCTTAATACATATTTACCTTTTTTGGTTTGCATAGTTATATAATAATAATAATAATAATAATAATAATAACATTTTAACGCATTTAACACAACTGTGGTGTTTCGACTGGAAACAAGGAAGATCGTAAAGAAGAAGAAGAAAATAAAACGGGCTTTGCAAAAACTTGAATTGCTATAAAAGCAATAGGAAAAAAAAAACTAGGTTAGGAGAGATAATGCCGTAGCATGGCTCACTACGTCTTCTCCGTTATTGCCAACATTACTGGGCGTGATGTCAAACAGCGTGCCCGTTCAAATACGGCATAAGCTAAGCAGGTTAGGGACAGTGGCATTTTTCAAAGCTTAATTTCCCAAGTGCTCAAGTACCCTAACCGTGCCTATAGCTAATTGGCAGGAATGGTTTTTAGATCTGGATAAATCACGCAGCTGTTTAAGCGGCAAGTTTTAGGGTCAGCAATTTTAGGCAAAATGAGACAGAAGTAGTTTCGAGCTTATTTTTTATTTAAAAATTTTTTGTCAAAACATTTATTACAGTTTTTATAATTATTTTTCTAGCGTATGCCTTTATAATGCATTTAGTCTATATATTCCACGCGAAGTATCCTTTCATAACAGCCAAGATTAGATAAATGGTAAATGACAGGGCACTCAAGAATGTCACATTTACTTTCAGCTACTATAGGTACCTAGGGACACCCGAATTTCGCGAAAAGATTTCACAGCCAGCAGTGTTTCATAATAGTTAACACATTTACTGGCACTTAAGACAAACTAGAAATGAGTCACCTATATACACTACTGCAAGAACACCGGTTCTGTTGGTGTCTGTGTTAGAACTCACCATCGTCCTATTGGTCCATACCACACCGGACACTATCCTGTACTTTACAGCGTTCATTATTGGCCGGTCAACAACGTCGAACTAATATTGGCCCAATAAAACGTCCATTATCGTATAAAAGGATTTACTATCAATCATTTCACTTTTGTGTGGCTGTAAAAATAAAGAAATTATAGCTTTAGCAATATCACTGTTACTGCGCTGTAGTGTTCTTGCACTCTAAATCGGAATCAGTTATTTTTTTACTGATTGTCAGTTGAAACTGCTCCATCCGGAATCAGTAGACAAGAAAACTACTAATCTCTTCAGTTAAATGAAATCCACTAATACAAACAGTAGAAAATCAGGTATTTATAGTCGATTAATAAAAAGCACAAGGATTAAAAACAGCGCATTACGGTTCGAAATACATTAAGTACAATTATTTTGTCGTAAAACAGAATTATTACATCTACTAGTATATTTTAGAAGTGGTTGGTATGGAACCGCCACCCCAGAACGCAACACATTCTCTTGTTTATTTTGGCTGACATTCTACCAACTCTGCTACTTTGCCACTGAGATAAACAGTCTCGCATTTGTGTAGTAACATAAACTTACAATGGCGAACATCTGTAAGTTTCGTAATGTGAAAGTACTTCATGTTGTCGAAATATACACATATTATGTGTACGTAGGTACATGTCTTTGTAAGGATGGAAAGTCATTCTAAGTTAAGTTTAGTTCAGATTGTGTGCTTTGAAAGAGAAATATAGTGGTTTTAACGGTGTTGTCGGTGTTTTATATGTATCTGCCATTTTACAATGCAACGAGATTTTACAGAATTAAACTGTTATTTTGAAGAGACAGATTGGCTAGTAATAACGGTGTTTGTGGTTTCTTCATTATTTGATCAGTTAACTTGCAGAGAGCACAAAACTTTTGTTGGTGTAAATCTGCGTTTCTTATTGAATCACCGCACTATCTAGTCAGTAAAATTATCACTGATCTATCTGTCTCTAAAAATAACAGTTTAAATACGTAGTGTCTCGTTGCATTGTAAAATGGTGTTAACTAGTTCACATCGATAACCTCGTACATTGAAAGCACTATATGTATCTTTTAAAGCACAGAAACCAAACTAAACTAAAGATAGATTGACTTCCGAACTTTGCAAAGACGTGTACTTGCATTAATCAACTATAAACAAATTAGTTTTCTGCTGCTTGAATTAGTAGATTTCTTTTAACTGATGAATTAGTGATATTTTTCTACATATTGCGGATGGAGCAGTTTCAACTGACAATCAGTAAAAAATAACTGAATCATATTTAAAGTGTGTGAGATCGTGTTAAACACTAGCCAAAACAAAGACTGCACATCCATGCGAGTTTTGCTCTGAACAACAAAGAAATATTCCAATTAGCTTTGATCGAGCTACACTCGAGCGTAGTCTACAAAGTGTTAACGTGTCCCGAAATAATAACGCGAATTTTGCAGGTCTCTTATACGTTGACCCTGCTCCAGAGAGTGGCCAATGTTACCCCACACCTGGCGGCATGGCACTCCCTGCTTGTTTTCTTGCAGGTCTGCTATTGGCTCGGAGACGTCCAAGGCGTGTCGAACTGTGATCCGATTACAAAGGTGACGTCAGTTGACACGCGTTTGACGTCTATCTTGTCCTGAAACGAATTGTGAAATTTTCCTCTCTCTGGCTATTGTTAGATACGGACACGGAAATCTTGCCCTTTTTCGTGGCGACATACTAGCCGACAAACACACACGTGCGCACGATAATGCTCACCTGGCACATAATTGATATTTATGTCCTGTACTTACACAGGAAGGTAAAGGCTGTTCAAGATAAAGTGAGCACTTACAAGCTCTAGTTACATTTTTCTTTCAGCTAATCTATATCCTTCCACCATTTGTTAATGTAAACACTGCCGTGTGATTAATAAACACAGTGTACACATTCACAATACCCAAAACCAAAAGTCCGAGGCCAATGAAATGCATTTATTTGTAGAGACCTGAAGAATTCGCGAGTTCAATGACCTGCAGGCTACACTATACATTCTTATGTACAAATATGCTGATATCAGACGCACGTTGGTTGTCTGCTGTCACAGTGGGAGGCGACGATTGGGCCAGCGTTCTCCAGGAGGTGCCAAACACCCTGTAGAACAATTGCTGAGGTTATATAAACGCACGAGTTTTGAATTCTAGCTTGTCCAGAAATGAATCCGCGAATTACTCAGGTCTCTATTTATTGGTTATTATGACTGATGAAACAGCTTCAAAAAGTGCTCACTTTACCGTGAACGGTCTATAGCCAGATGTGTGGTATTATTCCCATACGATATATGGGTTGAAAACTTCCATTGCAGTTTAGGAAGTTTACCAGAAGTTTATTTTTAGAGTGTATGTAGGTCTAGATGATATTATTTTGAGGGTACATCCCATACTTCGCTACCCCACGCAATTTCCTTCATTAATCATCGCTTGTTGTGAGGTTATGTGAGTCACATACATATATGCCCACATGCTTCGCAGTGAAGAACAAGGGATCTGTAACATTTTCAAGACTTCCGTGATCTGCACAAGCTGTAATTTCAATACTGAAGTAGATATATCGGCTGTTCACTGGCTGATTGCTGTAACAGTGGGAAGTTGTGATCAAACCTGCGTTTTGTTTACTTTTAAAGCCCAAGAGTTCACCAAAAGGTGAGATTTAAGTGGGGACACCTGATTTTCGCTAAAATCGTTCCACGTATGCTGCACTTAAAAATTGCTGTGCGAACACCGTGCAGCTTTTTCTCGACTTATTATTCGCGTATCTTCGCGAGAAGTCATTTTGGTACTCTAATAGACGGATCACAATTAGATTATTCTAGAAGTGAACAGTTTCTATTCGTAAACAAGCATCTAAGGCGTATAACATGTAAAAAGAACATCGAATTGCGGTAGTGGATCTGTGTTAAAGTATTTTAAAGAGGCGTGCACAGGAAACCTTTTCGCAAAAAACTGATTGCAGTATATACTACAAAATTAATGTTTCGTAAGCATGGCCTAAGGACGCTTGGAATGTTACTCAGTTCGTTCGCTCGTTCATTGTCAAATACACTGTTAAAGTTTTCCGTATATTTGCAGTAAATCCGTATTGATGAAAAACGGAGTTAAGTGCGTAAATACAAAATACGGCAAATCTCCGTATTTCCTAAAACTTCGGGTTTCGGGCACGGAAAATGCCGAGTCTACAAGAAACTTTCTTCGCCCCAGTAACCAGAAAATTATCGTTTCTGTGGCAGTTAAGGTTATCCATATCAGTAAGACCTGTTCTTTCAAAAAATATAAATTAGCAACGGGCGTATGAAACACTTAACAACACTTAAAATACACTAACTTTAACAGAAATTTAAAAAAAAAGTTACTTATGTGTCTAATAGAAATTCAAAAGTTAAATTATTTAAACTGGAAGCACAGAAAACTAACTAGGGAATTAACGGAGAGGTTCCGTGAATTTTATGGAAAGTCCGTTTTAGAAAATAAATGTGTCCGTAATTTTACGGAGAGTTTGCGGACATTTCTGTATAAAATTTTACCAGCACTTTTCTGCAAAATTAAGGATTTTTTTTTTTAACAGTGTAGCCCCCCAGTACCGAACGTTTCACAGTAAAGTATACATATACGGTGTATTGTACGCCAATCGGATGGTGTTAACTCGGAATACAGTGACAAATGAAACTGATGACGGAGTGGTTCATACATGCGTTATGAACACATTTTACACTCTAAGATCGTACGATTTTACTGTCATTACAGATGGCTTAACCCATCCAGACCCCAGTGTACACAATTATTAGAGCCCTGCGAAATTCAAGTTACTATTAGAGACCTGAAAAATTACGAGTTCAAAGACCTGCAGGCTAGACTCAACAGTCTTATGTACAAACATGCCGATATCAACAGCACATTGGTTGTCTGCTGTCACAGTGGGAGGCGACGATTGGACACCGTTCTCCAGGAGGTGTCAAACACCTCGTGGACCACTGGCTAAAGTTATATAAACGCATGTGTTTTGAATTATAGCTTGTCCCAATATGAATCCGCGAATTCTTCAGGTCTCTAGTTATTAACAAGTTCAGCGGTGGAGTGGCCGATCGCTTTCGAGGATATCAAGCAGATAGGTGACGTTGATTACAGTGCAGCGGCCAATGAAACCACGACCTGTGGTCACTTGTTCATAAGGCAATGGAGTCTATCATGTCACCGAAAAAATAAGGCAAATTCACAAGCCCCTAATTGTGTACATTACGACCACGTAAGTAATTTTTGGACTGTGCACTCTGCGAAATTCAATCGCCAATGATCTTACCTGTGGGTAAGTGGTTCGCAAACTACCTTACCTGTGTAGGTTATCGTTGGTTCATATTACTGCAGTCGTACAAAAACCCCGTACCGTTTATTGGTTGCGATGACAAAACCATTAATGTGTCCACTTGATTAGAATTTCTTATTTGCAATACCTGAAACTATAAATGAAAGAAGGTAAAGCCTCATCTTGAATGAACGGTAAATAAGGGCAACTCGTTTTTAACCCTTTACACACGCCCGATTTAATTAATGGTTCCAAGTGTTACAAATAATAAATTGTTTGATTCTAGCTGTACGTAAACCCGCCATAGCTCCCGTTTCGATATTCACAACAATATTAAGTTAAACCGTCGTTTGAACATTGAGAGTATCGGAAAAACACTGCTGTCAGCGCATCCTCTATTTTATAAAAATTATTTTAATAGAGAGTCGGATCTACCTATGTTTCCTGTGCCTTTTTATTCGGGTGCTTTTACATCATATCACTCCGTTTTCGAATACACTCTCCGGAAGGACGCCCACGAGACCATAGAACGGAGGGTGGCCGATGGTGATTCGTTGCTGCAGTTCAACTTTTTTTTTAGCAGTGTTTCTTATTGGTGGACTACGAGTAAAAGTAGGACGCATTGGCGGGGTTGGGTGCAACCAGCGTGGCTGGTAGAGGGGATGGTGGTTTTCTCCCCCTTCATGGAGGGAGAAGAAGCAGTCGGATAAATCACGGGTCGGAAAGGTGGACGGGTTGGTATCGAAGAAACGTATACGATCGGTGAAGCGCCGGGTCGAGGAAGCAGCATAGGCCTGCGCATTAGAATACCGACTAAAAAGAACTTACACGTGTGTTAAATGTGCAATTGTATACACTGGAAACGAACACGTTAACTGCCCTGTCACTGTACAATTTATCTTCTTTATGCAGGCTGTTCACGGTAAAATGAGAACTTTTGCAAGCCCTGCTTAAGATCTACTTGTATGCACTTTGTGTGTTCTTCCGCCTTATGTAAAATTAGCATTGCCACGCGCCTCGCCACTTTATCCATGCGTCGGCCACGTGAAACTGTAGAAAAGCAAATATTTTAGAAATGTGCTAATTTTTACACTTAGGCGCATTAAAAAAAACAGGACGCGACATGAATTATTTAATATTTTCACAAATTGTTTTTTTAACACTTTTTATTCGACGTGAATACATTGAACTAGTTTCCCTCCATCGCTACCAACTTTACTGGGCACATGTCACTTAGTGAGCCCGTTAAAATATATGCAGGTAGGAGCAGTAACATTTTCCTAAGGTTAGTTTTAAAAGTTCTCACTTTAGCGTGAACAGCCTTTACTTAGATGTCTTGTTAGCATACGCTGGACATACGGTCGACGCGACGCATGTCGTAGTTAGTGTTGCGGAGACGCTAATAGCAGGGCGCACGCTCGCCGACCAATGGGAGCGCGGCTCAGGCGCGAAGCGTGCGGCTTCATTAGCGTGTCCTGGGCGTCGCTAATGCAGGCCAGCTCCCGACCGCCGCCTGCGTGAGGCTAGGGGAACGGCATTCGTGTCTGATTGGCTACTGCTTGCCGCAGAAAGGTTCCCTCATTGGCTGCGCCGCGAGCGAGCGTCAAATCTCCATATTCGTATTCTGTTAGAACCTACGCAGAGCCAGTGATCTTCCGCGAAAGAACCTGGGCATATGGTAAATTCCAATGCTCTAAGCACGAACAAAAATTTTCATTTCGCTATTGGTCGCCCACTGCATGAGGGCCAACTATAGTTCATCAACTTTGGCAGTGAACCAAAGTAAGAGCAGCCAATCTAGAAAGGTAAACAACCACACAATGTTTTGAAACATAATTTGTCTTGAAATCTTTTCGCGAAAATGCACTTCCCCTAAACCTAAGTAGAGAACTCACTTTCTTATTCACACAATTAAAATACAAAAGGAAATAAAAAATTTAAATAAATGAAATCTATTCAAAGGGCTTATCTGTTTTGTCGTTTTCTCTACTGTAGTGTCAAGTTAACCTATTTCTTGCCCAGGGTCTTACACATGTGTTTACTAGAGTTTTCAACTGTCTGCCTTATTTTGACGTACGTACATAAATGGTTTACGTGCCTAATGTTAGTTTCTAGAGGGCGATAATGGTAATAAACTTGTTCCCCTACCGGCCCAGGACTGCACCGGGCAATTATACAGAGGCAGCTTAAGTAAGATTACAGCCTTTCCCACTGATATATTGCAAGTCAGCTGTGCAGCCTGGTCACTCAAGTGTTATAAGTAGAGATAGGAAGATTTCGC